>CAWUFW010007509.1:0-600000 GCA_963921515.1 Calotriton arnoldi
CGAGGACGAAGCGAAGCGACGAGGACGAAGCCAAGCGACGAGGACGACGCGAAGCAACGAGAAGGACGAACGACACGAACCAACCATGAATCCCTTCGTCCCGATCATACCAATATTCTACATCTACTACCGGAACAGGCACGGACGCGTACGGCGCAGAAGGTAAGTCAGACACCAACCACAAAACACATACAACACGTACACGACACATCACACACATACACTGGGAATCTGAATATACTTACACCAGCAACAGCAGCACCATAGGGGCGGGATGCCCATCACCAATGCCACATATGCACACAGGGGCCTGAATGCGCGCCACCACCCCAACCCAGGGGGGCTGGATGCCTACCACTACTACCACCCTTAGCCAGGGGGCAGGATGCCTACCACTACTACCACCCTCACCCACGGGGGGCAGGATGCCTACCACTACTACCACCCTCAGCCAGGGGGGCAGGATGCCCACCACTACTACCACCCTCACCCAGGGGGGCAGGATGCCCACCACTACTACCACCCTTAGCCAGGGGGGCAGGATGCCTACCACTACTACCACCCTCACCCAGGGGGCAGGATGCCCACCACTACTACCACCCTCACCCAGGGGGGCAGGATGCCTACCACTACTACCACCCTTAGCCAGGGGGGCAGGATGCCCACCACTACTACCACCCTCACCCAGGGGGGCAGGATGCCCACCACTACTACCACCCTCACCCAGGGGGGCAGGATGCCTACCACTACTACCACCCTCACCCAGGGGGGCAGGATGCCCACCACTACTACCACCCTTAGCCAGGGGGCAGGATGCCCACCACTACTACCACCCTCACCCAGGGGGGCAGGATGCCCACCACTACTACCACCCTTAGCCAGGGGGCAGGATGCCTACCACTACTACCACCCTCACCCAGGGGGGCAGGATGCCTACCACTACTACCACCCTTAGCCAGGGGGCAGGATGCCCACCACTACTACCACCCTCACCCAGGGGGGCAGGATGCCCACCACTACTACCACCCTCACCCAGGGGGGGCAGGATGCCCACCACTACTACCACCCTTAGCCAGGGGGGCAGGATGCCCACCACTACTACCACCCTCACCCAGGGGGGGCAGGATGCCTACCACTACTACCACCCTCACCCAGGGGGGCAGGATGCCTACCACTACTACCACCCTTAGCCAGGGGGCAGGATGCCCACCACTACTACCACCCTCACCCAGGGGGGCAGGATGCCTACCACTACTACCACCCTCACCCAGGGGGGCAGGATGCCCACCACTACTACCACCCTTAGCCAGGGGGCAGGATGCCCACCACTACTACCACCCTCACCCAGGGGGGCAGGATGCCCACCACTACTACCACCCTTAGCCAGGGGGGCAGGATGCCCACCACTACTACCACCCTTAGCCAGGGGGGCAGGATGCCTACCACTACTACCACCCTTAGCCAGGGGGCAGGATGCCCACCACTACTACCACCCTTAGCCAGGGGGGCAGGATGCCCACCACTACTACCACCCTCACCCAGGGGGCAGGATGCCTACCACTACTACCACCCTCACCCAGGGGGGCAGGATGCCCACCACTACTACCACCCTCACCCAGGGGGGCAGGATGCCCACCACTACTACCACCCTTAGCCAGGGGGCAGGATGCCCACCACTACTACCACCCTCACCCAGGGGGGCAGGATGCCTACCACTACTACCACCCTCACCCAGGGGGGCAGGATGCCCACCACTACTACCACCCTTAGCCAGGGGGCAGGATGCCCACCACTACTACCACCCTCACCCAGGGGGGCAGGATGCCCACCACTACTACCACCCTTAGCCAGGGGGGCTGGATGCCTACCACTACTACCACCCTTAGCCAGGGGGCAGGATGCCTACCACTACTACCACCCTCACCCAGGGGGGCAGGATGCCCACCACTACTACCACCCTTAGCCAGGGGGCAGGAAGCCTACCACTACTACCACCCTTAGCCAGGGGGCTGGATGCCTACCACTACTACCACCCCCACTCATAGGATGGACAATGCATGACACAACAAGCACACCACAACCTAGGGAATGCAAGATTAAGACATCCCCCCACCACCATGACAAGCGTGTGAGCAGGCTGTGTCAAATGCCTACAACACCGAACATGACTTTGAACATACAATGTGACCCCCTAGCACATGTGCCACACATATATGTGTGTGGCACCCACAATGCAAGCAGCCCATGACCATTGTGGCAATGGGGCCTAAACCCCCATCATCACAGTGACCAAAAGGCAAGTGTGGGGTCCATAGTTGAAGCACATTTTGACCATTGTGGCAATGGGGTCTAAACCCCCATCATCACAGTGACCAAAAGGCAAGTGTGGGGTCCATAGCTGAAGCACATTTTGACCATTGTGGCAATGGGGTCTAAACCCCCATCATCACAGTGACCAAAAGGCAAGTGTGGGGTCCATAGCTGAAGCACATTTTGACCATTGTGGCAATGGGGTCTAAACCCCATCATCACAGTGACCAAAAGGTAAGTGTGGGGTCCATAGCTGAAGCACATTTTGACCATTGTGGCAATGGGGTCTACACCCTCATCATCACAGTGACCAAAAGGTAATTGTTGACAAAGAAAGAGCTGCAACTGCCAAACTGCATGGATCATTCCTGGTCACAGAACCAAAAACTCATCTGTGGCAAAGTAGTGTATGTGTCCCATTGCAACATAAATTGGGGGAGCCAAATACTGCAGTGCAAATGAAACATTCCTTTGGCCATGTGCAGACAAACAACACCCATGGGGGCTGAGACCGTCAACAGTCATCAATGACACAATGACAGAAGTGACCATCAGAATGCAGAACCACATATTTGCACCAATGGGCACACAAATGCAGATACCCTGTGGAGACAGCAGATGTGAGGTGAACAGATACCATACCATGGCAGCAATGGGACACACAAACCATGATCACTGTGCTGACCGATGACCTAGGAGTCCCAGGGACAGCAGGGGAAACACACCAAACAACATACAGCCAATGGCACACCCAAGATATGCCAATGCAGTGGTGCAGATGCACAAACACAAACAGGCAGACCAACACTGTCATCATACACAGCAGGTGAGGGGTGGGGGTGCCAGTGTCCCCAGGCAACAACACAACACATGAGGAGAGCTGAATACCAATCATACAGATGTGCATACACTGCCACACTAAGGTAACTCATGGATCCAAATCCCCTATGTGGGCAAGCAGGCATTGACAGGTGAGAGGGAGCACAAAACACACATGTCACACAGGCACGTAGGAACAACAACTGACACAGCAAGTCACAGACACACCACAGCACCACCCCCAGGGCCCCCACAATGTGGTGACCCTGGGCTGAATAAAAATACCACTGTGATGACAAAGCTAAATGTCGTTCACACTGTGAACCACAGTCAGGTGTCCTGAGCAACTAACTACCATCACACCTACACAAGCACAAATCAATCAGCATGGCCAGTAAGCCAAGGCCAACATGGAGGCAGGGGACTAGCCGGGCAACAACTCTCATCTGCACACACTCAAGACCACACCCCTCGACCTCCAACAATGTGCAGCAGTGAAGTACACATGCACTGGTGACATTGCACATGCACCCATGACTATTCCAGGGTGGTGGGTGGGAACCAAGGTGTAGAAACACATCACACATGGACACTCAACAAGACTCCTGAATGTCTGACACACTGCACACTACGCTGTACATGGACATGACGGCAATACCACACCGACCAATGGGATCCCAGCCACAGTCACACACCAATGAAGAAGCCAAGGTCACCCACAAAGAACACACATAGACAACAACCAACATTGCAGCCCGGACCCTAAGGAGTGCCAGCAGTCACACACACAACGTGTCACAATCACTGAAAGATAACACAAACTGGAAATCACATGACAGGGGCAAACAACAAGTGCCAAAGGGAAACCTGACTGTGACCCATCTGCGTCAGCACACAAACTCTGCCCTGACAGCAAACACACCTATGGGTGACACCCTGATGACCAGTAATGTGCCATGCACCCACATCACAGAGAACACAGGGAGAAGACTTTGGGGGAACATAGCTCAAGTCAGCAAGCATCACAAACAGGTACAACACTAGGGATCACAGCATGCGCAGATGAATGAAAGTGAACACACAGACATGCACATACAACACACACCTTGGGCGCAGGCAATGTCACACGTGTACACACTGCCATGAGGGGACTCCACTCCTGTGTGAGGAAAGCTGTGCCATATGTTGCCTCAGTAGGGCCCCATCATGTCAGCTGAGCACTTGGTCACACAATCAACAATTAGCACCAAATGAGGGCTCCCATCACATCAGCCTGGTCATGGATGTGCCAACGGAATCATCAGCACAGATCCAACACACTTGTATAGCAATGTTGCACTGACTACACGGATGAGTCCCTCCCCATTGATGCCCAAACCTGCATGTCCACTGGAGATGGCAACACGGTCAGGGAAGTAGACAAATGCAACGATGGCAGGCACAACAGATGTGCAGGGGTGGAAGCCACAGATATGAAATTGCCAATGTAAGTAGGAAACCCATTGCCAAATACTGAACACATGACACCCTCAGATGCTGCTATTGATGACATGGATACACCACATGATAGGACACATTCCCCCTGGACCACATGGGTTCCTGCACAGTAACACTTCATAATCATGAGACCAGATATCACCATCACTGCAGCAAGGGCATGGTTAGCTGCACCAACAACATGTACATCTGAAGCATGAGCACTAGAGAAAAGAAAGTTGCTTTATTCAGCATATGTGTTGTTTGATAACGACGTCCAGAAGAAATTAGAGCAAAGGCCAATGGCCAGTCCATTGTCAAAGTTCAAACAGGGTGACACTGGCAGATGTCACCCTACGCATGCCTGCACAATACCAGGGACAATCCACTAGGAGGGGCAACCGGGGGCAGGCCAGGCACCGCAGGGACAGGATCAGGGCTCACCAGGGGGAGTCAGGGAAGGGGTGGTGGGTGCTGGAGAGCCACTGACAACTGCAGTGGAGGTGTCTGACATGGTGTGTGCCGGCACAACTGGGGGCATGACACAGATGTCGTGGGTGCCGGCACAACTGCAGTGGACCCTGCAGATGGGGTGGACAGGTCCGCCACTGCAGTGCCCAAGTCAGACAGGGCGGTAGTGGACTCCACTGCAGTGCCTACCTCCAGGGGAGGAGAATGGGGAACAGGCAAGGTGGGTTGGACAGAGGGGGAGGACACCCTCACCACATCAGTGGCACAGACAAGCGCAGCGGGGGGTGTGGTGCTGGGAGAGCAAGTGGCAGGGGGAGAAGGCCGGAGCATCTTGGGGATGGTATATCTGTGGGTGGGGGAACCTGGGGCAGGGTGTGGTGGGGGCACCTGTGCAGTGGGGGCCTGAGGGATGGAGGACGGAGACCTTGTGCCTGAGCTGCAGGGCGGTGGCGGGGTCTTGCTCTTAGCACTCCGGGGGGACTTGCGGGTGGGGGCCTCAGTCCGTCTGCGCCTGGGGGAGGGTGTCCGGGGGCGAGGGGCACTCTGCTCCGTGTGGGTGGGCTTCCTCTTCCCCCGGGATGCTGGAGCAGCTTCATCGGTGGGGAAGAGGCCGAGGTCACAGAGGAAGAGCTGCTGTGACTTTGGGGTTGCAGGTGAGGCAAGGGAGGGTGCTTTGGAGGGAGAGGGAACTGAGGACTGCGCAGTGCATGTGGATGCGTGTGTGTGTTCCAGGGCCCCATCCCCTGTGAGTCTGGCTTCAGTCCCCTGAATGTGCGTGCGTGTGCGTTTTGTCATTGGCGTGTGTGTCAGTGTGCTGGATGTGTGTGTGCTGGTGTGTGCCTGTGCCAGTGTGTGTGTGCCTGGGATGGGTAAGGTGCTGGGGAGTGTGGATGGAGCAGAGGCAGGAGGGGTGAGGGACCGTTTGAGGAGGGACACTGCTGCCGTCAGGGAGGAGTCCATGGACCTATTGCCCCTCTGTAGGTCAGACATGCCCGATGAGATGCCCTCCATGAACGACACCAGCTGAGTCAACAGCGCGGTGTGCGCATGGAGGACACTCAGCATGGCTGTCTGCCCTACATGGAGCTGGCGAAGGAGGTACACAGACTCCTCACTCAGGGCAGCAGGGGACACAGGGGCAGGGGGTGCGGTGCCTGGCCCAAAGGAGACACGCTCCCGGACATGGGAGCCTCCACGGACCTGGGGAATGGGAGCCGATGGGAGGGCGGTGGTGGTGCTGGTGGTGGCGGGGACAGCAACACTAGCTGGGGTGTGGTGGCTGCTGACACCCGCCTCCACAAGGGAGTCATCCTCCGAGTTGCTCTGGTCCTCAGCTGAGGTGGATGCTGCTGAGGACTCCTCGGTGTGGCTCCCCTCGCCCTCCGTGCCACTGGGTCCCTCCGACCACTCCTCGGCTGCTGACCCAGTCTGGCTCTCCGGCTCCTCCTGGTCCGTGGAGCTGTCCCCTTCCGTGGCCGTGGATGTATCTGCAAACAATGGGGAAACAGACAGACATCAGTCACCTGCACATAACGCACACACCACTGTGAGCACAGCACATCACAGAGCAAGCCCTGGCATCATTAGTTGTACATTGCTAAAAGTGCACTAATTGAACAGGAGAAGTCAATTGTCAGTCTGATGCCAAGCATGGCACTCACATCCCACATGGCCTTGCACCCATCTGTCTGGTGTCTGTTGGATTGCAACACCCCAGTGTTGACACATGCACCAAGTACACAGTAGTTGGACAGTGCAGAGGACACGGTGTGGACACATCACAGCTCTTGCCACTGAGTCAGTACAGGTTTACGGATGTAAGGGATGCCCAGAGTCAAATAGGAAATGCATGTGATGCATACCAGCGACAGACACCATGATGCACCCATGTCCTGATAGCCAGCGCCACTATGGTGTGCATGTAGCACATGTCACTCCCCTGCAGGATCACCAATCAGTAGACACATGCCATGGCGGAGGCATGACTGCAAAGTCATACATCACTGTCTCAGTGATGTATGACTTTGCAGCCAGACAACAACACTCTGCACTGTGTCACAATAGTAGGTCATGGGGAATGCAAGTCCTGGAGCTGCACAAGTGCACATGTACATCCCCCCCACAACACATCCTCTTAACCCTCATCTGTCCAGGTCATACCTATTGGACATATGGGAGACCTGTGACACTACCCTCTGAACCTGAGCCCCTCACACTCTGCTGTGCATGGGGAACAGCTGCCTGAACTTCACATTTACATGCCCCAGTCTGCATGGGCAGCTGATCAGACACCTATGTGTCACACAAGTATCGTCTCCTATGGTCACATCTCCAGTGGCATGCTGAGCCCCTACCAAGAAACTCCACAGCAGTCCTGGCGACTAATCCACAGCACACTGACACAGAGGCAGACACCTGAGGGGTCAAATCACTGTGCACAATGTGTCCTCTGATACACGGGAGTGGGAGTACAGAGTGTATTGTATGGCCTGGAGTAGGCATGACTGTCCAGCCCCACATGAATGAGGGATGAGCCCTGGACTGTAGGCAGCTGGCTAAGTATGTGTGACACACGTCATATACATACTCCTGGGGCCCAAACATTGTTCCCACCCGCAGCATGGGTGTGTGCCAGGTACCCCAGCCACATGTGGTGGATCAGCTCAGCAATTGGACCACAGATCAAAGTAACACGCTGAATACATGTCAGAATACAGGCATTGTGTAAGCAATGGACCCACCCATGATGCCCACCACAGAGTCAGGGAAACAGATGCTGTCTCCCACCTTGAGTCAAGCAAACTGCAAGGACACAGTCCTAAGTGACAGAATTCCCTGCATGTAAGGGCCACACCTGGGTATCAGATGAGGAGTGGGCAGTGCACAATAGAGGGACATGGCTCCTGGACAACATGACTGCTGTACTGTGGCAGTTCAACCTGGCCCGAGGAGGGCACATAGCATGTTAGACAGAGTACACAGTGCAGTCTTTGACTCACCCCCTCCTTGCTGCTCTCTGGCCTTCAGCTGCCCATCCAGGTCTGGAAAGACCACCGCCAGGATCCTGAGCATGTGGGGGGTCAGGGTCCGTGTTCCGCCCCTCCTGCGAGGAGGCGACAGCTTCAGCTGGACCCGTGCAATCCTCCGGGTCCAGCCCCGAAGGTCCTGCCACCTCTTTTGGCAGTTGCGGATCCGGCGCTTGTAGACCCCCACGGACCGGACAGCCCGGACGATGTCCTTCCAGATCTCATGCTTCCGATGGGCAGAAGCCTGTCAGGATGACAAAGTGATAAGGCCATTACTACACATGCAACATATCCGTGCATGACACAGTTGCATATACATGTCGCAATCACAGGGGCACATGGTGTACCCAGGCAGTGCACGGCTGCCCATGGACAGTTTTCCAGAAGTCACTACATGGTATCATTGCATGGGGAGTAAAACCCTGTTCAGAAGCACTGTCACTGCACCATACCTGTCCAGTGCAAGTCACTACACACTATGGGGGGTGACAACTACTCAGTGAGCCTGCTAGCCAGTGGTGTGCTGACTCTCAGCCTTGCTAGTCAGACAAAATGCACATTCAGAAAGGCAGTGCACAGAACACTCACCTGCTCCCCTGGTGTCCCATACAGCTTGCTGTACTGTGGAAGTAGGCTGTCCAGCAGGGCCTGGTTCTCTTCAAGGCTGAAGGCTGGGGCTCTCTCCACAGTACGTGCCATTGCAGGGTCCAGAGGGGCAGAGACAGCAGCAGTGCAGTGGCAGATGTCGTCCTGGAGCATGTAGTGCAGGCAAGTGGGCTCTCAGGGGAACATGCAGCAATATATATGTGCTGGAGAGGCAGATACTGTCCCTTGTGTCCAAAGTGATAGGTCCAAGTCGTTTGCATCTTCTGAATCTGGCCAATCCATGGAATAGCAGCACCAAAACACGCCCACAGCATCCTTCAAAATTTCAACTTCATGACATACATGATTTTGCAACATTGTTGTGGGTGACCAACTGATTTTCCAGCAACCGACTCGCTCGAATATTCGAAAACGCGTCCGTTGCCAGGCAAGCCCATTGTCAATGGGTGCGCACCGATCGGTCCATTGAGGTACAACGCGCACAGGGGTACAACGCGTACCCGCACACATTGAAAGCAATGGGCCGGCCGGAGGCACCGATCGGTCCATTGCTGTTCAACGCGCACAGGGGTACAACGCGTACCCGCACACATTGAAAGCAATGGGCCGGCCGGAGGCACCGATCGGTCCATTGCTGTTCAACGCGCACAGGGGTACAACGCGTACCCGCACACATTGAATGCAATGGGCCGGCCGGAGGCACCGATCGGTCCATTGCTGTTCAACGCGCACAGGGGTACAACGCGTACCCGCACACATTGAATGCAATGGGCCGGCCGGAGGCACCGATCGGTCCATTGCTGTTCAACGCGCACAGGGGTACAACGCGCACCCGCACACATTGAATGCAATGGGCCGGCCGGAGGCACCGATCGGTCCATTGCAGTACAACGCGCACAGGGGTACAACGCGTACCCGCACACATTGAATGCAATGGGCCGGCCGGAGGCACCGATCGGTCCATTGCAGTACAACGCGCACAGGGGTACAACGCGTACCCGCACACATTGAATGCAATGGGCCGGCCGGAGGCACCGATCGGTCCATTGCAGTACAACGCGCACAGGGGTACAACGCGTACCCGCACACATTGAATGCAATGGGCCGGCCGGAGGCACCGATCGGTCCATTGCAGTACAACGCGCACAGGGGTACAACGCTGCACTCGCACACATTGAATGCAATGGGCCGGCCGGAGGCACCGATCGGTCCATTGCAGTACAACGCGCACAGGGGTACAACGCGTACCCGCACACATTGAAAGCAATGGGCCGGCCGGAGGCACCGATCGGTCCATTGCTGTTCAACGCGCACAGGGGTACAACGCTGCACTCGCACACATTGAAAGCAATGGGCCGGCCGGAGGCACCGATCGGTCCATTGCTGTTCAACGCGCACAGGGGTACAACGCGTACCCGCACACATTGAATGCAATGGGCCGGCCGGAGGCACCGATCGGTCCATTGCAGTACAACGCGCACAGGGGTACAACGCGTACCCGCACACATTGAAAGCAATGGGCCGGCCGGAGGCACCGATCGGTCCATTGCTGTTCAACGCGCACAGGGGTACAACGCGTACCCGCACACATTGAATGCAATGGGCCGGCCGGAGGCACCGATCGGTCCATTGCAGTACAACGCGCACAGGGGTACAACGCGTACCCGCACACATTGAATGCAATGGGCCGGCCGGAGGCACCGATCGGTCCATTGCAGTACAACGCGCACAGGGGTACAACGCGTACCCGCACACATTGAAAGCAATGGGCCGGCCGGAGACACCGATCGGTCCATTGCTGTTCAACGCATCACTGTACATGTGACTGGCATATGTCAGCATGCCTGTCTCAGATGGACATATGCCAGCCACAGATAGCTCCCAGGGAGTGAGGGGCACACCTACATCACGACAGCCTGTCCAAACCTTATCATAAGGCATGTAAGGCTGCATTTCCTATTGTGTGTATGTTGGTGTACATGTTGTCCTGTGGGTGTCACCTGTGGGCAGCCACCCCCAGGCTGTGCACGTGTTAATGGGGACAGGATCCTGGGTGTTACGTGTACGTGACCACTGTGATGTGCAACTGTTCATATCTGTGCATGTGCCATGGTCACATTTCACAGTGGTGTTTGTGTATGTCATGTCACATACCCCGTGAGTCCCATGTGGGACGGTATGTTTGAGCCAGGGTGTCCCAGTGGCACAATAGTGATGGCCCTCCACAGTCTTTGTGCATGTAGTGTTTACAATGTCTCTGATTTCATGTGCACAATGGGAGACAGTCTCCACATCCACGTTGTGTGTGCATGGACTCTGATGTTGTGCGTGTGTGTCACAGACGTCCATGGCTCTCCTGCCATGGCAAGTGTGGCCACTACCTGTGGGGGTCATGTTTGTTTTGTTGTGGTGTACACATGATACTCCAGGTGATGCCAGTGTCCATGTGGCATTACAGGGTCCCTGGGAATGTGCCTGTCGTTGAGCTGTGGTGCCTGGGGCACATCTGTCCTCACATGTCACTGGGGGGTGACTGTGACACAGCATCATGATATCCAATGGGCCAACCTGGGACAAATTGATGCCACCTGTAGGACCGTGTTGACAGATGTTGGCCATGTATGTACCATACATGTCGTTCCGGTACTGCACACTTCATGTAGTTGTGCCTCATGATGATGTATGTTGGGATCTTGAGTGTGTTCAATGCCGCATATGTGGGGTGACTGACGATCTTGCTTACTTCTCCTCTGCACTGCAGGGCTCCTGCTGTCCATCGGCCATTCCCAGACCTGGCAACGATGGTGGAACGGGACAGCATCCGACGGTACCGCTTCACCAGGCAGCTGATTGAGGATTTGGCAGTGCAGTTGTCCCCACATTTGCAGCCTGGCCGGCCGTATCCTACAGCGCTGACCCCCAAGGTGAAGGTGATGGCAGCCCTACACTTCTTTGCCACCGGTACCTTCCAACATACTGTGGCGTCTGCTGGTGGGATGTCACAGACCATGTTCAGCCGTGTGCTCCGCGATTTCTTGGCGGCAATGTTGCTCTTCCTGAACCGGTACATCTATTTCCCTAGACTGCGACGACTCACTGACGTGAAGAGTGACTTTTATGCCCTGGGGAGGATGCCGCATGTCATTGGCTCCATTGATGGGACACATGTGGCTTTGGTACCACCACAGGCCCAGGAGCAGGCCTACAGGAACCGCAAGCACTACCACTCGGTCAATGCACTGGTGGTGTGTCTTGCAGACATGACCATCACACACGTGTGTGCCCGTTTCCCTGGTTCAGCACACGATGCCTTTGTGATGAGGAGTAGTCGCATCCCCAGGTTGATGGCACAGATGCAGAACCAGCGTGCCTGGCTTGTCGGTGTGTACTGACTTTGTGCCATTGTGTGTGATCTGATCTGTAGTATTCCGCCCACTTTTCCAAGTCAGCTGATGTGCACTTGTCTGTCCGTAGGTGACTCGGGATACCCCAACATGCCGTGGTTGCTGACACCCCTCAGGAACCCTGTGACACCTGCCCAGATGCGCTACAATGAGGCACATGGTCGGACCAGGAGAGTGATTGAGCGGACCTTTGGTCTCCTGAAGAGCCGCTTCCGCTGCCTGGACAAGACCGGAGGGTCCCTCCCATATGCCCCTGCGAAAGTGTGCAAGATTATCATCGTCTGCTGCATGCTCCACAACCTGGCAGTGCGGAAGGAGTTGCCTCTCATCCAGGATGACGATGACCAACATCCGCCACCTGTGGAGGATCCTGGCCTGGACCACGATGCCAGTGACGATGATGATGATGATGGTGATGGTGATGTCCGCACACAGCTCATCACCAACTTCTTTAGCTGAATGTGAGTATCCTGAGGTGTCATGTGAATGATGTGAGTTGGCATGATGTGTGGGTGGTGCTCTGGTGCTGTTGGAGTGTGTCCATGGGCTACTTGACAGGATGTGTGTTGCGATGTGTGGTGACAGGTGGGCTGTACTCCCCAACAGTGTTGACATGCTAACTTGGTTCTGGGTGGGTATCTTGTAACATGTATTGTGCATGAGTTTTGCTGTTCTGTCCTGTACTGCATTGCTTTTGACTGTGTGTCATTTCTGTCCTTCACAGGGTACTTTCAGATTCGTTTGGTCAACTGTGTCCACCGACGACGTGATTGCACATCCAGGCTGGTAGCTGTTGTGTCCCTACAGGTGATGTGCGCCACACCCATGGACTTCCTTCTGTCTACAGTTGTTGACTGTGTGCCCGCTACCAGGTGGGGTTACCTTGCATCTGTAGTGGTTACGGCATGTTGCTACTGTGTAATAAACCTGTGCTTCACTTAGTGATGTGCGTTGTCTGTGGTCACACATTTGACTGCCATTTGCTTACTGCACCTGTGGGCTACTTGACTACAACTGGGAATGGGTGTGGTGTCTGTGCATTGCACCGTCTTCCCTGGCAACATCAGTGTAGGCAATGAGTCAGATGGCCTAGGTGTGTATGTGTTGTGTAGCCCTGGTGGTGTGTCTCCCTCATATGTGTCACGTTGCCTGTACTCACATGCCTGTGTTGTCCTTGCTGTTGCAGTTCGCATACACAGTGTAATTTTGCTGTTCATCATCCCCATAACAGCACCCACGTTGGAATCACGACAGAGGCAAGTATGGTGTATTATTGTGTTTATTGTGATACATCTGTGATAATAGTGCATAGGATGGATTGTGCTGTACATGAATCTTGCAATCCCAAGTTCCTAGATGAATAGAAAGTCCAGGTAGACAGGATCCCCAGTATCGGGGCCACAGTTGTCTGACACATTGTTCCAACTTGTACTCCCCATGCAATGTGTGGGAGTAGTGTTGCCATCAACAGGGTGAACAGTCTGTGCACAAAGGCGAAAATCCAGAACAGGTTCAGGCTTCCTGGGAGTTGCGCTTGGCCATCAGCCTCTCACTTTCCCCTCCTCGGACGACCCCTCTTCTTGGGGGGGGCCCTCAAGTGCAGGCTGCTGCGGTGCAGGGGACTCTCCGCCAGAGTCCTCCTCCCTCCCTGTGGCAGTTGCAGTTTGTTCGGTACCAGATGTTGTTGGCACACAGGGAGGTGTGGACTGGTTGCTGTTCATCTGGCGGAGGCATTGTAAAATGTCCCTGTGCACCGCCGTCATCTCATGTAGTACATCCCACTTGGACTCCACGCGGGTCATGTGGGAGTCCACACGTGACATGTGGGAGTCCACACGTGACATGTGTGACTCCACGTGGGACATGTGGGAGTCCAAGCGGGCATGATGGGCAGCCTGCTGCTGTTTGATGTCTCTGAGGAGCCCCACTACCTGGCTGAGCTCTCCGGTGCTGGACTGGTACGCATCAGCTATGCGTACCAGTTGTGGGTCTTCATGCACACCAGCAACGTCTGCAAGCAGCGACCTCTGTCTCCCACCCCTCCCACCACCCCTGCTGACATGTGCAGTGTGTGCAGTTGCACGCACAGATAACCCTGGTCCACCTTGGGGGTTGGTGGTGGTGGTGGTGTCCATGGCCCCAGGTTGGTCCAGGGTCACTGCGCTGGTGTTGTTCCTTATTCTGTCCATGTCGGCAGGGATGGTATTCGTGGTGACAGTCGTTGGAGGGGTGGGTGCAGGGGGTGCAGCTGGTGGACCTGCTGGTGCTGCAGCTGGTGGTCCTGCTGGTGCAGCATGTTGACTTGCACCGGATGTGCCAGGTTGTTCTTCATCGTCCGAGGAGGACAGAGGCTGTACGACGCCAGTGAGCTCGGCATCCTCTTGAGCCTGGGACTGGGACTCCTCAGCGTCTGCTGCTGTGTCCCTATCATCACCTGTTTTTGGGAGACACAAACAATGTATGTCATGTTTCTGCAGGCATCAGTGGTTGACACACCTGACAGTTGTGACTGTGCCTCGGGGTGCGGGCCTGTACATTGTATTGTCCTAAGTCGTCACAGTCAGGGGTTGATATTGGTGTGGCACATTGTCCTGCATTATTTGGGCATTTCTATGTATTCTCTGGGGTGTGAACATGGTCTGCATTGATTGTGTTTGGTTGACAGCCAGACCTCCTTTCCCACCCACCCACCCACCCAGTCAGTTATCCCACCATGGAACGTGCTTGCATTGCAGGGAGTGTAAGTTGTCTCTCAGGATGTCAGTCAGTGGTGTCCTGCTGTTTGTTGGTGCACAGTTGGCAGCAGGGCCTTGTGCTCCCCACAGCAGTAGCCAGTGTCAGCCATCTTGTGAGTCCTTCTCCACTCCCTGTGATGTGAGCATGGTTCAGGGTGGTGTTGATGGGCCAGTTGTGAGGCTGAGCAATGTCTGTGACTACGACTCCCATCATGCTATTGCCTCCACCCCCCTTCCCAGCATGCCCATGCTTCCTTCCTTTTGACTCTGCTTCCCTGTGGGGTGGGCTGGCTGTGCTGACAGGATGGCTGGGAGTGTTGTCCTGGCAGTTGTTTGGCTAAGAGTCCCAAGAGTGTCCCTGTGCTTCACACAACATAACCCAGGGTGGTGGTGCTTTGTGGGATCTTGTGTTAGGATGGAGGGCATTGCATTCTACCAGGTGGGTACTGTGGAGTTTGTGTTGGGGGGGTGTGAGGGGAGGTGCTGGTGACTATGGTCAGTGCTGCAAGTCCCCCTTCCCACCCAGCCAGCCAGATATCCCACCATGGAACGTGCTTGCATTGCAGGGAGTGTAAGTTGTCTCTCAGGATGTCAGTCAGTGGTGTCCTGCTGTTTGTTGGTGCACAGTTGGCAGCAGGGCCTTGTGCTCCCCACAGCAGTAGCCAGTGTCAGCCATCTTGTGAGTCCTTCTCCACTCCCTGTGATGTGAGCATGGTTCAGGGTGGTGTTGATGGGCCAGTTGTGAGGCTGAGCAATGTCTGTGACTACGACTCCCATCATGCTATTGCCTCCACCCCCTTCCCAGCATGCCCATGCTTCCTTCCTTTTGACTCTGCTTCCCTGTGGGGTGGGCTGGCTGTGCTGACAGGATGGCTGGGAGTGTTGTCCTGGCAGTTGTTTGGCTAAGAGTCCCAAGAGTGTCCCTGTGCTTCACACAACATAACCCAGGGTGGTGGTGCTTTGTGGGATCTTGTGTTAGGATGGAGGGCATTGCATTCTACCAGGTGGGTACTGTGGAGTTTGTGTTGGGGGGGGTGTGAGGGGAGGTGCTGGTGACTATGGTCAGTGCTGCAAGTCCCCCTTCCCACCCAGCCAGCCAGATATCCCACCATGGAACGTGCTTGCATTGCAGGGAGTGTAAGTTGTCTCTCAGGATGTCAGTCAGTGGTGTCCTGCTGTTTGTTGGTGCACAGTTGCCAGCAGGGCCTTGTGCTCCTCACAGCAGTAGCCAGTGTCAGCCATCTTGTGAGTCCTTCTCCACTCCCTGTGATGTGCGCATGGTTCATGGTGGTGTTGATGGGACAGTTGTGGGGGGGCAATATGTGTGACTGCGACTCCCATGATGCTATTGGCTACACTGACTTGGCCAGCATACACAGAATTCCTTCCTTTGAGTGGTCTTCACTGTGTGTTGGTGTTGTTGTGGTGGCTACATGTGTGGATGTGTGTGTTAGTTCTATTTGTGCCACTGCCTAGCTGTAGTTGTGGTTGTGTTTGTACATGTGTTGGCACAGTTGGATGTGACTTTTTTGATGGCATGTGTTGTGTTTATCTGACTGACATACACATTTTGGGATGATTCTGTTCTAGTTGCTGTGTAATTGCTATGAGTGCATGGTTTGACTCTCCCCTTGACAGTGATGTGTGTGTTTTGTGGCAGTATATTGTGTACATTTGTTGTGTACTCACCAGGCTCTGGGATGTCCTCTAGTCCATATATGCTCACTGGCGGTAGGATGGCCCGCACCTTCTCCTCCCAGGGCCTGAGGTATATTGGCTTGGCAGGAGGGCCACTGCCGGTGTGTTGGCTGTTGATGTAGTCTTGCTTCAGCAGTTTCCGTACCCTCCTGCGCACGTCATACCACCTGTTCTGGATGTCGGTCTTTGTGCGCCGACATGGTGATTGGGCGTTCACCCTGTTGATGATCCTCTCCCACATCTTGGTTTTCTGCGACATGGGGGTCTGTTGGACCAATGTGCCAAACAGCTGTGGCTCTACCCTGAGGATCTCGTCTACCAGGACTTCCAATTCACAATCTAGGAACTTGTGATTCTTCTTGGGGGCATGGTGATGGGTGGTGATGGTGGGTGATGTGTGTGTTGGTGTGCAGGTGAGGGTGTGTGGGTGTGTGTTGTGCTGGGTGTATGTGAGGTAGGTATTTGTTGGTGTGCTGCTGGTGTGTGGCTTGTGTGAGGGATGAGCTGTGGGTGTGTGGTTGCTTTCTCTTGGGTGCTGGCAGTGGAATGGCATTTGCAAAGGCTCATGGTAGTGATTTGTGTCCTTTATATAGGTGGAGTTGTGGGTGTGTCTTTGTTCTCTGTCCCCACCCCCCCAGTATTTATTGGCTTGGTAATTGCTTGTTTGGCCTTTTTTTGGGTGATTTTTCCTTTGTGCTGTTTGTGTATGTTGGAAACGTTCTTGTGACCGAGTCGGACCCTGCATTGGTCTCGCACGGTGTTTTCCGTTTCGCTCACGCTGTGTTTGTGCAGTTTTGTATGCTGCGTACGCGTCGGTCGCGGTGTATTGTGTTGCTTCGGCTCGGTTTTGTATGCGTGTCGGTCGTACGGCTTGTCCTCCGTCCGACTCGGTCGTGTTTTTCGCGCCTTGCATCGTACTTTGCGGGTTGGAGTTGGGTACGATTCGGTCGGATTTGTTCCGGGTGCGTGTCGGTCGGTTGGATTCGCGTGTTTTTCTGGCCGGATTGCTATTTTCCGAGCGGCTCGGTCGGTCGGCTTGGTTTCCTGACGTGTCGGTCGGATTTATCGCGGCTTGCATCGTACTTGGCGTGTCGGGCGCCACTGGTACGTGTCGGTCGGTAATTTTTCCGGCTCCGAGTCGGTCGGTGCTTTTTCCGGCCGAATCGGAATCGACCCCTTATTGTGGCACCCACTTAAGTAGCCCCTTTCAACACGTCTCAGGCCTGAAATTGCAGCCTGTGTCCAGTTTTAAACTGCCAATTCGACCTGGTAAAATAACCTTTTGCAGACCTAAACCTCTATTTTTAATATATGTGAGTCATTACTAAGCTAGGCCCTAAACAGCTTGTAGGGCGTAGTGCATTGACTTTAGAAGGTAGAAAATGTGTTTTTTAAGTTTTACATGTCCTGTCAGTGAAGAAATCCCAAATGTATTTTAAACTACTGTGAGCCTTACCTCTCCCATAGGATAACATTGAGTTACCTTGTTACTTGTAATAAGTGCTAACTTTTGATGGGGAACAGGTAGAAATGCCATGTTTGGTCTTAAACAAATGCAATTTAAAATCCTGTTTAACGGTAAAGTATGATTTTAAGTCACAATTCTGAAAATGCCACTTTTAGAAAGTTGCCATTTTCTTGTCCTATTCATTTGCTGACTGCAGCTGTGTCTTGGGTCACAAAATCGTGAATAGTTGGCAGTTGATCTTTATGTATTCGCCCCAGACAGTGAGCCAAAAGGGTACTAGGCATTGGCAGGATCGGCCATACTGACAGGCTATGTAGGGTATAGTGCTCCCTCCCCCACTTATATTTCAAAGGGCTGCCTCCAGCTCACTCATAAAGGATCTTGACAATATCCTATTTTCATCAGAGAGCACTTAGAGCATGGTTAGAGGAAGGAGGGACATTTCCAAAATTAGATGTGTGGGCAATCTATGAGTTTCCCCCACTTCAAAGGCTTGCACCAGTTATAAATATTGGACCCTTAAATCAACTCTTGAATACACTGCTGGACCTGCAGCGGATGCCCAAAATGACTACATTGTACCTCAGAGGACTGCTCTGCTGCTACTAGAGGATTGCCCTGCTGTTTGAGGCCCAACTTGCTGTTTGATCCCAGGACTATCAGAGTGACTGGAAGGGGTAGTTGGCTGGCCTCTTGTGTGTGCTACAGGGATATAACAAGCTCCAGAAACTTTGAACCCTGCACCTGGGCTCTATGTGAAGTGATTCCTGACCCCTTAAGCGGTTCCCAACCAGTCCTGGTCCTTTGGACGTAGTGCTAAAGGGGAGTCTTTAGCCAAAACTTGAAACTTGAGACTTACAAACTTAAAAAAAAAACTAAAAAGTGGCCTGAGAACCAACAGAAGACCAGGACCTACCTGCTCGCCAATCCTCCCAAGGTGCATCACCAGTCAGCCTGACTTTGTGGCAGCTCCTGCTATGTTCTTCTCTACAGCAACAAATCCTGTTCAGAGAAACCTTTCAGAAAGAATATCTGGACTCCTGGAGCCCTTGTTGGCTACAGCCTGCAGATTCATCTCACAAGAGATTTTTGACTTCCAAAAATATGGCAATGTTGAATGTAGAACTCTTCACTGTACTTTGTCTAGTGGCTTTCTGATGACAACGCCTCCTCTCAGACACCACCAGCATAATCCATCAGTAATCCGCATGTTAGTGCCCTCATTTACTATATCCTCAAGGAGCCACATACGGCTCAGTTGCGGAGAGGTGCCTGGCACCATTACGCCTTCCTGCGGTGATTGTGCTGGACAACCTGGGCCCGGCAAGAGTAGGCCCGATTCACATCGCAGTATACTGCTGCTGAGCACAGTGAGCATGGGACGCTATGACTCGTAGGACCACCTTGGTGCAGCTCATTCCTCTGGCGGGTCAGATCTGCCTGTATGGGGGCAGCAGTACTGTGGTACTGACCGCTGAGGTGCGCGGGGTGCGGTGGACCGGACACCCCATCTGACTGAGACAAACAGGATTGCTGCCCAGCCTGGCGAGGCCTGAGATTTGCCTTGGTGGCAGCGGGCAAGACATTTCCTTGGCTGAAGCCTACCCTCTCCCCCATCCAAGGGCTACACCTATCCTTACCTGCAGGCAACAACTAGAGTGGCTGCTGCCTTATGCCCTGTGGCCTACAGGAATCTCTGCGGGGCTGTGTCGGAGCAGACGGCCATCGACCTCCTAGGAGGGCTGGGAAGCATTGAAGAAAAGTGAGTCCTTCATGACCGTGGCATGTCTCCCTGTTCCTACTGGATCCAGTGAGAAGGCTCCATCAGGGTGGTGAGTGCCACAGGCTTGCACCTTTGAGTGAGTCTTGGGGGTGGGCTCCCTCCCTTGTTTCTGCCTGCCATGATTCTTGGCCATCCAACTTATTAAATTGGAACCACATCTCTGGTCTGCACGTGCCTCCTAGGCACATGCTGCAAGTGACCGGGGAGAGGCGGGACCTGGACTCTAAGACACAGGGTGGCATTGGTGGATGATAGTTACCTCGGAATTCGCCCTTGGCAGGACACTATGGCTAAACATGACCAGCACCAGTCCAGGCTTCAACTCGATGCTAAAAAACAACCAAAGTGATATACGATGAGCATAGCCCGCTGCCACTAGATGGTGCTGCAGAATACTCGATGGAGGACATCAAAACCATCTTAACAGACATGAAGCACAGTCTCAGCATTACAGACTCCAAAAGCCAAAGACACTCTCACAATCCACCTTGACCACATAAAAGATTGAATAGACAATCAAGATAAAGATCTAGAGCACATTGAAAGTAGAGTATCAGACATTAAGGACAATGCCACTTTAATGAATGAATAACAACTGTGTATTGAGAAGGTATTTGCAGTTATCAAAGCAAAGAATGAGGATTTGGGAGCAAGCTGTAGATGGAATAATATACTATAGTTGGCCTTTCTTAAACCACAGCAATGACAAAGAATGAAGACTGTGGAAACGATGCTCTACAAACTATTTGGAAGAGCTTTGATGCCGCTGGTTTCTGTGGAGCACGCCCATAGATCGCACAGCCCGTGACCCTTCCCTGGGGTAGCAGCCAGGCAGATTTTAGCACAGTTAATGAGTTACGAAAGTACATGACACCATCCTATGCCAAGCGTGCAAATGTGGTGAACTGAGATATTCAGGCAATCAGCTTTCCATATACCCATATTTCACTGCAAGGCAGGAAGACGCAGATTCATTCCAGCGAAAAAAACTGCTTCAAAAGGCAGAACTAAAATATGCACTAATATATCCTATTAAGCAAAGAGTTTCCCAGAAAGGCAAGCTCCATTTTTTCACCAACCATAAGCAAGTCCTCAGCTTCTGTCATAAACATGCTTGAGGCTCTAATGCTGGGAGCTTGTTGGAGCAAGAGACAAACATGATTATATAAGTGATAATGACTGATAACACCGCTGGCTGTATGGAGCCACTCAGTGACATTGTCACATCACTGCAAGGCAGCCGTCATGGGGGACAGCCTCGACTCACTTCCCTGGCGGGGTCCTGTGACTTGCCCCCCTGTAGGTGTGCTTGATAAAGCTCACCCCATGGACTCGTCGATTCATGGGCACGCATTACAAACAATATCCCATATCGCTAAACACTACATTCCACTCTGCCACCCACCTCAGCTGAACTGGGCTGTTCGCCTGCCTTTCTTGCCCCTCCAGGGATGAGCTCTACTACTATACTTGGTTTGTTAATTTGTGTGTGTTTGTAGCATAATTTGGGTGGGGGAGGGTCTTGTTTCTTCAACAATGGTGGAATGTTGGAGTGGGAGGTGGGTTATAGACTGAATGAGATAGTTGTGATGAGAGGTAAGAGGGCTTCAATTACTCTGTGTTGGTACTTGACACAAATAGAAGTGGCTGCTTCATTTCTTCTGACATCCTGGGCAATGACACATTGGGATCCAATGCTGGGGCCAACTGCTATCCCCAGGAGTATTCATCACATGAACTGTGAGAAATGGTGCACCACCAGCATGCTTCTATGCAACTTAGTCTACTCATGTGGAACGTGCGTGTCCTAAATAACCTCCTTAAAACATGACAAATCCTAGCCTATCTGAAGCAACTCAGCATTGACATTGCGTTCCTGTAGGAAACGCATTTAGATACAAAGAGAACCCATGCATTGGCCTTGCCTTGAAATGGTCATCCCACAGAGCACTAGTGAATTACTCCTCATATGCATGTGGTAAATGCAATACTGAGATGGCAGGGTCTCCCATTTATGGTATTACATGAGGAGAATGCCACGTTGGGCAGATTTAACATTCTACAAGCTAGACTAGTCTAATGGCATGTCACCCGGATAAATGTTTATGCACCAAACACTGATGGCCCTGACTTCTTTAATCACATCTGACAGAGATGTGAGAAGCTATCACCAAGTACCATTATATGGGGCCGAGACAAGACCTTAGTGCTCGATAAAACTATGGACTGCTCACAGGCAGATAGGATGTCCCTCAGGCAAACTGAGGGACATCCTGGGCTTCACTGAATATTACAGGAGGTTTGTTCAGGATTTGGCACCATTGTTGACCCTTGAATAAGCACAAAAAGCTGATCTGGACCGGGGCCTGCCAGAAAGTTTTTGAAACCATCAAGAAGGCCATGTATACAGTACCAGAGCTCAAGGCCCCTGACTTCTCTAAGTTGTTTATAGCGCAATCAGATGTTTCAAAGCATGGTATAGTGGCTGTGCTTTCACAGGTGAATGAAAAGGGCCTGGACCAGCCAGTAGCCTTCATCTGTAGGAGGCTACTACCCAGGAAACAGGTGGAGTGCTAAATAAACAGAAGGCTTTGCTGTGATTTTGGCACTGAAGAAGATGAGATCATACCTGTTTAGGACTCACTTCTGGGTTCAGACAGACCCCAAGACCCTCAGATGGCATGAGGGGTGGGAGTCCCAAACTGTTAGGGTGGTGCGTTGCCCTACAGAGAATGGGCTTTACGGTGGAACACCACCCTAGACTGACCATTGCAATGCTGATGGTCTACCCAGGTTCTTCCATCTTAGTAATGAGAACTCCAGTGAGGGTGGGTAGTTCTCGTCACTTTCAGCTGTGGAGGACACATGTTAGACCTGCCATGCCTACTGTAGCCATCCCCCAAACTTTTCGTCTTCTCTGCTCCTCTTTTCTGAACTTCAATTTTGTTGGCATTAGGACTCTGTGCACCTTACAACTGCCAACCAGTGCTAAAGTGCTTGCGTTCTCTCCTTTAAACATGGTAAAACACCCAATTGGCACATTTAATTACTTATAAGTCCCCAGTAGAGTGAGACTATATGTACCCAGGGCCTGTATATTAAATGCTACTGGTGGGCTGCAGCACTTATTGTGCCTCCCACTTAAGTAGCCTTTTACAGCATGTGTCAGGCCTGCGATTACAGCCTGTGTGCCAATTCGGTCTGGCAAAATAAACTTTTTCCCAAGCCCAAGGCTTTGTTTAAGTAGTATGGTAGGCCCTAAACAGCCCATATAGCAGGGTGTATTGTATTTAAAAGGTAGGAAATGTGTTTTTAAGTTTTACATGTCCTGGTAGTGAAAAACTCCCAAATTAATTTTTCACTACTGTGAGGCCTACCTCTCCTATAGGATGACATTAGGCTACCTTTTTACATATAATATGTGCTAACTTTTGATTGGGAACAGGCAAAAATGCCATGTTTGGTCTTAAAATAATTGTAATTTAAAATCCTCTGCAATGGTAAAGCCAGATTTGATCTCACAATTCTAAAAATGCCCTTTTATAAAGTTGCCATTTTTTGGTCCTAACCATATGGTGCTTGTAGCCTGTGTCATGGGTAACATGACGTGCTTTTAGCCTGTGTCATGGGTAACATGACTGTGAATAGTTGGCAGTTGGCCATTCTGTATTCCTTTCAGACAGTGAAACAAGGGGGACTAGATGTTGACATGATGGGCCATTCTGCCAGGATGGGAGCAGCAAAGCTGTTTCCTGTCCCACTTATATTTCAAAGAGCTGCCTCCAGCACAGTCACAAAGGAAATTAGCACCTGTCTATTGCCCCAACTTGGTGCCTGGGCAGGGGAAGGATGGACATTTCCAGAACCAATTGGGGGGTAGCGTAGGAGTTTCCCCCACTTCAAAGGCTGGCACCAGGTCTGAATACTGGAACCTCAGATCAACTCTTGAGTACACTCCTGGACCTGTGGAGGACCCCCAAAAGGACTCCCTGGTACTTCAGAGAACTGCCCTGCTGCTTGAGGCTTGCTTTGTACCACTGAGGACTGCCCTGCTGGTACTAGAGGACTGCTCTGCTGCTTGAATCTTCCCTTGTACCCCCAGAGGACTGCCCTGATGCTTGAGGCATTCCTTGCTGCTTGATCCCTGGACTGCCACAGTGACTCTAAGGGCTAGTGGGATGACCTCCTGAGTTACAGGAACATAACAAGCTCCAGAGATGTTGAAACCTGGACTCCGCCTGGAGTGAGTCCTGACATCCAAGTGGTGAACAACCAGTCCTGGGCCCTTGGAAGTGGTGCTAACGGTGCCCTTCTAGCCAGGATCTGAAACTTGGGACTTAAAAAAGTCACCAAAAAGCCGCCTGAGAACCGACAGGAGACTGGGACCTACCTGCTTGCTGATCCCCCTGAGTTGCATCACTGGTCGGTCTGACTTTGCGGTAGCTCCCTCTACAGTCTTCTCCACAGAAGCAAATCACGTTTGAGTGGGACCTTTCTGAAAGAGTACCTTGTCTAGCCAGATACAGCCTGCAGCTTCATCCTGCTGGAGATTTTTGACTTCCAAAAAAGTGGCAAAATCTATAAGTAGAAATATTCACAGCGACTTTGTCCAGCGGATCCCTGACAAAAATGCCTTGCCCTGCTGAATTCTACCTTCTCAGAAACATTTCTTTGAAATTTCTTCTAAGTCCAAAGGTAAGCCGAGACTAGGCCCAATCCACCTTGTGTATCTGAACCGCTCTCCATCGTGGTTGGTCAAAAAGTTTGACTTTGGCCTGGTCTCTCGCAACTAGATGCCCGTGATTGGCGTTTTGATGTGTTATGCACTATTTTTCATCTAATACTTTAAAAGTTCATACTGATTGGATTTAATTCATGTTATTTTATTGATTTAAATTTACTCTATTTTTCTAAATTGGTGTGGGATTTTTCATTTGTTGTGTTTTGACTTTATTACTGTTAGTGTGCTGCATAAATACATTACACATGCCTACAAGTTAAGCCAGTCTGATTTTGTGCCAAGCTACCAGAGGGTTAAGCACAGATGAATCTAGTGACATTTGTGGTTCACACTGACAAAGATTGTGGTTGTGGTTTGAGAGGGGTTTCCTCTCCTCCATCAATAAAAATCCAATTTCATACACACATGCAAAAAGCTATTTCTTGTTGTTCTTACCCAGGGCTGGACTTGAAATGCAAACCGGCCATGTCAATTGAGTCTGGACGGCCGTGGGGTAGGTGCGCATGGAAAACACTGCCGCTGCTTTTATTACAGGGGGCAGATATTGCAGCTATGCTGCAAAACTGGCCCACAGTAACAAAAATGCCCCCCCAGGCTTCCAAAACCAGCCCCCACCCTGGCAGCCCACCGGGGTAACGCACGGTGCCCGCTGTGACCAGTCCGGCCCTGATCTTACCCTCTAACAGGAAGCCAATACAGTAGCTTTGGGTCCAGGGAAGAATGTATGGTTAGTAAACTAAGACACCCAGCATCTGAGTAGCTAAGCAGCTTTGAGAGACACAGGAAAGGTGGGATACCAAGCCGTCTTCCTCAAGAAGACCAGCTGAACAACAGCTATAAGCCACCTGAACACTCTCTTTTACTTCTCCTGTGCTGAGCTAATGTTTGTTCAGTGTGGTGCGGTGGGAAAGAATCATGGAAAATCCCAGAACTCAATATTCAGAAAGTCACAGGATGCCACAAGGTTCACTCAAGGCTGGCAAGCTGCACCATGAGTGCTCTTGTGAGTGGCTGTCTGTGTCAAATCCACTTGAGTGTATGCAAACAGAATTTTGGTTTTCCACAAAGATTTCCAGGTCTCCCAGGATACAGAGGTTGTTGTCAGTAATGATGTCAAAGAAGCAGTCCATAAAAGGTAAGTTGTTTGACAGAGGACTGTTTACCCCTAGGAATGAGAAGGTTGGTGTGATTTTCAGTGAGAATCAGCAACCTCTCAGAAGCCTGGGCTCTGTAAGTAGTTCTTAAAAACTATGGTAACCCACCTCTTGTATTCTTAGTGTAGATTCTAGCAAGGATGCTGTAACTGTGTGCCATGGTGGCCTAGCAAACGGGAAATCCATGTCATTTTTAGCCAGGTTTTGGTGATGAAGAAACAGTCATGGTTTATAAATGTCTAGATGATTCTTGTTCACAGATTTCGACTGAGACATCTCTGCTGAGGGAAGTAGAAAGGAATGGAGCTAAATGTATGTGACAATCCTGCCTATGACAATTTTTGGAGCACATCTGCATTAGGCTCTTTCCATTATAAACAACGACAATCCAATAATTCATGGTCTCAGGGCTATCAAGAAAGTAGTGTTGGGTACAAGCATTATGGAAATGGATACCACAGGTTTTTCCTTTACACCTATCTGGTTTCGTAAGTGGTTGACAAGAGCCAAATGGACTGAAAACTACAATCCCCATGGAGCTGTGTACAAGGAGTGTTAGTATTCCCACAAGATCCAATATTGGTATTCTGGACCATGGTCTTGTGTGAACGCAAATTCTCTGTGGTCAATTTGTATCTGTGCATACAATGGGTGATGCCGGCAATACTTGCTAGGCATTGCTTATTAGACTAGATGGTGGAAGACTTTAGATTCTGCATGGTTTACAACTGTGCTATGCCTCACTAGAAATGGACTGTGTCTGGGTCACATTCCGAAATTCAGTGACTAATGGTGTGGAGGGAGTTCTTGGACAATTGACTCAGATTTTTACCAAGGACTTGGGTATGGACTTTTGGCCTGTTCGAGTTCCAGACTTTGTTCCCATTACTCGCCTTGACTTGCTCCTTTTGGTGGCTTAACCGAGTCACATGGATTTTTGATGAAATTGCTGTGAAGATGCAACAGAGGTGGTTATGCCCTACAGAATGGTGCCAAGGAGAAACCAGTGCCTGTAAGATCTTCACTGTGATGTAACAACGGTGCATCATGTAGTGTCTAGACTTTTTAAATCGGCTCTATGGTCTTCCGCTGTTTAGTAACAGTGTGTGAATTGGACGCACTGGAAGCACCCAGAGACTTCATAGTACTGCCAGAGAACTGGCATAAGCAAGATTCAAACCTATAAGTAGATTTTCGATTTACAAACAAGTTTTACTGGCAACTCTTTCTTTAAAAAAGGTCTCAGTAGAGGAACACAAAGGCTGGTAGATCTACTAGCACGCCCTCATTAGATGAACACAAATGCTGGTAGATAAGCTAGTAAGTCTGACTTCTGTTTGTGAACCAGACGGATTAAGTAGTCTTCTGCTCCTCCCTTCTCTCATCCCCAGTTACTTTTTTCCTGGAGTTCCCCAACTGGAGTGTGGTGCAGTTGGAGAAGCTGACTGAGGGGAGGCTTGATTGAGTGAGGCAGACACTCATCACTTCTGACCAAAATACTCAGGTGAGTGCACTTGCCAATGTGAAGGTGGAAGGAGGGATTGGACCGTCTTTTCCAAGAGGGAGAGTAAAAACCTGCTGGGTTAAGAAGGGCAGGAAAAAAAGGGAAGTGTGTTTGTATAAGATGGGAAATACTTAGAGTTGTGGAAAGATTTAAGAGGCCAAGGTGAGAGAAGGATAAGTAGAGAGGGATGGAGAAGGAGAGTATAGAGGTCAGAGGGGTAGAGAGAGATAGGAGTAAGGAAGCAGTCAGTTTAACAAGCAAAAATATGGAAATTGTTTGTCTCATTTGTGCATTTTACTATAGTTATGTCACAACTTTCTTAAATGACATCACAGGGACTCATTTACATGGCTGCCATTCGCACCCAAGGAAAGCTTTTCTCATCTGTTCTTTGAAAAATCAATGCTGGGAGGAGGGAAAGCCACAAGGTTACTTTGGTTCGCTGAGACTTTTGCGTTTCAGGCATGTAATTTGTCTCTCCTTCTGACAGTAGAGGGCCTGGTTAGGTCTGCAGAGGCCAGGCAAACAGCAGCATGGCAGAGTCAGCGCATGCTTTGAGTTGGTGGAGCCAATTTCCCAACACATACGCATATCTTTCTGCATTCTGAGCATCCTTTCCAGAGTTGGGATCAGCTGCACAAAGTAGAGAAACTGGAAAACCTGCATCCTCCCCCAGAAACCCCCCTCCAAGAAATCCCAAGGCCAAAGTAAGACTGTTCTTGGGAATGTTGGGAGGTTTCTTTTGATCTTCAGATATTTGCTGGCCACTTGGCAAGGACAGAGATCAGAAAACATGGTCTTACCACAAGGTTTTTAATTTTGTAGGCAGGTAAGAGTTTGTTGTAAACTGGCATGATGTACTTAGGTATATAGACCCACTTATCACATGGACTAATAAACTCATATTTTAAAGAAAATTGAAAATGAACATGGAGTTCTGTGATTTTATAAAGGCACTTGGCCTGCTGCCTCATGGATCTGTATGGCTATGAATCTTTTAGGTGACTTGTAATATCATCATAAATACTGTTTAGGTAAATCTTTGTAGACATGAAGTTTGAAACTCAGGTCCTGATTTAGAGTTTGGTGGAGAGGGCATTCCCTCTTAATAGGGGTGGATAACGCTCTCTCCACCAAACTCATTAAGAGGTTGGTGGACTGAAAGTATGTTGATGACCAAGCATACTCTGGCTCAATCAGTGACATAATCCTCCTATGGCTCTATGTAAAGTAGGTGGTCGGATGGCTTTTTGTTTGCCATATTTAGAGAGAGTAACATAAAAATAATGACCCCTACATCATGGGCAAAACAATTTGGGAGTTTGTTTTTGAAAAATGTAAATCATTTGAAAAATGTAAAATTTTGACGTAGGGCCATTATGCTTGACGGAGCACTCTGTCAAAATTTTACAATATTGCCAGGAACCGCTGTGACTGTGGTTCCTCCCAATTTTAAGAGTTGTCTGCTGAGCTGCCAGACAGCTCTAGGCTTGGAGGGGCAGAGGTTCCTTTGGGATTGTGAAGGCAATGACCTCCGATATAGTACCCTCCACTCGCAAAACTCAAAATCAGCTACTTAGTCACAGAAATTTATGTGATTCAAATGTAACATGTCGAAACAGTTGGTAGTGCATATTAGTGGTTAACTAAAAATGATGCAGAAACATATTTGAGTCTACCTTTTTTGAAACCACTCACATCATTCGAGGCTCATAACTGTACTTACATTTTATTATATACTTAAATCAGTATTATTCAGCATTAAAACAATAGTTTAAACAAACTATACATGTTTAACATTCATTTTTTCGATTATTCATGTACTTAGATAACACAAGCATGTAGTGGAATTTTGCATACAATTGTTATAATCAATTACTAATAGAATTTCTACAGAGCGAAAGGTTGGGTACAAAGAGGTACAACTATGGTGCTAATGGTACACAATGATAAATATACATCATCTTCATAATCATAAATCCAACTCTGCATTAACACAGTTTTAGCTTTGTAAGATGAATCCATGCTCAAAGAGAAAACAATGTACTTGTGCATCCTTTACATATCCACAAGTAATTTGCTTTTTGAATAAGCTTAAACCTTCAGGGATCCCTTTTGAAGGTGGGTGGGGCTAATTACATTTGCAGGTTATGTTACCAAAATCAGCGCCTTATTAAGAGCATCAAGGAATAAAACAGAGAAGAAAGTAGACAAGTAAACGAGGCTTGTGATGAGTTGGACTGGTGTAATGGATATTCCCAGCAAGTAATCATGTCATTATCATATTTTACCCCACCATGTCAACATTCTGCATGTTTGTGACGTTAAGGCTAATACAAACTTGAAACCAGTCAGTAGGATATATTTGCAGGAAGTCAGATTCCAAGTTTCAAGGCCAAAGAATCCACCAGCTAAAGTTTGTTGTGAAGGCTAAAGGTGGATGGTGAAGTGCCTGTTCCGCATAGAAATATTCTAGTATCCGAAAGACCCAGATTAAATCTATTCTGAAGGAACTATAAGACTAGTACCACCTGCAACATTTAAGCCCAAAACCTCTAAGGAAGCACCATGCCTGAAATGCAGCCTGGTGGTGGATTTACAAATGGAGAGTCACTGGATGACAAAAATCTTCACCAAACCTTGCCATTGATTCTTACACTCGTAACCTATAGATCAACCGGAGATGGAAAGGATGTTATCTATGTCTGAGAAAAAACTTTTTGGGAAACTGGGGAAACTGTAGACACCATTTCTTACTGCTTCAATGAATGGGGAAACCATTATGTTTGGCAGCAGAAATAACCAAGTAGGATAATCTGCGCTACATGCTCTATGAACATCTTGGGAATAAGAGCGGATTGAGGGAAAACACTAATAGAAAACCGGGTCACCAAAGCATTGGGGCATCCATTGGGACATCGATTTGCCAATTCTTTGAATTTGTGGGCCCGACTCACAAAAGTAATCTGAGACAAAATACTAACTCTTATGGCTTCGGTATTCACAAAGGGCATTTAGGAGTAGTAAAGTTAGGATTTTGTCTCAGTTAAACTTAAGTTTTGGTCTTAAGTTAAGCTTAAGACCAAAACTTAAGTTTAACTGAGACAAAATCCTAACTTTATGATTTTCGGTATTCACAAAGGGCATTTAGGAGTAGTAAAGTTAGGATTTTGTCTCAGTTAAACCTAAGTTTTGGTCTTAAGTTAAACTTAAGACCAAAACTTAAGTTTAACTGAGACAAAATCCTAACTTTACCACTCCTAAATGCCCTTTGTGAATATCGAAAGTCGTAAAGTTAGGATTTTGTCTCAGATTACTTTTGTGAATCAGGCCCTGTATTTCTGGCATAATGCTTACAGATTCACTTAGGATGCAGAGAACTAAATAAATAAATGTAATTAATTGAGCAGAGGAGCATTCTTCAGGGAAGCCAGAAGAGCTAACAAGGGATAACCAAATGTCCAGCAAATCCCCCCAAAAATACCTTTTTCTACAATGGCTTAAATACCCCGATGAGGTGATCCGCCGCTACATTATTCATTATGTGTATGTGAACAGGATGGCAAGTATGTTAGACTTCTTATTGGGATTATAAACCTGATTTTGATGTAGATCTCAGGGTAGACCCAACCCATGTTTCTGGCTTTGGTTAGTATATTTGGCTCCGGTACTGATAGAAAAGGGTCTCTGCTGTAATAAAGGGTAATCAACCATCACATATTAGAGTACTATAGTACTGATAATATTAATGCTAGCAGTACTGAGTACTATTCCTTCTGATGCCTTGATAAATTAGGGCACCCCCACCTTATATGCCCCTTAGTAGCATTCCATCCCTGAAGTGCCACAAACATGATAAACTTCAACTTGACTAGCTCCCCATTGAATTTCAGACCCACTTGTGTCAGGATGTGAGAAATGCACCTGCTCAACGGTGCTAGTACTGAGGTGGGAAACAGAGGTTCACCGCACAGGAAAGAATTCAGCTATGGCTCAGTGCCCGATCAAATATCCAGCAGGACTTGAAAATGAGCAGATGAGAATGTTTTGTAACAGAACACAATTAGAGTTAGATTTTCCTCACATATAGAAAGCCTCAAATAAATGCTAAACTGTGGAAGCCAACCAAAACACCAGTAAGTCCATTGCCCAGCAAAGTATACCTAAAGGATAAAGCACACTGTTGGTATTAGGGAACACAAGACACATGTCACCCTTATTTGTAGGCTAGGAACAAAAGGCAATGTCAGAGCTGAAAGAAGACATTAATTTAATACATAGGAGTCCCGAAAGAGGATACAATATTTTTAAAAACTGAGAACATAAGCACAATGGTGACTAAGTATAAGAGAAGAAAGTTTCAATCGATACTCATGTAGCTCACAAACGTAAGAACAGTAATAAGTGAAAGAATAAAGCAAGTGATACAGCTAATAGACTAAAGTACTACGACTGTGCCACTGGTGCATTGTGACAGTGATGAGTCATAGATAAAGATGGCCATAACAGGGTGACATTAGTGTGAACTGCAACAGTGTTGCTTGCAGACTAAGACACAGTCCTCTCTCTCAATCTTCACCCATCTCCTAACAAGTCCTGTCACTGAGGAGAGTGAGTCATGATCACACCAACCTCTCCTATGATTATGTGGTCTCAGTAATCGAATGTTGAACATTGTTGAAAAACATTTCCTATCTGGATGAACAGCAGATGAATAACAATGCTAAGTTTTACTGGGCACAGGGTTAAATAACCCATTATGTCAGCAATCTTACTGACTTGCCATATATATGGTCTAGTTGTAGAAACTTTGCATGCCCTCAATATTTATGTGCCCTTAGAACTAGATCTCAGCATTCAGATTCCCTTCATTGAGGTGGTGAAGTCTATGATCCTTTAAAATAGCATTTTGCATGGCACCACTTCAAATGTAAGGCAAAAATATGTTTGTACCAATATAATGAATGATTTGTTTGTGTTTGTAATTCCGAGCATCTGCGTGTGTCACTCTGTGTGTGTGTGTGTGTGTGTGTGTCCCCGCATGCATGCAACGTTTGATCAAGTGGCAACAGCAGGATTAAAATTCTGCTCTTCAGGGTTCAATATCACATATATTCCAATAGGGCACCATGTCTTCATTGTCATACTGTCAATAATGTCATATGTTAAACCACTTGTTCTAGGCATAACAGGTATAGGTATGACAAAGACCAAAAATCATTAGAACCCACAGATGGTGGCTTTTACAAAAGTAATGGAAAAGGTGTGTATCCATGTGTTATATATCATGTCATTTAAACCAACATTTACGTTCAATAATGCTTGCCCATTTGTCAAAAGGGCCTATTAGGTAATATATGATTATAAATTCTGCTAAGAACCATTGAGCAGAATACTCCAACGTGGTTGTCATTACCTGTATCAAGCAGTGTCCAACAATCTAATGAAAAGGTCTAAAACATGTACATACCACTACAAATATTGTGGTCTGTTGAATTTCACACATCGGTGCCACAGATTAAATAACATTTGTACTTAGTTTTGGTGAAACATCATCTCACAAGAATAATTTAACACCAACAATAGTGACTATCACAATAACTAAGTTTTAGAGGCCCAACTACACACCCTGAACAAATTTGAACAGATTACACCATTTACATCAAACACTGTAGTTCACCTACTCCAGTTTCTAGACTGCACTGTGATCCTTTTCATCTAATGGGATGCATATCACTAGACAAATTCTAGCATGCACAATAACACAAAATGATGAATTCGCAGAACATCTTTGTATGATAAAAGTCAGTTGTTTTAGTATGTTCACCTTTATACTGGAAACAACAGCACAGAGTTAAGGTTATTTTCAAAACAATACAAGTAATGCAGACAGATATTTGATTATTTGTCAGCTATGCTTGTCATTAAAGGGTATTCAATATCTTGGATGGGCCATGTGTTCGAAAAGACAAAAAAGAAAGGTAGGTAGAAACATTTTCTGTTCATTAAAGGGATCTTTCCTAGTTCTCTGTAAATTTGGGGCCAAAAGTACTTAGAATGAATTTGGCAAAAGTTGCTGGATATTGCACACCGACTTTCACCAGATTGATTCTTATTTAGAAAATCCACCTATTTAATAATAGGTGGAGTTGCTAAATTACCATTCGTAGTGCATCACAATCAGACCTACCTCAATAAAATGCATAAGGTAGGTCAAAAATTGCTACCCACTACATCTGTTAGCAATCACAGGGATGGTGGTCTGCTTGGGTCAGTAGATCACCATGTCTGTGATTGCTTTTCAATAAAGCAATTTTTTTATGTAATCCATTTCCCTAAAAGTAAAATGGAATGCATTTAAAAAAACAGAAACGTGCACAAACATTTTAAATGAGTAAGAAGTGGCCCCACTACTCCTAAAAATGTTTTTTAAACATTCGCCAAGGGGAAGGGGTCTCATGGAGATCCCTCCCTATTTGGGAATCTGCTGCCACTACCTTTCAGTAGTCAGTAAAATATTAATATTTTGCGCCCAGAATTTCAGTCACAAAACATTAATACTTCCCATGCCAAATCGCTATTTGGAAGGGAGACCCAAAACACGCCCCTTTCAAACGATGATTTATTCTGTAGTTGCAAACCCAAATTGTCATTGGGTAAAGGTGTACGAAAAAGCAGTTTGAGTTTGATACATATCATAAGGCCATTTGGCAGTCACCAAGTGTCCAATTTGGCGAATTAGACTCTTGCAACCAGCAAATACCTTAGCAATTTGGCCCTTGGTGCAGTAATATTGCAACCATAATTTATGATGCCATGGGGTGCAGTACTAGGTTTGCAATTATTCCAAGTTTTGGCCATCAGTATTTACCAACTGAGTAATTACTGCAACATTCCAAGTTTTTGTCTTCGGAATGAGGAATAACACACTAACAGTGAACTTTGTCACAAAATTGAAATGGGTAGTGTTTTCCCACACAATGTGAGCCTAACGTTTCCTACAACAAATTGTGCTTGCAAAACCACCAGGGTGTTGAAAGAGCATGCCTGATATAATTCCAACTCTTATTTGTGCATAAATTGGGATTTGCCAGCTGTTTAGAAAGAGCTCCAAAGTAATTTGATGATATTTGAAATGGTAAAAAATGCTTCACAGCATTTTAGAAGAGGCAACAAAGCCATTTATCTGATGATTTTTAATGTTGATCCCCATTTTTATTGAAAAAGAAATGTCATCTTGGCAATCCCTTTATTTTCCTTAGGCTCACTGACTTCAAAATGTAGAATTTGCATTTTTTCCAATTGTACTAGAAATGCATTATGAAAAAGCAATGCAGATCTCTAGTGCATGTGTTTTGTTGTTATGGCTCAATCACAATAGCAGCAAGGTTGTTATTGAATAAAACTTTTCCATTTTTCTTGTGACTACATCCTGGTAACTTTAGATCATTCAGTATTTCAGCTACAAGCTCAGATGGAGCTGTTTTACAAAATTGATCCGTCTCTGTCAAAAAGTCCATCAGAAGCTCACCGTTTCTGTTCCCTTGGATGAAGCATTCTGAAATGTCCATATCAGAAGGCAGATCATAGTGTTCATATTTAACCCCTTGTGCATCTAGATGATTCTTTATGTCCCACGAAGTGATGAGCAAACTCATGTCGCAAACGGCCAAGTGCTGGCTATGTTTTTTCCACAAAGTGTCCCATCCACTGCTTCCTGTGAAAAAATATCATATATAGTCAATCAATCAGGGTTTGTATATAGTCATTCAGGATAAAGGAGTGTTTGGCATTAGTAGCCCTATTATGGATACAATAACATGGGTAGTTTCAGGAGTACTGTGGACCAAAAGCTGCAGATCATGATGTTCTTGTTACAATCACTGCTGTTTTTACATTTCAAAATGATGCTCTTTTAAAAAACTGTGGGGCATATTATCAAGCCCTTTATCGCCGTGTTAGCGGCACTTTTCTGCCGCTAATGCGGCGATATTTTTATCACACTATTAACAAGCTGCAGCTAACGGGCCTTAGCGTGAGTTTCCTGGCGATAGCGGCCGTTTTTTTATCTCTAAGCATGTCAGCGATATATATCGCTAATGACATGCAAAGTAGGCGTTCCTGACTTAAACTCCATTGAAACAGTCGCAAACTCAACTTCCCTCTATTATCAATGCCCGCGAAGCGATAAGAAAAGTCGCGCTAACCGAGCTTATCGCTGGAATTTAACGCCTGAAAAAAACTTGCCGTAACCATCTTGTCAATGGGGGGTGGATTGTTAGGTTAAGTACACACTTGCCTATTAGCAAGCTTTTCATTAGCGCAGTTAATTTAGTGCTGGAATTCTCACGCTATTGATGGTTTTACTCGCTATCGCTGGATTGCCTATCGCCTTTGCGATACGCGTTGATAATACAGCGCTATCACGGCGAGGAAATCCAGCGATGGCCGGCGATAAAAAAAACAGCGCTAAGCGCGCTTTGCGATAATTATCGCAGATCCTTGATAATATGCCCCTATGGGTCAAATTCATGTAGGATAAATAGGTGTGGAGATCTCTTCAAACTTACATTTCCACCAGTGCCTGAGTGGAAGTTTCCACCGAGTTGTAGAGTTTATGGGTCTACACCCCTTTACCTCAAAAAGTGGAAATGCATAAGACCGAAATTATGACTATACAGTTACTACTAGTAACTTTACAACCAAATTCTATAAGTAAACAAATAGATGGAGATCTCCATAGCAGAGGAGATCTCCATCTCTGCTATGTAAAACTCACAATGTAAAAGTATAGAGAAACAGCATTCTCCTGACCAAAGTCATACACACCTGACAAACACTAACCCTGGAAGCACATAAATGAGGGCTTCCCATTAGACTTCTTTACCTTGCTCACTGCTACAGCCTCCTTCATGCAACCTATTCCACTCAAGAGGAATATGAAATTCACTTACTAGGAGGCAAACCTTGTAGCTATCTTTGTTGGCGATCAATAAAAGGAAATACATAGTCTGCCTCCAAATATACTTAGTGAAGCAGAGAAAGTGGTCATGTGGCAGGAGTTGACACACTCTATCAAGGCATTGTGGTTGGAGGTATGCATTATAGGGGACCCACCCCTCAATAAAATGGCAAGATGATAGATGATTGTGGTAGAAGAGGTTTTACAGGGTGCAGGTGGCATGGTCAGACTTGGATTCTGTATTCATTGCACACCCTTTGAGTAATGTATCCTTGCCACCATGCACTCTGAACTGAGTGGGGCCTGCCTGCTCCTGGGAATTTCAACATAAATCTGGGAAATACCGTAATCCCCACTACCTTTTCACTAAATTACAACTCACCACCAATGTCACACTGTAGGCACTCATCTCACACAGCTCATTCACATTTATCCTCCCCTTTAGATTGTATGTTGATACTTTAACTTTCTTTTATACAGTCCTTATATCAAGTAGTAGAGTAGCAGGGTGACAAATAGGCCATGTTTCAATTTATCCTTGTCACCCACACAGGTATGCTATACTGATATCAACTACATTAACACAGGATGCCTTCTTGATACCACAATACTGATACTAATGCATCTTTTTTATATATTTTAAGACAAACTACACAAAGACATACTTATATTGCAGTTTCATAGACCTTAATAGTGCTCCTCCATATCAAGTCACTTTCTAATTTTAAGGTCCTGTGTTGCCAGATAATCTGCCTCCTGCCACACCCAACTCAAATTTTTGAACCACAGAGCCTGGTAAGTGTTCACTAAGATCAACTGGAATTTGCATAACCACATTTCCATGTGGATTAGTGCCACAACTATAATTTAACCCTCATGTTCCGCACGGGTCAAGCTAATTATCCAATGAGAGAATTTACATGGCTAATCTATGCTCTTATGTCACTTAAACTATAATTTCATTGTGCAGCTTCATTGGTAAGTATATGTCTCCTATCACCCATTATTAGCAGCCAAGTGTCCATTACATACAACTGTTGGGTGGTGGATTTTTTTATCCCAGCACTCAACAGTCTCTCTCAACATGTCAGTCTATGCCTACAGATTACAGTTTACCGCATTATCTCATTAGCAGTAATCCTGGGCATGCGTATACCCTTTTACTCATGTTTATGAACTAATTGTTAATATTATTTTAAAGTATACAGATACTCATTATGCAGGGGCATTTTCTAATTTGAACATGTCTCCTTCCCCATCGTCAGTGATACAAAGGCTCCTGTTGTCCACTCTATGTCCAATCCATCAGATGACATCAAAAGGCATCCTGCAAGTTCAGTCCCTACTTTCTGTCGGTGAGGTAAGTCGGTGACCTCAATACATGCACTATTATCTACATATATTTATAGCATATTTTCACCATTTCTATTTCCTAATTAATATCAGTCCACTGATCTATTTCTCTACATGGTGATGAACATTCTTATATGTATGCACCTTTTTCATCCTTGATACTATTTATGTCACCTGCCAAAGTCAAATTCAGTCCACTGTCATAACTGTGACATGTATCTTCACTTTTTTCACCAGTTGATGGTTCTCTGCAGACATGTCCGCCACCTTCTTGGAGGACCTAGATTCAGCAGCTGGTACCTAGGTGTCTGCCCACAAAGAAAACATCTGTGGTTGGAGGGAGTAAGGCACTATTTTATCCCATTTGTATTGCTATATATTATCCTACAATTAACAATGTATATCTTTTAGTATTTCAAATATTTATGCTACACTGCCATCTCTTGCTTTCAGATACTCCACAACACCTCTGTTTTAGACATATACACAATCTGTAATGTCAAACTCACTACATAGATTATCATTGTCTTTTCTCTGCTGGGAATCAAGAGCCTGGAGATGAAACCAGCAGAGGATGGTATGCAATTCAGGGGAGAAAGCCCTATTGTCTTACAAGTTGTATTGTGTGCAGCTCCACACCTGAAGAGGAGGAGGAGGAGATTGCTGGTCCTGTCCAGGAACCTATTTCAAAAATAACTTCTAAGATGGCCAGCAGTCTCACTCCTAGGGAACTCTTACAGATTGTAAATCCCCAGGAAACAGCTACAATGCTATGGATGCTTGTCCTGGCTATGCAGGACTCTCCTACACCCAGTTCTCAACCTGCAGGTACCACAGCTGACTCCCTTCTACCTCCCTCCACTGCAGGAACAACCTTTCTCCTCTTAGTCTTCTACAAATAAAAAAAACCCTGGCTGGAAGGACTTCATCCCCATTTATCAATCTCTACCCACAGCTTCTCAGATGTCAACCTTCTACATAGTGGAGAACCATCTGGCATTGTCAGACGACCATGCGGGAGAGGAGGGTTAGCATGGGCCCTCTGGAAGGATTCAGTTTTTTTCTAACAACAATCCTATGTGTGGGGTGATATTTGTCAAATGAAGGAGACTCTGAGATATGTCAAAACACACCAAGAGGAGGTTTGAAGGTTAATGCACAGACTTTGTCTTGCAGAACATTAAGAAATGTCTCCAAGTTCCACTAGAAACACCCATGTGTGTTGTGGAAGGAGGATTCAAGGTGCCATGCTTGTATGTGCAAATGATACAGGCTAAATTGCACATGTGCCTGTGTTAAGCTGCAGGGCCAAGTCATGTGCCTCAGACATCTTTGGCACTACAACAACATGCATGGCCCACCGAACCGCACCCCAAATCCTATCACCAACCCACATGCACTCCCTACAAACTCACCCACACTACAACGACAACATCAATAGAGGCTCAGAACTGCATTACTGAACCACCACCATCATGAACAATTCACCCTTCACTCATTGACCCATACACACACAACAGAGCCAATGTTCACTTGCACTTATTGCCTGCATGCCTTTCCTTAAAGATAGGTGTATGAAAATATTGTAATTTTTCATAAAGTGTGAATAACTTAAAACTTATGCTTCCAACAATACCCTCATATGCATCTACAAGAAGAACCCCCCAACACAGGTAAACAGTAGCCTTGAAAATTAACTCTTTTTCTACAATTCTGCCTTCGATAAGGGGGCGGGGAACAGTGCCTAAGTCCATGGAGGAACATTCAAAGTGGAGGTCTGTGTAACTCGTTGGGAATGTCAATGGTCCAGTCTATATGAAATTGTTTTCAAAATATATAATCCCACACAACACTAGACAGTGAGCAAGTTGGTCTCTGGGTTTGTGCACCGTCTGTGCTGGTGAATGCTATCTCCACCTCTATCATGGTCTCTTGCTTCACTGCCCACTTAGCAGATGAGGTCCTTGATAGTGCTCGCCCCTGCTTGCACTGTTCCACACTTTGTGCTTTGGTGCCCACTAAAAATTAAATGCGAGACAAGAAAAAAAAACCATGAGTGCATATGTACAGTACATCATGTAATTAAAAAACACCTTTCAATATTAGTGTTAAATGTGACAAACCGTGACACGGCACATAACTCCCTCACCTTTGCCATGGAATGTTATATTTGCTGCATGTCAACTTTAATAGTTAGTGGCTCTGGTTTCCAAAGATGCAGAGGAAACATTAATTCCCAATTAAACATTATTATTTACTGTAATATATTGAAACAGGAATGTTAAGTGAACATCTGAGATACCTTGATGTACTAAGACAATGACCCCTTCATATTCTCTTTATGATGACAAAAAATTATATATATAGGATCTGAAGGTCACAGTTTGATTATTGATTGTTACAGCATGCATGGGTAGTATGTGGACATATGATGGATGCAATGCAATTATACGTTGTGTGTATAAAACATAACAATGAGCATTATATGTGCCTAACCTAAAAAACACGTTAAAGACATTTCTTTCATGTGTGTCTGAAATGATAGCATTCACCTATATTACATGTGTTATGTTCATCTGACAATTGTAAGTCAGCCAATACAATAAATAAATCCATATAACAATGTTGAGCTACATCTTCTTACAAAATTATTAAAAAAATATTTCTATGTGCCAAAATAAAATACTAAAAATTACATTTATTTAATAAAAATAAATAATATACAATTTAATATACAAATGTTTACATTAATAACAATCATTCAATTACACATTTTGGAGAAAAACATGCAATGCTGACATTATGGACATAAACACAAATTAAATCTAATAGAGGACACCACAAAACTTGCAATCCATATATAAAGTTACACTTCTTTTGGTAAGGTGTACTGCCTTTCTGCTGCTCACGGTCCGTCAGATGGACAGGGAGGGTAGGTCAAGTTGTCTGATGATAACCCGACTGTGCAGTAAAAAGAGCCTGGAAGGTTTTTCTGCATACCCTGTGCCTTCAATATTGCCCACACTAAAGACCAGGGAGTAAACCCAATATTTCTAGGAACTAGGGCTACTGTGAAAGCCAGAATGAAGCTTGTTCCTTCCGATTCTTCTAAATGCAATACTATCTTGGGGAGCCTCAGTGCATGCTAATGCAAACCCCTCATGTCATTAAATGAGCAATTTGATTGAATATTATACAAACATATATTCTGGACAAAACAGAACTAACATACAAGTTTGACCCACCCTGGAAAACTGCATGTTGCCATAGTTCAGAGGTAAGGTCTGCAAGGATGCAATGACACATGGCCATGTTGTGTAACATTCAATAGACTACAATTATCTTGCATGCTACTTGTCTGCTCTGTAACACCTCTATTAAGGCTGTGTGGCTAGGCGTCGGAAGAGGGTGAGGAGATGGGGAGAGAAAGCATATCCATTGTCACCTGTAACAAAGACATAAAACATTTGTTATAATATGGCTAACATATGAATGTTGCAGACACTCTATACATACATGTATTTAATTTTAGTGTTATGTGTGCTTATTGTGATGAGATGAAGTTATCGCTGATTATATTTTTGATGATGACGTTTATGATGACATTTTGTAGGTATACTAGCAAAGGCAGGGTGAGTAAGTAAACCTTACCTAGTACCACAAGTCACTGAAATCCGCAGCAACCAACTGACATGCAAGAACAGGCTGCTGTAAACTGTAGTTGTCATGTTTGCACGCAATAAAGGGAATGTACACATGAATGAAGTAGTCCTTGGCATCACAGAAAGCTTGCACACTGATGGAGTGCCAGTGATGTCTGCTGCATAAGTGGTGTTCCTTGTGGCAGGATGGCTGAAGTGCCATATGAGTTTGTGGCTTGCCGACTTATGAGGGCAGTCAATGTGTGATTGGCTGAAGTGGTAGTGAGCTTCACTTGTTTGGGGTATGGTGGAGTCCTGATTGTTAACCGCCACAGCTACAATAGCAGGTGCATTGTTTGTGGTTTAATTTGTGCTGCAAAACGTATTCTATAATACTGGTAGCTATATTTATTGTTGTGTGCCTGTGTGTGTGTGTGTGTGTGTGTGTGTACACATATATATATTCACAGAAAACAACAAATGTTTCAGGGATGTTATAGTTAGGCTCAGATTTCACTTGTACAAAGCCAGTGAAATTCAGCAGTTAACGTTAGCTGAGCTAACTATAATTTACGCCCCTGCAATGCAATGCCTATGACCTCACATATTACATCACTCATGACATGGTCATTGACATCACTCATGACATCTCAAATGACATCCCTGATGACATCATCCAGTGAGTGTAAGTGTTTTCTAAGAGTCTATCAGTGTTAAAGATATATACACTAACCTATTACAAAAGTTAGATTAGTATACTAGGTGCACTACTAATTAGTGATATCACTTCTAACATATATTATGTGAGTGGCTGTGTGACTGTGTGTATCTGTGAGTGAGTGGATGTCTATATGGGTGTGTGCATGGCTGTATGGGTGTATAAGTGGGTGTGTGAGTAGCTGTGTGGGTGAGTGAGTGGCTGAGTGAGTGGCTGTATTGGTGAGTGAGTGTGTATGTTGAGTGGTTCTAAGGGTGAGTGAGTGTATATGTGAGTGGCTGTATGGGTGGATGAGTGGATGTGGAGTGACTGCAGACCTGCCAACTCATACGGTGCCACCGTGTCTTACATGATTTCAGTTCCCTTAACATGGTCACACGGTGAGGAGCTGAAGTCACGCAGTGAGAAGCAAGAAGAGCTGGAAACCAGGGCAGAGAGTGGATTTCCAGCTTGTCTTTTGAGGCTGCAAGCAGGCAATGCCTATTAAGGGGTGTGAAAACACCTCAGGACATCACCAGCAGGCTGAACAATCTTCAATCTCATTGTTTTTTGGTGGAAGGAGGAGGGTGGTGGGAGCTGGGGAAGAAGGCCTTCTCAGAAAGTTCGGGACAGAAAGCATCACCCTCTCAAAGGCCACACCCCCTCCTGACATGGCAATTTTGTTTTCAAGTTGGCAAGTCTGTGACTGTATGGGTGAGTGAGTGGGTGACTGAATGGCTATATGAGTGAGTGACTGGGTGTGTAAGAGGCTGTATGGGTGAGTGAGTGGTTGTTTGAGTGGGTGTTTGATTAAGTGAGTTGGTGTGTGAGTGGCTGTATTGGAGAGTGAGTGTCTGTGTGAATGGCTATATGGTAGAGTAAGCGGATGTGAGAGTGCTTGTATGGATTTGTGAATAGGTATGTAAGTGGTTGCGTGGGTGTGTGAGTGAGTGTATGAGTGCTTGCATGGGTGAGTGAGTGACTGTGTTGAGAGTCTGTATGGGTGAGTGAGTGGGGGGGTGAGTTTCTGTATGGGTGAATAAGTGGGTGTGTGAGTAGCTGTATGGGTGAGTGTGTGGCCTTGTGAGTGGCTGTGTGGGTAAGTGACTGATTATATGAATAGCTGCATGAGTGAGTGAGTGGTTGTATGAGTGGCTGTATGAGTGAATGAGTGGGTGTATGAGTGGTGGTATAGAACAGTGTGCATTTGTGTCAGTACCTGAATGTTTCTGTGAATGGGTATGTGAGTGGTTGTGTGGGCACATGAGTGGTTGCATGATAGGTTGAGGTTGTATTGAGATGTCATCAGTGATATCACTGACCACGTCATGAGTGATGTAATATGTGAGGTCAAAAGCAGTGCATTGCAGGCCTGTAAGTTATAGTTAGGTCAGCTAACTATATCTGCTGAATTTCACTGGTTTTGTTCGAGTGAAATCTGAGCCTAACTATAAAGTCCCTGTAACCTTTGGATTTTTCAGTGAATTTTGAAGGTTTTTTAAATTCTATTTCCTAACTATAACATCCCTGTAACCTTTGTTTTGTTAAGAGAATTTCTAAGATTTTTTGAATTTTATTTCCTAAATGTAACACTAACCTTTGACCGTGAGTGTGTAAGTGAGTGCTAAAATGTCTCAGTAAGTCTGTGAGTGGGTGTGTGAATGTCTGAGTAGGTCTGTTAATGGGCATGTGTAAGTGTCTAAGTGGGGTCTTTGAGAGGGTGCATGAGTGGGTTTGTGAGTGAGTACATGATTCTCTGAGTGGATCTGTGAGTAGATGTGTAAGTCTCTTAGTGGGTCTGTGACTGGATGAGTGAGTGTCTGAGTGGGTCTGTGAGTGGGTGCATGAGTCTCTGAGTGGGTCTGTGAATGGAAACATGAGTGTCTGAGTAGGTATGTGAGTGGGTTGATGAGTGTCTGAGTGGGTCTGTGAGTGGGTGCATGAGTATCTCAGTAGATGTGTGAGTCTCTAAGTGGGTCTTTGAGTGGATGTATGAGTATGAGCGTGGGTGTGTGAATAAGTCTCTGAGTGGTCTGTGAGTGTGTGTGTGTGAGTCTCTCAGTGGGTCAGTCAGTGGGTGAATGAGTGCTTGAACGCATCTGTGAAAATGGGTGCATGAGTTCTTAGTGTGTCTGTCAGTGGGTTTGTGAGTCTCTGAGTGGGTCTGTGAGTGGATGCATGAGTGGGTATATAAGTGGATGCATGAGTGGGTATATAAGTGGGTGCATGAGTGTATGAGTAGGTCTGTCAGTGGGTACATGGTAAAAAAAGTAAGGAGGCACATGGAAACAGGTCCTTGTGCCAGCTCCCCCTGTGACGGTTCTCCTGTCCAGCTTACCTGCAGTCCACTACCCTCTGCTGCATTCGGTTTTGTGCCTCCTCCACTCATTTCCTGCCTGTTTTTCTGCCTCTTCTCTCCTTGCTCCTGCCCTCTACTTTGCACCCTTCTGCGTGTTCTACCCATTATTATGCCTCTTTCTGCTTGCCCCTGACCTTTATTCTGCCTCTTGCTGCTCATTTCTTACCTCTGTATGCCTCTTGCTGCTCATTCTGCCCGTTATTTTGGCTCTTTCTGGTAATTTCTAACCTTTACTCTGCCTCTTGCTACTGGTTTCTGTCCTCTATTCTGCATCGTTTGCTCTCTTCTGACCTTTATTCGGCCTCTTTCTGCTCCCTTCTGACCTTTATTCTGCCTCTTTCTGCTCGTTTCTGACCTTTGCTTTGCCTCTTTCTGCTCATTTCTGACCTTAATTCTGCCTCTTGCTGCTTGTTTCTGACCTCTGTTTAGTCTCTTTCTGCTCGGCTCTGACCTTTATTCTGCCTATTTCTCACCTTTATTTTGCCTCTTGCTGCTCGTTTCTGACCTTTATTTTGCATCTTTGTGCTCTTTGCTGACCTTTATTTTGCCTCTTGCTGCTTGTTGCTGACCCTTATTCTGCTTCTTATTGCTCGTTCCTCACCTTTATTTTGCCTCTTTTTGTTCCTTGTCGAACTTTATTTTGCCTCTTTCTGCTCATTGCTGACCTTTATTCTGCCTCTTTCTGCTTGTTCCTGGCCTTTATTCTGCCTCGTTCTGTTAGTTTCTCACTTTTATTCTGCCTCTTTCTGATAATTTCTGACCCTTTTTTTTTCTTTTTTCTGCTCTTTTCTGTGGGACTGCGGGGGGAGCTTCAAGACCCCCGCAGTCCCAGCTGGCTCCCCACCTCCTGCAGAAGCCAGCATTGCTGCTGCATGGAGGGCGCTGCTGGAAAGGCAGCTCCCTCCGGGCAGAAGCAATTGTTTCATCTCTTTACTGGACCACAGACATGAAACCTCCACTTCAACACTTCAGCACTTTGACAGCTCTCACCCGCTGGAATCGGAGTGTTTGCTTTAGATTGGCAAGAGCTGTCAACCAGGCAAAAGCAAACAGCTATGTCCCAGGGGTGGTCAGCCGAGGACACAGCAGGAGCCGGTCATGGTGGGTGGGAGTTCCCAGGGCCATGTATAGCTCCAGTAGGGGGGGTGTGCCCCCCTCCTTCTATTTGAATGGGCTGCCCTGGGGAGGTGGTGGTCCCTGGGGCTGAGAAAGGCCCAGAAGGGAGGCCGCTTGGCACCCCTACTTGTTTTCAAAAATGAAAGCCCCAGGGAGGTGGTGGCCCCCGGGTCACTGGGGGTCCACGTGCCCCCGTCAATTTATTTCTAGCCCTGGGGAAGTGGTGGTCACCGGGGTTTGTGGGTGGGGTCCACGAGACCCCCCTAGTAACTTTATTTCTAACCCTAGGCAGGTGGTGGTCCCCGGGGCTCGGTGGTCTATGATGCTCCCCATTTCTTTGTATTTAGCCCTGGGGTGGTGGTGGTCCCCGTGGCTCGGGGGTCCGTGCGCCCCCTTTGTCAATTTATTTATAGCCCCGGGGAGGTGGTGGACCCTGGGGCTCGGATGGTCTGAGTCCCCCACACAATATTATAAGCCCCAGGGAGGTGTGGTACCCGGAGCATTATTAAGCTCAATGAGGAGGGCCCCGGGCGCCCCCTCCTTTTTAAAAAAAAGCCCCCATGCGCCTGTGACCTGGCTTGTTTTTTCATGGCTCAGTCGCATTCCTGTGGCAAATTTGTTTGTTAAAAAAGTGCATTATGGCCCTTTTGGGGTAACAGGGGGACCCCAGGGTCAAAGTTGGGGGTCAGGTATTCCTACCCTGCCCCCTTTTCTTTAAAAAAAAAAAAAAAAAAAAAATGTGGAACGGCTGCAAACATTTCCTGGTTGAATGTTGACAGTCAATCAGATTTCAGCACAGGGACTGTTGGATCCTCGGAGAACCCATGCCTCTATAAATACAAATATGCTTTTTTTAATATCTCCAAAACTGCTGAACAGATTTACACCAATTAATAATAAGGGCTCTTTCTGCACCAAGAGCTACCTTTCTTCCAAATTTGGTGTAATTCCACCCAACGGTTCGGGCTGTAGTCATGTCTAAATATCTCCATGGAAATTAACATTGTAAAAATACTTTTTTTGACCTCCCTTTTTCTCTGCCCAAGCTTAACGGGTCACTCCAAAACTTTCCATGCACAACAAGAATCACCGACACACTTTTTAAAAACAATTTTGTGAAGATTTGTCAACCGGCACCAAAGATACAGGCAAGTCAAAAAATGCTTTACCTATGGAAATATGGTTCTAACTATGACTACCTACTGAAGACTGTCAGTAAGTAATATATATTATGAGGCCTGGCCCCAGGGATGGGGTCCTCGTGCCAAAATCGGCCCAGGGAAGTGCGGCCACTTTGGTCCCCTACCCTAATAAAACCAAAAAAAACACCCAAAAAAACACCACCAGCAAGTCTCCGGAATCCTGCCCTCTTTCGTCACAACTCTGCAAATAAGCCTCCTGGTGCACTTCTACTTGGGGGATGAAGTCCCCATGACTCCTAAGGGTCCTTGGGGGCCAACGACCCATCCTGTTACCTCCAGTAAATCCCACACAGTGGGATTACTGAGAGGTCTTTTGAGGCCCCACCCCTTTTCTCCACCACTCTGCCAACGCGCCTCCTAGCGCACTACTGGTTGGGGGATGAAGTCCCTTTGGATGCTGGGGTTCCTTGGGGGCCAGAAACCCCTTCTGTTACCTCCAGGAAGTACCACACAGCAGAATTGTTGAGAGGTCTTCGGAGGCCATGCCTCCTTTCTCCACCACTCTGCAAACGCACCTCCTGGTGCACTGCTGATTGGGGGATGAAGTCCTCTTGGATGCTGAGGGTCCTTGGGGGACAAAAAGCCCTCCTTTTACCTCCAGTAACTCCCACACAGCGGGATTGCTGAGAGGTCTTCGGAGGCCATGCCCCCTTTCTCCACCACTCTGCAAATGCACCTTCTGGTGCACTACTGTTTGGGGGATAAAGTCTCCTCGGCTGCTGATGGTCCTTGGGGGAGAAAACCCCCTCCTGTTACCTCTAGTAAGTCCCACACAGACAGATTGCTGAGAGGTCTATGGAGACCACGCCCCCTTTCTCCACCATGCTGCAAACGTGAATACTAGTTAAAAAAACATAGAAATTTACTTAAAAACCAAGGGTTACAGGGACGTTATAGTTAGGCTCAGATTTCACTTGTACAAAACCAGTGAAATTCAGCAGTTATAGGTACCTGATCTAACTACAACTTATGCGCCCACAATGCACTGCTTATGACCTCACAAATTATAAGACTAATGACATGATCAGTGTCATTACTGATGACATCTCTGATGCCTTCTCAAATAACATCACTGACATCATCCACAGAACCACTCACACACTCACTCACACCCCCATACCTCTTGTACACCCATTCACATACCCACACAACCACTCAAATACCCATTCAGACTCATACCAGTACTCACACACCCACTCAATCCTCCATAGAGCCACTCGCACACCCACTCACTCACTCATACAGCCAATCATACAACCAGTCACTCAGCCCTACAACCAATCATATAGTCACACACTTACCCATACAGCTACTAACACACCCACATATTTACCTACACAGTCACTCATACACTGACTCACTCATTCATACAACCTCTCAACACAGACACTTACTTGCCCAAGCACTCACACACTCACTCACACACATACAACCACTTACATACCCATTCACACATCCATAAAAGCACTTACACATGCACTCACTCACCCATACAGCCATTCAGACACTCACTCTCCAATACAGCCACTCACACACCAACTCCTTTAACCAAACACCCACTCAAACAGACACTCACTCACCCATACAGCCACTTACACACCCAGTCACTCACTCATAAAGCCATTCAGACACCCACTCACTCACTCATAAAGCCATTCAGACACCCACTCACTCACCCATACAGTCACTACACACCCACTTACCCACCCATAGAGCCCCTCTCACTGGCTCTCACTCACCCATACAGCCACTGACATACCCACTTACTCACCAATACAGCCACTCACACAGCAACTCATTCGCCCACACAGCTACTCACACACCCAGTTATACACCCATACAGCCACTCACACACCCTACACACAAGGATACATACAGTTACACAGCCACTCATAATATATGTTAGAAGTAGAATCTCTCCATAGTAGTGCACCTAGTATACTAATTTTTATATAGTAGATTAGTATATATGTTTAACACCCATAAACTTTTAAAAACACTTACACTGACCTGATGTTGTCATCAATCATCAGTAATGTTGTCAGTGATGTAACTTGAGTTGTCATCAGTGATGTCACTGTGCATGTCACGAGTGATATAATGTGTGAGGTCATAAGCAGAGCATGCGAGGGCATAAGTTATAGTTAGCCCAGTTAACTGGAACTGCTGAATTTCACTGGTTTTATACGAGTGAAATCTGAGCCCAACTATAACATCTGTGTAACCTTTGGTTTTTTCAGAGAATTTCTAAGGTTTTTTTAAATTCTATTTCCTAACTATACTGCCCCTCTCTAAGATTTACAAAATTTTAATTTTCTCAGCATAATATTTTTTTTTTACAAATTGTGCAAAATATTTTGTGATTTTTTTATTTTTATGTATTATTTCAGTATTTCAGTTCATTGTTTCAAGACTCCTTCAATATATTTTAAAGGTGTTTCTTTTTTTTACAACTGTGGTTTTTTTCCAAATACTATTGTGGCTTAATTGTACAAATATATAATATAATTTCCTAGTTTTTTCTTATAAATGTAAACACTTTTTGTTTGATTTTTTTCATGTATAGTTTTTTAAATTGAAAGTCTTTTTTTATTTTCTAATACATTTCTAAACAGTTTTTTTAAATGAAAACTATTGGTAATTTTTTTGTTAATGAAAATATTTAAATGTTTTTTTTAGTTCTGTGGTACTATATATATATATATCACAACAATACCCTTTCAGGCATAGAGTGCCGCATAAATTATGCAAAAGGAAGCAGAGAACTCTGGGTAATTCCCAAGTTTAGGTGGAGAGCAGCTCCTGTATAGAGCCCCCTACAACACCAGTGACACTCTGAGTTTGCTCACCTCACGGTTTTTAAACATTGGATTAGCATATTGCCATCCACACCGAGATAGAATTGGACAAAGTCTTTTGCCATTTCTACAGCAAAGTCTTTAAGCATAGGAATAGCACAGTGTCATCCACGCTGAGTCGTAAAATGACAAAAGCCTTTTACCACTCCAGGCATAGTATTACAGCTTTGGATTGGTAAAATACCATCCAAGCCAACCTGGAATGAATAAGAGCAACCCCTCACATGTATTTTGCTCTCATTATAGCTCTTCAGAGAGGTTTAGCTTTGTCCAGACACAAGGGGCCACCCAGTACAAGTCAAAACAATACCCTTTCAGGCATAGAGTGCCACATAAATTATGAAAAAAAGAAGCAGAGAACTCTGGGTAGTTCCCAAGTCTAGGTGGAGAGCAGCTCCTGTATAGAGCACCCTACAACACCAGCGACATGCTGAATTTGCTAAACTCAAATGTCTGCTTTTCTATCAGGGCTTTTAAGCATCGGATTAGCATATTGCCAATCACACCAAGATAGAAAGGGACAAAGTCATTTTCCATTTCTACAGCAAAGTGTTTAAGCATAGGAATAGCACAGTGCCATCCAAGCTGAGCTGTAAAATGACAAAAGCCTTTTACCGCTCCAGCACAGTATTACAGCTTTGGATTGGTAAAATACCATCAAAGCCAATATGGATACATGTTTTCTTGTCTTGTACTTCTTCCTTTCTACTACATATATTTGCATGGCCTTTGGCAAAGCACAACAAAGCAATAGATAGTATACACTCCTGTGTGAATATTACTTTATTTCAACTTATTTGTTTTTCTTTCCTCCCTGATCTAGCAAATAAATATAGGAATATTTATAGGCACTGTAAACTTGAAAAATAAGTGCTGGGAAATTACAAAAGCTTATGCTGCTGACTATTTCTTTTACCAGTAGGATGGCCCTTTTTCATTTATTGCTGCCACACACTGATATGTAGTGCTCACCTCTTTGATGACCATTTTGCTTTCCAAAGGTCACTTGTGCCATGGCTTTTGTACTTTTCTTAACCTTTCCAGATGATCTTCTTTGTGCCAAGTAACCTTCTGAGTAACTGACCACACAGTTCACAAATGCATTTCAGCACCACCATCATTATTTCACTGGTTCATCTCAACAACTGGAGCAAATACATGCTATGTAACACCACTTATGGATCCAAACACTTTCTATCTTTGCAATGTAAAAGAGGGAGATATAAGAAGGGCCTGCAATGAGTCAAGCACTCAAAACTATTCTTCTCTACCCATTTCATTTCAGAAGGTGCTAATCAGTAATGCTGCACCCCATAAGATGGATATAATTAATGGGCATCAGGTAAGCACTGGAATGTCTTACTTGGATCGTGTTGAAAGCAATTGTGAGATCTTTAATGTGCTTCCCATTTAAGATAGAAAGACCGAATAACTTCATTACAATCCTGATCTTATGTGTGGCTAATGTTCCTCAAGGCCAGGCCTAGAGCTGGAATCTACAATGCAATGCTCCTCGCATTCGGCTATTGAAAAGATAGAAACTATGCATGCTGAAGGGGAGCTGAATTTGTGAGCAGTTTGTTTAGATTTAATGCACTGGGGAAATAGTTGGATAAACTTATTGCTATATAACACTCTAGAAAAACGCAATAAGTTAGATTTTGAAGGGATTCTCCAAACACCAAATATACTTGTGGTTTTAAATTTTATTTTGTTGGCTGCTGTAAATGTTATAAGTTCCCATATAACAATTTATCAGTGGACCTTGATTTCGTTGGGTGGTTCCACGACCTTTCAATTTGTAATGTGTTTGTTTTTATTTGATGCCAGTCACCTAATATGTGTATTTGGTGCGTTAAAGTTTCTAGATTGAAGACATTGGCTTATTTCTGTTGTTGCACGTATTTAAAGATACTCTACTACTCAGAGACAAGTACCTAGAATTGCTGGCAAGGGTGTAATTGTGAAGTGAATAAATACAAATTACCCACCTGATACTATGATAACAAGGAGTTTCCCATTTGGTGCCAAACAACTGCTGTAAAATTCCAAAGTTTGGGAAGCATCTTTCACATAATATAGCATCTAAAATAAAAAGAAATAGAATGAACACTGTAAAATAAAGTCACAACAAACATTGTAAAAGGTCCAACTTGTTCATGTTTTTTTCTATTGATATAGGAGGCAATATGAAAGTCACCTAGGCGTTGACAGTTTTTATTTGCAAAATATGTACATTGTTTTTGCTTCCTTGCAGTTCTTTTGGTGTTTTGTGTTGCATCTTGTGCATTGTCTTTTAAAAATTCTTGCTAACTGTTCAGTACATTGCATAAGCATCTATTTTTCTCGCTACAATGAACAATAGACTTAAGTATGATTTTTTGCAATTCATAAAGGAACTTTACGAGTATTATCATTATGACTGAAGAGTCTGCGCCCTCCTGGTGGAGACCCCGCACATAAAAAGATAGGCAGTAGTAGAGATACTACTCGTGAAATTGAAAGAAATTGTAAACTTACACAAAAGTGTAAGTTTACCTTTGTTAATCAGAGCCACAGTGTTGTATTTAGGTCACCTAAAGATCTTCAGATTATAAGTAGTTGTGATTAAGGCTCGTGGAAAAGTAAAATGTTTGCATCCATTTAATGTCCATTGTGATAAATGTAGGTCGCTTTCTTTTGCCATTAACAAGAGTCTCTCTAGCAAAATCCCCAGCAAACAAACCTTTGCAAAATGATCCAACTATCAGCTCTGCCTTCTCTGCACTGGACCAAACAATGCCTTGAAGTTTAAAGTGCAAATGCCACTTGTCAATGATGGAAGAATTCAGACAATGACCAAAGTTAAACAGAACATGAGAATCAGAGGCGTCTCAAAAGTGATAGGATGGTAACCCAGATAACACTTTCCAAACAAGCACTGACATGGCTTAAGAAAAGGATGAATTCATAAGTAATCCTGATGCATGACCTGAAATAACCGAAAATATGTGGAATCCAACATAATATCACTATTGATTGTGAAAAGGGCGTCTTGCCTACAGCTCTATGAAGCTGCTGGTCCAATACACATGGTAGCATATTTTGAAAATCCACCTTACTTCCTGGCAAATATTAGTTAAAGAGAGGCACTACAAAGCAAAATGTTAATAGAGCATTTCAAACAGGTAACATAAATACTGGAAACTTGAATTGCAATGCCCAAGTCACCAAAAATGCCACTTCTTCCTTACCCTTTCATCCTCCCGTCTGTAGTATGGCTAGGAATATCAGTCCATTAACTCAGTACCATCCTCCTTTCCAACTGCATGATTTTGCAGGGACCTATGGTACACTTTTATCCTTCTTTGGCTCTATTCACATGCATATGTATCCATTTAATATATATTCTGCACGCATTATTCTCTTTTTTCCCATTTTGTTTGCATCACAATTTTTCACAATTCTGGGGCTTTATGCAATGCTGATTTGTTTGCAGCAAAGACCTGACAATCAATCTGCAACAAATTCGCATTTGTAAGTTGTACATGAGCTTTGGGTGAAAAATATATCATTAGCTCAGAAGATTTTGGCTTAGCTGAATATTTAAGTGTAATGCTTGCATAATAATTCTGATTCCCTATCATACTACGTAAGTTTCAGAGAACACCATAGAACCGCATCTATACCCCAGGCGGGCAAAGTACACATTTATGGACATTCAAGAAGGAAACTTAATGTTCACAAATACTTGAAAAACTGCTATGCATCCCACTTGGACTCTCCATTAGAGATTTAACTATACCTGTATCATATGAATAAAGTCATATTTTCTCTGCTCATGTTTCCCCTTCATTTCACTTTCAAATTCGGCTGATGTCATATTATGCCAGGTAAAGTTCACATTTTTAAGATTTGATGTCTTAGCAACGAGCTCTGAAACAAAAAATGTATAGTTATAGCAATTGTTATAATTTTATTTCCACAGTACAGAATGCAGCCATTTGTCTAAAAGATAGTAATCATATTTAACTTTATCAAATCTTCCAAGTGGTGAGTCACTTTTAACAGGTGCATTTTGTAAATTCATTTCACCGATGAAAAAATTAAACAAACAAAACAATGACAGGAAATAGTAATAGGAAGATATCTATTAATCATGTGATGTAAAATAAGAGAAAGAAAATTAATTATTAACTGGAGTGAATGGTAGACCGCTCCAAGTAATAAATTCACTAACCTGTAAAGTTCAGGCAAAGGTTTTAGTCATTTAAACCTAAGCTTAACCTCTGGTAGCTATGGCACAGTCCAGACAAGCTTAACTTGGGGAAAATTCATAAAGCATTTAGAAGTACCATAGCAGGTAAAAAGTCACAAACAAAACTAAATGAAAACCCCACTACAATTTATACAAATCCAGCCAAATTTAATAAATGAAATGTCACCATAATGACAAAAAAATCCAATAGGGGAAACAAGAGATTTGAATTCTTAAATATTTCACAAAAAGGAACCTTGAAAAATCAAAACCCCAATGAGAAGTACTGTTCACAGGTGACTGGGACATTGACACAATTTTGTGCCCAGCAGTCATCCTCATTGAACATTTTATCTTGAGACTTAGACTCTGAAATGGAAGTCAAAATTATTCAGTAGAAAGGCTGTAGGCTATACTTGCCAAAGTACTCTTGAAGCTGGATAGCCACTGGATGAGGTCTCATTGAAACCATTGGTTTTGGCGGGAAAGGATCGGAGTGGGAGCAATTAAAATTTTGTGGTAGACGAAGTCCTTGCATGGTGGGATAGTTTTCATGCCTTAGCCTGATCAAGTTTTCTACCTTCAGACCTAGGGCCTCATTTATTTGCTGACGGCTGGCCAGTCCCCTGTCAGGGTGATAGAGTAAATTACTTTGTCGCCCTGATGGAGGGGCCAATCATCAAAGTTTGAAATGCTTATCAGCCCAGCAGACATTTGAAGCATTAACAGGTACCACCGCCAACACAATTCCTGCCAATGTATTGTAACATTTCCCAAGGGATCTCTCACACATGACCGAGCTGCATGGCAAAGTTACAATTTTTTTTGATTTTCACAAAGAAAATCCCAAAGCAGGATTTCCTTTTTGCAAATAAGAAAACAAAATACCCCCTCACCATGGCGCATTGTGCACTTTTCAATGCCCCTTATGTCCAGGGTTTTCCTGATGGTGACGGGCATTGAAAATTGCCTCTATGATTGCTCATCTAAATTAGGTGGGTGGACATATAGCTAAATCTCTGACGGCGCTTAGTCTGTCCAGCTGTCAGAGAAGTTTGACCATGGCAGAGATGGAATAGTCTCTGCTGTTATCAAACTATGGTCCGCTCAATTTCAACATCGGACTATAATGTTGGCAGGAAGGGAACCCCACAAACGTTGTGATGGAGTTCTCCCTCCACCAACATTTCAATCAGGCCCTAAGTCTTTTTTATGGAGCTCAAACTCCTTTAGTGTGGCAAGCCTGAAGCTATATTCAATAAAGTCAGACACCTTTGTGAAGTCCAGCTGACACTCCAGAGGTTTTGTAAGTCCAAAAATTCCCAACTTTTCAGAGTTTTTGGAGCAGCTCCTATTGGTCTCTTCTAAGATGCCAGGACCTCAGATAGAGCAGTTAGGGGCCAGTATTCACTCCAGCAGAGGTCACAAGAAGGGTTCAGTCCAGTTCCAGTTGCTACTCTTCCACTGGGCCTTTCAGGAATAAGGCATCATGCAGCATATTGTGTCCCTGCAATCACAGAGGCGGTCAGCTAATTGACCCTTAGAGTCCACTGTCCTGAGTACAAGTGAGAGTACGTTGAGCTCTTCGGACCTCCTCACAGGATTCAGACAGCAGTCCTGTTTTTGTTCTTCTGCAGATCCAGAACGTGTTCTGAGGAGATGGTAATGAGGTTCATTTTTGTACAGTTCAGTAGCCAGTGTGTTGGGGTTACTCCTGGACACTCCCTAACCATTGGGGAAAAGTAGCAGGGGCAACTCTTCCCACTTATGTAGCACATCCTGTTTGCCTTGCTGCAAATTATTCCAGAGTGCACTATTCTGAGGGAATCCAACATGGCACACTGCTCCTGCCCTTGAAGGGAGCATTGTGCCAGTCAGGAGGGTGTTTACAGAAATAAGCAGTCCCCTCCTACTAATCTACACCAAACTGGTTCTGTGACCAGCTCCCCCTCATAATGGGATGGAGTGAGGCTGACTACCCTATGTTCTTGGATTAAAGAACTTCCCTGTGAGCAATTGGGTTGTATGTTGAGGGGGAGTGTGAGCTTCTCAAACAAAAGCCACAATTGCTATCAGGGTGAACCACAAACAGTACCTAAATTAACCTGTGCTTAACCCTATGGTAGCCTGGCACAAAAGCCGTCAGCCTTAACTTAAAGACAATGTGGAAAATATTTTTGCAGCACATAAACAGTAATAAAGTGCAAACACAACACAAGAAAATTCCACACCAATTTAGACAAATAGAGGAAAATGTAATAAATTATTTAACATCAAATTGACAAAAATTCAATCAGTATAACTGGAGTTATTCATTTTTAAATTTTAAAGTAAAAGCAGGCGCTTTATAGGTCAATGCGACAGCTGCGGACATTTAGTTTCGCAAGACCGGTGCAAAGTCGAAAGTTGTGGCCAACCACAGTAGAGCGAGGGTCAGATACACAAATTGAATTGGGCCTAGTCTCCAATTACCTTCAATCTTAGAAGAAATTCTGTAGCAAGATGTCTGAGAATGTAAAGTTAATTGGGAGAAGGCAGCCAGCTATGTCTGCGTAGTCAGGGAGCCGCTGGACAAAGGTTTGGTGAAGATTTCTATGTTCTCGTTTTAGGAAGTAGAAAATCTCCAGCTCGGATGAGGCTGCAGGCTGTAGCTGACAAAGGCTCCAGGAGCCCAGATACTCCTTCTGAAAGAAGCCGCTGGATAGGATTTGCTGCTGTGCAGAAGAATATAGCGGGAGCTGCTGCAAATTCAGGCTGACCGGTGATGCACCATGGGCTAATTGACAAGCAGGTAGGTCCTGCTCTCTTCTTGGTTTTCAGAGCACTTTTTTGGCCCAAAATTTCCTAAGATCCAAGTTTTGGATTTGGGCTATCTGGGCACCCTTATCAGCACTTCCAAGGGTCCAGGACTGTAGAAGCACCACTTGGAGGGTCAGGACTCACTCAGGCAGAGGCAGAATACAGGTGCTGGTTCAAGGTGGTTGGAGCCTTTTCTGTCCCTGAGGCTACAATACGGAGGCCAGCACACTAGCCCTTGGAGTCACTCTGGAAGTTCTGGGTTCAAGATGGAGTGCAAGGATCAAGCAGAAGAGCAGACCTCCGGGGGTATAAAGCAGGCTTCATGCAGCATAACAGTCCTTCTTGGTGAGGCAAAGCAGTCTTCTGAAGTACAGCAGCAGGCAGACCTTTGAGCGTCCTTCAGCAGGTCAAAAAAGTTAACTGAAGAGTAGGTCTGAGGGTCCCCTTTTTTATCTCTGGTGCCTTCTTTGTAGTGGGAGAAACTTATGGAGGCTTCCCCCCAGAGAAGCATCTGGAATGTCCTGCCTCTCAGTCCTGAATCCAGTCTGGCTACAGGCACAAAAATCTAGAGTGAAGTTCTTTGTGTGTGAGCATGGCCCTCTCTATTGATTTGTAAGTGATTTCCCATTCAGGTACATGTTGTCCACTTTTGTATGGCTGTCTGGGAGGAATATACAAAGGTCAACGGCCAACACCTTATCATGTGACCCAGAAACAGGCTGCCGGCACCAAGTGGTTGGGACAAAAAAATGCCAACTTTCTAAAAGTGTCATTTTCAGAATCGTGACTTAAAATCCAACTTTACCATTTACAAGGATTTTAAATTACAATTCCTTAGATACCAAACATGACTTTCCAGCTTGCTCCCAATCAAAAGTTAGCACTTATTAAGTTTCATAAGATAGCCCAATTTTATCTAATGGGAGAGGTAGGCCTCACAGTAGTGAAAAACAAATTTGTGACTTTTTCACTACCTGGGCATATAAAACTTAAAAGTACATGTCCAACATTTTAATTTCAATGCACCCTGCTCCATGGGCCGTTTAAGCCTAACTTAGGGATGTCTTGTACGTATTAAAAGGGAGTTTTAGGTATGGTAAAGGGGTTATTTTGCCAAATAGAATTGGCAGTTTTAAACTGCTGGCAGGCTGCAAAGGCAGGCCTGAGACATGATTTAAAGGGCTACTAAAGTGGGTGGCACAATAAGTGCTGTAGGCCCACTAGTAGCATTTAACTTACAGGCCCTGGGTATATGCTATACCACAGTACTAGGGACTTATATGTAAATTGAATATACCAATAAGGTATAAGCCAATTTTACCATGTTTTGGGAGTGAGCACAAGCACTTTTGCGCTGGTTAGCAGTAGTAAAGTGCACAGAGTCTTAAGGCAAACAAAAATGAATTCAGTAAAATAGGAGGGTGAAGGCAAAAGGTTTGGGGGAAGACAACCCTAGGGCTGACATTCCCCTTCCCATGTCTCTCTTTATGCTAACCTATGAATGGACAGGCCCCATCTTTGCTCCTTCCAAGTAAATTATGTTCTTGGAACCTTAGCGGCTGTCCTTCCTGATCTGATAGGGATTCATGCCCCAAACCCAACCCCTCCTGTCACCAGGCCTAAGCCATTTTTCTGCTCTGGAAGAGGTTTTCACACCTCCTCTGATTAGAAACTCCTTGAATTATTTGTTGTTGAATGATGGACCATTGTCAGACTTGAGAATGGCAGGGATACCCCACGCTGCAAAGATGTCATCCAGCCACTTGATAACCTTGTCATGGGTTGTCGATGATTACTCCTCTACTAAAGGAACGTTTGAAAACTCATCAATGACTACCATGGGATGATGTCCATTTCCTAAAGGGCCCAAACAAATCATCTGCAACTCTTTCCCAACATGTTGAGGAATGTCAGACATTGTCAATGGATGCTGCTTCACTTTGGGGGAAAGTCAGTTGCAAAGATGGCACTCTTTTAGTTCCTGCTCCACTCGCTCATCTAGGCATGGGAACCACACTCGGTCTCTTAGGGCACTTTTGGTGAATTCAATGCCATGATGTCCTTCATGGGATAGTTCAATGAGTTGTTGTCTTAGGCTCTTGGGTATGACAATTCTCAAGCTTCTTAAAACAACACCTTCTCTGGTAACGGACAGTTCATCCTGTACATTTTTTAATTTTTGAAATTCAACATCGTCAGCAAAAGGTCAAGCATTCTTCTTCCACGACTGAGTTGAAATGATGTCTTTGAGGATAAGCATGTTCTTATCAGAATTAGTAACAGCAATAATCTGTTCAATGGATGGAGCTGCTGAAGTGCTGGACCTCACAATGAAGTTAATGTACTCCTCAGCCGTTTTGGATGTCGAACTGTGACGATGTAGCAGTAGTCGTGAAAAGTAATCAGCAGGATTCTGCTCTTTACTGACTTGTATACAATTGCATAGTTGTACTCTTATAGTCGCAACCCCCACCTCTCAATGCAAGGGGGCAACTTGGCTTGGGAGATTCCAAAAAAGGTGAGCAGCTCTTGATGGTCTATAGTGATAGTTAATTTTTTTTCTGTATAGAAATACATGAAACTTTTCACAGGCCCACACTACAGTCAGACTCCACTTCTCTGGCTGAGAATAGGCACGTTCTGTGTCAGACAAGCTGCGACTAGCATAGGCCACAATGTGTCTCTGAGCATTTGGATGACCATTATGATGAGCAAGGATTGTCCCCAGCCCCACCGGGCTTGCATCTACTTTGATCTCAGTATGTAACTTGGGGTCAAAATAGGCCATCTCAGCGGCATTCTCAATCACATGTTTTATTCTTTTGAAGCTTTAATCACATTCAGCAGACCACTGGAAAGGGACATTTTGTTTTGTCAAGTCTCTTAAAGGCACACTCACAGTAGCAAAGTCACAAATGTACCTTGAGCAATAACTGGCCATGCCTAAGAGGTATCACAGAATGGTGACATCTTGTGGGGGGCAGATTGCTGACAGTGCTTGCACCTTATCTGAGTCAGGAGTCATTCCCCCATCAGAGTATATGTGCCCAAAGAATTTAAGTTTTGTCTTGTGAAACTCACACGTTGCTGCATCCAAAGAGAGACCTGCTTCGGCAAGTAACTGATACACTTGTGTTGGAGCCTTATCATGCTCCTTTTGCATTGCCCCAAATACCAGTATGTCATCACTGTAATTAAATGCATGCATGACAGGTTAAATTATTCGATGTATAACATCTTGAAAGATTTCTGCAGCTGACGGTAACCCAAAACTCAACCTTTTGAAGCTGAATAAACCAACATGAGTCAAACAAGTAGTGATGTACCTACAGTTCTCTTCCAACTCGAAATAATGGTATCTCTTGTTCAGGTCAAGACTGGACAAGACTTTAGCACCGTTCAGTTGTATGATCATGCCCACTATGTGTGGGCCAGGATATCTTTCTCTCTCAATTGCTTTGTTGGCTTGGCCCATATCAACACAGATGGGCACTGCACCTCCACTGTCCTTTTTTGGCACCATCACTGTGGGCGAGACGCATGGTGTAGGACCGGTGGATTGCTCAATGATGTCATGCTTCAAGTTCTTTCTCAACGGCTTCTTGCAAATGAAAACTGACTCTGCAGTGCCATTGGACAACAGGGCGAATGCCCTCATTATTATGAAGTTGCACTTTCATTGTCTTGAGCCTTTCTAGGTCATGAAACAATGACGGAAACTGACAATTTCAGATTTACTATGGAGGTTGTAATTGAGAGATATAAGTCCCATGTCAGCAGCCATAGGAAAACTTAGTAGGCAGGCACTGGATGACGTTTCTTGAAGAACGTGGATTGGTGCTTGCACTGATACTGCCTTGTGTCACATTGTCACTGTGAATGACCCTTGACTGTTAAACAGTTTAGAAGAAGCCCACGTGTAGACCTTCATGTTTGACAGGTTGAGACATGGCACAGGAGACAGTCTTTTGAACTTCTTAACTGGCATGATGTCATTCGACACGCCACTGTCTATGATAAAGGTTGTGGGGCAACCGTTGACTTTTATTGTAATCTTGGGGCAGTGTCCAAATGAATTCAGTTGTTTTGCTTCGTGGTTTGCTTTTGTCTTTATTTCTTCCTTGCAAGCAGCCAAACCTACATGTGCCTGTTGTTCCTCGGTCGATATCATCATTGCACATCCATTTTCTTCAGTGGCGCTTGATAATGATGTTTAAGAGCCTTTCTAGGATGAACTTGATGATGATCAACTTTGTACGGTTTGTACTTCTCATAGCATGTTGCTGTTTGGCCTTGTGGGCATGGCGAGAATTCTCCTGAAACCTTCTTGCACCCATTTTCTCTTCTTGCTGTGACACATTTGGTTTTTCATTCGCTTTGCAGACCATTCCAAAGTGGTTTTCTTTCCTGCTGCCTTTGCATGTCTGTCCCATGGCTGGATATTTACCTTAATGAGACAATGAAAACCCACATCGGAAGCACAACATTTTCTTCTCTGTAGATGTCGACTTGCTTGCATCTTCCTTGTGCTTGTGCCTGCTTTTCATGATCAACGCTAATTCACCTTGTGCTATTCCAGCTTTCATATCAGGGCCTGTTGATCTGCACGTCTTCTGCCCTCGCGGCCATTGGCACTTTCTCTCTCAACATGCGTGTTCTGAACGAGTCTGAAAGACAACCATTGATTACTCAAAAGTGCATGTCTTCTTGTCATTGAATTCACTGAACTTGCAGTGTGTGATAAGCACCTCAAGTCTCTAAACAAACTCATCCATTGTTTCAGAAGCTTGATGTCTCGCTTGATTGAAAATTTACCTTTAGTAGTCGGCTTTCGGCATTGGATTGAATTTGGTTCCCAATGCTTCTGTGATCTAATGGTACGATATTGCATCAGTCAGTGAGATTTTCTTCATCACTTCTTTCACTCCATCACCAGCAAGCTTCTTTAAATATTTAATGATTTTCTTATCACCTACTACTTCTAGGGCATCTATGAATTCATCAAACGCTTCAATCGATGCTGTCCACCTGGTGCCAATATTCTGCTTCTTGGTGGTGTTGAATAGCGGTGGTGGTTTTAGAAATGCGGCTGCAACATACTTCATGCTCCTTTCTGCAGCCATTGAAAAATTTCACTATTCTGGTGGCTTTCGTTGCCCTGAATGTCTCTTGCTGCTGTGCTCAGATTGGTCTCTCACCTGGGCTTTGGTTCTCACACCCGATTCAAGGTCATGTGGCACTTCCCTCGTTCATGCTCGTAAGTACGTTTTCACTTTCGTACCTGGTTATCACTGCCTTATGCGCTTGCTTTGCATGGATGATGGTTCTGTATTATGTCGCAGTGCACCATTTCTTGTTTCAGCCTTACCAGCAGGTTCTGGAGGGCTTTAAGAGTGTGCTCCTCGGTAGGGCCTTCAACTTCTCCAACAGCCGTGTCTGGGCTGGAGAGGGGGTTCAGCTCCACATACACCCATTTCAAACTGCTTTGCATAGACTTGGGGGTGCATGTGACATGCACAAGCAGTTTGCTGTACCATTGCAAACTCCCAGGGAGAGCAGTTTTGTTTCTTCAGTGCACGTATCCCCTACTCATTGCCAGATGTAGCGTCCTTCCCAGCCCGGAAGCATGCAAATGAATATGCCACACACAGAGCTCTGTAACAGACGTCTTTATTCCTCACCACATGATTGCACATTGCACACTCATTACGGCATAACTGTTAATAACCACACCTTAACACCTCCCAGCAAGTTACCTAATTCCTCTTTTGAGTCCGCACAGAACCGTAAGGGTCCTAGCGCACAGTATCACAACACTACAATCACTACCTGGAAAAAATAGCAGGTGGGCTAGCTGTACTGGGCGAAATGCAGTATAGCTGTGTTGAGGCTTGGGAAGTATGCTATCTTTTTTGTGGCAGAAATCACTAATGGCAAGTGATCTGCTTAGCAATGCAAAGTCTAAGCTTTCCAAGAGTATGGTCTGTTGAACAAATTGTTGAGTGTGGTATGGGAAACCAACTTGATGCAATTCTGAGCAAAATGTTTTTATATACATGTTAAAATACATGTATAGAGGGATGATATACCACGCACCAGTTTCGGAGCACTGAAATATAACAAAAGCAATTTGCATTATCTGACAGGTTCTATGCAAAAGGTATTATCTGTCATACCATTTTAAAAAAATACTGAAGAATTGCCTCAAAAACAAAACAGATAGCAGGGATAGGTGTATAAAAAAGGCTGTTGATGTCTGGTATTTTTTTCAGTAGTTATAGAAATAAAACTTTAAGGAGACAGATGCTTGGAAAACATCTTTGCGATAGTAATGGACAGACTGTGATATGCCATTGTCAACAGTATTAATGTGTTCAAACAAGTACACCATTCCGGGAACAGGAGAGCACATATCAGAGGCACTCAAAATACAGTGACCTCATCATTACCTGGTTATATGTTTTTTATAGTTCTGAGGGGTCCGATTATAGGATTTAACGAACAAATCAGAATTACAAAATGTGTGGTAACGCTATGGATCCATTTTTTTTCACCCACAATTTCGACGGCTGAAAGCAGCAAAAATCTCCAGGTCATAATCTGGATGAAGATGAAGAATTTATCCAAGAAATCGGACAAAGTATTACTGATTTTCATGGTAATTCTTTGTTTTTCTGTGTGCCCACCTTGTAAACCCCCTTTTAAGTTACTGGTAACCCGGAAATCAGTGGGGAAATCTAGGGCACTTATGTTAGACCCCTAAATAAAACTGCAAACTTCTTCGTCAAATTAGATGACTTAATGAAACAGAATTAATTCTTTTTTTTATGAAACTGAACCTAGAACTATTTATTTTTTAAAACAAAACCAATCTGAAAGAAACATGTTTTTATTAAATATTATGACTATTTTTAAGAAGGGATATAATGTTATGATCATTATACAGGACCATAACCTAGAGACGAGCAAGTGTTTATCTCCGTAAACCAGTCATGCAGAACAGATGTTAAAAGAGGAAGGTTTTAAAAACAATTTGGAAAATATATTAAACATGCCCCATCAACTGAGTGCAACAAATAGTTTCTTAGCTGTCGGTGTAGTTTTGCAGCTTGAGGAATTTTCTGGATTCACATGCTGTGCATTATTCCGCCATCTAGTGGTTAGGTCCGGAATTACTGTATTTGTCTTTTTTTTTTCGTGGTTGGTGGGCGTCGATATACCACCATTTGGTGTCCTTCTGTGACGTCGACGGGCTTCCACCGGAAGCTCCCACCTTTGGTCGCCAACTTCGGATTCTTTTTTTTTTTTTTGGTCATCTCATCCTTCCTGGCGGAGGAGGGTGGGTTCACTAGTGAATCCAGAAAATTCTTCAAGCTGCAAAACTACACCGACAGGTAAGAAACTATTTGTTTTGCACCGTGAATCTTTTCTGGATTCACATGCTGTGCATAGACTTTGTAGCAGTTTGCTAGTCCTCTGGTGGCTGGGTGGAAGATGAGCGTTGGTTTGTGAATAGATGATGTAAGACCTTTTGTCCCACTTGTGCTTCCTTATTCATTTGGATGTCCACAAAGTAATGTCTTGTAAATGTGTGTACGGAAGACCAGGTCGCTGCCATGCAAATGTCCTGAATTGGAGTATTTGCCAGAAATGCGACTGTAGCTGCTTTCTTTCTTGTTGAGTGAGCCCGTGGTGCTCCTTTTAATGTTTGACCCGCTTGTTTGTGACATAGCTGAATGGCTTGTGCAATCCATCTTGCAATGGTATTCTTGGTTACTGGTCTTCCCAAAAAACTATTAGCAAAAGAGACAAAGAATTGTTTTGTCTTCCTGTATTATTTGATTTTTCCAACGTAGTACACGACTGCTCTCCTAGCGTCAAGTGTATGCAGAGTTTTTTCTGCATTAGTTTTTGGTTTTTGAAAGAAACTTGGAATTTGTATCGCCTGATTTATGTGGAATTGTGATACCACCTTTGGCATAAAATGTGGATCTGTCCTCATGACCACTCTGTCAGTATGTATTTGGAAGTAGGGTTCCTGTAGTGTTAGAGCCTGTAGTTCACTAACTCTGCGTAGAGATGTGATTGCTACTAAGAAAGCTGTTTTAGAGTGAGCATTTGTGGCGTTGTTTTATGTAGCGGTTCAAATGGTGCTTTCATCAATTGTGTTAGCACTATGTTCAGATTCCATGTGGGCGCTGGCACCATCTTTGGTGGTGCTATTCTTTTTGCTCCTTCTAGGAACTTTTTGACCACATGAGAAGTGAAGAAACTCTTCCCTGTTCCTCCTCTTGTGTACGCTACAATTGCTGCTGAGTGCACCCTTAATGAAGTGTAGCTTAGGTTACTCTGAAGCAAATGAGTCAAGTACTTTAGAACTGTTCTTTCTTTTGTAATCTTTCATGCCAGATGTTTTTTAAGGTACCATTGCGTGTATCTTTTGCTGTATAGCATTTTCTTGTCATTGGTTTTCTTGCTTCTCTCAGAACAGCCATTGTATTTTCTGGTAGTTTGAGATGTGCAAATTCTAAGTCCTCAGGAGCCATGCTGCTAAGCTTAAGCTCTCTGGTTCTGGGTGTAGCACCTTTCCGTCTTGCATTGTTAGCAGGTTTTGCCTTTTTGGAAATTTGTGCATTGTTCCTTGAGATATTTCCATTATCTCCGAGAACCAAGTTTGCCTGGCCCACTGTGGTGCAATGAGAATCATTGTCATCTGGCTGATCTTGCATTTGAGGATCACCTTGTGGAGTAGTGGGATCGGGGGAAAAGCGTAAGCAAATATCCCTGACCAGTCCATCCATAGGGCATTCCCTAGGGACTGATTGCACAGTTGCCTGGATGCGAAGCTTTGGCAATTTGCATTGTGGGGTGTTGCAAATAAGTCTATTTGTGGAGTCCCCCATTTTATGAAAATCTTTTGGAGTTCCGATTGATTAATTTCCCACACGTGGGATGATGACGTCTGTCTGCTCAGTCTGCCCGCTTTGATATTGTCCTTCCCTGGTAAATGTATTGCTACTATGTCTATGTTCTTTGGGATTGCCCATTTCCAAATTTCTTGGGCTAGAGTAGAGAGAGCTACAGACTGAGTTCCCCCTTGTTTGTTTATATAAAACATGGTTGTTGTGTTGTCTGTTTGAATCAACACCTTCCTGTTGTATATTTGTTTCTGAAACGCTTTCAAGGCTAATAACACTGTTTTCAACTCCAAAAAGTTGATGTGTTTCACTGCATCCTGGTGTGTCCACAATCCTCGTACCTTGAGATTGTTCATGTGCGCTCGCCACCCTTTTTGGGAAGCATCTGTTGTTATGGTCACTGTTGGGGTTGGTTGTGTGAAAGGTCTGCCCCGTGATATGTCTGTTTTTTTCCACCATGCCATCTCCTGATGAACTCTTTGCGTGACAACCACTAGATCCTCCCAACTCACTGCTGACTGTGACCATTGTTGTTGGAGCCATTCTTGAAATGGTCTCATGTGTAGACGGATGTTGGGAATTAAATGGATGCATGATGCCATCATTCCTAGTATTTTCCCCACTGTCCTCACTGTCAGATGTTGCCCCTTCTGGTAAAGATGAGTCTCCTTCAGTAAGGCTAATGTTCTCTTGCTGCTTGGGAACGCCTTCCCTAACACTGTGTTTAATTCTGCGCCAAGGAACACCTTTACTTGTTCTGGATCTGGTGATGATTTTTTCCAATGAATTGAAAAACCCAGCTGAACTAGTGTCTGTATCACCTGTTGTATATGCTGTTTGCAGAGATGGTATGAGCTTGCTTTTACCAACCAGTTGTCTAGATACGGGTAAACGTGAATTCCCTTTCTTCCTAGGTGTGTGGCTACTGTTGCTAGGCACTTTGTGAACACTCTTGGTGCTGATGTGAGTCTGAATGCTAGCACCTTGAACTGATAGTGTGTCTTGTTGACAACGAACCTTAATAGGTTCTTGTGTCTTTTGTTCCTAGGGATGTGCAAGTAAGCGTCTTTTAAGTCTATGGTTGCCATGTAATCTCCTTGTTGCAATTGAGGTATCACCTCCTGCAGCGTAGTCATTTTGAACCTTTGTGTCTTTATGTACTTGTTTAGGAACCTCAAGTCTAATATAGGGCTTAGTGTTCCATCTACGTTTGGAATTAGGAAGTACGTTGAGTAAATGCCTTTGTTCCTTGCCTTGTGAGGCACATGTTCTATTGTATATTTTGTTTGAAGTTCCTGCACTTCCTCCAACAATTGAGATAATTCCCTTTGTGAATGTATCTTTAGCTTTGGTCTTTTGTTGGGAGGTTGCTTGTTTAGCTCTATGCAATATCCGTATTGAATTATGTTCAACACCCACTTGTCCGTAGTTATTTTCTTCCATTCTTGGAGGAAATATTTTAGTCTGCCTCCCACTGGTGTATGATGAATGAACTGTTCGGTTACCGGATGTAGAGTTTCTGCAGGTTGTAATGCTGTGGGTACACTTGGTGATGTTTTCGCTAAGTGTGTCCCTTTTGGAAAGCAGTCACTTGGTGGTGGTCTGTGGACGCCTCTTTGTTGTTGGCCCCTTCCCCGTGGGCGCCCACGAAAGGACTGTCTTCCCTGCTAGTACTGCCAGTTCTGTTGTGGTCCTGCTGTTGACCTTGGCTTGATCCCTGGTTAGTTTGCTGGTATGCCTGGTGTGTGGTAGTAGGTTGGTGACCACCTCTACCTGTTGGTCTTCTTGACGGGGTGCCCCTACGCATGCCTCTGAGTTGTAGAGCGCCCATAGACCTTGCTGTGTCGTTGTTCTTTTTTAGCTGATTTAGTTTATCATCAACAATGCTCCCAAACAGTTGTTCTCCATTGAATGGTGAATTAATTATGTTGCTTTGGACTTCTGGTTTGAAACCTGAGATTCTCAGCCAAGCATGCCTTCTTTCTGTGATGCCAATCATCATTTGTCTGCTGGATGTTTCTGCTGCATCAAGAGCTGATTTCAAGCATGTATTTGCAATGTTTTTACCCCCTTCCACTAAGTGGGTAGCTCTCTTTTGGAACTGTTCCGGTAGGTGTTTCAGTAGATCCCCTACCTCTTCCCAATGCTGATATGCATGGCGGTTCAGCAATGCAATAGAGTTAGCTATGCGCCACTGGTTCGCCGCACTTCTCTCGACCTTTCTTCCCACTAGGTCCATCCTCTTACTTTCTTTGTCCGGTGGTGGGCCAGCAGTGGTTGGCACATTTGCTCTTTTCCTAGCAGTGGAATTGATAATAGAGTCAGCTGCTACTGACCCTTTGATGTAGATTGGATCTTTTGAAGAATGTTTGTATTTCTTCTCCCTCTTGGTGTGACTGCCTTGCATGTTGCAGGCTCCTTAAATGCTTCCTTCCCTTGATCTAGTACACTTGGTAGCATTGGAAGGAATTGGTTTCTTGACTGTATTGGCATTAAAGTTTCCAACAGAAAACATGATTGTGGTTTTTCCTCTTCCAAATGCACTCCATAAGTTTCAGCTGCATTTTTAATCACCTGATTGTACATCCCAATGTCATCAGGCGGTGAGGGCCTCGAGGGATATGTATCAATCGCCTCTTCTGGTGATTCGGCGTTGAGATCTTGCCATTGGAGATCTTGAGACTCCGAGGTCGCCGACTCCACATACGTGTGTTCATCTACGTCCCTCTCTTCCTCGAAAAAGTAATCTTCCTCCTCTTCCTCGTCGAGCTTCTCAGGTGTCGTTGGAGTCTGCAACTCCTGTACGACTTTCTCTACTTCTGTAGAAGTTTTCGGCGGTATCTTGAATTGCTTCAAGCTTTCGTTGAATTCTTTTTTGCGCTGTATTATGCTCGCCATTTCGGCCTCGAGGCGCTTCCTCTTTTTCTCAACCTCGGCTGCGTGCGTTTTGACGCAAGAGTTTCGGCCTTTCTTTTTGCGCTTGCCGACGCCGATGCGGTCGTTGAAGCCTGTTTCGACCTCTCCTTTGTTGCCGTCGATGCGTCTTTATCGTGTCCATCTTTCGACGTCTTCGATTTTTCGAGGGTCTTTGCCGTTCTGGAGTCCTTGTCCAAGGATCCGACGGAGTGCCTATCTTTGGATGCTTCTGCGGTCGTTGAGTGCTTCGATGCCGAGGCTCCCTCTGATGCTTTAGAGTCAGTTTTTGTGACTTGTCTACTTTCTTCGGGGTCGACGTATCTCTTACCTCCTTAGAAGTCTTCTTCTCGACCACTACGACCTGGACGTCTGTGTCCTCGTTGACTTCAGGCGCTTCTGCGACGTTGTCCTCTTCTTCGCTGGAGAGGCCCAGGTCTCTTAGCGATGATGTTGTAGTTGGCCCTTCTCTGCCTTTCTCTCACCCTCAACATCTTCGGGGTGAAGGCCGAGCATGCGCTGCAGTCTTGACTTTGATGATCCAGTGGGAGGCAAAGGTTGCAAACTGGATGCTGATCTTTCTGCGCGTACCTGTCTGTGGTGGCAATTTTTGCAGAACTTGAACGGTGTCTTGTCCATTACTTTTTCCAGGGAAGACATGGCTTGGCAGTTTGGTCTGGACTGTTCCCATGAGGCACAGGGTCAAGACTGTTTTGCATATAGCTATGTCTGAACTGACGGGGTGCCCCTACGCATGCCTCTGAGTTGTAGAGCGCCCATAGACCTTGCTGTGTGTTGTTCTTTTTTAGCTGATTTAGTTTATCATCAACAACGCTCCCAAACAGTTGTTCTCCATTGAATGGTGAATTAATTATGTTGCTTTGGACTTCTGGTTTGAAACCTGAGATTCTCAGCCAAGCATGCCTTCTTTCTGTGATGCCAATCATCATTTGTCTGCTGGATGTTTCTGCTGCATCAAGAGCTGATTTCAAGCATGTATTTGCAATGTTTTTACCCCCTTCCACTAAGTGGGTAGCTCTCTTTTGGAACTGTTCCGGTAGGTGTTTCAGTAGATCCCCTACCTCTTCCCAATGCTGATATGCATGGCGGTTCAGCAATGCAATAGAGTTAGCTATGCGCCACTGGTTCGCCGCACTTCTCTCGACCTTTCTTCCCACTAGGTCCATCCTCTTACTTTCTTTGTCCGGTGGTGGGCCAGCAGTGGTTGGCACATTTGCTCTTTTCCTAGCAGTGGAATTGATAATAGAGTCAGCTGCTACTGACCCTTTGATGTAGATTGGATCTTTTGAAGAATGTTTGTATTTCTTCTCCCCTCTTGGTGTGACTGCCTTGCATGTTGCAGGCTCCTTAAATGCTTCCTTCCCTTGATCTAGTACACTTGGTAGCATTGGAAGGAATTGGTTTCTTGACTGTATTGGCATTAAAGTTTCCAACAGAAAACATGATTGTGGTTTTTCCTCTTCCAAATGCACTCCATAAGTTTCAGCTGCATTTTTAATCACCTGATTGTACATCCCAATGTCATCAGGCGGTGAGGGCCTCGAGGGATGTGTATCAATCGCCTCTTCTGGTGATTCGGCGTTGAGATCTTGCCATTGGAGATCTTGAGACTCCGAGGTCGCCGACTCCACATACGTGTGTTCATCTACGTCCCTCTCTTTCTCGAAGAAGTAATCTTCCTCCTCTTCCTCGTCGAGCTTCTCGGGTGTCGTTGGAGTCTGCAACTCCTGGACGACTTTCTCTACTTCTGTAGAAGTTTTCGGCGGTATCTTGAATTGCTTCAAGCTTTCGTTGAATTCTTTTTTGCGCTGTATTATGCTCGCCATTTCGGCCTCGAGGCGCTTCCTCTTTTTCTCAACCTCGGCTGCGTGCGTTTTGACGCAAGAGTTTCGGCCTTTCTTTTTGCGCTTGCCGATGCCGATGCGGTCGTTGAAGCCTGTTTCGACCTCTCCTTTGTTGCCGTCGATGCGTCTTTATCGTGTCTGTCTTTTGACGTCTTCGATTTTTCGAGGGTCTTTGCCGTTCTGGAGTCCTTGTCCAAGGATCCGACGGAGTGCCTATCTTTGGATGCTTCTGGGGTTGTTGAGTGCTTCGACGCCGAGGCTCCCTCTGATGCTTTAGAGTCAGTTTTTGTGACTCGTCTACTTTCTTCGGGGTCGACGTATCTCTTACCTCCTTAGAAGTCTTCTTCTCGACCACTACGACCTGGACGTCTGTGTCCTCGTTGACTTCAGGCGCTTCTGCGACGTTGTCCTCTTCTTCGCTGGAGAGGCCCAGGTCTCTTAGCGATGATGTTGTAGTTGGCCCTTCTCTGCCTTTCTCTCACCCTCAACATCTTCGGGGTGAAGGCCGAGCATGCACTGCAGTCTTGACTTTGATGATCAAGTGGGAGGCAAAGGTTGCAAACTGGATGCTGATCTTTCTGCGCGTACCTGTCTGTGGTGGCAATTTTTGCAGAACTTGAACGGTGTCTTGTCCATTACTTTGTCCAGGGAAGACATGGCTTGGCAGTTCGGTCTGGACTGTTCCCATGAGGCACAGGGTCAAGACTGATTTGCATATAGCTATATCTGAACTGGGGTGGCAAAGTGAGCTGAAGAATGATGATGGATTCAACCCAGATCTGTGACTGGGGGTGAGTGTTTGAAAAGTTTCAGCACTCCGTCCATTATCTCCTTGTGTTTGCTTTGTTCGCCCTAAGTTGGCAGGGTATGCCCAGACGTGGGTCCCTTGCTCACTTTGCCACTGGATTCAACCTAGCCTGGCTGATGAGGGCTGTTAGCCTCGAAACCGGTCCCAGGATGCTTGATTCCGGTCCAGGGAAGACATGGCTTGGCAGTTCGGTCTGGACTGTTCCCATGAGGCACAGGGTCAAGACTGATTTGCATATAGCTATGTCTGAACTGGGGTGGCAAAGTGAGCTAAAGAATGATGATGGATTCAACCCAGATCTGTGACTGGGGGTGAGTGTTTGAAAAGTTTCAGCACTCCGTCCATTATCTCCTTGTGTTTGCTTTGTTCGCTCTAAGTTGGCAGGGTATGCCCAGAGGTGGGTCCCTTGCTCACTTTGCCACTGGATTCAAGCTAGCCTGGCTGATGAGGGCTGTTAGCCCGAAACCGGTCTCAGGATGCTTGATTCCAGTCCAGGGAAGACATGGCTTGGCAGTTCGGTCTGGACTGTTCCCATGAGGCACAGGGTCAAGACTGATTTGCATATAGCTATGTCTGAACTGGGGTGGCAAAGTGAGCTGAAGAATGATGATAGATTCAACCCAGATCTGTGACTGGGGGTGAGTGTTTGAAAAGTTTCAGCACTCCGTCCATTATCTCCTTGTGTTTGCTTTGTTCGCCCTAAGTTGGCAGGGTATGCCCAGACGTGGGTCCCTTGCTCACTTTGCCACTGGATTCAAGCTAGCTTGGCTGATGAGGGCTGTTAGCCCGAAACCAGTCCCAGGATGCTTGATTCCGGTCCAGGGAAGACATGGCTTGGCAGTTCAGTCTGGACTGTTCCCATGAGGCACAGGGTCAAGACTGTTTTGCATATAGCTATGTCTGAACTGATGTGGCAAAGTGAGCTAAAGAATGATGATGGATTCAACCCAGATCTGTGACTGGGGGTGAGTGTTTGAAAAGTTTCAGCACTCCGTCCATTATCTCCTTGTGTTTGCTTTGTTCGCCCTAATTTGGCAGGGTATGCCCAGACGTGGGTCCCTTGCTCACTTTGCCACTGGATTCAAGCTAGCCTGGCTGATGAGGGATGTAAGCCCGAAACAGGTCCCAGGATGCTTGATTCCGGTCCAGGGAAGACATGGCTTGGCAGTTCGGTCTGGACTGTTCCCATGAGGCACAGGGTCAAGACTGATTTGCATATAGCTATGTCTGAACTGGGGTGGCAAAGTGAGCTAAAGAATGATGATGGATTCAACCCAGATCTGTGACTGGGGGTGAGTGTTTGAAAAGTTTCAGCACTCCTCCATTATCTCCTTGTGTTTGCTTTGTTCGCCCTAAGTTGGCAGGGTATGCCCAGACGTGGGTCCCTTGCTCACTTTGCCACTGGATTCAAGCTAGCCTGGCTGATGAGGGCTGTTAGCCCGAAACCGGTCCCAGGATGCTTGATTCCAGTCCAGGGAAGACATGGCTTGGCAGTTCGGTCTGGACTGTTCCCATGAGGCACCGGGTCAAGACTGATTTGCATATAGCTATGTCTGAACTGGGGTGGCAAAGTGAGCTAAAGAAAGATGATGGATTCAACCCAGATCTGTGACTGGGGGTGAGTGTTTGAAAAGTTTCAGCACTCTGTCCATTATCTCCTTGTGTTTGCTTTGTTCGCCCTAAGTTGGCAGGGTATGCCCAGACATGGGTCCATTGTTCACTTTGCCACTGGATTCATTCTAGCCTGGCTGATGAGGGCTGTTAGCCCGAAACCGTTCCCAGGATGCTTGATTCCGGTCCAGGGAAGACATGGCTTGGCAGTTCGGTCTGGACTGTTCCCATGAAGCACAGGGTCAAGACTGATTTGCATAAAGCTATGTCTGAACTGGGGTGGCAAAGTGAGCTAAAGAATGATGATGGATTCAACCCAGATCTGTGACTGGGGGCGAGTCTTTGAAAAGTTTCAGCACTCCGTTCATTATCTCCTTGTGTTTGCCCTAAGTTGGCAGGGTATGCCCAGACGTGGGTCCCTTGCTCACTTTGCCACTGGATTCAAGCTAGCCTGGCTGATGAGGGCTGTTAGCCCGAAACCGGTCCCAGGATGCTTGATTCCGGTCCAGGGAAGACATGGCTTGACAGTTCGGTCTGGACTGTTCCCATGAGGCACAGGGTCAATACTGATTTGCATATAGCTATGTCTGAACTGGGGTGGCAAAGTGAGCTAAAGAATGATGATGGATTCAACCCAGATCTGTGACTGGGGGTGAGTGTTTGAAAAGTTTCATCACTCCGTCCATTATCTCCTTGTGTTTGCTTTGTTCGCCCTAAGTTGGCAGCGTATGCCCAGACGTGGGTCCCTTGCTCACTTTGCCACTGGATTCAAGCTAGCCTGGCTGATGAGGGCTAATAACCCGAAACCGGTCCCAGGATGCTTGATTCCGGTCCAGGGAAGACAAGGCTTGGCAGTTCGGTCTGGACTGTTCCCATGAGGCACAGGGTCAAGACTGATTTGCATATAGCTATGTCTGAACTGGGGTGGCAAAGTGAGCTAAAGAATGACGATGGATTCAACCCAGATCTGTGACTGGGGGTGAGTGTTTGAAAAGTTTCAGCACTCCGTCCATTATCTCCTTGTGTTTGCTTTAGGGTATGAGTTAGACAGGTCCAGAATTGCACCCAGTTCTGAAAAGTAAAGGAAAAGTAAAGAAATATTGATGGTCGCTTTATGGAGGAGGGGTTATTAAGGGAGGGACCCTTTCTTACGCCTCCCCAAACTAAGGCACTGGAGGCACATATTACCACTGCAGAAGTCATCTCAGAAATTGTACAGCTACGTACAGGGAGAGATCCAGGCCCTATGGCTACACAGTCACTTTCTATAAAGTATTCTGCCCCCTTCTGGCTCGAATCCTGACACGTCGCTATAACGCCTTTGCAGACAATGAAACACTTACACCCATCATGTGCGAGGCTGTCATCACAGTTGTCCCTAAGTCAGGAAAGGACCCAAAACAGTGCTCACCTTACCAACCCATATCCCTTTTGAATGTAGATGAAACGATTTTCACAGGAATTCTGGTGAGACGCCTCTGCCCCTATATGCGAGACCAGAGAGATTCAGACCAAACTGGTTTTATCCCTGAGAGTAGTTGCAGTGATAACCCTAAAAGCATAATACACCTCCTCGACAAAGTTAAACATACCCAGGACACTACTTTTCTTCTGTCCATCAATGCGGAGAAGACTTTTGATTGAGTTCAATGGCCTTTTCTAATTGGAGTCCTGGAACAAAATTGGAGTAGGAACTAGGGGCCAGATGTATCAACATTGCATTTTGCGATTCCATAATAGCAAATTTTACCGATTCACTATTATGGAATCGCAAAATGCAATGTATGTAGGTTTCACTAAAAAATTTGCTATTCCTACATATTCCTCAATAGCGAATCGCACATTGCGATTCGCTATTAAGGAATCCCTTCCCACTCATTCCTATGGGCCTAGAGGCCCATAGGAATGAATGGGAAGACATTTGCAATTTGCAATTACCAAATTGGTAATCGCAAATTGCGAATGCAATTTCAAGGGTGATAGGGGGCCAAAAGGCCACCCTGCTGCACCCCCAAAAAATGTAAGTGTGCACATGTGGCGCAAATACATGCCCTAAGGGCATGTGTGTGCGCCACATGGCACTTAAAAAAATGCAAAAAGTGAATTTTTCTAGGAATTTGCATATTACCACCAACTTGAAGTTGGTGGTAATTTGCAATTCCTTAAACAAGGTCACAATTTTTCCTGCAATGCATGTAGGGAATCACAAATTGCGATTCCCTAATGCATTCGTAAAATAGGTAATCGCAAAAATTGTGATTCCCTATTTTGCGATTGCTTTTTGGGATGATACATCCCAAAAGGCTTTTTATCATTCGCAAACGGGCCGATTCTGCAAATCGGCCCGTTTGCGACCGGTAAAAGGCTTGAAACATCTGGCCCTAGATTCTGGGACTGCATTCTCAGTAGCTATGCTGCCCCCACTGCCAGGTGTGAGTAAACGGACAACACTCCCTTCCACTGATTGTAGCTAGGGGAACGAGGCAGGGATGTCACTATTCTCGCTAGTATTCAAGCTCTGAATGGAGTCTCTAGTGGAGAAGATACAGTCGATTCCACACATTAAGGGAGTGTGCTTCAGGGGACTTCAGCAAAAATGTATCCCTGTATGCAGACAATGTGCTGGTGATGCTCTCACACCCCACGACTTCGCTCCCAGCCCTCCTAGGGAACTGGATCACTTCAGCCAGATATCTGACTTCAAAATGAACATCCATAAATCACAAATTATAAGCATTAACACTAAATGCAAACTTCAGTACGAACACCAAACCACATTCCTTTGAAGTGGATACAACATTATATACCATTTCAGTGTATAAAAATCTGCGATACCACTGACAAAATAGCAGCACTGAACTACAATGACTTGCTTAAGACCACACACACAGACATGCACAAATGGCAAATAGGTGGTCTCACGTGGCTGGCCGAATAGAGAAAGTAAAGATGACCCTCTTCCTAAACGCTGCCTTTGCTTCCAATTTTTCAGAAGCTCAATACAACAATTAATTCATGTGGAGCCATTTTGAATCAATAGAAAATACATCAAAACCTTTTTTCCTGAAAAGAATTTCACTACCCAAAATATACCTTGTACTAGATTGAAAAGAAACTCAATTTGAACTTTAAATAGGTCACTTTTATTATAAAACACCACCCTTTTTAATTCAGTTGACATCAACGATTGTAGTGGGGGAAACATATGCAACAAATCCAGATGTTTTGATCTGTTTAATGGAATAAAGTCAACAGGAAATAGGTCTCTAAATTCAAGTATGCTTGAGATGTGGGAAGAGACATGTTCTAGGACCAAAAGCTCTTTATGCTGAGAGGGAAAGTTTATGGAGGTATTTCTTTCTAATAGTGAAGATAGCTTTTTAAATGAACTTGGTGGAAAATTTGTTTGAAATTAATGTGCAATCAGATTCACATTGGACGGAAAGAGAAGGGTTTAAAGAAAGATCTTCAATTTTTAAATAATCAATTTTTGTAGATTGGTCATTAATTGTTAGAATTACAGTATTCACCAGTTTATCTCCATTTTCGAGAGCCACTGGTTACACTTCTGATTTTTCAAATCTAATTAATTTCCTTTTTTCCTTTGTTATGCTGCAGACTTTTGCCTTCCCCCTTTTTTCCATAGTTTCCTTGACTTTGACCTTGAAGCTTGTTTAGCTAGCCCTATGGAGTCTCCCACCAATATTCAGATTGCGAGTGATCCTCCACTAAGGCAACTTTTGAATTTCTATAAAATAGTGGGTGATATTGAGTCTGTTCCTTTTTCAAATTTCCAGGAGATAACAACAATTTAGTTGGTTAAGAGTTACCTTCTTGCATAAAGAGGCCACAAAGGAAGTACACTTCCTCATCGTTCCATTTTTCCTTCTGTTTTTTCTTATTTACCTATAGTTTTCCAGCTTAATGGGCCACATTTCTTTCCTTTGGAGGATCTTTTTGAACAGCTCTTATCTCGTTATTTGAAAGATGAACTGAGCTTAGATCCCATTCTGTTAAATTGGTTATCCCCACTGACCTATGCGAGAAGGTAAAAAAAATTGAAGATAAGGTTTCCAATGTATAAAATCGAATTAAAAACTGAGGGGCATATTAGCAAGGGCCTTATCGCCGCTTTAGCGGCACTTTTTGCCGCTAAAGCGGTGATTTTTTTATCGCCCTATCAGCAAGCTGTCGCTAACAGGCGTTAGCGACAGCTTTCTGGCGATAGCGGCCCGTTTTCCCATCGCATTGCATGCCAGCGATAAATATCGCTAATGACATGCAAGGTAGGCGTTCCCAACTAAAAGCGACTGAAAACAGTCGCTAACACAACTTCTCCCTATTAGCAACGCAGACGAAGTGATAAAAAAATTTGCGCTAAGCGCGAATATCGCTAGAATTTAACACCTGCTAAAAACATGACTTACCTGTTTGTAGAATAGGAGGTGGATTGTCAGCCTAAGTCCACCATGGCGTTAATATCACTGGATTTCCAGCGATATTCACGCATTTCGCCGCTATCGCTGGATATTTTATCGCATTGGAGATAAACCTTGCTAATAGCATGTTATCTCCGCGATAATATCCAGCGATAGGCGGCGTTAAGAAAATGCGCGCTAAGCGCGGTTAGCGATAATTTTTGCCTGTTGTTGCTAATATGCCCCTGATTTCTTTAAAAGTTTTAAAATAGAGGTCAAGATGCCTTGCAACACGTTAATAGACCCTGATACATTAACATATGCCAATGATAAATTTCCACTAGAATTTAATGGAAAATCTGGAGTAATTGAAAGATCATCATTTGAACTGTGCTACAATCAAGGAGACCCGTTTACCTTGTTGTGACTAGCACTATTTCCAACAACCCCACAGTTCTCATTTCCTCTGTACTTCAAAAAAGGAACTTAGGGTGCTGGCTCGATATCTGGCAAAGGAAAACTCATGTTGGTCTGCAGAACCTGTGATCTTGCCTCTGCTCTAGAATCTCTTGCCATATTTGTTAAAGCCATAGCTTGATTGCCTGATGATAGAGAAGGATATCCTAAAGCGTTTTAAGCAGGAACAAAATTCTCACTTAAAAGAGGCTCATGAGAAACAAGAATGGATTTCTTTTTCTTCTAAAGGACCAGTGGAGTATGAATTTTTGAGAGACTTTTTCTCCTCCATTTTTGGAAAACAGTAGGTATTTGCCCCAAGCTAGACAAGGATCTAATATGAGTTGCTTTACAATGTGCCACCCTTACGTATTTCAGACCTTTCAGAGGCAAAAGAGGTTTTCCAAAAATATTAAGATTTCGCAGATTCTTTATAGTCTTATTCTTCCTTTTTTCTTTATTCATTCCAGTAGTTCCTAAGAGCCTGTACTGCAAGTACTGCAAACTGCACTGGGTGCCACCTCTGCTGCCCCTTCGGCCACCCTCTGTGTACACACCAGCAACAGCTTGCCGCCCTTCAACTACAATGCACCCAGCCCACACTCTGACAAGTACTAGACCGCTGACTGGCTCTGGCTCCCCACAACCTTGACCCCCCCCCTCCCCACATCCCAAACAAAACACAAGGGAGGCCTCACACTACTCGGGTGGTCTGTGCAAGCCCCTAGGAAAGGCTCACCACCTTCACTGTTGGTGGCCACAACTTGTAGAGAGGAGAGGCCAACAACAGGGCCAAGAGAACATGGAAAGAACTGCAGAATGCTCTGGACAAGGAGAGGGCCTGCAGCCAAGACCAAAGATAGCCTCAAATGGACACGTAGCAGACATGCGAGCTTGGCGGCCCAGAGGAGTGGCAATATAATGCAGCACAAGCACTCTCAGCCACTTCCGCAGTCCTTTACGCTCCCAGTGGATTTGAGATACTAATATTCTTAATGTTTTATAGTAATCATATCAGGCACATTTACATTAGTAGTCACCCCAAGCAAGATTGTCAGTTGTGATCGCCTCAGTGCATCTGTCATGGCTGCTAGCTGAAGTGTAAAAAAGGCTTTATTCATCTGCAGTACCTCTATGCAGGCAATACATAAGAGTAACTGCAATGCTCCTTGCACCAAGGTAATAATATTAGTAATAGGTCTCCTCAACGCTGAAGGATTTATCACTCGTATAACAGCTTAAAATATATTTTGTGAATAGAAACATTTTTTTTCCAAACGTCAGAATCTGAAAACATATTCTGAGAATACACATATTTTAATCTCTAATACATGATTTTCAATGTTGGTATGCATATATTAATTAAAGCCAGCAAAAAGCTTTTCATTTAATAGACTGGACTACACAGATGAGAGCTATTTACAGGTAGCTGTGTAGCTACCAGTAGCTCAAGAACTACTCATTGGAGAAGGCTGATTTAGATCTACCATGATCAGAGACCCTTTGAGAGAGCTCAGAAGGTAGTTATTTTGTACTGTAAGCGGTATTGTTCACGGCGATGAGTGTTCCATTTGGAGTATTGAACACCTACATTTACCTGATGGGTTGGGCTGGTCCAAGGTCAGAGGCCTGCACTAATGGTAACACCAAAACATCATAACCACCCAATAATCATTTGGTTGACACAGCTGAACAGATGCAGTTTTTAATGATCTAGCTATGGTCGACTCCGTTTTTATTTGGTAGCCTATCTTGATTCTTTTGACAGATATTTCTGCACATGAATCTCATCCACATGCATCTGGAATTGAAAGCAACTCTGTTCATTAACCTTTAACAGTGGTACAGGGAAAGTTATAGAATAATGGAAAAATGCAAGATGCATGATGGCATGCCACAGGATAACTTAAACTTGAAGGTTTTAGCTGAAACAATAAAACTTTAGCTGAATGATTGCTTCCACTCTTGGGTAATGGCTGACACTCCCACCCAGTTCTCAGCCATGCATTAATAACATTTTGGACTATGGAGCCATGACCTTCAAAGATGTTAATCACTGTCCATCTACCTTATTGATTTCTCAGCAGTAAAGCCCAGTACCATACCTTTAAAATACATGCTCTTGATGCTAACTTGTTCACCATTTTTAAAAACAAGCATTGGTAAAGCCAATAGGACTGACGTTGGCTGCCAGCATTTTGACTTAGTCAATGCTTGCTTTGTTATGTCTTGATTTCTGCAAAACATTGTTGTTGAGGAAGCTGCTAGGCTGTCATCAATCTAAATAGATGTTTAAAAGCTTAGCAGTGGGGAGTCGCGCGCACCACGACCCAAGATGGCCGCTTGACATCGGAGCTCCGCGCCGCAAAGGACATCTGGGCTGTCATTACGGCGGTAATTTCGCCGTTTTCTACATAATGGGGGAATCTTCTTGAATCGGATTCCTTCCTGTACACGAGGCTACCTTCATTATCTGCCATGCCTTAGGAATAAGGCATATTTTCTTCAGGTGACTCTTTCCGATTTTTGGCGGCCGCCATTTCGAATTTTATTTTCTTCATTTTCTCAGTATTCTCCTCACATTTTTGTCATAATGCTCCTGGAATTATCAACTTCTACTCTTTTTTGCTTATTACATCGAGTCATTCTTGGCTATTGCTTATTTCTTGGTTAGAAGACCCACATACTCGCTACAAATTTGTTCTTCTGTGGAGTGTTTTTTTTATTGGAATATTGTTGCGCTATTGGACAAGTCTGCTTTCTTGATTCCTGGTTGCTCTTCTCATGGGTAGGGACAAGAACCTATTGCACTCCTCCAATAATTTTAAATCCATTGTCATCCCCTGCTCACTCTGCGCTCTCCTATAATTCCTCTAAGCCTTGTAGGCTTGGAGGAACTACCACAAACGGCACAATCTCGCCCTACAGCTGTGTCGAATATGGCGTCCAAGTCACAACCGCCCTCGAACACCGTCAAGAGAATCAAACATGATCCTCCTTCTCCTCCAAAATCTGTTTCTCCGGTATCTCTGGAGATGGTCCTGGAGGAAATTCGCGCTTTAAGACCATTTGTTGAAGAAACAAGCTCTCGCTTGCAGATTTTAAACGACAAATGGTCCTCCATGGATTCCCACCTTTTGGTGGTGGAACAACAAATTAGCGATGTACAGGACTCATCCTCCAGAATTTCTTCATTGGCGAGGGAGGTCCTGCAACTAAGGAAATCGGCTGAAGACCTTGAAAATAGAAATCGTCGCAACAACCTTCGCCTGTATGGTCTTCCTGAAGGCCTTGAGGGGGACGATCCGGTTACATTCTTCACCACATTTCTCTCACAGCTCTTGGGCCTTCCTACTTCAACCAAATTAAATATTCAAAGAGCACACAGACTTCGTTCACACTTGTCCTCTTCATCCGCTCCATCTAAACCTCGTGGTGTAATCTTCTTGTTTCTACAATTCACAGATCTTCTACAGGTTCTGAATGCAGCTAAGTCCAAGAAGCAATTTGTTATGCCTTGCATAGTACACTTTTGTCTTACAGTTCACCAGTCCATCTGCTGCTCAGCCACTGTGTGTGTTTGGAGTAGAATGTTGGGAATGCTGTGATGCGTGGAATGTTGGGTGTCTGACTGAGTGAGGTATGACAGTTACAGAGGGGCTGAGCAGCAGGCAGGCTGCTCCTGGTGGGGCTGCTGTGGCATAGGACCAAGGGCTGACTACTGGGCTAACCTACATCATCAATTGAATTGGCAGGGCGCAAAATTATTTATTTCTCAAGACGTTTCCTCAGCTACCGCCAAGCGTCGAAAGGAATTTTTGGATCTTCGCCCCATGGGGGCCCGCTATGGCTTATTTCATCCGTGTCTCTTTAAAGTTACCTTTTTGAACAAAACTTCTACATTCGAGCTTCCTGCAGATCTCAGAAAATTCATTCATTCTCATTCTCCTTCTTCGATGGAGATTGCTGGTTCTCCTCCCCAAACTTGACTTTAATGATTCTTCTGTAATGTTTAAAATGTATTTGTTTTTGCTTTTACTGTAACAGGTTGCACTGCCTTTTTTATTCCTTTTTATTTACATGACTTTTGATTCTCTTTCAGGTTTTTTGGATCCTACTTTTGTACCTACCTCATGTTCCTGTCCCATTATTTGTTTTTATTGACGTCCCGGTGTGGTTCGCTGCCCATCCCTGTTGTCCGTTCATGCTTCTCATCTTTTCCTTTGTGTTTCCCCGTAAAGGTATGTATTACAGTCGTCATTTGACATGTACTGTCTCTTCTTACTCATACTTCTTTTTTCCTTTCCCTCTCTCCTCCTAAGGTATCCTTATTTTATACTCTGGCTTTGCCTATTACTTTCCTTATACTCTTCCATTGTTAATTCCACTGTTTTATATGTATGGTTCTTGTTTTTTCATTCAGAGTTGTTACATGGAATGGAATGTAAAAGGTTTCATTAATCCTATAAAGAGGCAGAGAATTCTCTCACACTTAGCCTCTTACAATCCTGATTTAGTTTTGTTACAGGAATCTCATCTATCAGAAACTGAGGCCCTTAAGATTAAGCGTAACTGGGTCGGTTCTGTTTTCGTTTCTCCTTCAAGTACAAAGAAGAATGGTGTTATTATTTTAGTTAAAAAAAAATTGAATTGTTCTTTTATTTCACAAGAAATTGATGCTGAAGGCAGATGGATCTTAGTTAAATTACTTATTAATAATATTTCTTTAACCGTTTTTAATGTTTATGGTCCGACCCAACCAGATCTCACATTCTGCCTGCTATTACTAATAAATGTATGCAATATAAAGATGAATTTTTTATCCTTGGAGGTGACTGTAACCAGGTTATGGACCCTTTTATTGACCGCAAATCACATGTACGCTTCACTCCACATAAATCTCATAAACAGTTTCATAGATCAATTACACAGACTCATCTTGTAGATGCTTGGAGACTATGTCACCCAGACCAATCAGAATTTTCCTTCTTCTCTCCTCCACATGGTTCCCTATCCCGATTAGATTATATCTTCCTATCTAAACCTCTAGCTCAAAATCTCATTTCATCTTCGATCGAACCCATTTTAATTTCAGACCATGCTCCGGCGATTGTTGATTTTGATCTGCTCCATTCCCGACCTAAATCTTCTAGATGGCGATTTAATAATTTTCTTTTACAGGATCAGACATTCTCATCCTCTTTCACTTCCTTTGTGGAAGAATTCTTTTCTTTGAATGAAGATCCTTCTATATCTCCAGCTTTACTGTGGGATACCTTTAAAGCCACTGCCCGTGGTTTTATTATTGATTTTGTGTCTAAGAAAAAGAAACGCAATCTCACTCAGCATAAAGCTCTATTAACCAATATTAAACATCTAGAACATCAATTTTACACTTCCTCATCTAACTCTATCTTGCAGGAGCTTGTTCGTGCTAAATTAGAGTTTAATAAGATCTCTACTGATAACGCTTCATCTATTCTTCTTCGCAGTAGTGCCCGATATTATGGAGGTGGTAATAAAGTTGGATCACTTTTCGCTAATTATTTGAAATCTAGAAAGGAGAGACAACTGATAGATTCTATTCATTCAGCAGATGGGAAACTTCTTTTTAAAGACCAAGAAATCCTAGATGAATTTACAACTTTCTATAATAACTTATACACCTCAGAAGCACCTGCATCAAATTCTCTTGTTGACTCTTATTTAAGTTCTATTCCCTCTCCTATCTCCTCTGATCTTGACTTTAACTCCCTGGACTCAGATGTTTCACTTCAAGAAATTGCTAATTCTCTTAACTCACTAAAGAAGAATAAGTCCCCTGGCCCAAATGGTTTTTCAGTAGAATTTTATTTACATTTTTCACATTGTTTACTACCCAAAATCTTTAACCTCTTTCAATACTTTTGCTCTATTGGCAAGGCGAGTGGCACTTTTTTAGAAGCCTCTATCTGTCTCATTCATAAGGATGGTAAGGATCCCAAATTTTGTAAAAACTATCGCCCTATCTCCCTGATAAACGTGGATTATAAAATATTTGCTAAGCTCTTGGCGCTGCGTCTCGAATCATTATTACCCCATTTAGTTGGTCCAGAACAATGTGGATTTGTCAAGGGTAGATTAACTTCTGATAATTCTCGATTATTCTTTAATGTTCTAAATAAAGCATCTACTTTATCCGATTCTCTAGCCGCGATATCTATCGACGCAGAAAAAGCTTTTGATAGAGTGGAATGGTCTTTTTATTCAAATCTCTTCGTTGGCATGGTTTCGGCTCTAAATTCATTTCTCTAGTTTCTTTACTTTATACGGCACCGACTGCCTCCACTATAGTCAACGGTCTAGTTTCAAATCGTTTCTCACTTCATCAGGGTGTTAGACAGGCTTGCCCCCTATCTCCTCTTCTTTTTATTCTTTCCCTTGAACCCTTTCTAGCTCGCATTCGCAATAATACTTCTATCTCTGGTTTCTTATATGGAGATCAACACCTGAATCTCTCTGCTTACGCAGATGACATTTTACACTTTATTTCTAATCCAGAAATTTCCTATTCCCCCATTATTACAAGAATTTTCAGATTTTTCAGCAGTATCTGGTTATAAAATTAACTCGGATAAAATGGAGATTCTTCCTATAACTAAATTTTGTTCTAAACATCACTTTGACCCAACTGGATTCCATTGGAATAGTTCCAAAATTAAATATCTAGGGTTATGGTTTACCAACTCTATCTCGGAGTTGATTAAAATAAATATGAAGGAAGCTCTCGAACGGATCTCCAAACTTCTTTCCTCCTGGAACCCTCTTTTTCTTTCTTGGTGGGGACGTCTAGACTCTATTAAGATGATGATTACTCCTATTATGCTATATATTCTTTCAATGATTCCGATTCATATTCCTTCTATCTATTTAAAAAAACTTGACTTTCTTCTCTCCAAATTTCTATGGAACAATAAAAAATCCAGAATTTTGTTATCTCACCTTAGAAAATCAAAACTCATAGGTGGGGTAAATTTTCCAAACTTTAGGATTTATCATAAAGCATTTTGCCTTACACAAGCTTCTTACTGGCTTCAACCAAATACTTCCTCTTTCACCCCTTTATGGGTAAGTATCGAGCGCCGTCTTTGTTCCCCTTTTTCTTTCCTGGAGGTTATGGCTTTTACGGCCAAAACTAATCTCACTTCTCTTCCATTATTCAAACACACTTGCTCAATACTGAGGCCTTACTGTCAACCGAAGAATATTTCTAGAAACACGTTTTTACGCTCTCCTATTTGGCATAACCGTTTTCTTACCATTAATAATAGACCTATATTTTGGGGTTCCTGGAGCTCTAGAGGTATTGTCTGGATTCAGGATATCTTTGATGGTACTTCTCCTTCTTCTTTTCCTCAATTCCAAACCAGCTTCAACTGTCCTCGTTCCTTCCTACACAAGTTCTCATTGATTATGGAAGCTATTTTGGAAGCTTTTTACTCCCTTCCTTCTGAGAATTCCCTATCTATTCAAGAACCACTTCTTAGAATTCTATCAGTATCTCCAAGGGCCTCCCTCATTTACAAATATCTAAATTCTACTGCCCCAGAATGTTCTAAGACTAAAATGGAACTTGCCTGGGAGTCTGATTTCAGTTGTGATTGGAGCACTGGCCTTTGGAGCAAGATATGGTCATGATCGTTGAAAATATCTAGATATGCCTCTACTACTCAATCTATGTTCTTTCTCTATCACAGGCTTTATTTCACTCCCATTTCCATTGCCAATTTTACACACTCTAATAACAAATCTTGCTGGTCCTGTGACCATCCCTTAGCTGACCTTTATCACCTTCTGTTTTCATGTCCTCCTGTAGCTTCTTTTTGGTCTCAAATTTGGCCTCGGATGTTAAACTTTTTTAATCTAAACATTCCCCTATCGAATGCCCTCTTGTTCATGGGTAGTTTATCAGAATCACTTGATTTATCACCTCATGAACGTGGGCTGTTTGACCTTATGTTAGCTTTAGCTTTTCAACAAATCACACTTAATTGGAAATGCTCAAATAAGCTAGCAGTCAAATCCTGGTGGAATACTGTATGCCATTATCATAGATTGGACATTGCTTTTGCCTCCTGTTGTACTCCTCAGATAAATAGAGATCTATTTTGGTTACCTTTGACTGTTTATTTAAATAACATCTCTTTCTCTCAGATCTCTCATAACCGGTCAGAAAATGTTCAACCTCCATAAGTTTTTTCTTTCTTTACTTCTTTGCCATCTCTCTTCTGTTTTATTACCCTTCATATTGTGAATGTTCATGGAAAATAGGTTAACTGTATTTATTCTAATGAGTATTTTTTGCCAGTTTTATCTTTAATTGTAAAGCTTATATTATATCTCCCCTTTCTCTTCCTTCCCCCTTTTCCTTTCCCTTGTATTTCCTAAAATTGAAAACAGCTTTCTGCTATGTTTGTGGCATGTTCTTGATCACATATGTCTATTATTATATATTGTTATATTCTGTCCTATGTTGTATGATGAAGATATCTCAATAAAGCTTCTAAAACTTAAAAAAAGCTTAGCAGTACCAGACACTAAAACAGAACTACTTTGTATGTGGAGGTGCTCCCTGTGAAAGGGTAGAATTCCAAAGCTCACAGTGAAGTGCCCTCTACTATATGCTGTAGTGTGTGGAAGAAAATGTGAATGACACATTAACATAACGTATGCATTTGTAAAGCGCACGTTCACCCAAGGGTATCTTGGAGCTGCTGAATAACAAATGTTTTTTGTTACCCAACTCAATGTTACTCCTTTGACTGACCTTAGAAGGATGAAACGCTCAATGGACCCACTGGGATTTGAACCTGTGACCACGAGGTCAAACACAGGCCCTACAGTAGACGCATTAGTCCACTAAGCCACGAGACCCAGCTTACACTAACATTAACAGACCAACAGATGAAAAGGGCTGGCTCAAAGCCCTTAAATGTAAGTATATTATACACAAAATTTGACTATAATCAAAAGATTTTGGCTAAATTCAGAGCGAAAATAACTGTATTAAGTTCCCTTGCCCCTCATTTACCATGCTTTGGTAAACATTTGATAAACTTTTATCTGACTCACTAGGCCAAGGCTCCATGTCAAATGTCTTCTTCCTCGTGCAATTTTCCTTCACCACTGTGGTCTCTCAATTGAAAGGATTTCAATTAGGGCACTCATTAGAAAATTGTTTTGTTCACCCTCCCCCATCTTTCTTTTGTTGTTCCATTTTCTTTTTGTTTTTACTATCTCACATGTGTGCACTATGAAACAATTTTATGTAATATTCCACATTTGTATGATTTGCTCGTCATATTTTTCTAATCAATAACGTTTCTTTAAACTTAAAAAAAGAAAATTGTTTGGCAGAAAAATAGTTCAATTACATCCATGATGTAAATCATGTTACTTCCATTTAGCAACTGAATGTCAGCATGTATTATGAAGACAGTACCTTTGTATTTTAGGATTTGCTCGGAACTTGGTTCTACCACAATGTTGTTAATTGTAACTCCTGGATACTTAGCCTGTATGTATGATAACATCTGTAGGTCGATTTCACCTAAAAAGAGAATGGAACATCAACTATAAGGAGGACATAGACTCATTTAGTAGCATTTCCAAATAAGAACATCCAAATTATTCAAGTGCTGTTAATAATTTGTTCTTAAATTATATTATTTTACAAAGTATTTTTACTACAATATTACAAGGTTCACTCATCACCTTAGGTAAATGGTATGAATAATATGTAATACTCTGCGACAGTATGCATAAAATGATCATTGGCAAGCAATGGAACCAATGGCGGCTCGCATAGGGCGTGCTGCGGGTGGTGGGGGGGGAGGGGCAGGGTGGGGGAGTAGTAAACTCGGACATACGACGGAGCGGAGGAAAGTAATTATTACGTTCCTCCGTTCCGTCGTATGTCCGAGTTTACTACCCTCCCCCGCCCCGCCCCACCCCACCACCCTGCAGCACGCCCTATGCGAGCCACCACTGAATGGAACAGCAAAGCTGCCCAGGAACCGACTGGAAAAAAGGAATATACACCCTATGCACTTGTTCTGTAGTAAAAGCCTTAACTTGGGTTCAACAGGCCCTTCATCCCTGGGCCCCCATTGCACTGCACCTGCTGCTCTGACAATAAATAGCCACGCCCCTGTTAGAGTGAACCACAAGTGATAAGTATCTTATTACAAAGGATTGGATGGTTTACACTGAAACATTTTGTGCCTCATAATGACTGCCCCGACCCCGATGTGGTCAGTAATGAAGAATTTGATGCATGCAACGGCTTTCAGAGCAGGGTTCATCAGTTCAGTAATGGCTCCAATGTACCATCTCCTCAGGGCTAAACTCACCCAGGAAACCTTCTATTGAAGGACTGACATGGGGGCGTTAGGCTCACATAGAGGAGAAGGCTTGAAAATGTAGACACTGTTTCTTAACCACCTTCTATCTGCACAGACATATTGCATCTTCCCTCCACGAACACCTTCCACTCCTCTTCATTTTCTGAGCATCAGAGTGGAGAGGAGAAACCTTGATTAACAGTAGCTCTTGATGCGCGTTATCCTGTGATGTAACAGACACCTAGCCCTAGTAGCTATACTCAGGCAACTGCACAACCTATACTCGGGCAAATGCACAACTTTGAAATAAGCGGGTTGAGGTTCTGATATTAAGTGGTTGAACAGTACTGCTGAGAGCCTGAATTGTTAGGTGGATGTGGGGGAGGGTGGGTGATTGGTACTTTCGACTCGTTAACCAGAAAATAATCAAGTACTTCATGTAACTTGATGGTGCAATATCTAAAGGCTTAGGCCTCACACAGCACATGTATCCTACACACTCAGGCATTACACAGCAGATCTACCACTCAGGAGATGGAGAATTTACTGCATGAAGTGTCACGTAAAAGAGCTCCCCCACGGGTTTCACTGATCTTACAGATGTTTGCTCTAGATACTAATACTCTCCCCGAAGTCCCACAGATCCTACATATGATAGATTTCAAACAGCAAAACAATAGCTCAGGTGTCGCAAAGCATACAGGTTACGGCTTCACACAGCGGATGTATCCTTTAAATTATACCAAAATATATGTAAAGCATTGGCAAAGCCAACAGGTCACACCTTTGGGACCTATTGGCTTTGCCAATGGTTTTAGCCATGAAGCGCTGCATCCCCCATGATGTGCCGCATGGGTAAAGAAATTATTTTTAAAAAGCTTTTGATGCGGATGGCTGCATCAATTTGTAGGTGTGCTTGCCTACAAAATGACACAGCAGCTGTTATTGGTAACTAAAAAGAAAACAAACCACACAAAAGGGTTTGATTTTTAATGTGGGGAAGCAACATGAGGGCACAGATTTGGGGTGCAAGCAACACAGGTGCATAGCTGGAGTTTTTTAAAGTAGTTGGAAGGAAGCAACATGGGTGCGTAAGCAACACGGTGAGGGGTGAGTGGGGAGCAGAAGCTTCATGGGGGCAGGGGTAGTGGGAATCAACATGAGACCGCAGATGGGTGGATCCAATGCGGAGGGCATTGGTGGAAGATCAAAAGGGTGAAATACAGCAATGTGGAGCTGGTGGGAGAAAGCGTACAGGCAAAACAGTAACTTTTCAACAAACGTTCACAGACCATGATGAAATATAAATAAACTCTAGGTGGAAGGAACTACGTTTTTCAAGTTTTGAACCTTCAATGTGGAAGAACTAAGAAATGTCAAAAATGTGTGCATCCTTCCGGAGGAAGTTGGTTCTGTCTGACGTTTCTGAGGCACCAGCAATGGCCACGGCGGGAAGATTAGATGTTTTGGCTACCCGAAATGTGGGTGCAGAAACTATGCTTTCCATAATAAAATAAGGGTGACCTGCCAAAAAAACAAGCATTCTGTGGGTGATCTGGCACAGCTCGATACGAGAACTGACAACATAGAGAATCTTTGTAGATAAGCCAACAGATCTTAGCTGGCAGATAGAGGATAAACTGAGCAAGAGCAAGTTCCCTGCCAAACTAACCCTGGTTAAAGGACCCACCATGTAGCAAAAAACAACATTTAGAGTACTTTTGACAGGTGATATGGGAAATCTACAGTAGCTGGAATAGATTATACCAGTATTCATTCAGAATGGTGATTGATATGGAATTTTGATGGTGGATGATTGGAATATAATGGCTATTGATGTTTCCAGTCCTCTTCCAAGAACCCAATAAATAATTATAAAAATCACCATTACCCCCAGGTCCCTTATGTCCTCGTCCCATTCAAATACAAGTGGAGATAACCCATCTCCCGACAGAAAAAAAGACAGAGGAATGCTGGGACCCTAACCCTGCCCCTCCCACTGGGAGTACATAAGCAGTACTTACCCAGAATTCCACCTGTTCTTTTTTTCTGTCTGTCGACAGAATGGACGTGGTGCTGGTGCTGCTCCTGCTGGGCTGGGGTAGCGTTTTCTTCTCTCCTCTCCCCGCCCGGCTGCCTTGCTGTGCGGGCGGGGAGTTTGCTGGTCTGCCTCCCGGCCTGCCGGGCTTGCTGGGAGGCAGGGGTGTTCACGGCTGGATCTGCTGGTGTTTACTCATGTTGGCCGGCCCTTTGAGGCTGGTGCGCCACCTCCCGGTTGCTTCCGGGTCGCTGGGTGCGTCTTCCTGTGGCCTGGCCGGGTGGGAGATGCCCCGTGCTTGCTCTTCTGGCCTTCCTGGCGTGGCCTTGATGGATGCCTTGGGCTGGCTGTTGGGGTGGGGGCCTTGTTCCTGGTGGTGTCCAAGCCCCCACTCCGGGTGAGTTCCACGTAGCGATTTTGTTTTACCTTCTTCCTGACCAGTGTGTGCTCTGCAGTTGGTTATTTCTCCGTTGCAGGTTGGGTGCTTGTTTTGGTTGTCTCCCCTCCTCGCTGCATCCTTCGGTGGGCTCCTTTCCTCCGCACTGTCTGCCTCACTGTAGCCTGGCCCTGTGAGGTGGTGTTTCTCCGGAGTGTCAGGCTGTGGGGTCCGTAGCTGGACGCGGACCACTGGGACTGCTTTTCCCTCCAGCCTGGAGGCGTCCAGGGGTGTGGATGTGGTCTTGCGGCTGGGCTGCCGACTTTGGCGCTGGGGTCCAGGGTTCGAGCCTCACGGTCGGCTCCGCTCCCTGTGATCCTGGGCGGCTCTCTTACTTGTGTTCACTTCATGGCAATCAATCAATCATGTCACTTATAAAGCGCACTACATACCCGCGAGGGTCTCAAGGCGCTGGGGGAAGAGGGGGTGGTGCTGCTACTGATCGAAGAGCCAGGTCTTGAGGAGTCTTCTGAAGGCCAGTAGGTCTTGGGTCTGTCGGAGGTTGGTGGGGAGGGTGTTCCAGGTCTTGGCGGCGAGGTGGGAGAAGGATCTGCCGCCGGCGGTCGTTTTCCGGATGCGGGGGACTGTGGCGAGGGCGAGGCTGGTCGAGCGGAGCTGGCGGGTGGGGGTGTAGAAGCTGAGTCGTCTGTTGAGGTAGGCTGGTCCGGAGTTGTGGAGTGCTTTGTGTGCGTGGGTGAGGAGCTTGAAGGTTATCCTCTTGTTGACAGGGAGCCAGTGCAGGTCTCTCAGGTGGGGTGTGATGTGGCTGCGTCGGGGGATGTCGAGGATAAGACGTGCAGAGGCGTTCTGGATGCGTTGCAGCCATCTCAGGAGCTTAGCCGTCGTTCCTGCGTAGAGGTTTTGTGGGGTTTGCCTGTCTTGTCAGGCATATGCAGCCTTGCGCTTGCTCACCGTCGTGGGCTTCTGGGCGGAGACACTTCATTTCGCAAGTCCCTATACGCATTGCTGGTGCCCCTGGTTCTGTCCGTATGTTACACTTTTTGTGTGTTTGCTCGCTGCCTGCCGGCGTTTTTTCTACTGGGGGGGTCGTTTTCTTTGTGGTGTTCTCGGCCCTCTTCTGGCCGTGGCAGTTCCCGGGGTTCAAACCTCAGGGGCTCGGTGGTTGTGCTCCGAGCGTGGGTGCCTCGTGGTGTCTGCTGAGTGTCTATGCACATTGCTTGTCCTGGTGGGCTTCCCTGTGCATGCGGGGCCGTGTTGTTGGTCTCTTCTGGCCTCCTGCTGCGGTTTTTGGCTCTGGTGGTTTTCCCTTGTCGCCTTTTCAGACGGGCCAGGTGCTGGGACTCTATGGCTGCGTCCTGTGTCTCGGGGTTGCTGGTCCGGGCCGCCTGGGTTTTGCCTGTGGCCGTTCCTCCCTTGTGTCCGCTTCTCTCCTTTGTTTCCTGGTCTTCCGGCCTTCCGCGGGCTGCTGGTTTCTGGCGGGCGCTAGGGTGCTGGTCCAGTCTCCTTTGGGGCCTGCCTCCCTTGCCTGTGGGCTTTTGGGGTGTCATGGTCGGTCCTCTCTAGTCCCCGCTGCTGTGTGGCGTTTTCTGTGCGCCTCACCTGCTTTGGTGCCTTGGTGGCTTCTTGCTTCCCCTGGGGTGTCCTGTGTTTGACCTCTTGGCTGGGGCCTGCTTTCCTTCGGCCTTTCCTCCCTGAGTCCTCTGGTCTTGTCTGGTCTCTGTGTTGCTACTGTGCGGGGCGTGCTTGGTTCCTGTTTCCCAGGTGCTGTTGGCCTCCGCTTGGCCTGCAGCGTGGCCTGGTGCTGGTGGTTCTCTTTGGCTGGGGTTGTGCCTCGGTTTTCCCCGTTGTCCTGTTGTTCCGCTTCGTTGACCTTTCTTGTGGCCTGCGGCTTTTCACGCTGTCCTGCGGCTGTAGGGTCCCGGGTCCTTCCCTTGCCGTTTTTTGGGTCCCCGGTGCTGCTCCGCTGGGGGTGTTCTTCTTCCTCCTTGTGTGTATGATGGTCCAGGGGCTGTGCTCCGGTCGCTCCTTGTCTACGGGCTTGCAGTTGTTTCTGCTTGGCCTCCGGCGGTGCCCCCTTGTGGTCTCTGGGGGGCCTTCGGCGTTTCCTCCCTTTCGGCACCTGTTCTTGTCTGGTCTCCTGGGTTCCGCGGGGTCCGGACTGGTTTGTGCCTTTGTGGGGTGTTTGGCTGGTTCTGCCTGTTGCTGCTGGCTTTTGTGCCTGTATTCTGGTGCTGTCTGCTCGGGGTTGCCTGGTTGCTCGCTTGCGGCGCTCCTGGGCTGCCTGGTGGGGCTGTGTTGGGGCTGGCTGTGCGGTGGTTTTCTGCCGGTTCTGGGGTGTTTCTCCCCTGCCGTTTCCCCCTGCTTTTCTGGTGGGTTCTCCGCCTGTGGGGTGGCTGGTCCCTCTGCCGATGAGTCCTGGTCCTTGCAGGTGTGGTGTGTTCCTGCCATTGTGATCTCTTGGCTCCAGCTGGGCCTGTGTTGGTTTGTCGCCCGCTCCTGTTTTCCCTGTGTGCCTGCTCGCGCTGGGGGTGTTGGTTGGGGGGCGTGCCTCCCCTCCCGACCTGGGGGGGGTGTCCGGTGGTGGTCTTTTTGCCTGTGCGGTTGTTGGCCTTCATGCCTGCTGGTTCCCCAGGGTTCTGCGGTTATGTTTTGCGGGGGTCTGGTGGCTTGTTGCGTTGCCTCCCTTCCTGCACCTGCTCTCCTCTGTTCTCTGTGGTTCGGCTGGGTTGGTCCTGGTTTGTGCCTGGATGGGGGTCTGCCAGGGTCTTGCGGGTGCTGTGGGCTTCCTCTGGGCGGTTGTCCTTTTGCCTGCTTCGCCGGTTGTGCTGACCCTGGGCTGGTTGCTCTCGGCCTTCGGGTTCCTCCGTTTGGCTGCTGGTGTCTCTTTCTCTTCTGTTGTCTCTCCGGGTCTCTGTTCCCATGTGGGGTGGTGGGGGCCGTGTGTCCTCTGTGTTCTCAGCCCTTGCGGGTTCGGGCCTTTGAGCTATTGCCTTGTTTTGGTTTGGGTCCTGCTCGTTCCGCCGTTTCGGTGTCGGGGTTCTCTGCTCCCTCCTGGCCTTTGCTTTGCCTGTGCTCTGCTGGGGCCTTCCTCTTTGGCCTTACTCGGGTATGGGTTGGGCCGTCGGGTCCTTCTGTTCGGTCGGGTTGCTTGGCTTTGGCTCTGCTTCCTGGCTGCTTGGTCCTCTGTTGCCCGCTTTCTGCCCTGGGGGTTTCTCCTCTGCCCCTGCCCTCCCTTGTTGCGTGCTGGGCCGTGGGGTTTGGTTTGCCTGTGCGGTCTGCTTGGCTTCCGCCCTGGCTTCTGTTGCCTCTGTGGCTGGGCTATGTTTTTGGGGGTTCTTTCCCCTTGTGGGTTGGTGTTTCCGGGCTGTGGTGCTTGGGCCTGTCCTGCTCCTTTGGGCCCCTGTGGGCTCAGGGTTGTTGGCCTCTGTTCTTTTCTGGCCTGTGTCTTGTGGGTTTTGCCTTCTGCCTGGTCTGTTTGGGGGCGTCTCTGGCTGGCCTGTTCTTTTGGCGGTCTCTGGTTTGGCTTGTGTGCTGCTGGCTCCCTTGGGGTTCCCCTGCTCTGCTCTTGGGTTCTCTGGGTCGTTTGGTCGGCTGCCTGTTCCGTTTGGGGTCTGTTGCGCCTCTTCTCTGGTGGTCGGTGTGTGCCCTCTCCGAGCTGTGGCTTCCTTCTTAGGTCGCCCAGGGTTTCCAGTAGGGGCGTTCTGCTGGGGCTGTGTTCTTTGGGGTCTGGGCTCCCTCTGGTTCCCTTTTCTTCCTTGTTTCCCCTGGTCTCGTTCTCCTTGGGGGTTGCCCTTGTCGGTTCTTGCTGCTCGGGCTTCCTGGCGGGTCCTGGTTCTATTTGGGGCCTTGTTTCCTCGTCTGTGTTTTAGCCTGCTGGGTTCTGGTTTCTGCCGGGCCTGCTTCCTTCTGGCTCCTGGGGCCCTGTGGGGTGGCTTTCCGGGTCTTTGTTCGTGTTTTCCCCGGTGCCTTGGCTTGCCTTCGGGGGCTTTGTCCTCTGGGCTCTCTGGGGCCGGGTCGTTGTGGTTGGTCTGGTTGGTCCTGCGCTTGGTGGGTTTCTGGGCCTTTTTTTGTGCTGTGGGCTCCCTTGGTCTGCTCTTCGTTTTTTCTCTGGCCTGCTTCGTGTCGGGGTGTTGGTTGCTTTTGGGCCTGTTTCCCTTCTGCTGCTTTCCTTTGTTGGCATGGGTTCTCTGCTTTTTGGTTGAATGTCTCCTGGCTGTCGCTGTCGCCTTCGGTTTTCCTTGGGTCCGGTCCTTGGTTTGTTCCTGTGGTCCGGTTCTGGCTTGCTGGCCTGGTGGGCCGTTGGGCTTCTTCATTGGGTGGCCTCCTTGCTGTTTTGTTCTTGACTGCCTCTGTTGGTTTTGTGTCTGTGCTCTCCCCTTCCCTTGTTCGCTGGGGGGTGTCCTGCTGTGTGCTGGATGGCCTCTGTTGGTTGTCCGCTTCCTCGTCTTGCTGGTCTCCCTTGGTTTTGTGGGATGCGTCCCTGCTGGGTGGGGCGCCCTCCTGTCTGGATGCTCTGCCTGGGGTTTTCCGGGGGTTCTGCCTGTTTGCTTCCTTCGGTTGCTGCCTTTGGTGTGGTTTTCGGGGTTGACTTCTGTTTTTTTTTGAAGGCCGGCTTTTTCTGATGTGGTATACTTCACTTGTATTTGAATGGGACGAGGACATAAGGGACCTGTGGGTAATGCTCTATTACTTACCGGTAATCTTCATTACTCTGGGTCCCGTTGTCCTCGTCCCATTCATAGGCCCCGCCCTCCCTCCTGGATGGCCGGCCTTCCTGTTTGGGGGCTTGGTTGTTCAGGCGAAATGCTGGGTAAGTACTGCTTATGTACTCCCAGTGGGAGGGGCAGGGTTAGGGTCCCAGCATTCCTCTGTCTTTTTTTCTGTCGGGAGATGGGTTACCTCCACTTGTATTTGAATGGGACGAGGACAACGGGACCCGGAGTAATGAAGATTACTGGTAAGTAATAGAGCATTATTTCCACACACCGTTTTACCATTATCAGGGGTTCCAATCTGGTAATTCTGGGGTCGAGTAAATAATGGGAACATGATATTATGGGTAATAACATACAGGAGTCGATGTTTCTGTGCCAATTCCTCATGTTTTTCGCTGGAGTTTCACACAGAGATTTCGGCTGATTTCAGCAGTCGAAATCTCTATGTGAATTGCAGATAACTTGTAGTACTGATGGGCTGGTAACTTCTGTTACTGGGCAATCAGAATTTGTGGGTCACTAACAATGGATGGTCAACGAAGACAGAAACCGCAGCTTATCTGGAAATGAGCAAGACTGCGACTCAGATATTAGTCTGGGATCCTACTCAACTTTTGATTTACCATAAGGAAAATCCTTACTTATTTGTCAAGACTTTCCTAAAGTTTACATTTTTCCAACAAATTTTACATTGGGGCCTTTTTGATAAAACTGTTGAAGTACTATAATCGATTGGGTCCTCTGTCATCTGTCTTTTCCTTTTCTATTAAATCCTTGGTACCATTTAACATGTGTTTTGGCCAGGTGGGCTACCTTAAACTGGCATTTAAAGTGATTCAGTGGGTTACTTGCGATGCTTGTATGTATCAAGTGGTGCAACCTAATTACTTTTTGAAATAATATTCTGGTGTAAATCACACGAGGAACAACGGTCCTGCTTAGACCAAGTCACCACAGACTTCATGTAAAATCATTTACTATTGGAGTGTACATTGCACAGCAAAGGATGCAATATTTGGGTGACTGTGTGACATGCCTATCACTATCTATCATAATCTTATTCCTCTCGCAAGGACACCAGGTATTAGAAGGCAGATGGGAGAAGGTAATTTTGGGGGGAATGCTTGCTTTTCTGTACTGATCTTTATAATAAGCACATTCCACTTACCATTCCTACTTCTATTTTGATGCACCAATAGATGTCATCAACACATCCATCTCAACTGCTACCTTTCCAGAAAGCTGGAAGCATGCAGATGTCAAAGCACTACTGAAAAAAACATCAACCAACCCAAACACCCTCAGCAACTACTGCCCCATCTCACTCCTTCTCCTGCCAGCCAACGTCATGGAGAAAGCAATCAACAGACAAATCTCTGACCACCTCAAACTCAAATGACTCCTCGACAGCACCCAATTAGGATTCCACAACAACCACAACACCGAAACAGCCCTCATTGCAGCCACTGACGACATCTGCTGCATACTCGACTGAGGAGAAACAGCTGCCCTTATCCTCCTACACCTCTTTGCAGCATTCAACACTGTCTCCCACCACACACTCATCAAAGAAACTCCACCAAATAGAAATACAAGGACCAGCACTCAAATGGATCTCCTCCTTTCTCACAGGAAGAACCCAAAGAGTGATCCTCCCTCAGCCCCACACTCTTTAACATATATATGGCACCCCTCGCAGACATCGTCAGATCCCGCAGTATCAACATTGACTCCTAGGCAGATGACATCCAGCTTACCCTATCCCTCACAGACGTGACAAACACCACCACCAAGAACAACTTCACCAACTAACTGAAAGGTCAACATGGCATCCTGGATGAAAAACAACTGCCTGTAGCTAGAGGCCGATCAAACTGAGCCCCAAACCAACAGACCATGCCAAAAATTTCAGACTTATCCTAGACGACAAACTCACCATATCTAAAAAAAGTCAGTGCCGTCTCCTCCTCCTGTTTCCTCCTTCTAAGCTGCTACATAAGATCTTCAAATTGCTTTCACAGAACTCCAGACACACTGTCACACAAGCACTCCTCACCAGTAGACTAGACTACAGCAAGAGACTCTATGCCGGAATCCCAGCACACCACCTTCATAGACTCCAGACCATCCAGACCACCACCACCAGACTCATCCTGGAGCTACCTTGATGCATCCACATCACCCCACGTCTCAGAGAACTCCATTAGCTCCCTGTCCAGAAACGATGCCAGTTGAAGCTCATCACTCAAGCCTTACACATCGGACCCTCCTACCTTAACCACCACCTACACCTTCACCAACCACCAAGACAACTTCGATCAGCATCTCTCTCACTCGCACAAACACCCTGCATCTACAAAAGCAAAACCAGAAGACGCTTATTCACCTTCATCGGAGCCAAAAGCTGGAGCAACCTCCCTCAATATATCAGAGCCTCCTCATTACTTCTCGAATTCCGGAAGAATCTGAAGAACTGCCTCTTCTAATGCAGCCACATGGGACCTGCAAAGCCATCATTGTATTTGGGCTCTGGTTCCACTCCTTACACCTGCTCAGTGCCTGGATACCCTCATGGATGATTACACACTCTACAAATCCACATAACATAACACAACACAACATTGTCAGGTTCAGTTCCCCTCACCATCAGCTTTACAGTGTTTCATATCTTCAACTCATATATTCCAACTTAAAATAGATGATCTTACGACCAGTCAAGCTCACTATTACCTTTGCTTCTAATGTGTGTGTTTCGAAAGAACTGCTGTTTGCAAGTCAAATGAGGATTGAAAGGTGAACTCCAATTGCATTAAAATGAAACAAGCCAAGGAGTACTTATTTTACTAATACATGGGTGTAAACACTGGCAGCTGCGCTTTGACTTTTGAAAGTGGTGGGATGTAGTAAGATTGAAGTAACAAGTAAGCCTGACTGACATAAGGGGGTAAGGAGTGCAGAAGGGTTCTCAACACTTTAAATTTTTGAAAAATAGAGGACACCATTATGCATTTTACAGAAAATTTGATAAAGAATTTGTTTAAAACACAATAGTTTTATAAAGCTATTCTGAAGGTGTACTAACTTAAAAGCCAGATATAGACAAGCCCATCCATTCTGAGTGTAGCCAAAGTAGGTCCAGGAAGGCAGGATGTATGACAGATTTTCAGGATCTCCATATAAAATGAAACTGAACATAACAAACCTTCATGAAATCCATTTACATAGTCAGTGGTAATCCTGAAAATCTGGCAAGGATCCATCCCTTTTCGACCTGCGTTGGACACTCCTGCTGGATATGGACATTCAGCCTTCTCCTGGACTCACTATACTTTAGCTCTTCTGTGTCTAATCAAATGTTCCTTGAATGTTCACCCTATTGCTAGAAGCCTGGCTCATTAATTTATGTAAATATATATTTTCAAAAAATGTTTCCTGAACTCTCCTCTTCTACCTCACCCAGACATATTTTACCTTGGGGTTGTCCTTCAACTGAAAAAAACGTGCTATCAACAAACTATTTTCTTTCAAGTTTTATGGTTACCCCACATGACCAAAAATGTATAGGTCACAGAGTCTATCACAATTTAGATAACATAGTCCTCTTCCAGGCAGCATAATCGGAGTGATTTTTCTCCCACAACTGTGGTACTCATGGCAATGTGTGGCCCCATTACTGGAGCAGTCTGGCTCGCAGCGTGCAACTTTGATGGTTCAAGAAGAAGTGTTGTGACTTTTACATAGCACACATATTTGGGGCCTTCAACAGGCATGTCCTCGAACAGTATTTACTACAAATCTTTTTTGTATGCCATTACTGTTTGTCCGCAATTATGTGCCCTTTGCAAGCATTTAACTTGCTTTAGCTATGCCATTGGAATATAGTGCACTGCTACTTACAGCGCCACATGTTTTTATTAAGCACTGATCCTACTATCCTAAACTGATCCTATTCTGGGATGGAGAGTTGCCTGGCCAAGCAATGGAGCCCACCCCGCCCACCAAAGAAGTTGCTAGGAACCTGGGTGTTATGTATGATAATTAGCTCTCTTTTAAAGCCCAGAGAGCAACAGTGGTGAAAGCTTGTCTCTGGATCCTATGAATGCTAATGAAATTCCTGGACCTCCTGCCATGGGAGGCATGGATAACAGTGGTTAGAGCATTGATTTTGTCCAGATTGGACTACATCAACATGCTTTACCTGGGGATTCCAGCATATCTCTTGGACCGCTTGCAGATAGAGCACAATACAGCAATCCGACTGCTGTTCAGATTGCCTAAACTTCTTCCGTGTCCCACTTTAGGGAACAACTGCGCTGGCTGCCAGTCCGAAAGAGAGTGATGTTCAAAGCCTTAACAATGGCGTATCATGCCTTTAATAATACTGGACCGAGATATCCGAATGAGAGGATCACTGAATATTGCCAGGATAGGGCCCTGCGCTCCAGGAATGCACGGCTGATTGCTGTCCCTAGTTTTAGAAGGAAGCAGTGTGGGAGTGCCTCCTTTATGGTACTGGTGGTGAAGCTGTGGAACCAACTTCCACTGCATCTAAGAACCCTTACAGAGAAAGCAAAATTCCAAAAAGCCCTGAAGGCCCTTCTGCTTAGGCTATAGGTCTGCTCACAGTCTGGTTTCTGCCGTCACGCCAGGACACTCTTTGAGTAGCAGTGCATGTTATAAATCAATAATTCATTCCTTTATTAAGGTTACAAATACAAGTAAAATATTTAAATTGTTTGGATAGGGGCAGGGGTGGTTTCATGTAAGATGAAAGAACCAAGCAAAAATAACAAACATAAGAAAAACACATCATTGCTTTTAGTATATTTCATACTAAAAAGCAAGGATGGCCTTAAATCTCACTCAGGCATAGCCAATATTTTTTTTGAAACTGGCTAATTGTGCTATAAAGCGAGGAAATAAATAAACGAGAAAATAGCTGCTTGCGAAATGGATATTCAGTTATTACCCCATATGAATCCTGGCTCAGCTCTGCTACTCTGGGGTTCTCGCTGCTGTTCATAATTATGTTTTATGGTTATGTTTAATCACATTGTGTTTGATTGTCAGTTGGGCGAACTATTTCCTATACATCATCCATGAAGTCATATCATCGTCAGCGCCTGTGAGTGTGACTGGAGTTTTAGGGAAGCAGTTCCTACATTTAACAAACCACCTGTCTTGGCAGCCAAAAAGAAGCATTCTTAAAAAAGCACCGTTTGATAAAGTGTTAAATTCCATGGTATGAAAGAGAGGGTCCCACTCAAGGAAAGCTAACAGGGGAGTTGTCATTTTATCATTTGAAAAGGAAACACAACCCAGTGATCTTTTAGGATCCTCAAGCAAAGAGCACTTTCTGAATACTGCATTTCACGATCACAAATGACAGCACCTACCCACTGTTTCTTTACAGTGGAATTATCCACAAATGCAAATGTAACTAAATTTGAATGAATCATTTTATACCATGAATTTATGGTATCAAATTATTCATTCAAATGTAGTACCACCACCACAGCACCTTTACTTTGTGCTTTACATTACCAACTGAAGTTACTGTCAGGATATCAGGCAACAAGCAATAGAAAGTAGGAAGGGGCTGTCTCAGGCAGGGCCTGTTTTCAGGAGCTCACCAGTCCGAGGAGAGATGACAAGGTGGACTGCTTGTCCTCTCCCTTCCACACCCTCCGTAAGCATGTCCATCACTGTCGACAACTCCAAAAAATCCACACAGTGATTGCCCATGTTCTGTAATCTACCGATTTTGCGCTGCCTGCCTGTCGTAATTGATTGTGGAGAGCAGGGGCAACAACTACCTATCCTTGCAATTTCTAACATAAAACAGCATGAGAGCAGCACCAGGACTGGCGAGGCAGGCAAACTCAGAGCTCCAGCGGAATCTGTGGACTGTGCCTAGGTTTCCCTTGCCTCCTTGTTATAGTACAGATAATAAATGGCTGAACTCTGCTTGTCGAGCTGATCACAGCAAGAGACTGGTTGGCCCACATGCACACTTCCCTATATTGCGTTGTCCAACTTTTCTCAGTCGTACCTGCCAATCAACCTAATGGGCATTCCCGCACCTATACCTGTTGCCAAGTGAGAGCACTACACCCTACCCCATAACAATGAAGGGAAATAGAAGGCACTACTGTAATATGGAAAAGATGCATCTCTTTAAAGAACACTCCATCGCAATGCAGTAACAGTACACTTCGGCTCCCAGAATCAAACTACCTCTCCCATCAGTTGCTGTCTGCACGCTTGCCTTTGTCCCTGTACAAGATTCTGCTGCCTTTTGGATAGGTGTGTGCTTTACAAACGTAACAGACATACATACAATTTAGAAGCACAATAAAACAGCAATAATATTTCTGTGGTGGTGCCAGTTTACAGTAGGAGGGCAGTGCTCTAACACCCCAATAGCATGACCTCCCACTATCTGGCAATGCCCATTTTTTAAGCAAGGTAATAACCATCCAAGCCCAGGTCGGCAGTGTGGCATTCCAAAAAATGATAAAAGCAACACCCTCCTTGAGGGAGGACTTATATGCCGCCCACTGGTACCTTCTGGCAAATATGCCAGTTAGCTCTGTTGCAATGTTGAGCTCACGGTGTTGCAGATTATCTAAGCTGTCGCCAACAATATACTGCTTATTCAATAGGATGCTCAGGCACACACAAGGCTGTTGTTCACAGTACGTGCTTTAATAGAGTACTCAGTTTATTTATGGCCCACATGATGAAATCTGATCAGTTACCACAATGGTAGCCAAATTATGGAGCTCCCACATAATATGTTCTACAAAGAAGTATACCAATAAAAGTTTGGACTTCATTAAAAGTAGTTTGCACACCTTTACAGCAACTGTTCTGTTGACCATTAAAAGCACATTTTGCAATGTCTTTATAAAATATATTACAATAATGAGAAAAGAGCAATAAACGTATACAAGCAGATACTTGGGAATAAATAAAACATTACATACCTGCTCCACTTCCAATACCTAAAACGTTGATTGAAGACTTCCCATGGCCAACACTGAAAAAGATCCGTGATTATTTTCCATTTAAGCACAAAATAAAATAGCTTCATACATACTACATGCTTTTACTGAGCCAAACGAGCAAAATTGTTATTTCTGTATTTACACGCCCCTCTGACAATTTTAATATAATAGTGTCACTTAGTTGATTAATATTTGAATTATCACACAGGTACAATTCAAGTAATATATGTAATATTTCGAAGTAGTTAAATGAAAGCACATTACTATCACCGAATCAAGACTTTGATAAATACCTTACTAGTCTATGTAGCCCACACTTGTGATAGAAAAAAGTTGTGAGACTTGCATGATGTTTATAAGCAGAGACCTCAACTCTTAGACCTTAAGACTCAAGTGGTTAGGTGCAGTCTTCATTAAAGTCAGTGGAAATCACTCTAGCAGAATGTGTGGAACTAATATCATGAAGAAATGCTGGTAACATGTGGACGGTCAGCTTCACCCCTTGGCTTCATTTGCATTTCTGAGGAACTAGTAAAGCAACTCCTCTTGGGGACCAGGAGGTCTGAAACCATGGCTGCTATACAAAACTGGCCAGCCGCACTGGCCCTGAGTAGCAGTTTGTTATCTGCAGCACCATTAGTAGTGCTACAGTTGCACAGCCAAAGAACAGAAGTTAGGACTACAGCAGAAGTATAATTTACAGCACCTACTAAGTATGTGGGGCCAAAAATGTCTTGATCCCATAGTGGCTCTGGATAGGGATATCCCAAAGTCCCTGCCAGGATATTCAAACATGTGCCAACTGACAGCATCAACAAAGTGGCAGCACCTGAGGTGGTATTTTGATAGTCTTACTTAAAGGAGAGATTGTTGCTAAGTTGTTACTAAGTATAATTTTGTATTAGTATACATTTGCGACTGATAAGGTCAATTGGCACTTAGAAATTAGAAATTAAATAAAACGGAAAGGAAGTTTCCACTGACTTTCTTTTATTTAAGTTTATGTGCTGTTAATCTAATGTGTGTAGGTAAAATCTTTATAACTTGAGCAGTGGGAATGCTCAAGACTGTGAACCTCTCTGTGTAAATCCAAATATTTATAGAATGAATTGAAGTAGAAATTAGTATTGTCTTTACTCTCGTGAATGCAAATCCTAGTTGGATGAATACTGAATAAACACTTTGAAAACTCCCAAACTGAGATGAAAGGACGAAGGAAATAAAAAAGGGAAGATGGAGTGAAAATACTGAAAATGGAATAATGAAAGACAATAGAGAAACAATTAAACAATTAATATAGAAGCAAAACACGGGTCAAGAAACAGGAGATGAACAAAAATGGAGCTATCTTTATAGAGAGCATGATGCCACGGTTTTAAAAGACATTATGAGTCAGTTTTATACCAAGATACTTGTTACAAAAATTGGCCACAATTTGTGACCAGTCTTTTTGCGACCCGTATGTAATTTTCCAAACTGATTACTCATTTGCAAGCCGGCAAATTGCAACTCTGTCCAATCTGCCATAACTACAGAGACAAAGGCCTGAAAGGGTTAGCAGGCCACCATTCCTTCAATTGCTTTTGAAAAATGAAAACTTTTTTTTAAAGCCGTCCAATCTCCTTAAAGGTAACATGGCTGCTTTAAAAAAAATCATTTTCAAAAGTCTCATTGATAGTTGGTTAGGGTTCCCTGTACCAGTGCCAACCCCCCTTAAACTTGCACCCCAAGTCACAAACAGGAAGGGGTCTAAAAGATACCCCTTTTCATTTGTGAGCAAGTTACATACCCAACTTAAGAGTCTGAAACTTTTCAATGCTTTGCCACTAGAATTACAGTAGCAAACCATTGATACCTGAGGTACTGAATCGCAATTTGAAAGGGACACTAACAACATGTCTCTTCCAAAGTTGCAATTTGGTATCCAGTAGTAAATTCATTTTAGGAGTCAATAAAACTTTAGAGACTCCTAAAATGGGTTTTGTAAATGGAAAATAACTTTTTGCGGTTGCACACTCCAAATCGGAGTGTTTGCATCTATAACAAGCATTAGTGAATGCATTAGGCTTCGGTTATGTGATTAATAATAAGCTGTTTTTTGTTGTAAGTTATAGCTTGCTGAGTAGATGTACAATATAAGTTACAGAATGTCTGTTAAATTGCTATGACTTGTTTATGTACAAAAAGGCAATATATTGTGCTGTTACTAGTATAAGTAATAGCAACATTTTGAAAAATGAAATGAAAGAGGGAAATAATAGAATTCATTGATGTAATAGCAAAATTATGTGTTTAGAGGAGTTCTGACTTTTGTGCACGGTGCCACTGCACCTGCTGCACCATTCAAATTATGCCCCTAGTGCCTGCAAGATTCCTGCATTTGTGACTGCCTGTTAAGTAGTAAAATATAGCAATATTTGGTGTTTAGAGGGGTTATGACAACTTTTGGCCCCAATGTCACTGCACCTGCTGCACCATTCAAATCAAGACCCTATAGTTTGTAAAGTAACTCCACTTGTGACTGCCTGTTTAGTAGTTAAATATAGCAATATTTGGTGTTTAGAGGAGTTCTGACAACTTTTGGTCCCAGTGCCACTGCACACGCAGCACCATTGAAATGATGGCCCTCGTCCCTTAGATAACAGCACTTGTGACTGCTTGTTTAGTAGTAAAGTTTTAAAGTTTTGCAATATTCTGCATTTAGTGGGGTCCCTAGAGCTCTTGGCCCGGTGCCACTGCACCTGCTGCACAATTTAAATCAAGCCCCTTTTAACTGCAAGATAACTGCAATTGTGTCTGCCTGTATAGTAGTAAAATATTGCAGTATTAGGTGTTTCGAGGAGGCCATGATAAATTTTGGGCCCGGTGCCACTGCACCTGCTGCACCCTTCAAATCATTACCCTCTTGTCTGCAAGGTAACTGCACTTGTGGCTGCCTGTTTAGTAGTAAAATGTAGCAATATTAGGTGTTGAGTAGGGTGCCTAGAGCTTTTGGTCCTCGTGCTACTGCTCTTGCTGCACCCTTCAAATCATGACCCTTTTGCATGCTAGCTAAATTCACTGTGACCTGTGACTGTATTGTTTAGTAGTAAAATTTAGCAATAATCTGGGTTTAGTGGGGTCCCTAGACCTTTTGGCCCCAGTGCCACTGCACCTGCTGCACCATTCAAATCAAGTCTCTTTTAACTGCAAGGTAACTGCAATTTTGACTGCCAGTTTCGTAGTTAAATATAGCAATATTATTTGTTTAGAGGAGTTCTGATAAGTTTTGCGCCTGGTGATACTGCACCTGCTGCACCATTCAAATTATGACCTTGTGGTCTGAAAGCTAACTGCACTTGTGGTTGCCTGTTTAAGGAATACAATATAGCAATATTAGGTGTTTAGAGGGGTCTCGGTGCTGCTGCACTATTGAAATCATGGCCCTAGTGATTGCTAGATAACTGTACTTGTGACTGCCTGTTTAGTTGTATAATGTAGCAATATTAGGTGTTAAGAGGAGTTCAATTAATGACCCTGTTGACTGCAAGATAACTGCACCTGTGACTGCCTGTTTAGTAGTAAAATATAGCAATATTATTTGTTTAGAGTAGTTCTGATAAGTTTTGCGCCTGGTGATACTGCACCTGCTGCACCATTCAAATTATGACCTTGTTGTCTGAAAGGTAACTGCAGTTGTGGTTGCCTGTTTAGGAATAAAATATAGCAATATTAGGTGTTTAGTGGGGTGCCTTGAGCTTTTGGTCCCGGTGCTTCTGCACTATTGAAATCATGGCCCTAGTGCTTGCTAGATAACTGTACTTGTGATTGCCTGTTTAGTTGTATAATGTAGCTATATTAGGTGTTTAGAGGAGTTCAAATAATGACCCTGTCGCCTGTAAGATAACTGCACTTGTGACTTCCTGTTTAGTAGTAAATATAGCAATATTTGGTGTTTAGTGGAGTTGTGACATCTTTTGGCCCTGGTGCCACTGCACCCGCTGCACCATTCAAATCATGAGCCTGTTATCTGCAAGGTAACTGCATTTGTGACTGCCTGCTTAGAAGTAAAATATGTTACAGCAAACAAATGATGGACGGAATGCTGACAATGCAAACATTCTCCCCCAGTCAAAAGATCTGGGTTAAATCCATCGTTCTCTTGCCCACTACGCCACCTCAGTTTGGACCCAGCCATATGCAAATCAGACTTGACCCTGTGCCCCATGGGAACAGTCCAGACCAAACTGCCAGGCCAGGTCCTCCCTGGACCGGAAGCAAGCATCCTATGTCCGGTTTCAGGGTATGTCACCTTTCTTCAGCCAGGCTAGCTTGAATCCAGTGGCACAGTGAGCAAGGGACCCACGTCTGGGCATACCCATCGCACTTAGAGCGAAAAGTGTTACAGCAAACAAATGATAGACGGAATGCTGACAATGCAAACATTCTCCCCCAGTCAAAAGATCTGGGTTAAATCCATCATTCTTTTGCCCACTACGCCACCCCAGTTTGGACCCAGCCATATGCAAATCAGACTTGACCCTGTGCCCCATGGGAACAGTCCATACCGAACTGCCAGGTCAGGTCCTCCCTGGACCGGAAACAAGCATGCTGGGACCGGTTTCAGGGTATGTCACCATTCTTCAGCCAGGCTAGCTTGAATCCAGTGGCACAGTGAGCAAGGGACCCACGTCTGGGCATACCCATCGCACTTAGAGCGAAAAGTGTTACAGCAAACAAATGATAGACGGAATGCTGACAATGCAAACATTCTCCCCCAGTCAAAAGATCTGGGTTAAATCCATCGTTCTTTTGCCCACTACGCCACCCCAGTTTGGACCCAGCCATATGCAAATCAGACCTGACCCTGTGCCCCATGGGAACAGTCCAGACCGAACTGCCAGGCCAGGTCCTCCCTGGACCGGAAACAAGCATGCTGGGACCGGTTTCAGGGTATGTCACCATTCTTCAGCCAGGCTAGCTTGAATCCAGTGGCACAGTGAGCAAGGGACCCACGTCTGGGCATACCCATCGCACTTAGGGCGAAAAGTGTTACAGCAAATAAATGATGGACGGAATGATGACAATGCAAACATTCTCCCCCAGTCAAAAGATCTGGGTTAAATCCATCGTTCTTTTGCCCACTACGCCACCCCAGTTTGGACCCAGCCATATGCAAATCAGACTTGACCCTGTGCCTCATGGGAACAGTCCAGACCGAACTGCCAGGCCAGGTCCTCCCTGGACCGGAAACAAGGATCCTGGGACCAGTTTCAGGGTATGTCACCCTTCTTTAGCCAGGCTAGCTTGAATCCAGTGGCACAGTGAGCAAGGGACCCACGTCTGGGCATACCCATCGCACTTAGGGTGAAAAGTGTTACAGCAAACAAATGATGGACGGAATGCTGACAATGCAAACATTCTCCCCCAGTCAAAAGATCTGGGTTAAATCCATCGTTCTTTTGCCCACTACGGCACCCCAGTTTGGACCCAGCCATATGCAAATCAGACTTGACCCTGTGCCCCATGGGAACAGTCCAGACCGAACTGCCAGGCCAGGTCCTCCCTGGACCGGAAACAAGCATCCTGGGACCGGTTTCAGGGTATGTCACCCTTCTTCAGCCAGGCTAGCTTGAATCCAGTGGCACAGTGAGCAAGGGACCCACGTCTGGGCATACCCATCGCACTTAGGGCAAAAAGTGTTACAGCAAACAAATGATGGACGGAATGCTGACAATGCAAACATTCTCCCCCAGTCAAAAGATCTGGGTTAAATCCATCGTTCTTTTGCCCACTACGCCACCCCAGTTTGGACCCAGCCATATGCAAATCAGACTTGACCCTGTGCCCCATGGGAACAGTCCAGACCGAATGGCATGGTGAGCAAAAAAACGATGGATTTAGGCCCAGATCTCTGTACTGGGGTGAATGTATGACATTGTTCTGCATTCTGTCCATCAACTGTTGTTTTTGCATTTGTCACCCCGAGTGGGACGGGTATGCCCAGACGTGGGTCCCGTGCTCTCCATGCCACTGGAATCAAGCTATCCTGGCTGAAGAGGGGTGAAACCCAGAAACCGGTCCTAGGATGCTTGTTGCCAGTCCTGGTTGGACCTGGATTGGCAGTTCGGGCTGGACTGTTCCCATGAGGCACAGGGTCAAGACTGATTTGCATATGGCTGGGTTCAAACTGGAATGGCAGGGGGAGCAAAAAAACGATGGATTTAGGCCCAGATCTCTGTACTGGGGTGAATGTATGACATTGTTCTGCATTCTGTCCATCAACTGTTGTTTTTGTAGAAGTAAAATATAGCAATTGTAGGTGTTTAGTGGGGTGCCTAGAGCTTTTGCTCCTGTTGTTACTTCACCTGCTGCACCATTGAAATCATGACCCTGTTGTCTGCAAGGTAACTGCACTTGTGGCTGCCTGTTTATTAGTAAAATATAGCATAGCTCTTGTATATGAACCTTATTTTTAACGTGCAATGTTTATTACAACATTTAGAATTTCATCATAATGACTAAATAGGTTAAGTTGAAAAAATCAATCCGATAATGCCTACAAAGTGCAAAGAATGGTACGGAGGCATGAATAGGATATGCCACAAGCGTTCTATGGCTAAAGCATCTGCTTTACATAACTAAGTAACAAAAAGCATGCATTCCAGGATACTGTTAGAACCTGTCTGCCTTTTTTCTGTGGGAAGAGATCTTATCTTGACAGTGAATGGGGCTTAAACAGCGTGGACAGCTTTAGCAGAAGTATTGTAAATGCGTCCAACCAGGGGAAGTTAACAAAAAAAAAGTTTCACACAAGAGCGAATGAACACAGTAATTCAGCGATGGGAACTGATAAGAGCCCCCTTTTAAGATATATTAAATACAAGAGATTTCACAAGCACAGTGCAAGTGCTGTGTAAGCGAAACCTAAAAAGGTTTAGTACATTTCTACCTAGATTTTGTAAACAACACCTAAAAGGACCTAGCAAGTCACCTTTGTGATCCCTAGCCTTAGGAAGGTCATGGTCTTAATACCTCATGTCTGGATAAGATAGCAAAACTCCTCCGTGACTTGTGAGATCCTTGTACATTTTGAATGTGAGTAACTCACTTTATGCATAAAACATGGAGTACTGATGTACCATATATTTTCCCGACCATAATTTCCTTATTATAGGATACCTTTTAGTTTTGAATTGGTTTTGAGGGTAGAAGTAGCTAGTAATAACTTACCACAAATTACTTCTGATACCACAGTGTTGCCTAATTGAGCCAGCATATGCTGTTAAACTTATCAATATTATAATGTTGCTACTGCTCACAAAATACACGGATTCACAATGATTTTTCCAGGCATATTAGTTGTACTTGCACTTGTGTATTTGATTGGAGCAATCACAACACGTAAAAATACGTAAATGGGAGCCCTTAAATGGGATCGACTTGTGCATAGCATAGGCACTCATGTTTCCACTATGTGGAGAGTGTGATCAATGTAGTTTAGTGGAGTATCAGAAGTTTGGTCAAGGAAGTGCGCTGCAAATTTTTATTAAAACATTCAATTATATATTTTTGTGCATTTACAAATATTTTTCAATGCATTTCCTAGGCTGACCGACATATCTAACTTTCACCTCGATGATCCACTCATCACTGCAGTAGTAAGTGTGGGAAACTACTGCAAATTATGTTCAAGTCACACTCAGAAATGCAATTGAAAACAGTATCAGTAAGAAGTTAATTAAAAGAAAATAGGAGAAGTTTCCTAATCACACGCATGCTTAGGGCATACGTGCAGGTTTAAATAAATTGTACATCAGGATTTTACACAACAGTAGTTTACTCAATGTTGTGCACTCAAATAGGCAATTGACAATATAAATCAATTAAGCATGGCCAGGTCAAAACGCTTATGAATCATTCAAACCTTATGAGTCAATTTTACAGTGGTTTTTGTGTATTGTGGTGTTACTACAGAAAACCAACTATATTTTGAGATATCTCAAATGATTATTCTATGGCAGGTCATCATAAGTGGGGAATACAGGAGGGGACACATTTACTAAGAATTCATGCGGTGCAGCAATCAAAGTTGCTGTGTGGCATTGCATGATAGGAAGAGAACAAACCAGCGCCCTATTTACTAAGATATGGCACTGTTTCACGTTTCCCTGCTGTGCTGGTGCACTTTTGGGGAGCTCGATGCCAATGCACACACCCTTGCATCATAGTGCAGAGGTGTGTGTTTAATATTAAGCATAGGTTTGTGCTAGAAAGGCATCCAGCACAAAATACTTTGCTTTGACATAATTTAACTCGTTTAGAACTATCTCTGTTTGCTGTGCAGTACAGAGCACATACAAAATTAGAACAGTTTTGGGAAAACTTATCTTAAATGTCATATCTCCCGCGAGATGTACATTTTATGGAGCAAATCCCTAAACCAATGTTAGAATTCTTTGTCTTTAGTCTTCTCGCTGACAAAAAATCCTTATAATTTAGGATAAGGCGTACCATATTTTATGTGTGAAACAGAAGACGAACTTCCCTTCTTAATTTACACAGCTTTGCTTATCCATGCATTTATACAGTATCTATTTGCATTCTAACACGCATTCATTTCATACAGAGATTTCCAACCATGTTGTATTATTCAATGAACATTCCTTTTAAAGATATAGTTTATAGTCAGTTTTTGATTTAAAAAAGTCCATAAAATACTCTCATAATTCCCCTCTGTTTACCATACTCAACACGCAGCACACACATCCCCACTTACCCGGATACTATGTTTGGGAACTTCTTCCCAATAAACTCCTGCATGCACTGGTGTTCTGTTGAGCGCTCCAGAAACACTTCAAAGGCTTGCAGATAACGGCTCGTGTCTGAGGACAGGCTTTTCATGGATGACGCCATGCCTGTTGCTACCCTGCAGAAATGAAAGAGAGAAGAGGTATGCTTTAGGAAAGCGTCTTCTATTTCCGTCTACCTGTGTCCGGCAGTTCTGTCCTGGACTTTAGAACACAGCGTGGTTACTCTTACTGCTGAAGCAACGTGTGTCGTGCCTGCACTGCTGGACTCTGCACTCTGTGGGTGTGGTAATATTTCACAGCTGTAGTTAAAGATAAAACAGCCACAGTAGAGACTCCCTTGCGTAATTTCCTGTCTTACGCATTTCAAGTTAAGAAAAGCCTTTTTAATTTCCTGCCTGATGTTTTGTGACGATGGTGCAATGAAATATTATGAAATATCATGTTCCTTAAGATGTGACCAAGTCAGATCAATTCTGTGATAGTAACGAGCAGATGAAAAACTTTTCAAAACGCAGGATATTAAAATGTTCCTGTCTCGCAACATGAGCAGCCTCTGTGTACAGTTCTCAAATATAAGCAGTGCAGATGAAAAATACTGCACACGGCAGAATATTAAAATATTGTTTTGAACCTTGACGAGGCTATATTCAGTACAATGGCCAACACAAATATAAGACAAGCCATTATACAAATGTTCAGCGTTCAGTAATATTATAACATGTTTCAAATGTCTACAACAACGTAAACATGTTTATTTAGATAACGTGCAGGTATTGCTAAATAAAAGAAATGCATTGTGGTGCTGGGACCATAGAAACAATGCACTATTATCACAGAGACAAAACAGATTTAAGGTGGGGCCACACTACACATTCACTTTGTATAAGCCACCCTTTTTTGTGGGCCTAAAACATAGCAACGTAATTTGCGGTATTTTTTCAAAATGTAAGAAGTAATTTAACATTTTAAACTTGCCTCTTCTTTTGCTACATCGCTTAATCACAGACAGCTTAAGTGATAGTTAGTTATCTTTCTTTTTCTTAGCGCAACCATAGCAATACCACAAGAAACTATAACTTAATCAATAGTCAATAAAAGATCATATTTCAGTAAAAACTAAAACACTGTATACCAATTGATACTAAAGGTTAAAAAAAATCCTTATAGCGGTGAGTGCTCCAACTATCACATAAAATAATTATCGTTTTAACCACTTAAGCAAAGAAGTTGTGCTTCCCCCGCCCCTAACGATCCCAAGTGCTGAACCCTTTTTTATATGTTTAAGTCAGTTCATCCTTAATCCTTCCTAACATTTTATCAACAAAGTGTATCCAGGACAAATCTGCATCCTTTTTCCCCACATGCTGGGGTTTCCAAATGTAACCAGGGTTTGTGGTATCCCCTGGAAGGAACTAGGAAAATATATCAAATGTAGCAGAGGATTATGATTTTTGTTTTTTCAAAAATGGACCAGATATACAAACTTTCCATTCACAAAAGTTGGTTGCAAATTGCGCACCAATTTTTTGCAATGGAAACAGAATTTGCAAAATGCCCTATGTACTAATAGGTTAGTTCACAAAATACTGACCCGCAGGGGGTGCTAGAATGACCAGAGTAATTATTATTCATTAGGCTGGCTGCAAACTTGCGACCCCCTGTGATTGCCAGAAAACGTTTTCTGTTTTGGAAAACTTCAGGTAGAGCAGGAAGCAGGACCGGGCTGGCTTCCATGCATGCTGGCTTCCATGCATGCTGTGTGCAGTTTTACACTGCCAATTCAGCCTGGCACAATAAACCTTTTGCCAGGCCTAAACCTTTCCTTTTAGTACATATATGTCACCCCCTAGGGTATGCCTTAGACAGCCCATAAGGCAGGGCAGATTGTATTTAAAAGGGTCAACATGTGTTTTTAAGTTTTAGATCTCCTAGTAGTGAAAAACTCCTAAATTCATTTTTCCCTAATACAAGGCCTAACTCTCCTATAGGAAAATATTGGGTTAGCTTATTACATTTAATAAGTGATAACTTGCATTTGAAAGCAGGTTCAAATTTTGTGTTTGGTGTCTAAGGATGGTAATTTAAACCCTCTTTAATGGTAAATCCAGGCTTTAAGTCACAATTTTGAAATGCCACTTTCGGAAGGTTGGCATTTTCTAGTCCTAACCATTTGGTGCCTGCAGCCTGTTCCTGGGTCACATGACTAGGTGTAATTGGCAGCTGGCCTTTCTGTATTCCTCCCAGACAGACACCCAATAGAGGGACTGAGTGGTGGCAGAATGGCCCACTCAGGCAGGATGGGGTGGAACTGTGTACAGCCTCACTTGCATTTCAAAGACACTGCCTCAGCACACAGACACTAGCCTGTTGCACACCTTGACATCCTGGGACTAGGGGAGAGAGAGGCAGAAAATTCCAGACACTTCTGACTGGAAACCTCCAGAATTTTTTCCACTTCAAAGTTGACACCAGGTATAAAACTAGGACCTTCAGTTCCACACTTCAGTATACTCCTGAAACTGTGGACACTACAGAAGAATGACCACCCTGCTGCCAGAGGACTGCCCTGCTGCTTGAGGCATTCCCTGTTGTCTGAAAAGAAAGACTAAACCTACTCCCTTCATCCCATGCTAACTGAGTGATTTCAAGGGCTAGTTACCTTGCCTCCTGTTCTGAGCTACAGGGACACAACAAGCTCCAGAGCCTCTCTGCAACTGCCTAGCTGACCTAGTGCACTGGACCTGCCTGGGCCTGCAACTGGACCTGCCTCAGACCTGCTGACCTCTGCTGGATGAGTTCCTGATCCCTAAGAGGTGCATCCGAGGTCCTGGACCCTTGGTGTGGTATCAGTTGAGCTCCTTCTGCAAGAAAAGGAGAAATCATGAAGTTCTGGGCTCTTCGTAACCACAAATGGGCAAATTTGTGTCAAGATCTTGCCACCCACACTGACCACCAACACGAAGTTCCGGTGAACCCGACTCTTTGCATTACAGCAACAGCCAGCAATGACCATCCATGGCAGATCTGCACTTCACGCTACAGCATCAACAGCCTATGATGACCACCGACTAGAAGTTCCAGCAACGACCATCCACGATGCCCGAAAGGATCTTCGAGCTACAGCGACGACTGTCCACAACACCCAGCCTGCTCTTCACACTACTGCGACGCCATCTATGACGCTCTCCCTGCTCCTCTCAGCCTCCTCAACCATGAGCTGGACCCTTTGGACCTTTAAGAAGGTAACTTTTCAGCAGGACTTACCTCCTTGCGGGGGTCAGAAATACTAACTGGTGCCAAGGTATTTAGCCTGATGACAAGATGGAGCAGTACCCCACTTTTGTTACTTTTCTCACTTTGTTCTCCTTTGCTCTGATGGGCTTTTAGCCAGTGTGTGTGTGCTGATTGTGGTGTTTTTGACATCAAATTAGACATGCAACATCTATTCAGAAAGATTAGGCTCAACTACTTTTTTGCAAGGAGTTCTTCTCTCCCTAGTCAGGAGGTCACAGGTCTTAGATCCCCCTTGACCTTTATGCTACTGTCAGACCTGATACCAAGTGAAATTCTGGTCTTTGAAAAAATGGTAATGAAGGACATTGACTCTGAATACTGAAAAAGTTATAAAATCTGAATACACAGGAGGTGGAATGGTCACTCAGGATATTTCAGATTACGGTGCAAAAATCCTCATCCAATTGAGTGATACCACCTGTTACCAGAAAATCAACAAGGATCCTTACCCGTGACTTAAAGACAATGATAAATAAGACTACACAGAAAGGCTTACACCATGGCTTTCCAAGTAAAAATGATCACAAATTCCTAAACAAAGACCATTCCAGAATGCCAGTGATCTATACCCTCCCCAAAATCCACAAGAGATTAGACAACCCACCAGAGAGGCCCATAGTGTCAGGCTGTGGCTTGGTTCTTCAGCCTCTGTGCCAATATATTGATTTTTTTCTAAAACCATGGGTAGTCCTGACCTGATCACACATAAAGGACTGCATGCATTTCCTCAAAATGATGGAAGGCACAGATTTTAATGAAAACACAGACCTATCGGTGACAATGGACATCCAATCTCTCTACATGAATATTCCCCAAGCTGAAGCAGTGATGGATTCACGTCAACAACCCTTGCAGGTAATTAGCTGGATCATTCTGGAACTTATGAAATCAGCCATGACTAATAATTATTTTCAAGTTGAAAATCGTTTTTATTTTCAAACCAAGGCATAGCCATGGGGGAAGGACTTTGTCTGGACCTGGCAAACCTGTACATGGTGGATTTAGAGGAACATAAAATCTTTACACCCCCGAATTCCTTTACAGACAACATACTAAAATAGGGAAGGTACATAGATGACAAGTTTCTGATCTGGAGAGGATCTTTACATGATCTACAACTATTCCATATAGGCTCAACACCCTATCAGTTGATAACCAATTCACTATAGATCAGAGCCCAATGGCTATTCTATTTTTGGAGCTGCTGTAGCGTTGCTGGGCCCATATACATATTTTCTCCTAATTTTATTCTCATCTTAATTTTACCACCTGCGTGGTCCTCCGATGGATCTTGTTTTGAGCCGAGAGGGTTCAGATATAAGGGTCCCCACAGTCATCCAATGAGGACCAGGAATTGGATAACTGGTCTAGAAACCAGATTCATGTAAATTACTTTCAGAACAATGCTATAAAGATATGGGATTACCACTGCAAGCCAAAATCTTCTAAAGAAACGTAGGTGAGCCAGAATCATACACACCAAGAGCTCAGTTAAAGCTATACAAAATAATAGCATTAGTATTTGATATTCTGAGATCTCCCTAATATGATCTCTCCTGATCATTAATAAACCCAAAATTAGGAATGCACATTCAAATAAAAATATATAAATCAGGATAGCTGAGTCAGTATGGAAATTTTAGTAAAGTTTATCAAAGGTTAAGGAAAGACAATGCATCCATAAAATTGTATGAGTTTATAGGACGATTTGATCAAATTCTAATAAGATATACCGAAACTGAAGAGTCAGGAAGGGACATGAAACATGGCAGTTCAAGCATTCTCCGAGAAAGGAGGAGACCACTAGGCGCATATGGCATATGCATCAGTTTGGGAAAGGAATCCAGGTGAGTCTACATCGGGCAAGTCAAGATTGCCAGGAAAGTCCTGCAAGTCACTGCCACAGGATTGTTAGCATCCGTGGGACTTTGAAAGTAAGGAAATAGCCAACAGCCCATCCGACACCATCAGCGCATGCACCAGTCTGTCAGCCAGACAGCCCCGTAGAAAATCCAGCGAGAGCCCCATGTCCTTCACATCGTGCAATATTATATTCTTAAAGTTCCAGGGGTGACACCTCCTAGAATCACCTCATTGGGTCAGACCACTCAGTTCATTGGTCGGTTCATATAGGAAGAGTGGCAGGCAACATGAAGAAGACACAAAATGTAGAGAAATAGGTGGGACTATTACGCAGTCCTTAAGAAATCCACTGTGTGAAATGTCGGAACAATGCTCCTTTAGCAAGAGCACATGAGCAAGTTCAAGAGGACAGTTCCCCAGGCAGACGGTCCTCACTTTAACTAAAATGTAGCAAAATGCCTTGTACAATACATGAGAACTCAGGAATGAAAACACCATTTCATGTTATTTGTTATATGGAGAAATTTCACGTATGCAGTCAGGCCCACATTAGTTTAAGCTAATATAAGGTAAAATGTAAATATATTTTAAGCATACGTTCATAGGAAATATAAAGATGTCATGATTCTGGTATAATTCTGATGCATTTAAAATTATTTAGTATGGTTACAAATAACATGCATCAGTATGGTATACTATTACTTTTCGAATGTACTAATGAGTAAATATATTTCAAACCAAAGATTTAGAAATTCGTCTTAGGTGTATAACATTAGTACATATGTGAAATACAATCTCTGAAAGTTTCAAATATGCATAGTTAATTAAGGATCGTGTAACACCTACTTTCTCTTTATCGTTTCGGTGCACACTTTTACTCACACAAAAGAGAATTTTTGGTAAAATTCAACTTCATAATCATAATATTTGATTACTTTTTAGTAGTTGTACACATGCATAAATGAAAATAAAGGATGATTAGAGGTAAACTCCATAACGTGAGAGCTCACCATTTACACATTTCCTAACACACATTAATGCAATATAGTACTTTGTCAATTAGTAAATCACAGTCTATATTATGAAAATGAAAGATTCCATCTAGACTTAGGGGCCGATTCCGATCTCGGCCGGTAGTGCCCCGAATCGGATTAGGATTTACCGGATCCGATTCGGAGCCCTGTTTCCCGACCGAATCGTACGCGGGTCCGGCCGAGCGAGTACGATGCGAGCGCACGCGAAATCGCCGACTGACTCGTACGCGGCATCAACACGCTCCGACCGACTCGCACGGACACGACTCGCACCGCGCTATGGAGACGTTTCCAAGCCGGGTAAGTACGATGCGCGCCGCAAGCAGTCCGACCGACTCGCGCCGTCCGGCTCGAAAGAGCTGTCGGAGCCGGACTGTGGGGTCTGCGTCGGACCCCCCTGAACGCGTAGGCGCGCGAGTCGCACACAGGGGGGACCCATGGATCCCCCCTACCTGTGCATGTACGCCGCGATGCGCATGGACGCGTACCCACTGTAGTGGGCGCCCTTGTTCGCCTCGCACCCATTGAGTCAATGGGAGCCCGCGTATGCGTCGTACGGCCGGCTCCCATTGACTTCAATGGGAGTCCGACCGAATCGAGTCCGATAGCATGCGAATGCATCGTACTCGTTCGGTCGGACTGCTAGGGTCCGATTCGGTCGGAATTCTCTCCGGGTCCGGCTCGGTCGGAGAGATTTCCGGCCCGAATCGGAATCGGCCCCTATGTCTTTTTCTGCATGCTTTTACGATGCACTAACTAAAATTCTCTAGTCTTGTCATGTTTGTTGAACGTGTAGTTGGTGCACCGTTTATTATTTTTCTATCAGAAATGTCATAATTGGTTTCTCAGGTCACTAACAGTTAAATGTGATTCTCTCTGCAAAAGACCTGTGGTTAAAAGTGGAGCAGAAACAAGTGTTTGTTTCCCTTTACATGAAACGTACTTAAAGCAATTCATTACTTCATTATTCCACCAGTCACCACAGGAGTCTTAGGGATAAATTGCCCTTTTGACAATTCCTACGTATATGCCAGAATTGCACAAAAAGATCTGATTTCTTTAATGAAATGGACAATCTCATTAAAAAACTGGTAGAAAGAGGTTACCCAAGACGTTTGGTGAGACAGGCTTCTTAAAAGAGCGTGGTACAATCCTAGGGAAGAACTTCTTGAACCACGAGTGAGAGATAATATTGGTGAATTGATTATTTGTGTGACCACATTCAATCCTGCAAGCAATTATGTCAAGAAAATTGCCAAAAAACATTGGGAATTAGTTGAAGACCACCTCAACACTAAGGAAGAGGCCCTTTTTTCTTTCAAGAGAGGTAGCAATCTTAAGGATGACCTGGCAAGGGCTGCTTTACGACCCCAACCCAAGATAACCCTAAATACTCCTGCTGTAGTGGGCCACTCCAAATGTGGCCAATGTGTGGCATGTAAATACTGTATCATAACAGAAGTGTTTTTGCATAAAAATGTCAAATTCTCACTCACTTGTTTTGTCAATTGCAATACTCAAGATGTCGTTTATGCATTATGGTGCCATTGTGACTATATATATAGGTCAGAAAAACGCAAAAAATCAAATGCTGAATTTTACAACATGGGAGCAGAAACAAAAGTTGAGTCACAGAAGTGCATCTGGTAGAACATTTTCAACTACACCCGCATACAAGTAATGATAAACGATGGCAGGTGATAGAACACATTACACTTGGCCCACATGGTTTAGATAAATTGAACTACTCTCCTGCAAAGAAATTCAGTGGGTGGATAAACTTATCTCTATTTCAGAAGGCCTCAGCACAGTGGAGGATTGGAGGCAAGCTGCCTTTATTTGATCCAACTGAAGAGACTGCGGGGCATATTCTCAAGGACTTATCGCCGATTTATCGGCACTTTAGCGCCGCAAAAGTGGCGATAGATTTATCGCCCTATTCTCAAGCTGGTGCAAACTGCCGATATAGCCAGTTTTCCAGCGATAGCTGGCGCAAAAAAACATCGCCACGGATGAGAGCGACAACTAACACTAATGATATGCAGAGTAAGCGTTCCCGTGCAAAAACACACGAAAACACCACTTCGCGATATTCCCATCGACCAGCCAGATCTGCGATGCGACCCAAAAACAGGCGATAAGGTGCGTTAGCAGCAGGGATTTAACTCCTGTCTTTTACTGCTGTAAAGCAGGACGACAACCTGCAGCATGAAAGGGAGCCCAGGCCAGAGCCACATCTGAAGACCAACACATGTCATGGAGCTACTAATCATGCAGCTTGGAGACCCAAGAGGGCCACAACACCCACCGCCACCACCCCCAGGACCACCCCCCCTGGACCACCACCGAGGCAGCGCAGAACAAGACAGCGGACCTTCCGAAAACACATCAGCCTCACAGACTTAACGCCAGAGGATGTCATTGCCCACTACAGGCTCAAAGGACAACCATCCTCCGCATCATGACCCACATTGCCCACAGGCTGACGGTACCAACACAGCGGACAACCAACATCCCTCCGCAGACAAAGCTGCTGGCTGTGCTGCACCTGTTGGCCTCTGGTACCTTCCAACCAACAACTGCCAGAGTCGGAGGAGTCTCACAGCCAGCCCTATCAAAGTTCCTCACACCTGTCTTGGATGCCATCATCAGCTTCATACCCCAGCACCTTCACTTCCCCCACACTGCGCAGGAACAGCTGGAGACCAAGCTAGGCTTCTACGCCATAGCTGGATTCCCGCACGTATTGGGGGAAATCGACTGCACACATGTCCTACTTGTGCCCCCTACCGACACTGCACACAATTACAGCAACAGGAAGCACACGCATTCCATCAATGTGCAGGCAAGAGTGGACCACCGGGGACTGTTCACCAATGTCGTCACCAACTTCCCAGGCAGTGTGCATGATTCATACATCTTCCGACAGTCCATCATCAACCAGCGCTTTCAGGATGTCACCTATGGAAATGGACTGCTCGTTGGTAAGCACCAACGGAACACACCACACACCTCAATTCCACAATCACACAACGCACAACTGTGGGAATGGACACGTAACAAAATCACATTCAACATTCTGGAGAAGTGTGGCTCAATGGTTAGAGCGGCAGACCCTGATGCAGAGATCTGGCCCAGGACCAGGGTTCAATTCCCGCCTCGGCGGGTCTTGGGCTCAATTTCCTCGGACCTGATAATTCTCGCCTCGGTGCCTATTCTAATCATGGGTCCCACTCTGCAACTCTGGGCAATAGCTTGCTTAATCTCCACAACGGCCCCAACAGCGCTGGGATGCCTGGCTTCACCCTGGGGGTGCCCAGGAGTGGACATTTCACAGGGAAAAAGCCAGGAAGGGTTCCACAGCGGTATGCGTACAGCGCCTGGACACCCCTTTGGGGGTATGGGTGCGCTTTACAAGTACAAATTTCACAAATTTCATTTCATGCCAACCAACATGCACACCTGCCAGACACGACAACACAAGTAACCGTGGTAAGAGGGGCCAGAAATGTGGACAAACCATACACTAAGGCATAGCCCCTCTGCCACACATTTGCAGAATGTGGGGAGAGACGGGAACCACGATTGTGCGAAGGAGGCAATGGACCTATGAATAACAATGTACACAATGCCAAGTGTGGCGGTGATGTGCTGGACAGTCTTGAGTATGCAGAGCACAGACATGTTCATGTGGACACATACTGCTGGAGCCCGTAGTGTCGTGGACAGTGGACACAACCATGTCATCACAGGCAGTGGGGAACACCTTGGACAAGTAGCCATGTTGGCCCCCCTGTAAGCGTAAGCGTAGTGGGCAGGGCCGGCGCACGCCAGTCCAGCATAGGGGAGTGACTAAATAGGCCGGGGCTCAGGGAGTGGTTCACTTCCGGGACGGCCACCGAAGTAACTACTGCGTGTGGCTCTGTGTCCGCCATATCCTGAACATAGGCCTACACACACGTGGCCGACCACCTACAATGGGCAAAGTCACACCGGCGACGAGGTGGCTACATCCCATGCCACCCGGCGCACATCTTGTCATCGCCTGCAGTGGCGTGTCTGCCAGGGCGGCGTACCTCACCCTGCCACGAGGCCGCCGTCGTGACCGGTGGTGCCTGCGCAATCCTGTGCACCTGCCGCACCCCAGCCCGCTGATCCCCAGACCTGACCTGTGCCCAGCGGTGAATGCCCGCCCCTGCACACCCAGGCCTCACTGCTCACCTGCCGCCACCGGCGTCTCTCTAAGAGGGCCCACCACGTGCCGGTGCAATCTCCAAGGCCAAACTCCGCGAGCTTGGCAGCCTCCTCAGCCGATCGCTGGATTCTGCGCAACAGGCCCCCAGCGCACCCAGCGGCAAAGCACAGCGGAGTTGCAAGTTGGCTACTGCTGCCTTCTGACCACACTGCGGTACAGCAAGTAACAGACACATCCTTTCCAGTCGGCCCCTCCAGGCCTGCTGCATCATCGCAGGCTGCACACCCGCTCAGCTCTTCCGGTGGGCCTACCTCAGTGCACCGCAAGTCATCGCCACGTGGTGGTTGGCCTGTGCTGGACGCAGGGCCTCAGGTGCCACTAACTCAGTGCACCACAAGTCACCGTCCAGCCACCAGGTCTGCTGCATCATCACAGGCTGCACACCCGCTCAGCTCTTCCGGTGGGCCGAACTCAGTGCACCACAAGTCATTGTTCAGAGGGGCTACCCCACAAGTCCGTCTCCAGTAGCCAACAGCATGTCCTCTGTAACACCACTGGAGCCCTTCACAGTCACGGGGCCACCCCCGTCCCAGGCAGGCCGCCGGGAAGCCTGGGTAGATCGTCTGGAGATGTACTCCGAAGCGCACGACATCCCAGTGCCGCCGCGGCAGCGCACGCGTGTGAGGAGTGCAGAGAAATGGCCCAGGGCTCTGGGCGTGGTTCAGTTCTGGGCTCTGGGTGTGGTTCAGTTCCGGCATGGCCACAAAAGTGACTATGGCGTGTGTCTCCGTAGTAGTGTCTGCGCCACCCGGCCTGTAATCGACAATGTTGCAATGTAGCATGCACCAGGAGGGCGGCCTCGCCCGAATGGATTAATAAAGGAGCGCGAGACCGCTCGGGGTCTCGGCTCATACATGCCAACTGTTGTGTGTGTATCTACATTGCCGCAGCCTGAACCGAAGGCCTAGCCTCAATATCAGCGCGAGTTCAGCCAGGCCAGAACTCCACATCTGTGTCCTCCCTATCCTTACCATTGGCCTACACACACGTGGCCGCCCAACTTCAACGGCCAACATTACAGTCTTGCTGTCAGTCCTGTGGACATGCGCAGACAGGCATGACAATGGTGTGCCGTAGGAGTGCAAGTGATGCAACCGCGCAGCACACACAAGTAAATAGGCTCGGTGGAAGGGAGGAGCAGCTGTGAGGCTACGTGATACACATTGTCCTACCACATTTGCCAGTATAAAGCAATGGGGTGACCCAGTTATGTGCAGAACCTGGGGATTCGTACATTAAGCGAATAGTGGTTCTGCCACCTATCAGCTTATAGAAAGCGTCCAACGTATTTATTCTATTTGTCCCTCTCCTCGGATGAGACTAACATTCAATGAGAGAAATCAAAATAAAGCCCAAGAAACAGAAACTCATGTACTTCTGAATTAATATATGATTTTATAACAAATTTGGTGAATACTATATACTCAAAAATTGAGAACAGGACATATATATGCACACACAAATATATGATGTGTATTTACACTTATTGACACATAACGTGAAGTGAAAACAAAGAAATCTATTTACATATAACAACACAATATATACATAACAAATGAACATATATTCAAGACAAACATTTAAACACAGTGTGAGAAAAAATGAAATTCTGATTCAACCCGACTTGTAATCGATCTGGTTATTCTTGATTATTATGGGTGATCAATAACACTTGAAAGTGTGCGTCGACGTTTCGACCCCAGATATTATTGCGATATTTTGATCGTCTAGGGGGGTCTTCTTCAGGACTATATGTAGAGTCTGTGTGTGGCCTTGAAATAGGATTCCACCTGGATATCAGAGTATAGGTACTGCCAGCACGACTGCTTGATCAGATTATTTATGGTTGACCTGAGTCAATACGCAGCTCTCCTTATCAGCTGATGGTGTTAAGGTTCAGTGGCACAGCGTGCCTACAACTCTCCGGCGACTGGCGCCCGGGGTCTTCTCTGAGTATTCAATACTTCTCAATTGGGCAATGATTGCCGGGGCCGATCGCCTCCTGGCTCAACTTCCGTGATAGACTCCAGGCTAATTATTGCCTTGCGAGTTCACTCTACCATCGTGTATCTGGAAACTGATCTCAGGAAGCTGCCTACACACACGTGGCCACCCACCTTCAACGGCCAACATTACAGTCTTGCTGTCAGTCCTGCGGACATGCACAGGCAGGCATGACAATGGTGTGCCGTAGGAGTGCAAGTGATGCAACCGCGCAGCACACACAAGTAAATAGGCTCGGTGGGAGGGAGGAGCAGCTGTGAGGCTACGTAATACACATTGTCCTACCACATTTGCCAGCAGCAATACATGGCTAACATGAATCCTAAGGTCGCACAAATCACACACCACGAAACTTTTATGTCTGCCAACACTGCATGCAGAACCACCAGTTAACACTAATCCCACTTACCTCTCACAGGTGATCAAGGATATGCACTCTGCCCGTGGATGATGACACTCCTCCGAGACCCGAACACCCCGGCCCAGAGGCGGTACTATGTGGCCCACAAACGCACATGGGGCATTGTTGAATGCACATTTGGTATGTTGAAATCACGTTTCAGGTGCCTCGACATCACCGGTGGAAGACTCTTGTACAGCCCAGAAATAGTGTGCAAGATGATCACTGCATGTTGTGTATTGCACAACATATGTGTACGCACCAATGCCCCATGGATCCAAGTCCCAGAAGCACCGGACGATGATGAGGAAGATGATGCAGGTGGACCACACCCCACTGCAGCCGCAGCAGGAATAGCCCGAAGGAACACAATCATCAACAATTTCTTCACATGAGCACGTCACATTGTGACTGTCCACAGCAATCATGGCACAGTACAAGATGACCACATGACCAGCATGTGCAAATAAAATCTTAGCAACACACATTTCCCGTGTGCATGTCAGTCCTCTGCATTAGCACATTACTCTGACGGGTGTAAGTGCAACATTGAGTGCTAGCATTCGCATATGTTGCAAGAAGAGATGGTGTGTATGTCACCTCTGTACCGAGAGGCTGTTTAGGGCGTCACGTATTCGATATGCCATATCAGGGTGTCACATGTAGTACGTCATGCCACTCATCAGCGTCCCACGTGTACATGAACATGACATGAAGGCCGTCATTGGTGTTCAGGAAAAGACAACAGGGTGCCATTTGTGGTCAGAGATGTACCTGCCTGATGCAAATATACAGCCTGTGTGTCGAGTCCCACTACATGAACAACATGGCCGTAAGGGGGATGAGGGCACAGTGGACACCTCAGCAACATTGGGAGATGCACACCAGCCTAGAAGCCAGCAGGTCCACCTTGCGTGGAACACACCAAGGTGTCCCCTGGTCAAATGTGCCATGTACAGGTCACATGTGTACACGGGCGTCATCCATCAAGAGTAGTGATCAGTGCCAGCTAATAGGTGCAAGGTTAGTGGTCAACCGCCTCCTCACAGCTACCTGCACCTATCATTGTCAGACTGCAGCAAAACAATACTGCTACATCAGAGCATGCAATACTGACCGTGAGGGCACGTACATGGCTGGTAATGGTTCAACCATGCCGGAAGGCGAAGCAGTGAAATCCCCCCCCCCCAATCCCCATCACATCTCCAGAATGCATGCAGATGACAAACTAACATTGTGGATGACAGCCCGTCTGTCTGAACTTGAAGGCGGTTCACATCTGCACCTCCGACCTTGGGAATGCATGCGCCCGGCACCCCCTGAGCGATACCATAACAGCTGCTGACGGCTTCCACACTAGGCACAGCGCTAACCAGAGACCAACGTATACACACCCCACACACAGGAGTCCTTGCTCGTAGTTCACTTGCATGGTATGACCTTCACACTTACGCACCGACCATCCCAGGAGTCCAAGAGCTCCACACTCAAACCAATCATTGCTCCGAGCTCTGGCTTCCACATAACTTTGACTTTGCCTTTGTGACACACAGCCCTATTTTATACATTGACGTGGGGCTAAGTTTGGAAATAGCGAGATTGTTGTTTTGGAGCAATGAGGCCACAGCTAGTTCACACATTCCCAGTCAGCTCACTACCTATCTGGGTCACGGACATACATTTGCATTGAAATCAGTTCCCAGGAAGCACCGTTGTTTGGAATCACTGCCCCTACATACATCCATACTTTCATACTTGCTTGATCATGGACATGACTCATCTGTGTGAATTTGAATGTCTTAATCACATTCGGTGGAGTGGTGAAGGTGGACCAGTACCTGGCCATGCACACGCTACTTTACAATGTTGCCCCGTGGAGGGCCAGCCAGGGTCGTTTGGGGAGGGAAAAGTACATCGTAGGAGAGGGAGTTCAGTCCGCAGTCTGATTTCTGTGTCATTGGTTGCTAAACAAATGTAGCAGTCCATGTCGGGGGCCAAGGTGAGTGTCGCAGAGTGTTAAAGGGGACAGTGGAGGGTGTTATTCCTGGGCATGATGCAGAGGGCAGAACCAAGCAGAAAGAGGCCATATGGCGGAGATGAATGCTACCGCTTCCTACTTAGCCCAATGGCAGATTCATCCTCATCATCGTCCTACTATGTGTGATGTGCCTCACATGTGGATGGTGGTGTTTTGTCTGCGGCACTGTGTGGCAGTGACACATCAGGGGCCGGAGGTGGATTGTCAGCCGCACTGTGAGGCACTGACACATCAGGGGGCGGTGATGTGGAGGGAGTGGTGGCAGCAGCATTTATCTGCGCCATGCCTTGTGGCCGCACTGCCATGAGGATCTGCAGGGCATTGTAGATCCCTGCTACATCTCGCTGGTGTGCAGCCGTGGCAGCCATTCTTCCCGCCTGCATCCACTCCATGTTCTCCATGTTCCTCCCCATGTTGGCCAACACACGGCTGAGATCGCTGGAGCCACTCTGACCAGACAGTTGTTCTTGTCTACGAGTCATGACTCCGGCGATGTCAGCCATGAATTGTTGGAGACCATGGAGCGGACTGTGGGTGTCCATTGGGGCCTGTAGGTGGTCTTTGATGGGACTTGGACACCCACGTATGGCATCTAGTTTGGCTGTCATGAGGTCAAACCCCACCCGCACGGTGATGATTATCCCTCTGCAATGTGAAGGGGAGATGCAGTTTGACATTGTGTTCACATGTATGTTGATGCATTGGCCAAGTTTACAAACAGACTGCATGTCAATGTACATTGTGACTGTTTGTGTGGAGATGCCTATTTAATGCTGGACAGTTGACATTTCGCCATCATCACGGTTGTGAGGTTGTATTTGTCCATTATCATCTCACAGTTTCCTGCTATGCTAAATGCGAATGGCCATTTTCTACACACAAGCGGCAGCAGTTGTGTCCTCTGTTCTGTTGTGTAAGTGTTGCAGTTTGGTCCACTTTGTTGTGAATGTTGAGGTGCTTTGAGTGTTATGTGTGTGTGCTGCATTGTGGGTGATTTGCCCCTTCAGCTCTGATTTGGCTGGCCCTTATCCCTTTCAGGCGGTGTGCCTTTCACTTCTGTGCTTATACAGTGCTGAGCTGTTGCAGACTTGGGTAAATTGGGCTCTTGGTCGGAGTTGTGACTCTTGGGCATGGTTTGTCTGCAGATCTGCTGTACTTACTTGTGCATGTGTGCCATTGTGCCCATCTCCCCCCGTCCCTCCAGTCCCTGGTGGTTACTCACCCTGTTGCTGTTGTGTCAGGTCATGTTGAGCAGTGTCCGGTCCTCCGACTCCTGCCACCGTCTCCACACTGATGACTGTGGACACCATTTCCTCCATCTCATCCAGCTCCTCCTGTGGTGCAGGGCTCCTACCCCCAGTCTGCATTGCTGCTTTGCGGTTGTTGGCGAGTTTCAGCTTGGTTTTGCGCTCACATCATTCCAGCGCCTCTTGCGCTCTTCCATTGTCCTCCTCAGCACTCCGACTGCATTCACCTTGTCCAGGATGGACTGCCATATTCCATTTTTGTTGCCAATGACACAGTGGAGGTGACGAACAGTTGTTGATGGTGTTCTGTCATCTCCGTAATCAGGATCCTGTTTTCCTGCGGACTGAACCGCGTCTTCCTCTTCTTCTTCTCCTTGCCCTTCCCTGACCACGAGGTCCCAGGCTGGTCCTCCGTGGGGCTTGTGGGGTTCGGGTTGTCCTCTGTGCTTACTCCGGCTACCTACATGGTGCTTCGCAGTTGTTTGTGTTTTATTTGTATTTCATTTTTGCCGCTTTTATAGTGATTTTTCCCGCCTTACTTGTGGGACTTGCGGGCCTGGCGCTGCTTTTCGCTGGATTTTTATCGCAGTTGGGCCCATCGCAACTTTTTTCACATTCGGGTTTCCTTTTTTATCGCCGTCGCGGTAGTTGTATCGCAGACATTTGACGCGTTGTTGGGACACTATCGCATGTTACCACCGTGTTGAGAATGAGACGTTAACACAGAGTTATTTTCCCGCGATGGACTGCGATATGAGAAATTGCGTTAACCTATTTTGGCGATGATTATCGCACGTTCTTGAGAATATCCCCCTGCATTTATTGGTTTTGACCACACAAACTGAAGTGATGCGATTTTTTACAGGACTTAATGTGTTTATTATAATTTATATTGCAAATCGACTTTTTGATGTACCCAATGCAATATTCACTGGATTTATGATTAGTTCATCTCCATATGCTTTATCATTTCTGTAAAATATATAGATTTTATCTACAGTAACCCATGTGGCTCTTTTGAAAAGATGAATCTCCATTTTTGGCCAGGTGTTCACAAAGGTACACATTCAGTGTAACTCATTACACACAAGGGGGGATATTCTCAAGAACGTGCGATAATCATCGACAAAATAGGGTAACGCAATTTTTCATATCGCCGCCTATCGCGGGAAAATAACGCTGTGTTAACGTCGTATTCTCAACATGGCGGTAACATGCAATAGTTTCCCGATAACGCGTCAAATGTCCGCAATTAAATTACCGGGACAGCAATAGAAATCTAAAGCCGAACGTGAAAAAAGTGGCGATGGGCCCAACCGTGATAAAAAAAATCAGCGATAAGCTGCGCCAGGCCTGCAATTCACACACGTCAGGCGGGAAAAATCACCATAAAAGCAGGAAAAAAAACCACAAACAAAACCAAAACAACTGCGAAGCACAATGGAGGTAGCTGGAGCAAGTAAAGAGGACAACCAGAACCCCACAAGCCCCACGGAGGACCAGCCTGGGACCTCGGGGTCAGGGAAGGGCAAGGAGAAGAAGAAGAGGAAGAAGCGGTTCAGTCCGCAGGAAAACAGGATCCTGATAATGGAGGTGATAGAACACCATCAACAACTGTTCGTCACCTCCACTGTGTCATTGGCAACAAAAAATGGAATATGGCAGTCCATCGTGGACAAGGTGAATGCAGTCGGAGTGCTGAGGAGGACAATGGAAGAGCTCAAGAGGCGCTGGAATGAGGTGAAGCGCAAAACCAAGCAGAAACTCGGCAACAACCAGAAGGCAGCAATGCAGACTGGAGGTGGGAGTCCTGCGCCACAGGAGGAGCTGGATGAGATGGAGGAAATGGTGTCCACAGTCATCATTGTGGAGACGGTGGCAGGAGTTGGGGGACCGGACACTGCTCAACATGACCTGACACAACAGCAACAGGGTGAGTAACGACCAGGGACTGGAGGGACGGGGGGAGATGGGCACCATGTCACACATGCACAATTAAGTATAGCACAGTGCACACCCACAATGACTCTGGATCATGTCCCTGATCCCCTTGGCACACTGCAGCACACCTAGAAACAGCAAGTAGGCCCCGTTGACTATGTGCCTAGAGGGGCCCTTCCCACACATCACCAATCTCACAACCAACCCATGCACATGTGCCAAACCCAGCAAAGCGGCGTGTCTGTGAGCCACACTGACAATGCAAGTGACACTGCATGACGAATAGCATGGCTGCAGTCAATATATCATGACATGTTGCACGCCACAACACTGAGGTGGCTGAGTGTGGACCACATTCGTAAAGGAGCAGGTCACACTCTGTCACATCCACGTGCACAAACAACCCCTGACGTCAACAACACATCTGCGGACAAACCATGCCCCAGAGTCCCAACTCCCACCAAGAGCCCAATTTACCCAAGTATGCAACATCTCAGCACTGTATAAGCACAGAAGTCAAAGGCACACCGCCTGAAAGGGATAAGGGGCAGCAAAATCAGAGCTGCAGGGGCGACTCTCCCAAAATGCAGCACACACACATAACATTCAGAGCACATCAACATTGACAACAATGTGGTACAAACTGTAACACGTTCACAACAGAACAGAGGACACAACTGGTGCCGCTTGTGTGTAGAAACTGGCCAATCACATTTGGCATAGCAGGGAAATGTGAGATGATAATGTACAAGTACAAACACACATCCGTGATGTTGTCGAAATGTCCAATGTCCCACATCAAATAGGCAGCTCCTCCCAAACAGTCACAATGTACATTGTCATGCAGTCTGTATGTAAACTTGTACAATGCGTCAACATACATGTGAACACAATGTTAAACTGCATCTCCCCTTCACATTGCAGAGGGAGAATCAACACCTCCTGCAGAGCAGACCGAACATCTCTTCGCTGATGATGAAGAGGACCTCCACACCTTCGACACTGACGCCCTCTAAGAGCTCATGGACAGCTTCGGCACCTCACATCCAGGAGCAGGGCAGCCCAGCTGCATCGAGGAGACCTCACCCCCTGCACAGACCACACAGCAGGAAGCACCCACCACCACGTCTGTCTCCCAGGACCCCCACGAACAACACATGGCCTTCCAACGCCGTGTGTTAGGGTGCCAGGAGAAGATTGCTGATCAGGTGTGGGTGGGGTTCGACCTCATGGCAGGCAAACTAGATGCCATACGTGGGTGTCTAAGTCCCATCAGGGACCACTTACAGTCCCTAACGGACACCCACAATCCGCTCCATGCTCTCCAACGATCCATGGCTGACATCGCTGGAGTCTTGACTCTGAGACAAGAACAACTGTCTAGTCAGAGTGGCTCCAGCGATGTCAGCCGGGAGTTGGGACACATGCGGAGGATCATGGAGAACATGGAGCGGATGCAGGCAGAAAGAATGGCTGCCACGGCTGCACACCAGCGAGATGTAGCTGGGTTCTTCCATGCCCTGCAGACCCTCATCATGGCATTGCTGCCACAACGCCTGGCGCGGATGAATGCTGCTGCTACTACTCCATCCACATCTCCGCCCCCTGAAGTGTCAGTGCCTCACAGTGCGGCAGACAATCCACCTCCGGCCCCTGATGTGTCAGTGCCACCCGGTGCTGCAGACAAAACCCCACCACCCACATTTGAGTCACATGAGACATCAGAGGACGAAGATGCGGATGATTCTACCTTAGTGGTAAGAAGGAAGCGGTAGCATTCATCTCTGCCATATGGCCTGTTTCTGCTTGGTTCTGCCCTCTGCATTATCACCTTCCACTGTCCCCGATGCACTCTTCAACACTCACCTTGGACCTCGACATGGACTGCCATATTCTGTTTGGTTACCAATGACACAGCAATCAGACTGCGGACTGAACTCTTCCTCTACCGATGAACTTGTCAATCCCTAAAGGACTCTGGCTGGCCCTCCACGGGGCAACAATGTAAAGTGGGGTTTGCATGGCCCTGTACTGCTCCAGCTTCAACACTCCACCGAATGTGAATGAAACATTCTAATTCACACAGATGTGTCATGTCTATGTTCAATCAAGTATGAAAGTATGGATGAATGTAGGGGCAGTGATTCCCCCTCACGTCCATGTTGCTAATGTTGTGGGACTTGAGTCACAGGGTGCAACTCTCTGCATCATGGTGGTACATATTTGACCCCAAAAGATGCCCTGTTGTCTTTTCTTGGTCAAAAATGACAGCCGTTATGTCATGAATTTGGACACATGTGATACGCTGCTGAGTGGGATTATGTACTATCTTTGACACCCTGAAATGGCATTTTGAATACATGACACCCTAAACAGCCTCTCTGTACAGAGGTGACACACCCACCATCTAATTGCCATTTGTGAGATTGTTAGCAGTAAATGTTGCACTTACACTTGTCAGAGTGATGTGCTTATGCAGAGGAGTGGCATGCACACAGGGAATGTGTGTTGGAATGAATGCATTTGCACATGCTGTGTCTGTGGTCATTTTGTCCTGTCCCATGATTGCTAAGGACAGTCACAATGTGTCGTGCTCATGTGAAGAAATTGTTAATGATTGTGTTCCTTCGGGCTAATCCTGCTGCAGCTGCACTGGGGTGTGGTCCACCTGCCTCCTCTTCATCATCATCGTCCGGTGCATCTGGCACTTGGATCCATGGGGCATTGGTGCGTACACATATGTTGTGCAACACACAACATGCAATGATCATCTTGCACACTATTTCCGGGCTGAACAGGAGTCTTCCACCTGTGAGGTCCAGGCACCTGAAACGTGACTTTAACACGCCAAATGACCGCTCCACAATGCCCCTGGTGCGTTTGGGGGCCGCATTGTACTGCCTCTGGGCCTGGGTGTTCGTGTCTCGGAGGGGTGTCATCATCCACGGGCAGAGTGCATATCCTTGATCACCTGTGACAGGTGAGAGAGATATGTGTCAATTGGTGGTTCTGCATTCTGTGCTGGCAGGCTTATTAGTTTAGTGGTGTGTGATGTGTGTGACTTTGGGATTCATGTTTGACATGTATTGCTTGTGGCAAATGAGCGGCATCCATGTGTATTACGTTGCCTCACAGCTGCTCCTCACTCCCCCCGAGCCTATTTACTTGTGTGCGCTGCGCATTCCTAAGACACACCATTGTCATGACTGTCTGCGCATGTCCACAAGCCTGACAACGACACTGTGATATTGGCCGTTGAAGGTGGTCGGCCACGTGTGTGTAGGCCTATGGTCAGGATATGGCGGACACAGAGACACACGCAGTATTTACTTTGGTGGCCATCCCGGAAGTGAACCATGCCCAGAGCCCCGGGCTATTTATTCCCACTCCTACGCTGGACTGGCGTACGCCGGCCCAGCCCACTCCGCTTACGCTTACAGGGGACGACGACATAGCTACATGTCCAAGGTCTTCCCCACTGCCTGAGGTGACATGGTTGCATCCACTGTCCACAACACTACAAACACCAACAGTGTATGTCCACATGGACATGTCTGTGCTCTGCATACTGAAGTCTGTCCAGCACATCACCGCCACAGTTGGCATTGTGTACATTCTTATTCATGGGTCACTTGCCTCCTTCGCACAGCCTTGGTTCCCACCTCTCCCCACATTCTGCAATTGTGTGGCAGAGGTGCCATGACGTGGATGGTTTGTCTACATGGCTGGCCACGGTTACCACAGTTACTTGTGTTGTCGTGTCTGGTAGGTGGGCATGTTGTTTGGCATGTTGTAGTGATTTTGTAACGTGTGCATTCCCACAGTTGTGAGTTGCATGATTGTGGAGTTGAGGTGTGTGGTGTGTTCATTTGGTACTTACCAACGAGCAGTGCATTTCCATCGGTGCCATCCTGGAAGTGCTGGTTGATGATGGACTGTCGGAAGATGTAGGAATCATGCACACTGCCTGGGTAGTTGGCGACGACATTGGTGAAGAGTCCCCGGTGGTCCACTGTTGCCTGCACATTGATGGAATGCGTGTGCTTTCTGTTGCGGTAATTGTGTGCAGTGTTGGCAGGGGGCACAAGTAGAACATGTGTGCAGTCAATTGCCCCCAACACGTGTGGGAAGCCAGCTATGGCATAGAAGCCTTGCTTTGTCTCCAGCTGTTCCGGCACAGTGTGGGGGAAGTGAAGTTGCTGGGGTACCAAGCTGATGATGACATCCAAGACAGGTGTGAGGAACTTTGATAGGGCTGGCTGTGAGACTCCTCTGACTCTGACAGTTGTTGGTTGGAAGGTACCAGAGGCCAACAGGTGCAGCACAGCCAGCAGCTTTGTCTGCGGAGGGATGTTGGTTGTCCGCTGTGTTGTTACCGTCAGCCTGTGGGCAATGTGGGTCAGGATGCTGAGGATGGATGTCCTTTTGAGCCTGTAGTGGGCAATGACATCCTCTGGCGTTAAGTCTGTGAGGCTGGTGCATTTTCGGAAGGTCCGCTGTCTTGTTCTGCGCTGCCTCTGTGGTAGTCCGGGGGGGTGGTACGGGGGGGCCTGGGGGTGGTGGCGGTGGGTGTTGTGGCCCTCTTGGGTCTCCGAGCTGCATGATCAGAAGCTCCATGACATGTGTTGGTCTTCAGATGTGGCTCTGGGCTGGGCTCCCTTTTATACTGCAGGTTGTCGTCCTGCTTAACACCAGTAGAAGGCAGGTGTTAAATGCCTGCTGCTAACGCGCCTTATTGCCTGTTTTTGGATCGCATCGCCGATCTGGCTGATCATTGAGAATATCGCGAAGTGGTGTTTTCGTGAGTTTTTGCACGGGAACGCCTACTCTGCATATCATTAGCGTTAGTTGTCGCTCTCATTCGTGGCGATGTTTTTTGCGGCAGCTATCGCTGGAAAACTGGCGATATCGGCAGTTTGCACCAGCTTGAGATAAATCTATCGCCACTTTTGCGGCGCTAAAGTGCCGATAAATCGGCGATAAGTCCTTGTGAATATGCCCCAAGGATTTTTTTCTATTTCTACTTCCTTTGCAGTTGTAAATTCAACTTTATTTCATTTAAAACATTTTCTATACTTGTCATTTATCTCCATATATATTATTCACCTCAGCGCGAAGACTTTGCACCATCACTTACTCCACCACGTGGACGGTCCCCATGAGGAAGCGCTAATTAAAACAGATAAAGTGTATCCGCGCGCTCTTGACCTTAATTTGTGTCGGCTGAGCGCGGCGGACCGCAATAGTAAATTGACTCTGCTCTTTCTTCTTCCACTGCATGGCAGCCTTCATCAGGTAATCCACAAGTAATGCCTTTACCTCTATCCTTTTAAAGTTACAACGATCACGCAATGGTGTTTCCATTAGCGGTGAGTGATAATGGACTTGCCTCCTTCTAAATGGCGCTGTTTCCTCCCATGTAACATTCTAGCTATAGATACAATGTTTTACATTTTTATACATCAATTTTGCCTTGAATAATTCGATATTCCCATTTTTGGTCATATCGACGTTATGATGATACAATCCAGGGCTGGTTTAATTAAGCGCTTACTAATCGGCGAGTCTCTCTGTTTCTGGCCTAAACACGCATTATGTGCAAGTATTTTGATTCTTTACAGTAACCCATTGTTTACTCGCATGAGACATTCTCATAAAAACCTTTATTTTTTTATTTTTTTAAATAATAGCTTCTCCTTGAGCAAATCGTTACTGTCTTGTGGGTCATACCAGGACAAGCCACACAATAAAGGCACATGTCCTAAATTTTGGTGACAGCATTTGGGCTGATTTAATTAAGTGCTCATGTTTTGGTGAGTTTTTTAGTTTCTGTCTTCTATATGTGCTTTCTGTATAGCACTTGTGCACTACAAATTCTCCCTTTTCACATTCACTGTGCCTTATTATTTCTTGGAGCACCTTGTTTCAAATATATTTGTTAAATAAAAGAAAGGTTATCTTTGAATTTAGGTTGTTTAACATTAATTAAATTAAGTGTGTTTTATCTCTAGTTAAACCAATCTATTGATGGTTTTTACATGGTTGCCATAAACCTTGAGGCTCACACGTGCCAATTAGGGACCATTGTTTTTCTTTAAAGATGATGGTGTTCCAGCTGGGGTCAGAAAGCCCACAAGATCATCAAGGAAAAAAGTGAGAAGCAGAAAGGGCTGCTAGGCTTGCCTATCTTGACACTGCACTGCATCTCTTATCCACAGGCACCAGACAGGAGGGGGCGGACAGAATAGGGGCTTAAGACCCTCTCTGGTGACCCATATGTTAAAATGACACCCAAAAGAATCCAAATGTTCTCGTTTGCCATAGGGATGAGTGCAGTATTCAGGTATTGCATTTGGGGCTTTATTGGTGCGAGGTATGGTCAAATACCAGGACCAGCAGGCCTGCGCCTAATTTAAAAAAATAAATCTACCCCTGGCATACAGTGGGTTGCTGCTTCCATGGGGAAGACACATCGGGGAAAAATCCCCCAATATGGCGACAGGTGCAGAAAGACTGTTTATGCTTTAGGGGTGGTCGTATGGTCCATTGCCAGGGTCGGTCAAACCCACTCCATATTTAAGAAAAATATCCCCAGCATCCAGTGGGCTTTCTCCCCTCCTCTCCACCCAGTGGACAAAAAGACTAATGGTGCTTTATGGGTGGTGGTATGGTCTGATGCTTAGACGGGCCACCCCAGGCTCTAATTTTAAACAAAAACATCTACCCCTGGCATTCAGTGGACTTTTTGGTGAGAATAGTTCGGGAAGTAAATTCCCCAATCTACCCCAGGGGAAGAAGAAACTAAGTTGGGGCTTTAGACATGGGGTAAGACCCAATGCCTGGAAAGGCCAGTGTCCACACAATTATTTTATATACATTAAAACATCCCTGGTTTTTATGGAGATTTCTGTCTCCCAGGATAGGCAAAGAAAGACTGTTGGAGGCTTTAACAGCGCGGGTAAAGCCTGACGCCTTAATGGGCCAGCCCACACCCCATTTAATTTTTTATAGCTAGTGTTGGAATTGGCCCTTTTTGCAGGGTTATCCTCAAACGTTTTGCCTACCTCCTGTATTTTTTCTGACCAGTTTTTGTTGGTTTTATGACTCTGGGCAATTTACTACTGTTGATCAGTGCTAAAGTGCATGTGCTCTCTCTTGTAAACTTAGTAAGATTGGTCCACACCTGTTTGGCATATTTAATTTACCTGTGAGTCACTTGTAGAGTGACATCCTATACTCCCAGGGCCTGTAAATTAAATGCTACTAGTGGGCCTGCAGCGCTGCTTGTGCCACCAACCGAAGTAGCCTTTCAAACCTGTCTCAGGCCTCTGCCGCTGCAGGGCCTGCATGTGCAGTTTACTGCCACAGTGACGTGGCACTTAAAGTGTTTGTCACATCTGAAACTACCCTTTTACTACATACAGGTCACCCCTAAGTTAGGCCCTAGGTAGGCCTATGGCAGGGTGCTGTGTAGGTAAAAGGTAGGACATGTGCCTTTATTGTGTGGCATGTCCTGGTAGTGACAAACAGCCTATTTGGTTTCACACTGCTGTGAGGCTGCTCCTCTCGTATACGCTGGTATACACATGTGAAGTTGGGAGTACTCTCCCGAGAGGCACTCTGCTGCTGTACTGTTATGCGCTTATCCTTTGGTATATGTTTTCCGGCACCGCTTAGCGGGTTATTCTGATATGTGCTCTTGTTCTCAGCAATCTGCTACTGATTTCAGCCCTGAGGAAGTCGAGGTATTACTCACCTGTTGACGAAATACATTTGGGCTGAATTTCTTTATGATGGATGTACAATTCCATTAATGGTTGGAATTTTCATTAGCTGTGTGACAGTCAACCTTTCTGATCTGAAGACCTTTGGATTACTCCTCCTTTTGCTCAAACATGGATTAAAGTGGACTTGTATTCATCTACTCCCGAATGGACATTGATAATTTCTTTGTACTAATTGAGTGCTCAGATTGTTCTGTTGACATTACTTGCCCCTCTGCTGAGGAGCTAATTAGGGTTGTTTGGTAACTGACCCTTTTCCTTTGTGCACCATTCAAGACACATATGTTGTGTTACTTTCCCCACACGGTTTGCAGAGCATCTACTGTTGCAGACCTGGTTACCAAATTATTACAAATGCTCATCTCGTAGGTTTGCATTGGGAATTCCTCGATATGTGTTTAAGTGGAAATTTCTGATATGACAGGGGTAGCGTGGCCAAGTTTGGTATGTTTGGAATAGTGGTAATAAATCCTGCTTATTGGTGAAAGCGGATTTGTTATTACTATTTTAGAAATGCCATTTTTAGAAGTGGGCATTTCTGTGTGCTTATGACATTTTGCACCCTGCCTGGTTGTGTATTCAATGTCTGGTTTAGACTGTTAGGAGAAGGGGATGTGCATTCACCCTAGACAGTCACAAGGGGGGTTGAGGTGTGTCCTGCCTTTCCTGGGTGACTCAGCGCTGGACTGAATAGTCCTTGGCTCCATTTAGAGTGGTGGAAGGAGTTTCCCTGGCACCTGAATAGGCCTGGTCTGCATTTAGAGAGGTGGGAGGAGTTGCACCTGCACCTGAAAGGGGCTGTGCCTGAATTTCACAATGCTATCTCCGCCCCCCTGTAGTGTGTCTGGAGCCAGGGCTTGGGATTGAATGAGGGTGTTGTGCACTTCTGAAAGTTGTTTGAAGTGACCCCCAACCAAAGAGTATAAATACAGGGGCTATGACCCCATGATTAGAGACACTGCGAGGACTTGTAACCAGGCACTGCTATTTCTACACCAGAGGACTGCTGTGTGCCAGGAGGAACCGCCATTTGGATCACCTGCTTGTTGTTCTGAAGGCACATCCCCTCTGCAAGCTGACTATCTGTGCTGACCTGCCTGCCGTTCCTGTGAGTGTGTCCCCAGTGCTCTCAAAAGGGGCCTACAAAGGTGGCACCTGGAGCATCTCTGCCGTGGGACTCTTGTCTACATGAGTCTGGCAGCAGTGTGCTCTGAGCTGGGAGTGAGGGTGCTCCTATTCAACTTGCTGCATAAGGAGCACTACCCTTTCTGTATGTGAGGGGTGGGTTGGCCTGCAGTTGCTGACCCTGGCTGAAGAAAGGACTAGACTGTTCTTTCACCCATGCTTCAATCCAGCACGTGGTGACCACGGTATTTTGACCCTTAAAAGTGAAAGCTTGTGTTGAGCGCTATTTTTCCAGTCCTAGCGCTGGCTCGCCACCGTGTGTGCCAACCTGCATTGTCCCCATGTGGCCGTTTGCCAGAGAAAACCAAAGGAAGCGTGTGTTGAGCGCTTATAGTCCTTTTTGTTTCGTGCCTTCTTAAATAGTAGCCCCTGCCCCGTGAAAGCCCCAGCGCTGCCCAGCTTCCGAGGCTGTCCCACCAGATGTGAGCGGAAGAGCTGGCAGAAGGACAAACCAGTTGGCACGGTCTCCGCAAAAGAGGCCGCTGGAGCACAACCGTGAAGTCCTAGGCATTGCCTGGCAATGGCCCCAGAGCCGAGGGAGAAAGGAGAGGCTAGCTAGGAGCAGGCCGTGAGTCCGCAGCAGATGAGAAAGCACCCGGCAAGAATACCCCAAGGAAGTAGGTGGCTGCGACAGTGACAGGTATTGTCCGGGGCAACCATCCCGCGTGGTGGGAGGAACGGGAGCGGCAGCCCCCCTTTTGTCGACCTCATGACGCGAGGGTCGCTGCATGGTCTCCCCATTTGATTGCTTCTCGGGTTGTTGGTATTCCCACCTGTGTACCTGTTGGAAGGAACACTACTTTGGTGGTGGCCATTATGGGGCGATCCCATGATGGGGCCCCGGCTGTGGGGCTGTCCCCACGCTAAACAAACTACCTAAAACTACCGTAGTCATGGTTGTAGGTGGGCAGGTGCCCTGAAGCCTACGTGTCAGGGAGCAGTGACTACTAGACTCGGTTTGGGAGACTCCCAGAAGTCTCTGTGCCCTACATAAATGATCTGGCTACCATAACAGGTGTAATAGAAGTGCAAGGGCGCTGTGACCAGAGATGTTTATGGTAACATATGGTGTGATGGATATGCTGTGGTTAATTCTGCTGTGTTCTGCATTACCCAACTGCTTAATGCCTAGGCCCTAATGTTGTGATGCATGCTGTTTTTCCTCGCATTCTCAGGACTGGAATAGCATGCCCAGCAAAGCAAACACAAAGAGATGATGGATGGAGCGCTGAAACTTTTCAGACACTCACCCCCAGTCACAGATATGGGTTGAATCCATCATCGTTCTTTAGCTGACTTCGCCACCCCAGTTCAGACACAGCTATATGCAAATCAGTCTTGACCCTGTGCCTCATGGGAACAGACCAGCCCGAACTGCCAAGCCATGTCTTCCCTGGACCGGAAACAAGCATCCTGGGACCGGTTTCGGGCTAACAGCCCTCATCAGCCAGGCTAGCTTGAATCCAGTGGCAAAGTGAGCAAGGGACCCACGTCTGGGCATACCCTGCCAACTTAGGGCGAACAAAGCAAACACAAGGAGATGATGGACGGAGCGCTGAAACTTGTCAGACACTCACCCCCAGTCAATTCAATTTTATTTATTATGATTTAGAATTCCACAGAATTCCACATAAAGGTACATCTTAAAAACACATTTCATTCCACAAAAATTTCCAATGTAAATTCAAGTTGACATTTTCATCTAAAAGCACGAATGAACATAGCAGAAACAGTCGGTCTTGGAGTTTTCAATGCAAGAAGGGGAGAACCTTAAATAATCAAATTGTCATACATGTATTCTTACACATTTATACACATTTCTAATCTAATACTATCATAAAACATTCAGTGATAAAACTTATTATAAAATACAAAAATTTAAAATTCACTAACAGTACAAGTTTAATAAAGTGCTTGGGATCCTTAAAAAAAAAAAAAGTGTGCATGCTTAATTGCAAACATAATAAATCAGTCATAAAGACCGGAAGTTCGAGAAAAAGTGCAAGTGCTCTGTACATACATATTAAGAAGGTCTTTACTAACGAGTAACTAGCAGCAGAAAAAGTTTGTAAAAATGCACATACTCAGTTGTAAACATAACTAATCGGTCATAAAGACCGAGAGATCGAAATAAAGTGCAAGTGCTCTAAACATTTATATTAAGTAGATCTTGCCGACCTTAATATATGTTTAAAAATTGTTTAAAAAAGCTAAAAATTTTAAAACTCATCAGTTTGGATGGGGGGGACAGCAGACAATTTCGGGCCTGTTCTGCTGTAGTGATATACTTTAAAAAACAATTCCTTAAATATCTACGACGTATTGATTGTAATGCGGGACAAACAAATAAAACATGATTCAAATCTTGTATACAGGAATTACATAAATGACAATACCTCTCATGTCTAGGAATACCCTCCCAAGATCCTATTACAATTCTTAGGGGGAGTAAATTCAATCTCAGTAACAAAATCACCCTGTGAACTCCGTGTTTAAGATTCCATAAGACTTTTCAGACACTCACCCCCAGTCACAGATCTGGGTTGAATCCATCATCGTTCTTAAGCTCACTTCACCACCCCAGTTCAGACACAGCTATATGCAAATCAGTCTTGACCCTGTGCCTCATGGGAACAGTCCAGCCCGAACTGCCAAGCCATGTCTTCCCTGGACCGGAAACAAGCATCCTGGGACCGGTTTCGGGCTAACAGCCCTCATCAGCCAGGCTAGCTTGAATCCAGTGGCAAAGTGAGCAAGGGACCCACGTCTGGGCATACCCTGCCAACTTAGGGCGAACAAAGCAAACACAAGGAGATGATGGACGGAGCGCTGAAACTTGTCAGACACTCACCCCCAGTCAATTCAATTTTATTTATTATGATTTAGAATTCCACAGAATTCCACATAAAGGTACATCTTAAAAACACATTTCATTCCACAAAAATTTCCAATGTAAATTCAAGTTGACATTTTCATCTAAAAGCACGAATGAACATAGCAGAAACAGTCGGTCTTGGAGTTTTCAATGCAAGAAGGGGAGAACCTTAAATAATCAAATTGTCATACATGTATTCTTACAGATTTATACACATTTCTAATCTAATACTATCATAAAACATTCAGTGATAAAACTTATTATAAAATACAAAAATTTAAAATTCACTATACAGTACAAGTTTAGTACAGTGCTTGGGATCCTTAAAAAAAAAAAAAAAAAAGTGTGCATGCTTAATTGCAAACATAATAAATCAGTCATAAATACCGGAAGGTCGAGAAAAAGTGCAAGTGCTCTGTACATACATATTAAGAAGGTCTTTACTAACGAGTAACTAGCAGCAGAAAAAGTTTGTAAAGATGCACATACTCAGTTGTAAACATAACTAATCGGTCATAAAGACCGAGAGATCGAAATAAAGTGCAAGTGCTCTAAACATTTATATTAAGTAGATCTTGCCGACCTTAATATATGTTTAAAAATTGTTTAAAAAAGCTAAAAATTTTAAAACTCATCAGTTTGGATGGGGGGGACAGCAGACAATTTCGGGCCTGTTCTGCTGTAGTGATATTATACTTTAAAAACAATTCCTTAAATATCTACGACGTATTGATTGTAATGCGGGACAAACAAATAAAACATGATTCAAATCTTGTATACAGGAATTACATAAATGACAATACCTCTCATGTCTAGGAATACCCTCCCAAGATCCTATTACAATTCTTAGGGGGAGTAAATTCAATCTCAGTAACAAAATCACCCTGCGAACTCCGTGTTTAAGATTCCATAAGACTTTTCAGACACTCACCCCCAGTCACAGATCTGGGTTGAATCCATCATCGTTCTTAAGCTCACTTCACCACCCCAGTTCAGACACAGCTATATGCAAATCAGTCTTGACCCTGTGCCTCATGGGAACAGTCCAGCCCGAACTGCCAAGCCATGTCTTCCCTGGACCGGAAACAAGCATCCTGGGACCGGTTTCGGGCTAACAGCCCTCATCAGCCAGGCTAGCTTGAATCCAGTGGCAAAGTGAGCAAGGGACCCACGTCTGGGCATACCCTTCCAACTTAGGGCAAACAAAGCAAACACAAGGAGATGATGGACGGAGTGCTGAAACTTTTCAGACACTCACCCCCAGTCACAGATCTGGGTTGAATCTATCATCGTTCTTTAGCTCACTTCGCCACCCCATGCCCAGCAGCCATGATTTATGTAGGACCTAACCTGCATTTTAGGCCCTGATGTGTTCTGATGTATGTCGTTTTGCCTTGCATTTGTCAGGATAACTAGCATTATTCCAGGATTCGCCTTATATGTGCAGTGATGGTGGTTTTATAATGTGTGCAACCTATAAGTATTTACTTAATTGCACTAACTTGTGAAGTTATGACAATTGCCTGGTTGACAAAGTGATTTTATAATCTATGTGATGTCATGACAAGTGCGTAGTAGCACAGTGATTTATGGATTGTGGTCTAATGTGTTTGTATGTATAATACCAAGGATATATTTTTATAACCTTGTGTGCAGTCTCTTTTTGTGGTGTGCCTAATGTGCCACTGGTGTGTGAGTGTGTTACGCAAACGCTTTACACATTGTCTATGGGATAAGCCGGACTGCTTCTATGCTACCAAGGGGGTGAGCAGGCGTCATCTTGTGTGCTTAACTCCCTTACCTTGACTGGAGTGGTGGGTTCTGCCTGACTTGTGTGCATACCCTAGCCAACCAAAAATCCAATTTCTAACAACTAGAAAAAGGCCTTGGGTCAGGGCTTTCTGCCCGCTGTGAGGACAGGTTCAGGGTATAAAGTACCCTGGCTTCTAGTAGGGTTTCTTCCCCCTGGGTGGGGTTGCGGATTGCGATAGGCCTCCAAACTCCTTTGTCATGGGGGCAGAAAGACTGTAGCGGTCCTTTGTGGGTGGATGGAGTAATTGTCCACGTGGCTCCTCTCATATTTTAAATACCTGTTGGTCTAGTGGGTGGATCCATGCTCAGGGTTTGCCCTTCTGCAGTTATTCCTGAGCAGGGATTCTCGAGGGATGGGTGCTATTGGAAAGTGACATTCTCCCCTTTCCAACAGTACCTCTCTGGCTGCTTTCACTTTCAGTCTCAGTGATGTCAGTGTGTATATCATGGTGCTCGTCACAAAAACTGACAAAAAATAATCTACTTCTGCAAAGTTCTTGCTTCGCAGCTCTAGAATTTGGTCTTAACCCCTACAGAGAGAGAGGGCACAACAATCAATACAATACTATACAATACAATAGGTAGTGTCCTCTACGATGTAGGGCTTAAAAACATCTTCACAATAAACAAAGATACTCACATTACTGGTGACGTTAGGGGTAAAAACCTTGCACATAAATTTGAACACCTAACAGAATATTTTCCTCTTTATGAAGCCACTGAATAATAAATCAAAGCATGATCTTTCCTATAGCAACATGCAGGTGATTTGGTTGTTCACATAGTGCCATCACACCTAAAAAGCAGTCATTTACTGCATAGTGCAGTTGGTTTAGTGCAGGGGAACATAAAATGAAAGATGGATTCCTTGGCCCACATGCTACAATCACAAAGCCCTCTTTATATCTAAACTGATCCGAATCGGCCTTATATGTTCTAGCAGAAAGACCCAAAAGTCTGAATGTAGGATAGAGTGTACGACATGCTTCACTTTGCATCAAAGACAGACAGGATTCAAAACCAGGGTCACTCTTATGGAGGAAGTAATTGTAAGCCAAGGAGGCAACTCCGATATAATATAAAGATGTTCTGTACATGGAGAGCAAATACTCATCCTTTATTATGCAGATAATGTCAGGTTTAATTAGGATAGTATTTTCCCACAGATGGCCGAATCCCAGGTCCATGAGTGTGCATTTGACATATACCAGCCTCTGATGATACTGGCAGTGTCACTAAAGGATGATAATACTTGAATTGCTCTAAGCTAAATGCTCACCTACGGACTCTTCAGTAACTGGGCCCAGTATAATAATATAGTGCTTAAGTGAGCTCTTGCTCATCATGAGAATGGTCGTATTTCTTTGTCTGAAATTACTTTCAGCTACATTCAAATGTACTGTCATTTAAACATTAATTGGTATCCACTTTGAACATTGAAAACATATGTCATGGCAAGACGATGTCCAACTTACGCCTCATGGGTTCTGACAGAACCCACTCATGCCTTTCAGGGTATGGTTGACTCTGTCTACCAACCCATTACTCTAGAGGTGGTAAGGATGGTGAATTTGTAGTTCATTCCACACTCCTTCCACTTGGCCTTCATGTACAGTTATATGAAGTTGGTACCCCGGTCAAATACCACCTCTTTGGGGAAACTGACTTGTGTAAAGATCCCCATCAGTGCCCGGGACAAGACTGGCACCCTCACTGTCCTCAGAGGGATAGCTTCCAGTTACCATGTGGCATGTTCACCAAGACCAGGATGACCTGTTGCCCATGGCTGTCTTAGGATCCAGAGGCCCCACAATGTCAATGCCCACCCGCTCGAAAGGGGTGCTCATGACAGGGAATGGTTGCAGGGGAGCCTTACATCTCCCCCCCCACTCTGACAAGACCTACAAAACGCATCTGACTGCTTTCGCATTTGGGGCCAGTAAGAGTGTGTGACAAGCCTGTCAAAGGTCTCGCCCTGCCCCAAATGTACTGCCAAAGGCACATCACAAGCCAACCCCAGTAGGAAGGTTCTGAAGCGCAGGGGTACCACCAACACACGGGCTGCCCCTAGTTCAGCAACCTTAGGCTCGCTATGCAGGAGACCATTCTCCCAGTAGATCAGATGTGATCTGGGCTCTTTGCCAGCTGCCTGGTCCTTGGCCTGCTGCCTAAGACCCACAAAAGTCGGGCATGCTCTCTGCTCCATGCAGGACTCTTCCCTGGTGGGACCCCTTCTTGCTGCCAATGGGTCAACTCAAGCAAGGCTCCCAGTTTAGCCACCTCTTCTCTGTAGGTTCTGGGGCGTCCACTCAAGATCAGCCTCCTCCCAGACCGTGGGAATATTTGGAGTGGGTTTCTCATGCCCTTTGCCCCTCCACTTCTTGGCAGACACCTGGGCCACTGTTTCAGGCTCCAGGCTCTTCTGATCACCCTGGGCTGCCATGGACCGAGTGGTCATGCATGCCCACTCAGGCAACCCCAACATCTCCAAGTGCGACCTGAGCTCCACCTCATTCCAGGCGGTATGCTCCAGGTCATTCCCCAGCAGACAATCCACAGGCATGGATAGGCTCACAGCTACTTTCAAGGAAACTGAGACCCCCCCAACTCAAAGGGAACCTGTGTTACCTCGACGCTCACTGTTGTCTACTGCAACTATTTGGTGAAGTACTCCAAGGATTACTTGCTCTTCAGACACCAGGTGACACCTGATAGTGGTCACACTGGATCCTGTGTCTCTCAGAGCATCTACCCTCTGTCCATTGATGGTCAACCACTGCCTGTATTTCTTATTGTTATCAGGCATTAGGTTTCTCTGGACCATCTCACTATCCCCTAGTGAGACAAGGGTATTCTCAGCTGGGTCCCCACACCCTACTGGGGCCAACTCCTCCCCGAGCGCAGCATTAGCCATCACCTGTGACTGCCCACCGGTAGTTGGCGGTGCCCACTTGGGACACTTGGGATCCTATCTCATGTGACCCGCCTGATCACAAGCATAACATTTTCAGCGACACCTCTCTGCAGGTTTACCTGAAGAGATCCATGGTTTCTTATCACCCGGAGGGCGGGAATCTTTAACCTGTGAACTAGATTGGGGCCCTTTAGAGAACTCCCTCTGTTTACCCTTGTCCACCCCACTCTTCTGGTGCGGACCCTGCCCACCTTTGGCGGAGTATGCCCCATAAAGCCTCTTTTGGACCCTGGTGCTGAGCCAGCAGTATGCCTCCATATCTAGCTTCCTGGTGTCGGTAAGCTTATTGTCAATCAAGGATATACATGCAAGTTCAATGAAGGTGACACAGTACCGATTGTATATAAATCTCATCTCTACAGGAATACTGAGATGCGTTTTGCACCAACTGAGAAAATACTGACAGCAGTACAAACTGCTGTAGTGAGAGAGCGAGCTGTGGCTCAAGGCAAGTGCATAATTGTAGTGACCCCAGTACTGACTTTTGAGGCAGTTACCATAGCTAGCTTTCCATATATTAAGTCTTTACATCCTAGATGGATACAATGGACTAACTCATTCACTGCAACAGATGTAGACCACAGATTCCATTCTACACTACAAACACAAGCATTCCTCCAGTGCGAACAAGAATATCCTCTTCCTAATGATTTATGCCTCTAGATCGCTATGACTACATCATTTACACTGATGGGTTTGCTCAGTCTGCCGTAGGGGCCAAACACCAATATTCAGCTGCCTGCGCAGTGGTAAAAGGGTGTATGCATGATGGAGAATTCCATCCTCAGAAAACCTACACACAGTCAAGTAGGTGATTGCACAGCCCAGCTAGCAGAACTAAAGGCTCCAGTACTGGCTCTGCAAAATACGGATGCTGGATTCCCAACACTTATTGTGTGTGATTCGTATTATGGTGTGCAGTCATATAAAGAGTATCTTCATTATTGGAGCCAGAATGGATTCAGTGATTTGATAGGCTGAACAGTGAAGCACAAGTTGCTTTGGGAACAGGTGGCTAAGCTTAAAGAATGCTTGCCATGGGCTCATATCATTCATACATTGAGTCATCATGTTGGCGTTCACGTTGCTGGGAATTCACTGGCTGATGAAGCCGCAAAAGCAACAGTCCGCACTGCCGTGGTTGTTGCAATAGCTCATTCTAGTACGAGGATAGACAGAGACATCATGGTGGCTATCAATGCTGCATGCGATGACACACACCTGCCTAAAGGCTTTTCAGTTGAGTACTCCTACAAGTTAGATGCACAAAATACACTGTATGCTCAAATTCCAGGAGTGGGGGACAGAGTAATACCAAACAATGATCGCAGACTAGGTTTGATACTGGCTGCACACGAGGGTCTGGCTTCTGCTCATGCAGAGGTGGCTGCTACAATTTCATTATTGCAGCAATGCTACAGGTGGCCGCGTCTTTACAAACAGACCAAGGACTTTGTCCTCAGATGTGACATCTGCTAGCAGATGAAGGGCTCCACAGTGGCACGCCCACCACAGACACCTCTTTTGATATCAAACAAGCCCTTGGCTTGTGTTGATTTGGACCACTGCGGCCCCTTATCATCTGATGAGGCCTACAAGTATATCATGGGGGCAGTGGATTCCTGCTCTCAATTCCTGTGGGTTTGGCCACAGCGATTGGCTGATGCCTGAACTGTTATAAAGGATCTGATAGTCTATATCGGGACATACGCAGTTGGCATAAAACATTCTGACCAGGGCCCGGCGTTTAGCTCTCGGGCTTACAAAGTAAGTTTGGGTATGACCCTATGTTTTTCATCTCCAATTCTCCATACCATCTCGAGGGAAAAGCGGTCGTAGAGAGGAAAAACTGAGACTTATAGCAGTCTTTAACAGCAAGGGTATTAGGCTTTGTTCACAGTTGGGATCCATTACCAATATAGGGTCCAAAGGGTGTTGAACAATATGCCAAGAAAGTCTCTGGGTGGTCGGACTTCTTTTGAGATCCTGTTTGGGGTTAAGATATGGGTCCCCGACCTCGATAATGCCAGCACTGTGGCGGCAGAAACACAGTTTGGCATCAATAAACTTTTAGCTGTTTTACAAGAATGTAATGAATTCCAGGACAAACAAAGCAACGTCCAACTAAAACGCACCGCCACTGAAGAAGTGAAGGTTGTCCCGGCAAGAACTGGCTGGATCCCAAAGATCGGGGATCTGGTCAGACAAAAGACTGGGGACAAGAAGGAGTTTGGGCCGTCTTACAGAACGCCTGTTCCTGTTCTGGCTGTAGAAGATACGCAAAATCTACTTTTCCCGCCCCTTGCCGGACGCCAAGACAAAAGGTTTGTCTCTAGTGATCTGATCAAACCACACTATGTGGCCGATTCTCAACAGTAAGCCGTGTGGACTCATGGGTAGCTACCAATCTTTTCTCACAGATGTTCAGAAGGAAGCTTTAATTACAAATGAAGCCTGCTCTCTTCAGCAAGAAACATTGATAAACAATAATGAAGTAAGCCTCCTACATGTTTCAAAAACAACTACAACTGTACAGTCAACAAGTACAGAAACACAGATTTCTATTCAGAATCCAGAAAAGTATAAGGTCTACGTCAATGTATCACAAACTGAATCTCCATCAAGTTCAATACAACCTACTGAGCTGCCAAAGATAGACCAGACAGCGTCTCGATACTTCATAGACTTTGATGACTTCTCCTCCCACACATCGGAGCAACCACTGCCCCCTCCGCTCCTGCCATTTGAACTAAAGGTGCGTGTTTTCTACCTTTGCCTGAAGAGAACAAACTTTGTTTCTCCTTGGTTATAACTTTGGATTACAATTGCAATTCTCTTCCTGATTCTCTGAATTGGTTTTGTGACTGTGTTCTTTCTCCTACTGAATGGACATTTTGTCCTGGAATGCTCTGCAGTACAGATGGTTAACTTGATTTTGAAACCACACGTATCTTCACACCGTGAACAAAGAGACTTGTCCCTGGTGAACATTTCAGCTGTTCCAGTTTCAGACGGGACTGTATGGGACAAGGTATCATTTGATGTGTATGGTCCTACTGAACTGCTACAAATTCTGCATGTATTTAAAATTTCCTTATGTGACATTATCACCACCAGTACTATTTCTGACGATTGGAACACTAATACAGTGTATGAAATGTTAGAAGATCTAGAACATTTAACTGTGTTTTATTCTGATGAGCTATATGATAGTACAGCTAATTTTGAAGAGATGTTCGCTTATCGACATTACGGTCATGATTTTTTACACAAGACTAGTACACCTTGTGAAGTGTTTAACTTTACATAATGGGAACATTGTCCAACACCACCCAAGGGTAGTTCAAAAGCATTTGCACAAAGTTTGATCAGACCCAGCCTCATTTTATTATAGGCTTTCACCGTCACCTGCGTAGAAAAATATGTTGACTGACACTAAGTTGATTTACTCTGCTTCTTTCCTTTACCAGCTCTCAATACAATAGTTTGACTTTTGGAGGGACAGGAAAGATGTGAAATCTATTTGGGGAACTCAAGATTGGCAGGTTCAGGGAAGTGAGGCCTTATTTAGGGCCTCTTTAATACCACAACAGATGATTTTCCTGAAAAAAACTGTGCAACAGACAACGTGTCTTGGCTTGGCCTAGATAAACGATTTGAGATCACCATGGGTTCCCTCTCTTACATGATTTGACAACTGGCAGCAGTTAACACCTTATGATGAAAACACTATTGACACTATGCTGCGTAAGAGTAGACATAACTCATCAGATCCTTATTGGAAGGTATGGTTGGTTTGGCCTCTCAACACTGACAAATGTCAGCATAGATTCCTGGGAAACAGCAAGGGATTCACAGCCAATAGGCCTGACATTCAATATGTGCAGAGTGAGCATTCGGGGGTGATAACAACTTACAGTGTTGGGATGTTGTCCCTTGATTGGATAAAGACCTCAATACTGTCTCAGGTAAAACAAAACTTGTCCCTTTAATCTGATGACCTTGATTTACGGGAGTTTCTTTTGGGTCCTAGGAAACCACATCAAGAATGCTTCCTTTTATGCTGTCTAAAGTGAGATTTGGAAAATATCTCAACAAGAAGCTGCTGAAAGACTGTGTGAGGTTGAAAAGGCCAATGAGAACAGGCTCTGGCAGTAGTGGACAATGGTATGACTACGTTATCATCTAGAATTTATTCTCAAGGTAACATTGTCTCATCTGCTTCAGCAAGACTTTTCTGAATTACATCATGGACAGTCCCAACTTAGGTCAATTCTATTGTTGAGCTGGACTCTACATACACTATGTTCTGGATGCATGCCGTGGTGACACATAAACATCACAAATCGGTTTTTGACTTACCATCTTTCTGACCAACAGATAGTCATGGCACAGAAAGATGCTAAATACATAATGTTACACATTGAAAGGTTACAGAGATGACTTTTTACCGTTGCAGAAATAGTCTTGTCGGATCACCATCAAGTGGGCAGATATTAAACGTTAGGTGAAGGGTTCATACATGAACAATGGGAACTTCCTTTCAAGTTCCGGTGTCGGAATAAGGATAGTGAAGTTTTTCTCAGCGGCTCTGACTGTGAGAATTCTTTAAGTGAGTCCCTAGTATGCAAGAACGTTTCGTTGCACGGAGCTTGCAGTGCATCTGTGGCAAATCTGTCTTACTACTTGAAAGGGTCTCCGGCAACCAGGATATGTCCAGCTTTCAGATTATTATGAAATGGGAGTTGCTTGATGCTAAACAGTCAAGGTTGCTATGGGATGACATCCAGGGTGGCCTATGTGGTGGTTGTGTCTTCCACTGTTACATGTTGCACACAAGTCCTGTTTCCGCCTGCCCATGCAGTTACGGAGGACACGATGTGCTTTCAATCTTACCAATATGCGCTTTGATGCTGTGAGCAAACTGAAAGCCTTATTATTCCAAAAAGATGTGGCCTTAACTTCGGCCAAGGATACGTTTGATATTCAGGTGGCGCGTTCATCCTCAGAGATACAGGCACTTCTTTGTACTAACTTCTCACAGCATTTTATGGAACTGGTTCATCGTATTTTTAAAATATCTAGTAAGACTGGAATTGTAGGGTTTTTCAAGAGCATAGGCTTTGGGTTGGGCAGCACCTTCCAGGCGGTGGTTGGGATTATTCCATCCTTTATCCACTTCGTCTTCAGGAGCATTTTTGAGGTTCTTCCGTTGGTCCTGATCCTAGTTGCAGGGATATTGCTTTTATTATTTTTGCTCTGCAATGGATGCCCCAGTTCGAGATCAAATGGAACTGGCACTGCCTCACGTCCTGCTATGCTGTGAATGCATGGTGCATCTCTTTGGCATACCTTTGCTTCAAGAACTGGATGAGCATTGGTTCCTGTCAATCCAGCCAATATGGCTTCATTGCGTACTGCCTCTGGTGCACTTACGAGGGTGCCCTGGACTTGTGCTTGGTATCGTAATTGGTTGAATCTGTGGCAATACACATATTGGTGAACCCGCTGAAGGCCCATTTGTGCAGCTGTCCCTTGAGTATTCCATTGCTCCAGGCTGCGTTCTACGAGCCTCCCTGGGTTGACTCCGCCCCTAGAGGTTTGGATTTTGGGTCTGTTTCTATGGAATATCAGGTGGCTGTTTTTGCTCCCTCAGTGGCTGCTGTGGGGGTTGGATGGGAACATACTTGCTCTATCGATTAGCTCTGAGGTGTGCCTCTGGGAATGTTATCTGCGGACACTGGGAACAGCAATGTTTCATCTACCATTCGGAACATGTAAACATCTGTCTTTCCGTGCGGTGGGAACCTTTTTATTCAGCCTGGTTTATAACTTCCAAATTTGTTTTAAATTGCCTTTTGTTTTTATTTTTTATTTTACATTCTTAATATACTGGCTTTCTTTATGCTCCGGGTCTCCAAATAGCATGAGTGCCTGGTTTTAGTGTGATTTTATCATGTACATATTTCAGTGTTTTTCTTTTTATATGCTGATGTTTCTTTTAGTAATGGGTTATTTGCTTTAGATAGATTCTTACCCGACCTATGTGTGAGGAGTGGGTGTCATGTGCCCGAGTTGGGCCCCATAGAAAATAGTGCCATTTGACATATACACATTCCTTTCCTAAGCAGCCGTGGGGGTGGATTTCGAGGGACGATGCAGAGGGAAAATTAATTATTTATTTAATTTTCCCTCAGCATCGTCCTTTGAAATCCTCCCCACCCGGCCCCACCGCCCCACTGCTGTTACCTGCACGGACCACGGCTGTTCCTAAGTTGCCTTCTCTTTGCCATATCGACTTTTGACACACACTTTCATTTGTGACACTTGGGCTACTTTCTTGTAAACACTGACCTTGCTGACATGGAAGGCTTCGTGAGAACACTATCACACTGCCTTGGCATTAGGTGCAAGGCCCTCAAGTGCATGATACACATGTGTTTATTATTACATCCATATGGCAACACAGCTAACTGTGAAATACAAACAAAGACAGCCTGATCACAATCTCGACCCAAGGCCAGGATGCCCTTTTCTATATATAACCTTTTGTTTCCAAATACAATCAGAGGAGACACTTCTGCTGACTTCGAGGGGTTCATGCCTGCTGAAGCTTTTGCAGAGCAGCTGTACGACATCTCCATGAGGAGTGTCCAGTTTGTGACCAAGACGGGGATCCTACACTCTTACCCACCAGGTAAAGGGGTTAGATCATCCAGAAGGGGGTTTCTTGGCAGAACGCACATTTACACCCTAGACACCTAGGTTAGGGTTTCGCACCATAGGAGTACGTTAGATTGTTATATAATTTTTATATGCCTGCATATATTTAGTGTATCAGCAACATGGTGGAGCTGTTTGTCTCTTCACTGTTTGCCAGAACTGTTCGCTCCCGGCCTAGGCTTAGGGGGGCTAACAGTAGCATTGTGAGCTAGCTGGTCCAAGTGACAACATCTCCTGCTCGGAATCAGTATGGCACTATTCCTACGTTTATGTTATCCACCAACGTGCAGTTGCTACTGATTAGTAGAAGCTACACGACACACCAGGTTATCTGTGTCTTTGACGAGAACTGCCATCTCAAGTATTTTGTACAGCGGGTGCTTTAGAAAAGGTAGCCACATTAGGGTTGAACACTACCGTATCGGGGTCTTCTGGTTGAAGGCAGTCTGAGCGGACTCTGTTACAGACGTCCCTATCATAGTCAGTGACAACAGGAATGGGTGCTCGGTTTGAAGATGGGGGCGTAGGACACGTCAGGATCAAAGTGCAAGAAGGTGTCAGGGACAGAAGAAGTGTAGAAGGCTGCAGACTGGGGTTGGTCCTGAGATTCCCCAGTGACCTTGTTTATGACCTAGGGTGGAGGCGCCACCTGAGTCAGAGGGGAATGAATCAAAACTGTGAGTGTCGATGTTTGGAGAGGCGAGCGGGGCAGAAAGGCCGCTAGTGGAGGGAGTGACTGTGAGGTAAGCGTGGGCTTAGGTCAGGACTTGTGACCTATCAGCCGTCGCCGTCATATGGGGACAAACTTCGTCCTTGGGGGGCGTGGTGTCCTGTCGGGCAGGGGTGGCGTCACGGGATTGGGATCCGATGATTGCCTGGACATGGCATACTGCCTAAGGTATCGGGAGAACGGCTGGTGAACCTCCGCTAAGGCCATGTTAACGGGTAGGGGCACAGAAGCGCCCAAGGCTTCCACAATATTATCTGCCTGTCTGAGCTCCTTCTCAAAGTCATGGGATCCTTCCGAAGTGGCACGGCGACCAGCCATCAGGGAGAACAGTGCTGAGGTACTGTTAAAGTTTAAGAAACAACAACCAGGCAAACAGAAACAGTGATGGAAAACCGTGGTAGAGGGGGTTTAAACCTAAGATGGCTGTGGGTGGAGGCACTATGTTGGAGGAGACGGTGCCTGAACAGGTGATGTCTCAAGCCCCTCAGGAGAACCTGTTAAGCCGATTGACTTGCCCTGGTGAGTGGGCGTAGGGGAGGCAATTATTGTTTCAGCGTGTGCACCGAGCAGGGCCCAGCTCACTCCTGCAAAGCCTTTAGTCTACTTGCTTCACCTGATACCAGCCCTGCCAAGTGCCACACAGCTCACGTTAGAATAATGCATTTCTAGTAATTTTACCACATTGCTACAATTTCTGAGATTATCACACAAAAGAACTGTGTCCTGAAGTGTGATAAAATGGTGTAGGTTCAGTTTCTCTCTTTGCTGGGACGGAAGCATAAAAGCAAACCTCCGAGTACTGTTTTTCAAAGCCCACAAGATGGCGCTAGTGTACAACATTATGACGTGGAAATATCCTGCTATCACAGAAAGCCAAAGGAACTTCAGAGATTTGAAGCCTGAAACACAAAACCACACACCCGCCTAATTAATGAAAAAAGCACCCCTTGCTTAAACCATAGTATCAAACAGATGTGGATGTCCCGCCACAAAACGAAGCTTCTGAATACATTCCAAAAACTGGGTCAGTCTAAACTGCAGTAAAAGAGGGGCCTATTTGGGGAACTGTACAGGGAGAAAATCCCCGCTGTGGCCCCTCTCACTTCCTGTAGCCGGCCTCGGGTCCCACGTGGCAGAGAGCCTGGATAGACTCTGTCAATTGATTATGATCTGATCCTTCCATGAATTTGATTGATTGCCAGCCAGAGAGGTGCAGGCTGTCTAAGGCAGGGAATCTCTGTTTAATTTATTGTTTCTCTGCCGCCAGCCCAGCAACAGGTGTCCCACCTAGGCTGTGGGCTGTGCCATGCTACTACTAAGTGTGGGTCACATTATACAGTTTGAGAGAAACTGTCACTCATAGTTGTTGAATGTCACTCACAATTACACTGAAATTATGAAAATATCACACATAAGCGATCTGAAACCTTGGCAGTTATGCAATACAGGTCGGGAAACCTGGAGCGTGCGAGTTGCGCGCACGGGGAGGCGAGGTTAAAGCAGGACAGAAACTGCTGCGCTACAGCGTGCTGCCTCCGGGCATCCCCTTCGGGTGCTTATGTAATACAGCCATGAGAAAGGATCAAAACTGTTCATAAAGTAAGACAAATACCAAGAATATTAAAATATGGGGGCTATGGTGCTTCCCGCTAGCACGTAGTCCGTGGTGATGCTCCTCCCCCTCCTGTGATGGCGTCTTCGGCAGTCAGTGAGGAAAGAAACGGCCGTTAGAGGGGTGCCGCGGCGATGGAAATGGCATAGCGCTGGATTTTTTTAGTTCTGATTCGGTGGACGCGATGGCGATGGCGTTTCTCGACGGCCCCAATGATTAATGCCTTTGGCGGTGTTTGCTTCCTGGAGGTGACGGTGTGAGTCTGACTCTCGAAGATTGGAGGGTCAGGTTTCATCTTTCCGGAGAGCTAGGAGTCCGCTACTTCGGTGATTCAGAGTCGCTGCATGCTGTGTGAAAGCCCATGGTGCGGAGTTGGAGGGCTGGAGAAGCGCGCTCTGAAAACGGAGGAAAAGGGAAAAGACAAGAGAAGGTCTAACCAACGGCAACATTTCTGAGTGGAAACTCGAGATGACGGAGACGGAGAGTGAGGTCTGGAAGAGAATGACAGATGGGTGAGCCTGGAGAGACTTACAATATCATAAAGTATCTGGCAAGTGTTTTGAGAGGGTTTTTTTTTTTTTATTTTATTTAACCTCGGGACATTAGGTTAAATGTGTATATTATGAAGAGACATCAGAGGCTTGCCGCAGCAGTAGCGAAAGTGGAGGCTGCAGCCAAATCTAAAACTCGTTCAGCTAAAGCTAAGCTGAATTTGGCGGTAACAAAAGTAGGAGGCAAAACGCACCAAGGGGAGTCCTCCTTCAGCTCACAAAGCTCTGAAACTGATGATTTACCTTTGAGGGAGTCAAGTTTACAAGACGCGGCAGGCATTAAGTCAAGAGATACCACCATATGCATTTCATTAGGAGAAGCAGCAGGCTATAAAAATCTTGAACTAAAAAATACTAAAGGCTTTCCTCTTTTTGCTAAAAAGACGCCTACTCCTACTACCACTGCTACTTTACTGTGCCCAGATAACCCCACCCAAGCTTGTCCAGACAACCCCAGTCAAACTCTCCCAGTACAGAAGGCCTTAATTGACTTGTCGATATCAGTCATGCCAGCGGTCCAACCAACCTCTCCGGGTTCAGTTTCCTCCTCTTTTCCTGGGGTTCCCTCCTCCGGAGTACATGGTATGCAGATACAAGGGGAAGAACATCGGATGGCTCCATTTGACGCAGAACAGCTTAATAACACCACCTCAATTTCAGTATTGGCCACCCCGACTTTACTTCCTCAGTCTCTTCCCCTGCTCCTTCCTCCTGGTGGAAGTTCAATTCAAATTAACGCAACCAGGGCTGACCAGCTTGTACAGCAGGGCCAAAATGATATGCAAAGTCACTTAGTAGCTCCAATTATAACAGAGACGGAAGTGGTGGATTCTTTGTCGTTGGAGGATCTCAGTGAGGTCTTGCCAGGGGTGAAGGAGTGCAATCCAGTAGTGGATGGGAATGAGAAAGTTATGGTATACCAACTGGATGTCAAAAATATGCTAAATATGATCCTTGAGGAAATTCAGGACATGAGAAAGTCGCAACAAGCTGAAATAGCTACAATTCATCAGCGATTGAGCAAAATTGAGGAAGCGGTTGCTAGCCTTCCAATTCGACTCCAGGAAGCTGAAACAAGAATCTCCCTGGTCGAAGATCAAATGAAGGGTATTCTGCAGCAGGTGGATTCAGCCTCCCGTGAGAAAATCAGAATGGAGAGTAAGATCGAAGAGCTTGAAAATTTCTCACGTCGCTCAAATCTGCGCATAGTTGGTGTCCCGGAGCAGATTGAAGGAACAGATACATTAAAATGGGTTGAATCCTTTTTAAAGGAGGTAGTGATTCCAGAGTTCCCCGGTGATTTATCTGTAACTAGAGCCCATCGGGTTCCAGCGCATCTTCCCCCTAATCTGAAGTTTCCGCGAATTATTCTTGTTAATTTTGCTGACTCCCGGATAAAGGAGAAAATTTTGTCTAAAGCTATTTTGTGTAAACAATTTGAAATTGAGAATGGTGTAAAATGCAGAATTTTCTCTGATATGTCTGCTGATGCAGCTAGAAGGCGCAAGGATTTTGTGAAGTTGTTGTATTTGTTTAAGGCCCAAGGGGCGCAAGCCTCTATCGCCCAACAATCCAAGCTTAAGGTTCTAGTCCAGGGGAAATTTCATTTATTTACTCGCATTGAAGAAGCCCAGGAGCTTCTTAAAACTATTTCAACTGGGAAGTAACTGGGAAGTAACTGGGGGTTCCCTTCTGTCTTTATGAAGGTTGTTGTCATTGGTGGGACCGTTTTGGAGGCTTTTGCTTTTAAAAGGTATATTTATGCCTTCTATCTCTGGTTATGTATTTTATGTATTCAGATTTAGGAAGGTTTTGTCTGTATTATTATCATTTAAGGGAAAGGAAAAACATCTTTTTTTCAGGAGGGGGTAGGGGGGGAGGTCACCCCAGGTGCAATTCCAGGGCACCCATAATAGTACTTGGGGGGGACTGAGAAGGTGGATAACGGGATTCGCCGCTTTCTCAAGGTTGAGCAGGTATGGGTGGGAGTCCAGGGTGGGGGGTTGCAAGGGCTTAGCAAGGGAAAAAATGAACAAGAAAGTAATGTAGTTATTTTGATAAGGGTATTGTGGCATCAGAATTACCTGGGAGATATCCGTTTGAGAGATGGAATAAAAGGTAGGATGAAACCAGTGGTAAAAGAAAACATCAATAAGCTAGGAGGAAACCTGGGATGGAATCAAAAATGGAATTAAAAGTGCAGAATATAAAAGTGGTTACATGTAATGTTAACAGATTATTGAATCCACGAAAAAGTTCGGCCTGTTTAAACTGGATACATTTTCTTGCTCCTGAAATTATATTTCTACAGGAAACTCATTTTAGGTCTGATACTCCGAAAATATCCCTTCCCAAGAAATATACACAAGCATATTTTTCATCAGCCAATTTAGCGGTAAGAGGTGTAGGGATTTTATTTTCTAATTCACTAGATTGGCAGGTTAAGGAGGTACGACGGGATGGTAAAGGGAGATGGATCTGGGTAAAAGCGAAGTTAGAGGAAACAGTTCTGAACTTGGTCAATTATTATGGTCCTATAGAGGACGACACAGTGGCCTTAGAGCAAATTTATCAGCTGATAGCACAAATGGAAGGTATATTAATTTTGGGCGGGGACTTTAACTTCATCCAGAATTTGGTACTGGATACATCAAATAAGGTGAAGCGTCAGTTAAAGCCCAAAACTACAAAATTAATAGGTAGGTTAACAGAAGATTTTTCCTTAATAGATCCCTGGAGGTTAGGTCATCCCGGCCTTCAGCAGTATACCTGCTATTCAGCTAGATTTAGATCAGCATCTCGACTGGATTTTTTCTTAGTAGATAAAATGTTCGCTAATGGATTCACAGAAATACTTTCCAACTCTTTTTCAGACCACTCTTTAGTTTCATTTATATTAAGGATTAGAATTACTCCTAAAAACAGACCTAAATGGCAATTTGATAAATCCTTAATACTAGATCTTACTTGGATAACAGAAACTAAAGTGTTTATAAAGGAGTTTTTTCAGCGTAATGAAAATTCTGCATCCATGTTTATGGTATGGGAGGCATTTAAAGCGACCTTCAGAGGCCACACAATATCATATAAGGCAAGAATAAATAAACTAAGAAAAATAAGATTCAAGAATTACAGACTGAAGTAGAGAAGGCGAGACGAAATGTAGATCTAATAAATACAACAGAGTCCATTTTTAGAGTACATCAGCAGGAATTAGTTAAGGCAAAGGAGCATTTGAAGGATTTTTTGTTGGAAGAAATATCTGGGAGTAGGGCTTATCAACAGAAGCTATATGAGGAAAGTCAACAGATTGGGAGATTTTTGGCTTGGTCTACAAAAAATCAGAAAGCAACTCAAATAATTGCCCAAGTTAAGAACCCCTCAACTGGTATGTTAGTTGATGATAAACAAGCTATTTCTGAGGTATTTCTCTCACATTTTAATCAAATTTATGCAGAAACACAAGGGGTAGACGAAGCAGATTTGACGGACTATTTTGAATTGTTGGAGTTACCCCAAATACCCTTACAAGCTTCTGAGATATTAAATAAGGCAATTGAGACTATAGAAATCTTAGCAGTGTTAAAAGTATGCCCATGCTAAGGCAAGTGGTGTAGATGGGATCCCAGTGGAAGTTTTTAAGGCATTTCAGGAAGAAATTCTTCCTTTTTTGGGAAAATTGTTTAACCAGATAAAGGAGGGTCTATATATCCCGAAGAGTTTTAAGGAATCGGTTATAGTAATCTTTCTTAAAAAGATAAAGATCCCTGCGATCCCAATTCCTACCGCCCAATTAGCCTATTAAATACGGATTATAAATTATTTATGAAGATCTGGGCAAAAAGAATAGTCCCATGCGTACAGCAGGTGGTACATGAGGACCAAAATGGTTTTATTCCTGGGCGATTGATGGCAGTCAATACATATTTTTTGACACAAGCTATCGACTATTTCTCCACTAATAAGATGGATGCAGTGATTATGATGTTGGATGCCGAAAAGGCTTTCGATTTGGTAGATTGGAGCGCTTTATTTTTTATTTTGGATAAATTTGGGTTCCCGTCACATTTTTTACGAATGTTAAAAGAACTTTATAGTTGTGCGGAAGCCAAGGTTGTCGTAAATGGAGAAGAAGCGGGTAGGGTAAAAATCAAGCGTGGTACACGCCAAGGATGTCCACTATCCCCCCTCTTGTTTTCTTTGTTTATCGAACCCTTAGCTGTTAAGATACGGAAGAGCTTGATAATCCTGCCTCTAATTGAGGGGATGGCGAAAGTCAAACTCTATGCAGATGATATTATTTTATATCTTAAGGCTGGGGATTTTAATGTGCAAAATGCACTTGATGAAATACAGAAGTTTACGCAGGTGGGGGGTATAAGGTAAATCAAGCAAAAACCGAAATCCTTATATTTAATTCGACTTCATTGGATATTCCCGCATCCATCTTCTTAAGGACATCACATCCAATTAGATATTTGGGGATAGACGTTACACATGATTTTAGTCAATTGTTCCCCCTGAATTATAATAGAATGCTCACAAAAGTGAGAAATTTATTAGACAAATGGACTCTGCTTAATCTATCATTAATAGGACGGATTTCGATGATTAAGATGTCGATACTCCCACTGTTCTTGTTCCTTTTTAGCAATCTTCCCTTGAAAATCCCGAGTTCTTATTTTAAGGAATTAGATCAAATAATTCGGAAGTTTGTCTGGAATAACAAGCATCCCCGAGTGAAATTTGCCACTTTACAATTGGATGTAGATTCAGGAGGTTTAGCTTTACCACATTTTCCAACATATTATCAGGCATCGTTAGTAAATTTGTTTTCACAATTGGGTGCGGAAAATTCAGTATTTGATAATTTTTTTTTGGTACAGATGTTGAAAGAGAGTGCAATAAGGCTCCCAAATTTTTTTCGGCTGGCGAAATTGCCCAAAAGGACCAGATACAAAGTGATATTAACATTAGTAGAAAGAATGCAGCTTTTTTTCAAATTACGAGATATTCCCGCATTCCATGCTTTTACCCCTATTGAGGACTGTGCAGTAGGTGGTCTTATATTATCTAGAGGCCTTTATCAACAGTGGCAAGAATTAGGCTTTAGTCGGCTTGGGGATTTTTAATCATGCGACCTTAATAACTTGGGAAACAGTCCGACTACAAGCTAATTCTTTAACTACAGCCCTCCCTCTGAGTTTCTATCAGCTAGTTAATTTTCTCAAAATCAACTATGTAACAATGAATAAGGTGGTAGAACAAATCGCCAGGCAAATGGCGAATAAAATGGTGGGGGTAGGATGCTGGTATCGGTTATTGCATCAAAAGGCCCATTCAGAAGACAATCTGACAATAGAACTTCAGAAAATTTATTTAGAGACCGGTTGTAAGTTCAATATAAGGGAATGGCAACAACTTAGGGGCCGATTCCGATCTCGGTCGGAGGCGCACCCAATACCATTCGGTCGGGAAAAAAGCCATGCGAAAGCCTGTTTCCCGACCGAACCGTACGCGAGTCCGGCCGGCGAGTACGATGCGGGTCGCCGACCGACTCGTCCGGGCGACCCGACCGCTCCGACCGACTCGTACCCGGATCGTACCGCTCCGACCGACTCGGTCGGACCCGGTCGCACCGCGCAATGGAGACGTTTTCCGGCCGGGTAAGTACGATGCGCACCTCGACCGCTCCGACCGACTCGCGCCGTCCGACTCGAACTCGCTGTCGGAGCCGTACTTTGGGGGTCCGTGTCGGACCCCCTGTCTGCGCGTACCCGTGCGGCGCACACAGGGGGACCCATGGGTCCCCCTACCTGTGCGTGTACGCCGCGAGCGCTCCGCGGCGTACTCGCTGTAGAGCGCCCTTGTCCGCCTCGCACCCATTGAGGCAATGGGAGCCCGCGTACGCGTTGTACGACCGGCTCCCATTGAGTTCAATGGGAGTCCGACCGACTCGTGTCCGATAACATACGGACGCATCGGACTCGTTCGGTCGGACTGCACGGGTCCGATTCGGTCGGAAATCTCTCCGGGTCCGGCTCGGTCGGAGAAATTTCCGGCCCGAATCGGAATCGACCCCATAATGAGTTAGCAAAATAAGCACTTAGGGGTCGATTCCGATTCGGGCCGCAAATCTCTCCGACCGAGCCGGACCCGGAGAGATTTCCGACCGAATCGGACCCGTGCAGTCCGACCGAGCGAGTACGATGCGTCCGTATGTTATCGGACACGAGTCGGTCGGACTCCCATTGAACTCAATGGGAGCCGGTGCATACAACTGCGTGCTGAGCTCCATTGCCTCAATGGGTGCGAGGCGGACAAGGCGCCCTACAGCGAGTGCGCCGCGAGCGCTCGCGGCGTGCACGCACAGGTAGGGGACCCATGGGTCCCCTGTGTGCGCCTCGCACGCGATGCGCGTACAGGGGTCCGACACGGACCCTCAAGTGCGGCTCGACAGCGAGTTCGAGTCGGACGGCGCGAGTCGGCCGGAGCGATCGAGGTGCGATCGTATCTACCCGGCGGCAACGTCTCCATTGCGCGGTGCGAGCTCGGATCCGAGCGAGTCGGTCGGAGCGTACGATCCGGGTACGAGTCGATCGAGCGGTCGGATCGCCCGGACGAGTCGGTCGGCGAATCAGCATCGTACTCGCTCGGCCTGACTCCAGCGTGTCCGGTCGGGAAACAGGCTTTCGCATGGCTTTTTTCCCGACCGAATGGTATTGGGTGCGCCTCCGACCGAGATCGGAATCGGCCCCTTAGAGGGGCCAGCTACAAGAGAATGAATTTTTTATCTAGATGGCTCGCCTATTACACCCCCCAGAAATTGCATAAGATGTTTCCAACAAACCCAAACCGATGTTTTAGATGTGATATTCAGGATGAGGGAGGATGGGTGCATATTTTTTATGAATGTAATATGTTACGACTTTTTTTGGGATGAGGTTTTTGTTAAGATTTCCTCATTTTTGTCTTTGAGAATTCAACCATCGGTTATGTTGGTTTTATTTGGCACCTCGGAGGAGGTGAAAGGGTTAACTAAACATCAGAAGTATTTTATATTAATCTCTATAGCTGTTGCAAGATCACTCGTCCTACAAAATTGGAGAACAAATAAGCAACCTAGGATGGATCACTGGCTTAACAAAATGTATAGAACGTTTAGGTTCGAGGAGGCCTATGCGAGACGGGTAGGAGCAACCAAAAGATTTAGAGCTATATGGCAGGAGTATTTCGATCAGGATGAGAGGGAAGGAGATGGATCTTAAAGGCAAGGTGCTCCAGAGTTGCCTACCCTCCTATAGTGTAATAAGGTGAGACAGATTATGTATATTGGTATCATGTTTGATATAGGAGAGGAGCAAGTCTATTAAAGTAGAGTTTAAATGTTATGCACTTTATTTAAGAATTGCTGCTATTTTGCACTAGGCACTTTAAATAGCTTATGTATGGCATTTTATTCAAGAACTGCTGCTATTTGCACTATGCACTTTAAAGCGTTCTCTGCTTCTTTATCCATGGAAGGTCAGAGTTATGATACTCCCAGGCTGATTTATGTAAAGCCTAATTACTAAGCACTTTATTTAAGAACTGCTGCTAATCGTCTGAAGGTCTAGATGTTGTATATAAGGCTTTAACGTTTGCACTTTAATTACGAACTGCTGTTATTTTATTAGTTGGTTTTTTCTCTATTCAAGCACGGAATGATATTTTATATTTTTAAGGGGGAAGTTAGTATTGCTGCTAGTACTAAATGTAATTTGGATATAATTTAGATATTGAATATGCTTTGTACGCATTTTTAATACTCACTTTCTCTGTTTGTATTATGGTCATAATATAGTATTGGTGATGCTACTAATGAGATAAATTTTATTTTTTGTTCATTATGTGCAATTTTGATGATGCCATGTAGTATGTATGTCCAATTGTTATTCAACTACTTTCTTGTTAAAAAAAAAAAAAAAAAGAATATTAAAATACAACAAATATTAAATGGGGTAAAATCTACGTCTACTTATCTTGTGTGAAAGCAGCAAAGAACAAGTACATCAATATGGAGACAATGCAATTTACACATGCAGAGACATTGGGACTGGTGCAGGAGACATGATACCATGCTATGGTTTATGTGAAATGTGGTTTATTAAAAAAGTCTGTTTTGATTGGCTGCTGTTGAATTGGTATTAACGAACAGCAAAAAAGGAGAAGCATAATCCGAAGCCTCCAGTCCTGACATAGAATTCCGCTACCCCTGGCATTTTGGTGAGTTGATACCCTACCTTTACGGTACTTATTAGACTTGGCATCTTTGGCGTAGTTTCCCCTGACTTTTTGCCTCTACCCCCTGTATTTTTGATGCTGTGCTGGATTTCGCTTTTTCTGGATTAGATGCTTTGGGCACTTTGCCCCTGCTGATCAGTGTCAAAGTGCATGTGCTCCCTGTGTAAATTGTTATTACAATTGGTTCTCCCTGATTGGCATATTTGATTTACTGGTAAGTCCCTAGTAAATTGCACTGAGTGTGCCAGAGCCTGTAAATCAAATGCTACTAGTGAGCCTGCAGCACTGATTGTGCCACCCACATGAGTAGCCCTGAAAAGGTATCTCAGACCTGCAGTGTCTGTGCGCAGTTTTAAACTGCCATGTCGACCTGGCAATTGCACCCACTTGCCAGGCCTTAATCTTTCCTTTTCCTACATGTAAGGAACCCCTATGGTAGGCCCAAGGTACCCCAATGGCAGGGAGCAGTGTATGTAAAAGGCAGGACATGTACTAGTGTGTGTGAATTTCGTTTTTATCTATTGAAAGGCTATCTGTCCCATAGGATAGATAGAATGGGAGATACTTTGTAACCTCTTACAAGTATAACTTCCCATTGGGACAGGAGAGAGGAAAAAGGGTTTAGGCTCTCTGAACTCAGAATTTAATAACACATCTTTTAGTAAAGATGGCTCTTAAATTGTGTGTTGGGAAATACCACTTTTAGAAAGTGGGCATTTTCTTGTTTAACCATTCTGTGTGCCTCTGCCTGTTTGTGGATTGACTGTCTGGTTTTGGAGTGACAGGGGCTGGGGATGTGCATTCACTGTAAACAGCCACAGGGGAGGTTGAGGTGTGCCTGGCCCTCCCTGGATGACTCAGAGCGGAGTTGAATGGGGCTTGGATGCTTTTAGAGTAGTGGGAGGAGTTTTCCTTGCACATGAACAGGGCCTGTCTCCCTTGCGCAATGCCGTCTCCACCCCCTGTGGTCATACTGCACAGTGAGGACAGAACTGGAATGAACTGGGCTCAGAAACCCCTGCACAAAGAAGAACAAAGACTAAATGGGGTATAAGTAGTGGACCTTAAACCCCTGATCTTTAGATCACTTCTGGACTCAAGAGGAACCTTTGCCAAGGAGAAGAGCTGGAGAGATGTGAGGAGGAGTACTGTCCCTTTGCTGTGTGCTGTGTGTTGTTGGCCTGCAGTTGATGTTCCTGCCAAGGAAAGGACAAAGACTGGAACTTTGCTGTGAACCTGCTTGAAGAAGAATCTACAAGTGCCTGTGTGTGCTGGCCTCCTGTTCTGAAGTCTCAGGGACACAAAGACTTCACCCCCAGCTCCCCTGAACGCTACTGCTGAGAGTTCTGACCTACCAGGAGGTGCCTGTTCCAGTTTTGGGCCTCTGGAGGTTGTTACTGCTATTGGGAGCTGGAAGAACCTGAAGAAATCGACGCATCACCTTCTTGCGGCTGTTTTTCTGATGCAGCACTGCTGTGCGGGAAGAATCTCTATGCACCACCGCTGCAGAGACGACGCAGCACCTGCAACTGCAAGAACCGACACATCGTGGGATCGCGGCTTAAAGAAACCGATGCACTGCTGCTTGCCGCCGCTGCATCGATCGCTAGCGCATCCCGTATTTCTACGCATCGTACCTGTGCTGCAAGTTTTCCCGACGTATCACCCACAGACCAGAACCGTCTTGGAATCGACGCATCACTTCCGCCTACAGTCCAGATTCGATGCATCACTTCTACTATGTGCAGAACTGTTGCATCGCCTCTCCAAGGACTCAGAAACTGACTCATCCCTTTGTTTCTTAACGCTTCCCTTCTCTACGGCTGTTTGGCCTTATGAATTTTGACGCATCTACAGGTACTTTGTGTGAAATCACGCATCCATAGTTTCCTATGGACCAAGTTGCTTGAAACCTTTTAAAAGTCATATTCCTATTCTATCAGAACTGGTCTTAACCAAGATATCATCAAAGACAGCATGAAGTTGGACCAGGCCACTAAGATTACCTGGTTAAAATATGTAAAAAACTTCATGTATGACCTTGGGCACCCTGACTATTATAATTCCCCTGAATCCATAAACTCTGTCTCCAGGAAGGTGTTTAAAAGAATTTGTATGACTTACCTGGAGGCAAATAGATTTATTTTAGAAGCAAATAAACCAACAGTACAACGGCATCAATTGATTTTAACTACCCACACTATACAGCCGTATATACTGTACAATTTAAGTGGGTACGATAGATATGTTTTGACCCGATTTAGATTTGGGAACTTTTACTGTTTGATAAGTTTTCCTGAAATAAATAACTGGTCAAAAGAGCTATGCTGTTGTCCATGCAATAATCAGTCTTTACAATCATCATTGCACACGGTTTTATTTTGCAAAGTTTACAAAAAACAAAGAAAGAGGTGGATTCTGCCAATCTTAAGGCTAGGGGGGTGGACCCAATGTCGACCAGCGTTTTTATTTCTGCAATTTTTAGACATCGAATGTTTTACTAATGCAATTGCCTGTTTTTTAAAAAGTATATTGAGAATCAGAAAGACTATTACTATTTAAATCATGCAAGGACATGGGTTTTTGATACTCTGTGATGGACTTAATTCTGTGAGACATTGTTTTAATTGTGACTTCTTTTGTTTGTCTGTGCTGTATGTTCATAATCAAGTCCTTTTTATAAGATGAATTGTTTTGTATTTGTTGTGTCTGCTTTTGTGATTTTACTTGTATAAAGTCGAATAAAGCTTGTTCTGATTCTGATTCTGATTCATATTCCTATTACATGTATGTTGGATTTTTGTCGTTTTGGTCTTGTTGAGTTTAGATAAAGATACTTTATTTTTCTAAACTGGTGGGGTGTCCATTGGTGGTGTCATCACCGTGTTACTGTGTGTCTTGAGTACAAATACTTTACACATTGCCTTTAGGAAAAGCCTGCCTGCTCGTGCCAAGTTACCAAGGGGGTGAGCAGGGGTTATCTAAAGTGTCTATCACCTTTACCCTGACTAGAAGCAACGATCCCTACTTGGACAGATACCTACCTCTGCCAATTAGAGACCCCCATTTCTAACAGTACTTCATGGAGTTACTAATTGGCATCACTGCATCTCAGGCACGTCAGATGTTTTTGCTGGACTTGGACGAAAAGTGAAGCCGACCCATCATAGGATGAGGACATTTTTCAAAATTTATAAAAAATTAATTTACAGGTGAACAGATAACGTCAATTCAAGCACATGGCACCATCTAGTGGTATTAGCCGTGTTAGCTGCTAGTGAATTTATAGGTCCGGCCTTACTGATTTAGGGCCATACCCTTTCTTGTTACTAATGTTAATAAAATAGTGGCAGTTTTGCTTTATTATTTATAAACAAATTTGCAATACAAATTAGGATCCCAAGAAAAAGAGGGGCCTGCGATGTAATTAACCCTCTTCACTTTCTGATGGACCTGCTACGTCTCACAGGTATGTTTGCTGCTGAGATAATGTTATTGGGTTAGAAAATTCTGCGATGCAATACAATTATGTCCTCGCATACATTTCTCACGAAGACATCTGAGTTACAAGCTGCATGTGACTTTTCTGTGAACCGGGTCCTACAGCATGCAACTTCTTCTGACGCCATTATAATATCAAGAGATTTGAAAAATCCTACCACTTATTTTTTATCACGTTATTTACTTGCCACTACTCCCTACTAGCGATTTTTTTTTCAATTAATTGTAGTTTTCACCTTTTTAACATTTCTTCCACTCTAATCAAATTAATGTGGAAATTAAATCTATTTTTGTTCAAATATCACTCTTATCAAATGCAATACTTTGAAATGTATTATTTTGGCAAGTATGTATGCGTGCTGCTCCAAACTGCTTTTTCTTGAGCCATCACAGCTACCAATATCGTTTGCCTCCGCTTAGGTTGTGAAAAAAATGCACATCTGGCGAACCGCCAAAGGCTGTTTTTGTTGAAGTACCAACCAGCTAAACAGCAGCAAGCTCTGCTCTGTAAATTCCTAAAATTCATGTAAACGGAAGTACGTTTCCCAGCCCTGCTGTTTCTCGTTTTCAATACAATACACTGTTTACAGATTCCTTTCAATGTGTTTGCAAGGCAGGTACGTCATACAAATGGAAGTGTTTTTAAAGACCGAACATGAATCGTTCGTTTTTAACTTGAGAAATCAAACACGCTTTGTGACTTAAACGCGCCCTTCGAATTCACGAATCCTGAATTTGCCAGTGACGTAGCAATCTAATCCAAGCAACGTTTCTTGTAATCGTTAAATTAAAGAGAGGCAGTAGTGCGTGTTTTGCGTTATGGTTTAATAAATGCACGTTTGAAGAGAAACCAATGTCTTGACTTGGAAATTCTTAAACTGCTATCGCATTAATCACGTTTTCTTTAAAGGAGCAAGAGCTTTTTTTCTAGAAAACCATTACATTTTCGAAACGTTCGAATTCATAAATTATCATCGATTGTACTTACGTTCTGTCTCTCACCGAGGCTGACACTTCTATCACATTAACAGGGGAGGAAGAGCTGCAGGAAACAGCTTCTTGGAATCCAAGAGTGACATTACAAGCTTTGAAAGCTCCACCCACAGGAATCTTGTTCCTTGGCAGGCGCGATGTATTTTTCTCGAGAAGAGTTACTGAGAGCAAAACGCAGGGAAGCAGCCTTTGTTCACACATATGCTTGATATCCTTTATACATTTTCTTAGCATCATATTTAAGCCCTGATTTTCCTGCCTCGTTTTCTCATTGGCTGAATTTTCTTAACACCGTTGCATAGTAGAACATTTTTAACCTAAAGATTAAAACTCTTACGTTGCTATACCTCATACAGGGTAATTAATTATTGAAAATCATGTATTCCTCCAAATAGCTTAGAAACCTACATCTGTGTATTACACTGCCAAACACTCAAAATTAAAAACTCTTCAATAAAATAAAGCATGAAATAACCCAAGTGACTTCAAATAGGGCTTTGCACTTCAGAGTTTAGGCTAGATAATGGTCTCAGGACTCTATGATAAAGTGTTCTGTGGGCCGACTGTCCTCTCTGGGAACTGTCATGGTCAAGTTGTAAGAAACTGGGGTTATTGGTTGAGGGGATAGAGTGCTTAATCTGTGCTGGTGGTTTTCGGTACTCGGCACCAGCACTTAACTCTCAGCACCAGCACTAATGAGAGTCCACCACATGGTGGCACTGTCTGTATAATTTTGAGATGACTGCAACAACAGTGTTTAATATTTCAATGTACATTAAAGCTGAATAATTCTTGCGGCCCTATGCCATTCTTATAACTTTGGGGGCCTGGAATAGTCTAAATTGTCACACTTATAGGAGTGTGATGGTTATTAGTTGTATTGGTACTGTCATTGGCAGCGCTGGCAAGGGCAGTGGGTGGTGAAAGCTGCAGTGGCCTCCTGACATGGGTACTGGCCCTTATTCTTTAAAAAATTAAGCAGTAGCGGCTCGTGGAGGGAGTGCTGCAGGGCAGTGGGGCGGGGGAGGAGCAGGGTGGGGGTATTAAACTACGGCATAGGGCCGAACAGAGGTAAGTAAACAAATAAATAAATAAAACAAATTTCATTGCGCGCGCTGCATTGCCAAATGCGATGCAGCGCGCGCAACGAAATTCGTTTTATTTATTTGTTTACTTACCTCTGTTCGGCCGTATGCCGTAGTTTACTACCCCCACCCTGCTCCTCCCCCGCCCCGCCTCACCGCCCCTCAGCACTCCCTCCACGAGCCGCTACTGAAATTAAGCACTGTCCAGGAAGCCCTATTCAGGCAACAACCACAATCCTTGTCAAGAGTTAACCACAAAAGTCACTAAATTATCCTGTGCTTAACCTTCGGGTAGTTTGGCACCAAAGCAGTCAGGCTTAACTTAGAGGCAATGTGTAAAGTATTTATGCAGCACACAAACAGTAATAAAGTGAAAACACAACACAAGAAAAAATCCCAAACCAGTTGAGAAAAATAGAGTAAATTATAATAAATAAAATGATAACAATGCGACAAAAATCCAATCAGTAGAACTGGAGTTATGAATTTTAAGCGTTTTTAGAGAAAATAGCACCTAAAAGCATAAAGCACTGTTTGCGGTCATCTGGTTGTACTAGACTGGGGGATAGTCACAAGTTAAGCCCAACCATGATGGACAGCGAGTCGTATACAGAGACCAGGTTAGTCCTGCTGAAAAGTTACATTCTCAAGTCTGGAGCGTAGAGTTCCATTCACATTGAAGGATAGCACTGGGAGGAGGATGAGCATCGTGGACAGTTGTTGCTGTAGTGTGAAGAGCAGGTGGAGCATCGCAGACAGTCGCTGTACCGCGAAGAGACTGTCGAGCGTCGTGCATGGTTGTTGCTGTCAAGGTAGTAGCCAGAAAATTAAAATACCCCACACTTGAACAATACCACTAATCATATAGAGCACGCGAAGCAAGCAAAGCTGACCCTCAAGAAAGTTCCCTTCATACTTTCATTCTCCTTCCATTCATATATCCATTCATTCACCCTTCTATCTATTAATCCATTTATTTATCCATCCTTTACTTTCCAACCACCCATCCATATTTTCACCCGTTCATGTATACATACATTTTTTCATGCCATTACCCTTCAATACCTCCCTCTATTCATTTATCCATTCCTTCACCCAAACATCCATTCACTCTTCCATAGGTGTCTATTTTTCATTCTTTGATCCATTCACCCTTTCACCTGGTTATCCTTTTACTATTCCATCCATCCTTTCACCCTTTCATTCATTCTCACGCTTCCTTTCACCCTTCCATGCAACCGTTCACCTTTTCTTCCTTATTCCGATCATATTTCTTTCATTCCTCCATCTGTTTTTTCTTTCCAATAATCTTTTGTCTTTCACCTGCTTTGCTTTCTCTTTTATTTTCTCTTTTTCTCTTAGTCCTCTTCTGTAATTTCTCTAATTGTTATCAATTCATACTTTCTCATTCTGATTTCTTTGCTGTGCATGTAAGTCTACCTCCCACACCCACCAGTCATGGCACTCCCTAGCAATATTGTTTATTCAGTTCAGTCTGCAGGCCCGTGGACAGAAAATGCCCATAAACATCTAATTAACATCTAGTGTAATCCAGTTTACTAGCCCCTGGCACCCAGTGGCAGGCCCCTATTGAGCTTTTTAAGTGTGGTTTTGCCTACGCCATTTGTTGCTGTAGCTTTGCATTGGTGGTCTTCGTGGTCTGACATTGCTGTAGCACAAAGTAGTACAGGTCCTGCATTACCGGTCACAGCGGACAGTTGTTGACGCGAAGAGCAGGTTTCACTGGAGCTTCAGTTTGGTGGTCGTCGTGGCAGCAGAGTCTTGGTGTGAACTGGCCCATTCACGCTTGCGAGGAGCTCAAACTTCAGCATTTTCATCTTTTCTTGCAGGTGTTTCCACTGATGCCACCCAAGGGTCCAGGACCTGAGGGCCACCTCTCGGGGATCAGTACTCGCTCCAGCAGCAGAGCTCAGTCAGATCCAGTTACAGGTCCAGTTGCAGAAGGTCACCTTGGCAGTTGCAGGGAGGCTTTTGAAGCTTGTTGTGTCCCTGTTGAGTCCCTCTGGGTAGCCTGGAATGAAGGCAAGCAGGCACAATCCCCCTTCCCAGACAGCAAGGCAGTCTTTCAAGCAGCAGGGCAGTTCTCTGGCAGCCAGGCAGTCCTTCTTTTGAATCTTCTACAGCTCCAGGTGTGTTCTGAAGAATGGCTCTGGAGGTCCAATATTTATACCTGGTGCCAGCCTTTGTGTGGAGGGGCTTCCTGTCCTACCCCAACACTGGTTCTGGAAAGTTCTTTCCCTTCCCCTAGTCAAGCCTTCAAACTGTCTGGGATGTCAAAAGACATGGTTTCTTTGAGTGTGCTGGAGGTAATGTCCTTTAAAATGTAAGTGGGGCTGGCTACAGCTCCGCCCCGACCATTCTGTCAGGATGGGGCCTCCTGTCCACACCTAAGTCTCCTTTTGTGTTACTGTCTGGAACCAATACACAAACCACAACAGCAGAGCCATTCAGAGTCACATGACCCAGGACACTGGCAGAATGGCACAGTTGATTGGGACAAGAAAATACCAACTTTCTAAAAGTCAAATCTAACTAATTTCTGTTCATTCAGTGCACTCCACAATTATCCAATAGGTCATCCAAATATCAAAAGTAGTAGGCTGCAAGAGGGTATCACCCTCTGATCCAGGGTGTGTAATACAATGTTAAATAAATGCATTATGCCATTAGAGCGTTGTGTCTCCATTTGCACTCCTTATGTGTCCCCTGATGGGTTACAAATCTTTATATTCTCAAATAAATCTCAATGAAAACTGATTGGATTAAAAATCTTCTTTTGTTTATTGAACTTGTTTCTTCACATTTAAATAACCGTTTCTTTAGAAGTTATCTGTATAAAGTAATGCTTTCAGACCCAAAGAAATAGACACATTTGAAACCATAGTCAAAAAAGAAACCAGGAAAACATTCTCCTGTAAAAAACAAAGACATTGCAATTTAACAAACAAGGAATTAGACGTGATCAGACAAATGGTCAAGGACGAGTCTATAGAATTTTGTATGATGTACTAGATAGGGGCCTTGGTGATTATGGATAAACAGTTTTGCAGAGACAGCGTGAGGTATCATGTAATTGACACCTCCACATACATGATGACTAAGGAGAATCCTAAGAAAGAATTCATCAAAACAATAGAGAATATTTTGAAAATGGCCGTTGAGCAGTGAACTATCATTGAAAAACACCTACAATATTTAACACAGGTCTATCCACAGATTCCTTCATTACATATGCTGCCCAAGATACATAAGGATTTAATAAATCAACATTTCCCTCTGTTTTACTGATTGTAATCCCTGATCCATTGTCCTGTTCCATCTGTGTCAATTATGTCTAACTTTGTGTCTTGGAATGTTCGTAGTCTTGGAAATCGAGTTAAAAAAAGGTACTGTCTAATTTATCTAACCTTGACACAAAGATAGCCTTTTGCAGGAAACCCATTGTAATGATATTGCATCCATGAGACATAAGAGACAATGGGTAGGACATATTTTATTTTCACCTGTAGTTGATCGTCAAGATAGTGTTGCTATCCTCGGTCACAAATCTTTAAAATGACGTGTATATCTACAGAATTTGAAACTTTTTGTCGTTTGGTACCAGTTACTGTTTTTCTAGATAACAAACATATGGCTCTGTTTAATATTTAGTGTCCCGGCAAACCTGATCCTGCATTCTGGCATAGCAAACACAAGGAGATGATGGACGGAGCGCTGAAACTTTTCAGACACTCACCCCCAGTCACAGATCTGGGTTGAATCCATCATCATTCTTTAGCTCACTTCACCACCTAAATTCAGACCCAGCTATATGCAAATCAGTCTTGACCCTGTGCCTCATGTGAACAGTCCAGCCCGAACTGCCAAGCCAGTTCTTCCCTGAACGGGAAACAAGCATCCTGGGACCGGTTTCTGGGTAACACCCTTCATCAGCCAGGCTAGCTTGAATCCAGTGGCAAAGTGAGCAAGGGACCCACGTATGGGCATACCCTGCCAACTTTGGGCGAACAAAGCAAACACAAGGAGATGATGGACGGAGCGCTGAAACTTTTCAGACACTCACCCCCAGTCACAGATCTGGGTTGAATCCATCATCATTCTTTAGCTCACTTCGCCACCTCAGTTCAGACCTAGCTATATGCAAATCAGTCTTGACCCTGTGCCTCATGGGAACAGTCCAGCCTGAACTGCCAAGCCAGTCCATCATCTCCTTGTGTTTGCTTTGTTTGCCCTAAGTTGGCAGGGTATGCCCAGACGTGGGTCCCTTGCTCACTTTGCCACTGGATTCAAGCTAGCCTGGCTGATGAAGGCTGTTACCCAGAAACCGTTCCCAGGATGCTTGTTTCCGGTCCAGGGAAGACATGGCTTGGCAGTTCGGGCTGGACTGTTCCCATGAGGCACAGGGTCAAGACTGATTTGCATATAGCTGTGTGTGAACTGGGGTGGCAAAGTGAGCTAAATGATGATGGATTCAACCCAGATCTGTAACTGGGGGTGAGTGTCTGAAAAGTTTCAGTGCTCCGTCCATAATCTCCTTGTGTTTGTTTTGTTCACCCTGAGATGGCAGGGTATGCCCAGATGTGGGTCCCTTGCTCACTTTGCCACTAGATTCAAGTTAGCCTGACTGATGAGGGCTGTTAGCCTGAAACCGGTCCCAGGATGCTTGTTTCCGGTCGAAGGAAGACATGGCTTGGCAGTTCAGGCTGGACTGTTCCCATGAGGCACAGGGTGAAGACTGATTTGCATATAGCTGTGTCTGAACTGGGTGGCGAAGTGAGCTAAAGAACGATGATGGATTCAACCCAGATCTGGGTGTGAGTGTCTGAAAAGTTTCAGCGCTCCGTCCATCATCTCCTTGTGTTTGCCCTGCATTCTGGCATACCATTAAAGTTAAAATTGCTAACTTTCCTTACTCAAATATTATTTTAGCAGGTGATTTTAATCAGTTATTAGATCCTTTCACAGACAGACATTCTAAGTATAAATTCATACCTGATAAAACTCAGAAGCTGCTCTAATCTGCAATTTCTTCTAGCCCATTGTTTGATGTTTAGAGAGCTTGTAAATCAGACAAATCAGAATATTCCTTTTTTCCCAACTCACATAACACACGTTCTATAATTGATTAGATCTTGGTTACCAAATCACTAATACCAAGTTTATAATCTGCTAAGATTGGCTCCATTTTTCTACCTGACCATGCTCTTATTTTAGCTTCCATAAATCGCTCCACAATTGATTAAAAAAACAGATGGAGATTTAATAATTTTCTTCTGTATAATCACACTTTAATATCTGAAGCCACTGTATTTAATATTGAATTCTTTCAATGTAATAAATCCTCAGATATGTCCATTGTCAGCAATTGGGATGCCTTTAAAGCCTCTTATAGATCTTTTACTATCGCTTTTTCTGCTAAGAGGAAAAAGAATTTGAACAATCAATATGTTCACTTATTACAAAAAGTTTGAACTCTTGAACATAAATACTTTACCTCAAAATCTTCCTCTATGCTGCATTACTTAATTAAAGCGAAGTCCGACCTCAACAAAATTGCTACTATTGATGCCTGTAATAAAGTTAAATCCAAATTTTATGAAGGTCAAAATATAGCTGGCAAAATGCTTGTCAATCACTTAAAAATTAAAACTGAACGTAAAGCTATTGGCTCTCTTATCGAGGAATGTGAGTATACTGTATCAATCCCCAATGCTGATGTCTCTAATTTCTTTGATAATTTGTATTAGTTATTATATACTGACGACGTCCAACCATGTTAAGCTGATGTGCAGGAATTGTTTGATGGTATCCCCAGAGCACCCCCATTATCTGATAAATTTGCAGATCTAGAGTCTGTTATTGCATTTGGAAAATATGATCTGCTATTAACTCTCTAAAGAAAAGGAAGGCCAAGGGCCTTTTGGTTTTTCTCTTGAACTTATTTATTCAATGTCTGATTTTTTTGTTCCCAAATTATTATAACTCTTTAATTCCTTTATTTTACATTCCAAAGATAGTGGCTCCATTTTAGAGACTTTAATAACTATTATTCCCAAACATGATAAACATACTAAATTATGCAAAAACTATAGACCCATTTCACTCATTAACTATGATTGTAAGATATGTGCCAAGATCTCACCCTTTTGTTTATAATCTGCTGTCCTCATTCTTGTTAAATCAGATCAGTTTGGTTTAATTATAGGCAGACTTTCTTTTGCTAATGAAAGAATGTTTTCTAATATTATTTGTTAAGCAGGACGATTAGCATCTCTCCTTGCAGCACTATCATTAGATGCTGAGAAGGCATTTGATCATATAATTTGGCAAAATGTTCAAAACTTTTCATTGGTTCGGTTTTGGTCCTAAATTCATCTAATTTATAAAACTGCTATATTCCAACCCCAGAGCTAGTATATTTGTAAATTGTTGTTTTTCCTCTTACTTTGATTTACATCGAGGCACTAGAAAGGGCTGCACCTTCTCCACCTTGCCTTTTGTTTTATGCTTAGAAGCCTTACTGGAAAGAATTCACTGTAACTAGAAGACATCTGGTTTTAAACATGTTTTACAGGAAATTAAGTTATTTGCTTATGCTGATGACATTTTGATTTATATGTCCAATCCCCATGATTCCTTGCACCCCTTTTTACAGGAGGTTTCCTTATATTCCAACATCTCTGATTACAAACCTAACTTTGAAATACAGCAGTTAAACTCTTTATGTTATCAGTAAATGTTTGCCATGTCTAATTGTGCATGGTATCCATCAAAAATTGAATACCTTGGTATCTGATTTTCTTTAAATATTAAAGAAACAATTTGGATCCCAGCATCTTGGAGGGGAACATGGCGGTCGCTAGTTAGAGCCGGCCATGGGCTCTCTATCCTGCTCTCAGCAGATGAGCGTTTACTCACCCATACGGATGGGGGAGAGGTCTCAGCGGTCAGGCTGGTGAAGCCTTGACTTTCTGGTTGTTTTCTGCTCTCTTGCTCCCTTCGCGGCTGGCTTCTCCCGGTTTGGAGCCAGCGGCAGTGTTAGCAACGATAGGGCCGTTGCAGGACAGCATGTGGGCGAAGGCTGCGGCGCGACTCGGCAGAGGCCGGCGTGCCACAGCGAGAATCGGCTTCCAGGGCAGCGGGAGCCGCGGAGCAGCTGTGAGTGCTCCGACCCACAGTCCTGTAGCCAAGCACTACTCTGGGTACAACCGCGGAACGGCGAATGGGGCAAAAGTGGATGATGCTGCTCAAAGCCCCCCAATGACCCCAGTAAGAAGGAGGAGGAGGGGGAATTGGGGTTTTTTGGGCCAGGACCAGGCAAATGCGGGGCAGGCCCCTAATTTAAAGGTGCTGAAGCCCACAAAAAATAAGGATCTGATTGAGGCATCTATTGGGGGTTTAAACAGGTATACCCTAAGAAGTAGGGATATCTGGGGGAAAGGTCAGCTGCCCTCGGGGGTGTCCCAAGAAGATACTCCGTTATGAGTACAAACAAATTTACAGAAAAACCTGGATGCCTTGCCACCACGTACTCGTCCCTCACTAACTAAAAAAGTACCTGCAGAAAAGATATCTCTGTCTACGGGTAGAAGGCAACCCAGAAGTAAACCTGAAAGCACTTGAATTACTCCCTCACTCCATTCTTATTTCAAGGTTCAAGCCCAATCTACTCAGCTTACTCAACCTACTCAGTCTATCTCCACTGCTATGGCTGCCACTGCTGCTTGTTCTACTTCCGCGCATAGTCCTGTGCTGCCTGGGCATGGAAGTGCTCTGGACGCTGGGAGTAATACCCTGCGCCTTGAAAATAGGTTTTCCCCTTTGGCAGCAAGGGAAGAGGACATTACACAAACCCAGCGTGATTCCAGCCCCCTGAGCCAGCTTTCTGAACAGCTTCTGGAACAGAGGGAAGGGTCTAGTGCAACGCCGGCCTATCAGGGGGAGTAATCTTCCACTGAGGGCCTTCTAACCACCTTGTTAGCGGAGATAAGAGAAAAGTTTGCAGTCTTTGAACTTAATCAACAAAAGATTCAGGGGGCCTGTGAGGTGCTAGAAAGCAAGATAAATAACGTCATGGAAAGAGTTGGAGCAATGGATGTAGCCTTTGAGGACCTATCAAAACAAGTGGCTACCAATAAGAGTGAGATAACGAGGTTAAAAGATAGTGACTGAGAACTCCGAGATAAACTAGAAACTCTGGAAAATAGCTCCAGAAGCAATAACATCAGGATTTTGAATGTCCCAGAGGAACTTGAGGGAGGGGACATAAGGCGTTTCATCATCAACCTCCTTGGAGAGTTCAATGCAGACATAGAGAAGCAGTCTTTCGAAGATGACATCCAGAGAGTACACCGAGACCCGTTTTCTAAAAGACCAGGGAAGAAAAACCCGAGAAGGATTCTAGTAAACTTTAAGACATATTCAATTAAAGAGAAGATCCTTGCCGGGGATCTCAAAGCAGGGGTGTATAAGAAAGGAGAGTGGTCCTTCCGCATCAGGTCAGATATATCACGTGCCACACAAGATAGGCAGTGGGAGCTAGGGAAGTTTATACAAGAATTGAAGGGGCTGGGTGCTACTGCCAACATCCGGTTCCCGGCCTCCCTAAGGGTGATGTGGAACAATAAAATGTACAACTTTAGGGACCCCTCAGAAGTCAGCTCCCTGATCGAACAGATTAAAACACATCCAAAAGATAAGATCTAATTTCTGCCGGGATGTAGTGAGAGAGCCCGAAGTGGAGGTACCCTTCGGTATACCTCTAGTCTTTTGGGAGGGTTCCCTGTGGTGGGAGGGATGGGAGGGGGGTTGGGAGGGTGCACAAGCAAAAATAAAGTGCAAAAAATGAACACTTTTTATATTTGCACTGGGTGGGGGAGCATGTGGGAAAAAAGAAAAAAAAATCCTCATTTATAAATAAGACTCAAGTACATTTAATACTCTTTCAAACAGGTTTAGGGCTTATGGGCTTTTCTGGCCATTACATATTTCACTTCTACCTCTCATGACAGATATAGATAGGCCCAAGAAGTTGAAAATTCTATCTTGGAATGTGAATGGCCCTAGGGTCCCTTCCAGGAGAAGGAAAATTTTAGAGTACCTGAGACTTTCTGATAGTGAGGTTTTCCTGGTACAGGAGTCACACCTGTGTAAAGAGGAGTGGACAGAGACTCTTAAAAACAGAAATGGGTGGAACACTACGTTTGCACTACCCAGACGTGCCCGGTGAAAGGTGTCGCCCTTCTCTTTAAAAAATCTATCTAAGCTATACTTGGAGATTGTGTTGTGGACCCGCTTGGTAGGTGGGCAATAGCAAGGGCTAAAATTAATGGTTCCTGGTTGAACTTTGTGGGCTACTATGGCCCCAATTTAGATGACCCTGGACCTTTACACACTTTACTCCTTCAGTTGGTCGATATCAAGGACCCGATTATATTGGGTGGAGACTTCATTGTAGTCTTGGATCCAATACAGGATTCCACCTCTAGGAGAGCAATGGCTGCAACTCACAAGATGAGAGCTGCTCTGAAACAGTTAATGTTAGATATGGGTCTTTCAGATATTTGGCGAGTGATGGGAAGCACGGCAAGGACATCAGGGGGAAACTTCACTTTCCACAATAAAAAATGCGGCCATTGCTCTCGGATCGATTTCTTTTTGGTGGACTCCTTCATCAGTAAGAACACGACAAGGGTCAGTCATGTCCCTGAACATTTGTCTGACCACTCTGCTATTATTTTGGAGATCTCTCTTGTGAATAGACCCCTCTCTCGCAGGTGGACCCTAAATCGTGCTTTACTTTGGCAACCATCTGTAATTGATAATCTGAAAATTGCCACCAAGGAGTTTTTTTATTTAACGTAGATTCAGCCCCCCCACATATAGTATGGGATACATATAAAGCTTTTTTAAGAGGCACCTTAACTGCCCTGTCTACTGCACAAAATAAGAAAGTCAGACAAGAAATTAAAACACTCGAAGCTGCAGTACTTACTAACCAGCTAGCGCTAGAACAAGCTCCCAACTGTTTAAACACATCACAAAAGTTATGTTTGGCAAAAACTGAACTAGCTGACTATCTGGAAGCAATAGTCAGGAGGAAATGGGAAGCAAGCAGGTTATCCCATCATGAATATGGGGAAGGTTGTGGCAAGCTGCTTGCCTGGAAAGCCAAAGCAGATCAGTCCAGGAATCTGATAAAAGACCTCAGGTGTCCAAACTCTGGTAATATCATCTCCGAGGATATTGAGATTGAGAATGCTTTTGCTCAGTTTTTTCAAGGCCTCTATACAGAGCAAGTGAAGAACTAATGGAGGATTTTCTATTAGATCTAGAACTCCCCATGCTTCAGAGCCCAGAAAAAGACGACTTAAATAGCCCCATTAGCTTGGAAGAAATTCTTCTTATCATCAGCACACTAAAAAAAGGGAAAGCTGCAGGACCTGATTCTATTCCTAATGAAATATACACTATTTTAAAGGAAGAACTTGCCCCAATATTCCTCCAATTGTTTAACTCTGCCTTCATATCTGGCCAGGACCTTCCTCTATCCTGGGATGATGCCACCATGACCTTTCTTCTGAAGCAAAATAAAAACCCGAGGTCCTGTGAGTCCTACAGGCCTATTTCTTTACTCAATAGCGATCATAAAATATACACACAGATTTTAACTAAACGTCTGGATAAGGTGGCTGGGTCATTAATCCATTCTGATCAAAAAGGTTTTATGAAGGGGAGACAACTCCACGAGTTAACACATGATCTGATCGGGGCGATAGATATGGCAAGAGAATATGGGATTCCGTTGGCAGTAAGGACCTTTGACGCTGCGAAGGCCTTCGATAGGGTTAGCTGGCCTTTCTTATATAAAATGATCCATCGTTTTAACCTGGGGGAGGCCTTTACAGCAGCAGGCAGGGCCCTATACAAAAATCCATCGGCCAGGGTCTTGGTCAACGGAAATCTCACTAAACCAATAAAAATTGGTAGGGGGACCAGACAGGGATGTGCTCTCTCCCCTCTACTTTTTCATTTTTACATCGAACCATTGGCATGTAAATTAAGGGCATGTCGGAACATCCACCCTTTCATTTGCAATGGTTGGGCAAAAAAAATCGGGCTACACGCAGACGACCTCATGATCTTGACAGGGGACTTACAGCACTCACTCCCTGCAATATGGGAGCAGTTGGAAGGTTTTGGGAGGGTATCTGGATATTCCATCAACCAAGAAAAAACTGAGTTAATGCAATGGTACACCTCCTATAGGAGTGATCTTACGAAACAAGAGATAAGATATCTGGGAGTCCAAATAGTTCATAATATAGAAAAGATAGCCCAGGTAAATTTTGATAAAGTAGCTGCGGGTGTTAAATCACAGCTACGAGTATGGGGGGCTCTCCAACTCTCCTTTCTGGGTAGATCAAATCTCCTAAAAATTTCAATCCTCCCAAAGTTCACTTTTGTGTTTAATACCATTCCGCTAGAATTCAAGAAGATCTGGTTTAAGAAAGTGCAGGGGGAGTTTTCCAGCTTTATTTGGGGAAATAAAAGACCTAGAATCTCCTTGAAGAAGTTTAGAAGAAAGAAAGAATATGGAGGGATTGCTAGCCCAGATCTCTAGCAATACTACTATGCTTTCCATCTGAAGAATTTTCGTCAGTTGATGATGGAAAGCTCCTGCTTGTGCCCGCTCTTTAGGGCCCTTACGATGAGCTCTCAGTATCAAGTAGATTTTTTCCTTTTGAAGTTTGGTCACCCCAAATTCTTCAAGAAGGTGAGGCTAAAGGTCCTTCTAGTGGCTGCGAAGGTATGGCATCAGGTGAGATCGGCTCTACAAATACCATACTATTGTGATATAGCGCCGATCTGGGACTCACCAGGTACGCCGGACTGTTTATTGGATGCACTCGCAGTCCCCCTACGGTGATGTGGTATTTGTAAGTGGGGGCAGCTCATCAAGGACACCAAACTAATCTCATGGCAACAACTCTCAGAGATTTCTGAAAACTCGGTTTCTAAATTTAAGTACTATCAACTTTTAAGTTGGGTTAAAATGTTGGGGGAGAAGGGTAAAGGGAACATGGATTTGACATCCAAGATCTGTCTGCGTCCCAATCCATGGAAGGAAATCGCAGTGTGATATTGGATGCTAATCCAAAATGGAGAAGAAACGCAAAACCCATTCCCAGAGATCTGGAGGAGGGAACTGCCAGGCGAAGACCTCGAATCTTTAGGGCACGTATCTATGTCTCATTTGTGGTTATATGTGAAAGCTGCTCCTTTAAGGAAGAACCATTTTTTTTACTGTCCACAGGCATACTGGACGCCACAGAAACTATCGAAGTTGGGGAACCGCATGATGAAGAAGTGCCCTAAATGTGGAGGAAACAACGCAAACGAGGTCCACATGTTTTGGCAGTGTCCCTCAATCCAGCTATTCTGGCAGAGAGTGGGTAAGATTATTTCAGGTATTATGGGCCACGAGATTAAGTGGAGTTTGGCTCTTGTGAATTTTGGCATGGTCCCAGATGGGGTAGATGTGTGGGGCCTCCTCGGGACTCATAAAGCCCTCATCTTCGTTTTGATTCTCCTTGCACGAAGGGAGTTGTGTGTTAAGTGGATCCTCCCTTGTTCCCCAAATGAGGATGAATGGATTCGCTCTGTACAAAACATTTCATACCTTGATCGGGTGGATAAACCTGTAGAGAACGCAATTTTGGGAACTCTGGGATGATTGGTTTAAGCTTTATGTCTCCAGCCTATCTCACTGAGCATGGAATTGCTCTCTTTCACTTTTCTTTTTCTCCTAATTCTGCTTATTTCTACATCTCTGTTCTTGCATGACCATGTTCTGAGCTGGTTTTTTTTAGATCTTATGGTCCAATGATTAAGTGTATGCTATACAGGCTGCCTCGGTGGTCTGGATCACCTACTTTTAGCACCTGTTCTTTGGAGGAGTCAGTGCCATCGCCCATCCAGGAGGTATTAACATCTTTTGGCCCCAGGATATTTTTATCCATCCTCCCTTGTGGAGAGATCAGGTGCTTCTTTTGATTTCCTCCTGGTTTTGGTTTGGTCTTGGTTTTCAGAACCCAGAGAATAGTTTGACAAATGAGGACTGAAAATAAAAAAAATAAAAAAAGGAAACAATTCATATTCATTTTGGAATGCTAAAATCTAAAATGCAAAACTTTCTTTCTGCATGGTCTCCTCTTCATTTCTCTTGGTGGGGCAGTCTAGATACTATTAGAAAGTTGATGGCACATTATATTTTATACACTGTTTCTATGCTGCCCTTCAAATTTCCTAAATACTATCTTAAATAAATTGATTCTATTTGTTTGGAATTTCTGTGGAATAATAAGCTTCCCCATATTGCTGTTTCTAAGCTCATAAGACCAACAACTGAAGGAGGTGTCAGATTCCCTGATTTCAGACTCTACCACTCCTCTTTTATAATTAGACAATTTAGTGCCCTAACATATGATTTTAATGATACTCCTCCAACCTCATGGATTGTTTTTGAATGCTTGCTACTTAATGGTTTTTATTTCAAGGATATTCTCTTTATGACCAATTGTTCCTTTATTTCTAAACATTCTATTTTAAAATATTCTCATGTTATATTAAATAGAGTGTTACTATCATTTTATTTTAAACATTTGAAGGAAAGAGGTTTTACTCATATTTATCAATTTTGGAATGATTATTTTGACTTATGAGCTACCTACCTCCTTTCTTGCTGATTATAATAAGATGTATCAATTTCTACATTTTATTTCCAAGTCTCCTATAGGTTATACTTCCGATGTTACCTCTACAGAATATATATTTGGATTATGACTTGAATGGTTTACTTCCCAAAGCTGCTCTTATATAAAAACCGTGTCGTCCTCCATCTCATTTAGATCCAATAGTATAATAGAACTCTTTTTCATTCAGCTATGGGACAATATATGGCTTAAATTATTTAAAACGTCTAGTGCAGCAGTTATAAATGAATTACTTTTTTCATATATAATAGAGCTGTTGTTACACCTGTACAAATTTTGATAATTCTTCCTCCCCCTCTTGTTGGTCCTTTAATGATCAAACTGGTTCATTAATCCACATGATATTTGCCTGTAAACATGTTAAACAGTTTTGGACTTCTGTTTTGTCTAAATGTTCGAAAATGTTCAAATGTATTGTCCCTCATACTTTACAAAAACGCCCACTTTGCTTAAGCCTGCACAAAACCTGTCTGGGGAAGGACCACAGACCCCAGAGTCGCAAGCCGCAGCCGCCGCCAACACCACGCAGCCTGCGCCAGGAGACACGTACTTCTCTGCCCAGGGGCTCCCGCTTCGCGGGACGCCTGCTTTGCTTAAGCCTGCACAGAACCTGTCTGGGGAAGGACCACAGCCCTGTCTTGCTCCGCCTTTCAGATAATACAGAATCTCCCACACGGTGGCTCAAACATGGCGAAGCAAAATGTAAAACACAACATCACCTAGAAAAGGGTTTTATTTTACAAAATGCAAAGACTCTCTTTTTAGAATAAGGCTTGGGGTTTTTATTTATGCAATGCTCTCTAACAGAAATGCTTTCCCAGATGCCAAAATGAATCACATTCAAATACACATAGAGATATATATTTATATACAAGCAATAATAACACACTTGGTAAATGCAACAGTTAAATGCATGGATATGAAATTACAAGCAGCAAATAATATGAGATAAGACTCAAGCAAATATACTGGACGTCCTGCAAGAGATAAGAAAGATATATACACTGAATTCTTCAAACGATTACTTTGGATGTGCACTCTGACTCATTTACACATCACAAAGAAAACACCTTAAATGATCAAAGCCACTGGCCACACATCACAATGGCAATAATCAAAACTCAAACACCTCAAATGACCACAGCCACTGGAACCACGCATCACAATGGCACAAGTCAGAAACAAGTCACCTCACCCGATCGTTCACTCGACATCCTTGCCAATTCAAGCTGGGGGGGCCCGTTCACAGCTGGCTTGGACTCTCGACCGGGACTCAGGTTCCGTTTGTCTTACAGCAGTACGTCTACTCTGTAAGTGAGCTCCCAACTCAGCTGTCAACAAACCTCAGCTTTATAGTCTCAAAAGACACACTAAAAGGTTTGAGAGTCTTCCTCCCTGCACAAGGAAACTTACTGGAACTGGCCAGCTTCCAGGCAAGCATTCCACGGCAGGAAGGAGTTCCCACGTTCCCTCTACATTCTCGCATGTTCCAGCCTTTATCTTGACGAAGCTCACGAAAGCCTTCCAGGGTACATTAAACAATCTCTCACAAAACAATCCTTGAACGTGATTAACCCAAACAACTTGCAAGCGTGTCTGTGCTCGCAGAAAAAGCTCAAACAAGGCAGAGTCAGAATTCAGGATGACATGAGGCCATGTCAAAGCCAATAGTAAGAACTTAATAATTCTTCCCAGTGAACAAAACAGTGCACATTTGTGCACCACTGCTTATAGCATCACATACTTCATCTCTCAATGTACAGCATAGTGCACGTTTGTGCACCACTGCTCATAACACTGGACTTTAAGACCAAAAAGTACATTCCACACCTCTCTCTCATGCTTTCAAATGTACAACCCACACATTCTGTTCTTGGCAAGGCTGTTCTACTCCGTGACAGCTCCCACTGAAAGACTGCAAGATTACAAGAAAGAAACCTTTAAGAGAAACAAGGCATATGCAGGACGTCGTACATTCAGGCTAGGATAAAATAACACACCAAAGTCAATTAAAATAATGGTAGTCAAAGGTCATCACAAGGTGTCAGACCACAAGAGTGCCTCTAGCACTACAAGCCTCCAGAGTCGCTATTGGCAGCCACTTCCAACGCCACGCAGCCCGCACCCGGAAGTGCATACTTCTCTGCCCAGGGGCTCTCGCATCACGGGGCGTGCCCGGGCCAAGACCAGGCCAAGAGCGGGCCCGTCTGTGCCCGTCAGCGGCCGAAAGAGGCTGGGCTGGGCCACCCCTCTTCATCTTGCATTGGAGTTTTGCTGGACGTCTCTTATCTCTTATCTACCTACCTTCTCGTGATACTGCTGGAAGTAAAGGTAAGAAATAATGGGCAAGAGAAAGTCTGGTATGCCTGCTGCAAAGGAGAGCCCTCTGACTGCTTCAATCACCAGCTATTTGACCACTGCAATGGGGGTAATTAACAGTGAGATTGACTGTGTGGAAGAAAGGCTGGGGGTTACAAAAAAGGCTTTGATGAGGAGCCCTCACGCAGAACCTTTTAATGCTAATACCATGGCCCGTTCATCCTTTGCAGAGGGCAATAATCCAATAGCTGTGGCAGTAAATCCATTTGTTTATCAGGGCTCTGAAGAGATTGACTCTAAGGAAGCAATAGGCCCCCAATCAGATACTCTGTGCTCACCTCCGCTAGAGAAAGCTAAGAGCTCTAGCAAACATACTCAAAGTCATAAGCTATCTGTAGCACAAAAAAACCTACTGCTGGTAAAGTGGGCAGAGTGAAGAACATAGCAAAGGGGGGGACCCTTGTAAAGGAACCATCAAAGTCAGACATTAGTGACTCTATAACACCCTTTCGTCAGGGCTCAAGACCGAGGAAAGGCAATACACCAGCAACCAGCAAGTCATCAAGACAACATCTCAACCCCTGGCCATATGACTGGCTCTCAACCTTTCTCACATAGGGGCCCGAAAAGCCTCCAGAGCTCGGATTCCAGACAAGGGGGAGCACAATTCGACTCAGGCTCTATTATGTCAGAAAAACCTTCCTCTCCCATTGCTAGGCTTCTGAAAACGAGTACATGCCCCAGTAGAGTTCTTCATCTACCACCAGAAGCTACACCATTGGTCATAGTACTGAAAAATGTGCCTTCCATATGCCCAGATAAGGAAGAAGACACCATACAACTAAAAAATAAAGTCATTCACTGGGTCTCAAGAACAGCAAACTGGCCTAACTATGACGCTCTATTTGGAAATATAAATAAGGTCCAGAGAGTCTCCTGGGTGAGTTCACAATTAAAGGCTGACACTGGTGACTGTGCTGTCATTAATTTTAGAAGCATGGGTCTGGTTAGTTTCCTCTTAGAAAAACTCTCTTGGTACAGTTCATTGAGGGGAAATATTATGGCAGTTCCACTAGTCTATTTTTATAAACAGGACATGCAACCCGCCCCCCCCCCCCAAGCTTCCACCTTATGGACCACAGTACTATGCAGTCTTTTCTGTGCCCACTTCTAACCGTTTTTCCCCCCTGGAGCAAATTGATTGACTATGTGCACATGACTCAATGTTCGCACAGCCAGTGGCACTCAGATCAACGGTGCTAGATGACAATATAAGTGCGTACAAACACATGGTAAGTACGATAAAGAACACAGGAAAGTCATCCCCATATACGAGAGTAATGATGGGAAATATAGCATCTCCGAAGATGGGCTGGGAACACACTGGTCATTTAGAAATGATTGAGTGTTCAAATTACAAAAGTGTGCATAATTCAGGATTTATTGGCAATGTGGTTTTAGATAACAACTCTAGCCCAGGGCTAGTGAGTCTTGAGAATACAACCGTACAGAACGGTGCAGAGACAGAATATCGATTAAAAAATATCGAGTTGCACAAATATCAAGTCATTAATATCGTGGTTCAGAAATATCGACAGCAAGAATATCATGGTCAAGAATATTGACTTAAGGTAAGTAATATCGATTTTAAAAATATTGAAGTGTTTAATATCGTTTGCAAAAATGCAGTTGTTAAAAATATAGGTTTTTTATAAATTTTATGTGTTTTAGTATAAATTTTATATGTTTGTGATGTAGGTTTTTTGTATAAGAATTGTTTGTATTTTTAATATGTGTGTTAAATGTTTAGTAGTTATTAATTAATTTTTATTAGAATTTTGCGTTTTTAGTTCCGTAGCGGGTTGTGGGTTTATAGGGGAATAGGGTGGAAGTAATTTAATTATATTAAATGTATTGATTATTTTTATTTATTAATAATTGTTTAATTGAGATAATATAGTGTTAAATGTGTAAAGTAATTTATTATTAATTAATTAATAATTGGTTGTTAATTCATTTTAATTATTTAATTGGTAATTAATTATGGTAATTGTGTAATTAATTTTAGGTGTGTGTTGTGGTGTTTATAGGTGTAAAGGGTGGGAAGTAATTTATTTTTAATTTATGAATTTATAATTGGTTGTTAATGAATTTTAATTAATTAATTGGTAATTAATGATGGTAATTGCGTATTTAATTTTAGGTATGTGTTGTGGTGTTTATAGGTGTAAAGGGTGGGAAGTAATTTATTTTTAATTGATGAATTAATAATTTGATGTTAATTTTAATTAAATAATTGGTAATTAATTATGGTAATTGTGTAATTAATTTTAGGTGTGTGTTTTGGTGTTTATAGGAGTAATGGGTGGTAAGTAATTTGTATTTAATTAATTAATATATAGTTGTTAATTAATGTTGATTATTTGATATTTATTTTGGCTAATTGTTTATTTTTTTGTGTGTTGTTTTTACTTTTAAACGGGTAAAGGGTGGGTATTAAATACATTTTAATTACTTTATTATTAGTTGTTAATAGTTTTTAATTTAAAAATAAGTTTTAATTGTGTTTTATTATTTTATAGTTTAATTTAGGTGTGTGTTGTGGATATTATGGTGTTAAAGTGAGTGTAGTCAATTAATGTTTATTAGTTTTTTTTATAAATCATATGTTTTTAATTGATTATTAATTATGTTAATTATGGAAGTAAATTTAATTAAAAATGTTGAAGTGTTTTGTTATTGGTGTGGTGTTATAGGGTAGGAAATAAAACAAATACATTTATGTATTAATTAATTTTTTGTTTGTAAATATTTTCTAGTTTAAAAGAATTATTTTTTACAAATGTATTTATTATTTTAATTTTATATATTTGTAGGTTTTTGTTATATGTAATTAATATTATAATATGTTTTCTTTTTATATATTTAATATATTTGATTTAACATTTTTTAAATAATGTTTATTTATTTTTATGATTTTTAAAAAATGTTTTTATATTTTTTATTTTTGTTTTAACTGTTTGAGTGGGAATCGTAATGTTTACCTCTCCGCTATCAAGCACTTTCCCTACTGTTGCACTCACCGCAGTGGGAATAGTAATTTTCACCCCTACGCTATCCAACACTTTCCCTACTGTTGCACTCACTGGAGTTGGAATAGTAATTTTTACCCCTCCGCTATCCAACACTTTCCCTAATGTTGCACTCACTGGAGTGGGAATAGTAATTTTTACCTCTCAGCTATCCAGCACTTTCCCTACTGTTGCACTAACCGGAGTGGGAATAGTAATTTTTACACCTCCGCTATTATTAATTCATTATTATTAATTTAGACTTGTAGAGCGCATTGCTGCCCTAGGGCTTGCCAGCACTGAGAGACAGGATGCAGACAGATTAAAGAAGATATTTAGGATACTGCCTAAACAGCCAGGTTTTTATAGCTTTCTGGAATTCTAGTTCCTTGTCCAGGGAAAGGTATTCCTTCGGTAAGGCGTTCCAGAGTTTGAGGGCAAGGTGGGAGAAGGATCTCCCCCCCACCTCACTTTCTTTGTGGAGATTGATTTAAGAAGCCTTTCTCCACTCGATCTAAGGTTTCTAGTTGGGACATATGTTGAAACCAGATTCCTGATTTTTATAGGGCCTTTGCTGTGCATAGCACGGTGGGTTATCATCAATGCCTTAAACTTAATTCTGGCCTCCACCGGGAGCCTATGTAGCTCCTTAAGGCACTTCTTGGCAGATTCCCGAGCTGGGGCCTTACACAGTAGTCTGGCTGGCACATTCTGGACCACTTGAAGTCTATTGGTTACATATTTCGGTGCACCTATAAATAGTGAATTGCCGTAATCTAGGCGGGATGTGACCAGAGAATGGACCACAGTCTTCCTGAGCTGTATTGGGATATGGTCTAGGATTTTCCGAAGACTTCTGAGTAGTCCAAAACAGGTGCCAAAACAGGTGCCAGCCACTTTCTCAGCTTGGGTGTTCATCGAAAGGTCTTTTTTTAGCCAGAAGCCTAAGTTCTTAATGTGCTCCTTGGGCGTGGGCGGACTACCTAGACAGTCCGGCCAGCTGGTGAATGGCCTAGGGACTGTCTTATTTCCGAGGATCATTAGCTCCGTCTTGTCCCCATTTAATTTTAGGCATTACTTTTTCCATGCATGGTGCTAGCCTATTGGAGTCTCCGTTGGTTTTAGGGTCTAAGGAGATCACCAACTGTGTGTCGTCGGCATAGGATGTCATTGAAACGTCGAATCCGAGGGCAATCTGGGACAGTGGCTCCATATATACATTAAATAGCATAGGGCTCAGTGAAACGCCCTGTGGTACCCCACACCTTAATGACATTATTTCTGACACCTTTGTTTTTTCCTGGACTTGGAATGTTCTTCCCTCCAAAAAGGAGGTTAGCCATTTAAGCATAGTGCCTTGTACCCTGATAGCCGAGAGTCTGCTTCGCAAGGTGTGGTGGTCCACTGTGTCGAAGGCCGCGCTCAGGTCCAGGAGGAGTAAGGCTGCCAAGTTTCCCCTGTCCAATGTCATTCTCAGTTCCTCCACCACTATCAAGAGAGCGGACTCGGTGCTATGTTGGGCACGGAATCCCATCTGGGTGGAGTGGAGGCAGTGATTCGTTTCAAGGTATTCAGATAGGGATTTATTAACGTGTTTTTCTAGAAGCTTACCTACAAACGGCAGCAATGATATGGGGCGGTAATTCCCCAGTTGTGCTGGATCTGCATTGTTTTTCTTTAGTAGGGGTTTGATTATGGCATGTTTCCACGTTGCAGGGACTATGCCCGTCTCCAGGGACTGGTTCATAATCTTGGTTAGCGAGGGAAGGATGACGGATTTAACTGTTTTAAGAACGTACGGTGGAGCTGGGTCAAATGGTGATCCAGACTTCACTTTCGCCATCAAAAGTTCTTCCTCCTCTACTTCTACTGATGGAAGGTTAGTGATGGGGTTTAGTGGGGAGTCTGCCGCCTGCACTTTGTCCCTCCTTGTGATATCTTCATCACCAGCCATAAAAGAACTGTATATGCTTGTGATTTTAGAGAGGAAGAATTTGGCTAAGTTGTTACACCTCTCTTCTGAGGCCTCTGTGGGGTGGGGGTCCTGAGCTGCGGAGGTTAGATCCTTGACTGCCGCAAACAGTTCTTTTGAGGAGTTCTGAGCCAGTTTAATTTTCTCCTCAAAGAACTTTTGCCTGTGTTTCCTTGATGCTATTGTGGTAGCTTTTGATGGCTGATTTGTATTCAGCTATAAGTTGTGGGTCATAGCTTTTCCTCCAATCCCTTTCCCTTTTCTTGCAGTCCACCCTGGGTCTTATTTTAGCTTTGTGGGTGGCTTTAGGGGCTACCTTGTCTAAGGATTGGGTGATCCAGTTTTCCCAGGTTGAATATGCTTCCTTCACTGTTCCTGGCCAATTAGTGTTAAGGGCATTTGTTTCCTCTAGGATATTCCCCCACTCCTCAGCGTTAAGCTTATCCCAGCACCTTTTCTTTGTCTCGTCTTTCCGGGGCGCTCCCTGCTGAGCGCTGCCTTTTTTCCCTATATAGAACGGTCTGACCAGGGGACTGGAATTGGGGGTCCAACTGTGAGGTTCAAGTCATTTGAGATAACTTGGTCCAGTATATGTCCCTTGGAATGTATGGCACCCAATACCAACTAAGAGAGTTGGAAAGCTTCAAGATCTGCAAGCAGTCTTTTGACACTCTGGAGGTTCTGGTCCCCCATGTGTAGATTTAGATCTCCAATTATGGTTATGTTGGCTTTCTTTAATGTTAGGCTGGCAAGTGAGTCCGAAATACTATCTAGGAACTCACTGTAAGGGCCAGGAGGTCTATAAATTAGAAGCCCTGAGAAGGTATGGTTGGGTGATAAAGATATTGTGAATTGGAGACATTCACATCCTTTCATCGGGAAGATCTCGGTGGTGCATTTGTATACACTTTTTATTAAGACAGCCAGACCTCCCCCCATTTGCCCAAATCGGTCCAATCTAAAAATTGTATAGCCTGGGGGCAGGGCCATTACTATGTCCAACACTTTCCCTACTGTTGCACTCACTGGAGTTGGAATAGTAATTTTTACCCCTCCGCTATCCAACACTTTCTCTACTGTTGCACTCACTGGAGTGGGAATAGTAATTTTTACACCTCCGCTATCCAACACTTTCCCTTCTGTTGCACTCACCGGAGTGGGAATTAAAATGTTCACCCCTCCCCTATCCAGCACTTTCCCTACTGTTGCACTCACTGGAGTGGGAATAGTAATTTTTACCCCTCCGCTATCCAACACTTATCCTACTGTTGCACTCACAGGATTGGGTATAGTAATTGTTACCCCTCCGCTATCCAACACTTTCCCTATTGTTGCACTCACTGGAGTTAGATTAGTAATTTTTACCCCTCCGCTATCCAGCACTTTCCCTACTGTTGCACTCTTTGTAGTGGGAATAGTAATTTTTTCCCCTCCGCTATCTAACACTTTCCCTACTGTTGCTCTCACTGGGGTAGGAGTAGTAATTTTTACCCCTCCGCTATCCAACACTTTCCCTACTGTTGCACTCACTGGAGTTGGAATAGTAAATTTAATTCCTCCGCTATCCAACACTTTCCCTTCTGTTGCATTCACCGGAGTGGGAATTAAAATGTTCACCCCTCCCCTATCCAGCACTTTCCCTACTGTTGCACTCACTGGAGTGGGAATAGTAATTTTTACCCCTCCGCTATCCAACACTTATCCTACTGTTGCACTCACAGGATTGGGTATAGTAATTGTTACCCCTCCGCTATCCAACACTTTCCCTATTGTTGCACTCACTGGAGTTAGATTAGTAATTTTTACCCCTCCGCTATCCAGCACTTTCCCTACTGTTGCACTCTTTGGAGTGGGAATAGTAATTTTTTCCCCTCCGCTATCCAACACTTTCCCTACTTTTGCACTCACTGAAGTGGGAATAGTTATTTTTACCCCTTTGCTATCCAACACTTTCCCTACTGTTGCACTGATTGTATTGTGAAATTTAAGTTTAAATATTTTTTAATAGTTTAATGTTTTAATTAATTATAGATTTTTGTTTTTTCATATTTTAAATCATTAATATATTATTTTTATATTATTTTAAACTTTTAACATTAATTTAAAATAATAGTTTATTAACTGTTTTAAAGTAAATATATATGTATACATTATTATGTCTGGGTGTTTATTTTTTTATTAAGTTTATTTGCTATATTTTATTAAAATGTATATTACATGTTTTTTATTGTGTTAAAATTATATTTAATATTTAATATATATTATTTTATTTTATATTTATATAAAAGTCAATAGTTTATACATCTATATTTTTTACATTGATATTTGTGTCAATTTTTTGTACTTACCTGTTTAAGTATAGGAGTTGATATTTTTGTTGTCTACATTTTTTACTCAATATTTTTTACATCAATATTTTTTACATCGATGTTGTGTCAGTGAACCGTACAGAACACATCCCTGGTTCCCACTGGTAATATCAATAGAAATTGTATAAGTGGGCACAAGGCGGCCATCAAAAATGATCCGTCAATTTTGGGTTGCTTGTCATGGAATATGGCTGGCCTCTCTAGTAAAGTATGGAACAATGATTGGCTTGAGTTAATAAAGGGTTATACCGTCATCTGTTTGCAAGAAACCTGGGCCAGGGAAACCGTTCATATAGATGGCTATGTCTCTTTTCATACACCGCTGCACAGGCTTTGGGTGGGCATCATAAAGGGGGCATATTAACATCAATAGCAACCACCATTGGAAATAAGGTGTCTAAGACAGCCCTTTGTTGTCCCCATTTTCAATTAATTAATATCGCACTTGAGTCAAATGTTATACTGGTTATTGTTCATTTTTACCACAACAATTTTGTGTATACAAACACCGAAAAAGCAGAGAAGCTTGAAAATTCCTTAAGCGAACATGTTGGAAATATAAAGACTGATTATATTATATTCTGGGGAGGAGATTTCAATTCTAAATTGTGTCCTCTATCTCAGACAACTGTTTGTAGCCTGGGGGTTGAGGGTCTAGAAGAAAGGGGCCACTTTCAACACAACCCATGTGGACATATTTTTAGCACCATACTGTCAAAATATTAGCTTTTTTTAACAATTGTTTTTCTTAAGGAACACATATTGAATCAGATAACATACACGCGTCGAGGCAAAGGTAGCCTCATTGACTTAATTGTCATTTCTGATTATTGTAAACCCCAGTCAGTTAGTTTTTCTATCTTAGAGGACTGTTTAAGCGATCATTTTCCACTTTCTCTTCTTGCCACATTTGAAAATAAGAAAACTAGTGAGATACTAAAACTACATCCCATATCATATCATAATAATAAGGGCATATTACACAAATTATCAACTATAAACCCAGATGCTATTCTGGAACAGTTAATGTCCAATAATAGGGCTCAAATAGAGGAGTGCCTGAAGATCACAATCAACCCAAATTGTATGGTTTTGGCCTTTGCTGACATAACTGGGTCCATTAATGTAGCACTGCAGGGGAGTGGTAGACCGACAACAAGAAGAGCCTTTAAATGGTTCGATAATAATTGAACACGGACACACACTAATCTCATAATGGCCATGAAACAAACGCCAAGGGACAACATGTTAGTCCGAAGTTGTCAACTTCTACATAAACAAGCACGTGCTAGTCATAAATTTACCATCAGACAGGAGGCCTGGGAGATACTCCATGAAGCAAGCGCTAAGAAGGACTCTAGTCTCTTCTGGAAGATTGAAAATGCCCCCTTCTTTCAGGAGAATCATAATAGCTGTATTGATGTTGTAATCTCCCCCGAGAGATGGGTTGAGCACTTTTCTATAGTCTATAGAAGTGAGGGGGCATCCTCTGGGTCCTCGGTGTCAGTGGACCTTTGCTCAGATGCATCTGTGGGGTGCCTGGCACCACCAACTTATGAAGAAATTAGAAAAGCCCTAAGCCAAACTGTTGCCAATAGAATCTCTGGTCCGGATGGTGTCCCGGCTGATTTTCTCTTGGCTAACCTTGATCCCTGGGCCCCAATCTTAACTAACATCTTGAGCTGTATAGCCCACGTTGGCCTGCCTAAATCTTGGGCCAACATGACAATAGTACCGATTTTTGAGAAAGGGGACAGGGCGGACCCCAAGTGCTACCGATCAATCTCGCTGATTGACTGCACTTGCAAGATAATGGGCAGGGTCTTATTGGACCGACTTGAAACCTGGGTAATTGAGAGAGGGAAGCTATCTGACATCCCATTTGGCTTCAGAAGAGGCCTTGGAGCGGTTGAGCAGTGTCTTAATCTACACTTGCTCATAAGTAAATATACGCTTGCAAAGAAAGGAATGCTTTACCTGGGATTCATGGACTTAACATCAGCCTTTGATTGGGTAGACAGAGGGAAACTCTGTCCAAAAATGCCAGCCATGGGCTTAGATCTACCACTGGTTTATTTTTTAGCGCAAATGCACCAAGATGTAACCAGCAGAGTGAGATATGGAGCAGATGGGGAACTCTCCGCTCCCATTAAAATGAACTGTTGAGTTCGACAAGGGTGTGTATTAGCCCTGTTTCTATTCTGCCTATACATTAACGACCATGAGAACCATCTCGGTAGAGGGCAGGCTGATGTTCCGAAGGTGGGCTCTAGAAATTTGCCAGCAATACTCTATGCTGATGATTGTGTTTTGATGTCCAGGACAGGGGTGGGTTTGCAATTACATATACGCAGATTTAATGAGTTTATGCACAATCTCGGATTAAAGACCAATACGGCCAAGTCTTATGTTATGGTTGCTGGACGGACTCCTCACCCACTAAAAACCTGTTTTATTAATACTGATACATTTCTTTATGTGCCAACCTTTTCATATCTAGGTATACCTTTCGATCAGAAAGGAACATAGAGTCACCTTGTGAATGTTAGGAAGAGCTCCTTTGATTGTAACGTGGAGGCACTATTTAGGTTTTGCAAGGAAGTTGGGTCACAAGCAGTTAGACTCCTTAATAACCATACTCGACTCCTCCCTCACCATGACCCAACAGATCAACGCCGTCTCCTCCTCGTGCTACAACACCCTCTGCATCCTTTGCAAGACCGTCAAGTGGATCTCCCCCGAATCCAGAAAGACCGTCACCCACACACTCATAACTAGCAGGCTGGACTACGGAAACACCCTTTATGCTGGAATCAACAAATCCCTGTTCCGGAAACTCCAGACCATCCAGAACACTGCTGCCAGGCTCGTCCTTGGCATCCCACGACAGGAACACATCACCCAGCACCTACACACCTCCACTAGCTCTCCATCGAGAAGAGAGTAACATTCAAGCTACTGACTCACGCCTACAAATCCCTCCGCAACACAAGACCCCAATACCTCAACGAAAGTGTCTCCTTCCACGCACCCAAAAGGAACCTCCGCTCCGCCGACCTCGCCCTCGACGAAACCCCACACATACGTAGAGCCAGAACGAGCAGAAGAGCCTACTCCTACATCGCAGCAAAGACCTGGAACTAACTCCTGCACAACATCAGACGTTCCTCCACTCTGCACACCTTCAAGAAGAGCCTCAAGACCTGGCTCTTTGGCTGAATCAGAGCTGCACGACCCCCCCAGCCAGTGCCTTGAGACCCGCATGGGTGAGTAGTGGGCTTCACAAATACCTGATTGATTGATTGATTGATTGATTGATTGATAAAGCCCACAGCTGTGCTGTCATTTTGCATGGGGCTGGAGTGTGGGGCTTCGGTAACTTAACATGCCTCCAGAAAGCATGAAAATCATTTTCTCAGATGTCTCTTGGCGGTTCCTAGCAGCCTGCCATCTATTTTATGTCACAGGGAGCTAGGTTTAATACTGCTGACACATTGTGTAAAGAAGTCCCCAATAATGTTGTGGCACTCGGTGTGGGTCAAAGAAGAGCCCGTGCTTAATCGCGCAATAAGATTAGATTGCCTTAGCCTAGAATGCACACAGGAGATTCCTTTGTTTCGGCACATCAAGAAAATGCTAGAACGAGTGGGTAGAGGGGAATGTTTTAGCACTCGGGAAACAATGGTAAATATATCCTAACAGCAGCTGAAAAAGGATTTGTAATCCATGTTAAAACTTGAAAATGAGTGTAACGAGCTGGATAAGAAGAAAGTCCAGGAGTATTTGCCGCAGGTCTGCACTGATAACATAGAGCTTTATTTACTGTTCCCCCGAAGTCATATGGTAGGATTTCATTTGGTCAGATTTAGGTTAGGTATAGCCAGGGCTGGACTGGCTACCGGGCGTTTTGGTGTCCTGCCAAGCTGGGGGCTGATTTCACTGCGGTGGGGGCTGATTTAGTTGATGGGGACCTGCGTGTGCTCTTAAATAAACATTGCAAAACGAATGTTTTTAAGCACACGCAGGTCCCCATCAACGGAATCAGACCCCAGCTTAGCAGCACACCAAAACGCCCGGTAGCCAGTCCGGCCCTGGGTATAGCCCATTTTCTGGTTTCTTATCTCCGTAAGGCGTATTGTGACGCTGAGCTTCAATAATGCCCGTGCGATTAAGTGTCAAAACAAAATATGGTGCACTTTTTATTCTTCTGTCCGCTTTATTCAGGGCCACAGAGATATTTTATCATCCTACTTCTAAAAACTCTGAATATAAGGAAATGTAGACCGGCTCTGTACTACTTACAGTTCCTGCAAACAGAAGAAATTTGCCAGATGATTCATAATTTTATCTCCTTAGCGGTACGTTTGTGTGATTTAGTTGGAAAATGATCAATACACAGCTTTTGGTGCAGTTAATGAATGACATCTTTTTCTGTATAACGCATTTCTCTATCTTGTTATTTTTCAATTGTGAAACAATGAGTCTATATGGTGTCTATTGATTATGGTGATTTATTTGATAAATTGAACAAAACTGATATAAGTTGAAAGTTACCCATTTTACATGGATTTTAATAAGCTTTTACTAAATTGATTTGTATGTACTTTGGCACGCGAGCACTTTGCCCACTGATTTTTTTTTTGTAAAATTACCATGAATTGCATTTTTGCTTGTTTTAACCACACACAGTGCTGACTAATGTTCTTAACTGCATTTTAAACCGTATGTTGGATGTTCTCTTTTATGGTTACAGCAATAACCAAATAAAGAATATCTTTGACTTTTGACTTTGTAGGTTCTATATTAGCTGATTTTGTTTATCTCACTGATTGGCCAGTTTTAATGGACCTCTTAATTGTCACACCAGCAATCGGCTGCACAGGGTCTGCCAGCGGGGACTCCATTGACTACACTGCTTTGCACCTGGAGGCGCAGACTCCCGCTTTGCCCCACCTGCTGCTTAGCGCTGATAAGCTCTCCAGCCTGCCCTCAGTGCGAGGGCACACCAGCAATCAGCTGCATGGGGGGCTGTCAGTGGGGACTCCATTGACTATACTTCTTTGCACGAGGAGGCTTCGACTTCCGCTTTGCCCCGCCCGCTGCTCAGCACTGATAAGCGCTCTAGCCTACCCGCAGGGTGGGCTGTGCCTGGGCGCGTGCCCGTCCGAAGACCTGGCCAAGAGTGGGCCCGTCTGTGCCCAGAAGAGGCTGGGCTGGGTCACCCCTCTTGGTTCGGCTACTAAAAGTCACCCTTTTCATTCTATGCGTTTGCCCACTACTGCAGGATTATGAGTAAGAGACCACCTCTGAGCCAGCCAATGAGTGTCTGGCAACCAGGTCTATTGCCAGTTACCTGACAACTGCTATGAGTGCTATTAATACAGAGATTGAGAGTGTGGAGGAGAGTCTGGGGGCAACCAGGAAGACTTTAATGCTTGCCTCTACTAGAGACGCTGTACTAAATACTCTAAATAGCTAATGCATGGGGGGCATCAGGTGATTGTATTCAGAAAGGCAATAACCCTTGAATTTATGAAGGGGCACTCAATATCGAAACTGAGTTTTGATTCGTCCTGGCAGATCCCCTAGCAAAGACATGATGGAATCTCCTCCAAATAAAAGAAGGTAGGGCAATGGGTGCTTAGCGCGTGCACCTAAGGCAGGTGACAAAAAGAACTCAAATTGCCCACTTGTAGAAATCAGGTGCGGTAATATAGAGCTCAGAACTGGTACACAAACAAAACCTCTTACATCTGGTGATGGTGTGAATGCTTTGGGCAGCTTCAGCCAGTTGGGGGTATCATTGCAAACTTGCTTAGCCCCATATTGGCTGCACATTAAAAGCATAGATCAAGTCTGGAGAGATTTTGTTTTTTGCAAACCTTTAATACGCCATGAGCACACCAAGCCTCTGCCCCCAGGTCCAGACAACGCTTTTTGTAACTGCAAGCCCAGATCAGTTTCCAAGGGAGAAGGGAGAGACAATCAAAATATTAAAGTTACTACTGAGCAATCAATTACAGATGGCAACAATTTAAGACACAAGGAGAGGATCCATTCTTTATGACCTTGGACCAACAGATATGCCAAAGAACCCCATATTTTTACAGCTGCCTCATAACTGCACTCCGTACGTGATTGTGCTAAAGAATGTCCCACCCTTACAGCCAAATCAATACGAATCTGATTCCCAGCGAAAGAATAAGGTGACACACTGGCTTAGCACATCCCTTGGGAATGTAAGCGGTTATGCACTTTCCAGAGCCATAATTTGTGTTCGTAGGGTGTATTGGGTAGGTAGTAGTCTGAAAAGGGAGGGAGGAGACTGTATTGTAACCAACTTCTGTGATACTCAATTAGTTGGCTATATCCTGCACAGACTGTCTGGCCCTAAAAGGCCCAGGTGAGATATGCAGCCAGTGCCGCTGGGCTTTTTCTATAGACCAAAGCAAGATGCATTCCCTATCTGGCCCTCCCAGAATTCTGCAGGAATTAGGTCATTTACCATTCCGACACAAAATTGCTTCTTTCCTCTTGCAGAGGTTGATTGACTGGGATGTGCAAGTTTAAGGTTTAGGCCAATCGATGGGTATACTGGGAAACGCCAAACTAGGGTGGAATAAAGCCAAGACAACTTTATTCCTTATTAATGCTGACTCCATACATGAGGCTGGCTACTCTTACTTTTCGCTTAGTGCCAAAGTTCAAGTGATGGGCACTCCCTCTTAGCCCCCTATAGTAGACAGTAATACTGTCAATGAGAGTCCTTCTCTGGCAAACCCCTTAATCAGTGAACCTGAACTTCCTGTCCAACTTCTGAATTCCAAAATGGCACTGAACAGTGGAATGATTAATGCAGTGGTTGCTTCTGATTTGAATAAAATTTTCTGGAATGCTGCTGGTGTTCTGAGCAAACTGAATGATATTAATTGGTTAAATATGATGGCTGACCATCAGATTGTGTGTCTCCAAGAGACATGGTCCCAGAGCAACATACACGTAAATGGTTATTACTACCCCTGTCGTACTTTCAACATCTGGGCTTCGCAGTGGGGGTTTGTTAGCTCGAATAAGTCTAACTACAACGTCCAAGATATCTAAGACATTTCTGCACTCTGCTTATTTCCAGATAATTTTTGTATCCTTTTCTGGGCTGCCACATTGTGATTTTGATACATTTTTATCATGATAATTTTGATACCAAAAACATTTCAATTGTAGAGTCCCTTGATCATGCACTTTTCAAAGTACTGGAAGGTTGGAAAGAAGATTTTTTTATAATATGGGGGGAGGTCATTTGAACTCTAGATTGTGCCAATGATCTTGTATGTGGGACAGGGGATAGAGAATCAGCTACTTACTCACAATTAGAGCATAACCTTTGCACTAAACGAGCTGATGGTGACCTATAATCCTATCTTTAGCATGGACTTGGCTCTGAATGAAGGTATTAGGCAGGTATCATTTACGGGAAGAGGCTCCGGGACTTTGATTGACTACATTGCACTACCGAAGACTTGGAAAGGAGGTTGTCCGAGATCTCTATTGTAGATAGCCCAAATAGTGACCAAAACCTATTAGTATTAGATCTATATTTATGGCTGCCGACACCGGTCCACAATCTGGTGGCCCCCCAATTGAGCATATTAGGAATGGAGGTGTTCGAAGCAAATTGCGGAATACTGATGCTGGGGAGTTTTTATCCTCATTAGTAGGGGAAAAACTCAGCAATTTGAGGAATGCCTAAGCTACCAGCCTGATCCATAAGAGGTATTGGGGGCTTACATCGAAATATGCAAGCGAGTAACAGAGATGATGGTGCTACCACAGTCACGGGAGCACGAAAGGGAAGGAAATGATTTGATAAATCCTGTACATAAGCACATAGTGGCCTGTTACAGGAGGTCGAAAGGTCACCGAGACACATGATGGAAATAAGAGCCTGTAGGAAACTTTATAAGGACATGATTAGGGCAAGGAAAGAAAGGCTCAGAAGGGAGGCTTAGGAGCATTTAACCAATGCGTGTGCCATGAAAGATGTGTCCCTATTTTGGTGAACAGTGAACGCACCCTTTTTTGAGAACAGTACTATCACCAGCATAGACGTGACTATTCCATAGCATGTCTGGGTTATGCATTTCACTAGGGTAAATGATTCTCATTCTACGCAAATCTTGATAATAGCACACTGAACATAACAGCCAGCCCTGGGGATGATGAGCAGATATTAATTACCCTTACTGACATAACATCAGCAGTGGAGAGATGTCCTAGCAACAAAGCACCAGGACCAGATGGGGTCCCGATTGATCTTTTCAAGAGCAATCTTGACCTCTGGGCCCCAATTACAGTAAATGTTTTATCCAGTCTGATTGGTGTAGGCCCCTTTAAATCTTGGTCCAACCCAACTATTGTGCCTATTGTCAAGAAGGGGGATAAAGCCTGATATTTCTAATTGATTCTACGGCCAAGGTGTTGGGCAGAGTATTACTAGACCGACTGGAGCACTGGGCCACTGAGGAAGGTATCTTCACTGCTGTACAATATGGTTTTAGACAGGGACTGAGGACAATAGACCTGTGATTGAGCCTTCATCTAAGTAAATATGTGTCAGTTTAAGAGGGGTGTCTTTACCTGGTGTTTATGGACCTCAGTGCAGCCTTCGATAATGTCTCAGAACCAGGTTATGGAGATTGTTGGTAACAAAGGGAGCTGAAACTAAGATTGTCCTGATACTCTCTCAACTCCATGAGGACGTGGAAGGCTGCAATAGATTTGGCCCCAACGGGGACTGTACGCCACCAATAAAGATCAGGAGGGGCATCAAGCAAGGGTGTGATTTGGCCTCCTTTCTTTTTAGTCTCTACATAAATGATCTTGACATCTATTTGTCTGATGTAGAGGCTGATCCACCTAGGGCAGGAACCTTCAGGCTGCCAGTCCTGATGTATGCTGATGATTGCATGCTTATGTCAAGGACAGGGCTGGAACTCCAGAGGCTGTTAGAAAGATTAGTTGCATTTATGTCTGACCTGAAATTATCAACAAATAAAACAAAGTTGTTCTCCATGGTCTGTGGTCACCCTTTGAGTAAGATTGCTCCCTTCCATATTGATTGCACCAAATTACAGCGTGTACTTACCTTTACTTACCTCAGGGTCCCTTTTGACAATATGAGCACAGAGAAGCATTTGCTGAGTGTGAGATCCAAGCAGCTTGAACAGACTATTGTTTCTCTGTTCAAGTTTTCTTCCAAATTAGGGTCCTCACCTATGGAAGCTATAATTAAAATGTATAAGGCTAGATCTATATCGACTGCTTCCTATGGTGCAGGTGTGTGGGAGTAATGTGATTCCTCACAGCTGCAGGCCAGTAAAAAGAACTTATTGAGTAGATTACTTTCACTACTGAGAAGTGTACTGACCCTAATGTGCCACGAGGAACTAGAACTTAATTACTTGGGAGATCTAACAAGGATATCACCAACAAAGCAGACTTTGTTCCTGACCTCCTGAGAGCGTGGGCTCTCACCCCTGGGGGTCAGAAACTAGTCTGTGGTGGCAGGCTGGTCAGAACCAGTAATCCAGCACACTAGTAGTTGGTATGTTTTCAGGGGGCACCTCAGAGGGGCCCTCTGGGTGCATGCATTAATAAATCCATCACTGAAATCGGTGCAGATTTATTAATACAAAATGTTTGACACCAAACATCTTTGGTTTCAGTGAAGCCATCATGTAGCTGGGGAACTCGTTTTTGACCAGTGTCCAGCACATGTACCTAAAAGGGTTTCCCTGGTCACTTGTTCAGGCAGTAATTGAACTGACCTGCACATAGGCCTATCTGCTCATGCAGATATTTCCACACATGTAGTATAGTGCAACCCTGCCTTAGGGCTGTTAGGACTGCTGTAGGGGTGACTTACCTATGCTGAATGCCGGTTCCAGCTCATTGAAAGCCCGGGGTCTCGACGGAGAGATACCCCTGACGAAGGGGTCATCCCGAAATGCATTGGGTGATTTTAATAAAAACGTGACATATGGAAACATTTAATTCTCCTGTGTTTTTGATGAACAATGATGAATAAGCATAAGAATGAATAAAATGAATTGATGAACTCAGAAAAAGCGAAAAGAGAGAAGTCATGTAGAAATTGTGAATATAAAAGAAGAGTTAAATAGAAATTCGATTCATTGGATTCATTTGTGGCAGACATGGCTGTGCAGCTTGACGGGGACCAGATGCGGTTTCCTTCGTGTTCATTCTACATTGCAGCGCAAGTGGGCGGAGCGCGGAGCAAGCGAGCACGCCAATATAGGTTCGAAAGAATTTAATAGAGTGAATTTGGAATATAGTAAAACATGGAATACAAGGTGTGCATCCCGCCACTATTAATGTACATACAGGGCTGTGTGCCATGTCATGTTTCACTTTTGGCTGCACCAAGACACGCATCCTACAATGACAGCCAGCATGGGCTTTGTGAGGAATCCCTTAGGGTAGCACAATACCTGCTGCAACCCTTAGGGACCCTCTTTAGCCTCCTTGCTCTAGGTACCAAGGGTACCATTTACTAGGGGCTTACTCGGGGTGCTAAAGGTATTGCAACTTTGTAAACAATTGTACAGTTTAGGGAAAAAGATCTGGCTCTGGGGACCTGGTTAGCAGGAACCCAGTGCACTTTCTGTCAAAATTGCATCGAATACCAGGCAAAAAGTGGGGGTGACCATGTCAAAAAGGGGCACTTTGCTACAGTATCCCTAATATGTTTATCATTGTAGGGATCTGATGCCTTGCCTGTGTAATTCATTAACCCCTTAGTCCCAGCTGCATTTGTTCTTTTTCAGTGATTTATATAAGGACTCGAGGAAGAATATTCTAAGACCTTTACTGAACACCCTTTACATCAGAGAGTGTACATCAGCGCTGGAATACCTCCCGTAGCTACAAACTGATGTGGTCTGCTGCACAGTATATAGATTTATTGCAGATGTAGTTAAGCAGAGCAGATTGGTTGGGAAGTGAATTGTGATTTGGCCGTGTGGTGTGTTTACATAGTCCCAAACGTCTAAATCCGTTTGGACAGACTTGTGAAACTAGCTGTTTTAGAATTGCTTTTATATGAATGTTATTGTTTGATATTGTTAATCTGTTTTTTTATTGGATATTAATACATTTAGTCATCTTATGTCAGCATTGTCTGTGAAGAGTCTGGATGAGATTTTAATATGATGTCTTTTGCTTTTATGATTTCATCTACTGATGCCAAATGTAATATATGACTACGAAGGGGTTTCAAATGCTTTTAAACAAGATAACTTTATCCATGTTATTTTACTATGTAATCTGAAATTTAATTTGTGTGCATTCTTTTATGGTTTACGTTTACCGAATAACGCATGTCTTGACTTGTCCTTGCATTCAAAGTTATACTCTCATGTTGCAAAGACTTTTCCAAGTTATCTGTTTTTACTTGCTGGGATTTTGTCTTGATGAACATAGTATACATAATGTTTCTTCTCTTAGTCTTCATTACAAGATTAGATCACATTAATTTTGACTATCTTTTACTACTTTTCTATCTCTCCATTCATCTAATTCTCACTCATTCCTATCTCATTTATTACCTCTATCTTTTTCTTCTCTCTCATCTTTCCTTTCTTTTCTTCTATTTTTACTCTCTCTTCTTCTCTTTATAGAAAATCTTACAAAATTATTTTTGCAAACAAAAGTTATCATTTTGAAATATTTTGTTTTTATTATCTCTTGATCTATACGAATGTACTTTTGTTTTATAACTTGCTTTATTGATTTGCCAAATTAAAAATGTAAAGTTAAAAGAGACTTCTCTGTCCCTGTAATGCCTTCTGTGTCAGGTTGTTCTAGGGGTGGATTGGGGTTATTATCTCCTTCAAGCTCAAGGTCACAAAAATTACTGTATTACAGCCTATTATCATTTATTGTCATTGAGTCTTCCTGGTTTTTTCTATTTTCCTATGGATTAATTTTCCCTTTTACTTTTTTACAAACTATCCGGTTGAATTACTATGGGAAATGGATGGACTTATTTCGGATTTCCTTGTGAGCCACCTGTACAGGGTAACTGTAATATGAGTGGAGACTTTAGCATTTCAAAATGCTCTTTACCAGGGTACAGTGTTTGCTGCCTCTTGGATTGGTAGGGTGATGATTTATCTCACTTGCTGCAATACCTATTGGGAAGTCTTGAACCAGATTATTTTAAAAGCACAATTTACTGTTTAATGTAGACTTCCTGAGGTAAGGCCCGTTGCTCCCTCCAAACTTTATGGGCCGAAGTGGCGGCTCAATCATTTCCTCCAACTTATCCCTTTTTGTGATGGATTCCGCAATTTTGTCCTCCGAACTTAGGGGGTCATTAGGATGGCGGGCGGACTTCGGTCCGCCCGCCATCCTAGTGGTAACGGGACCGCCCGCCTGCCATGCGGCGGTCCCACCACCCAAATTATGATGCGACCCCCACCGCGGCGGTCTCATCTGGCATTTTAACATTGCGGCGGGTGCTGCTGGCTGCAGCACCCGCCGCAATAGGAAAATGCCATGTTGTGCATGTCCATGCACAACGTGGCAGGCACTGCGCGGTGCCTGCCACCTTGTGCAAGGACATGTAAGGGGGTACCATAGGTACCCCCCAAGTGCACCCCCCACCTTCCCCCCCGGGGGCCCGCAACGGGCCCCCACAGCAAATCCCCGCCAGCCTTTCCATGGCGGCATCGCCGCCATGGAAAGGCCTTAAAATCTCTACATCCTAATATGGCTGGCGATGCCAGCTAGGCACCACCACCATATTTGGGCCCCTGCTCCGCCTGCCCGGCAATCGCAACAATTGCCGACCGGCGGAAAAGCGGCGGACGCACTTTGCATCCGCTGCGATACCCACCGCCATCGTAATATGGCGGTGGGTAATTCACGTTACGATGGCGTAGCGGTCGCCACCGCCGGCCCGGCGGTGGCGATCGTTACGCCATCATAATGACCCCCTTAGTGATTACAATCTAGTCACCATTTGTCTTTCCTCTACTAATATCACCATTGACCCACCCTCTCCTGTTAGTTCCGATGACCTGCATTTCTATGAAGTAGAAAAACATAAACCCAGAGAAATTCCTTGCAGATTTAGAAACCAAAAAGAATAAGCATGTTGTCTCTCGGAATCAGCTGAATTGTCCGGTGCACAGACATAATATCGAGTTGCAGCGCGCGCAATGTAATTCGTTTTATTTATTTATTTATGTACTTAACTCCGGACGGCCGTATGCCGGAGTTTATTACCCCCCACCCTGCCCCTCCCCCGCCCCGCCCCACTGCCCACAGCACTCCCACTAGGAGCCGCGACTGATTGGTGTATTTGATTTACTAATAGGTCCATAGTACATTGCACTATGTGTACCCAGGACCTGTAAACCAATTGCTACTCATGGGCCTGTAGCACTGGTTGTGCCACCCACACAAGTAGGGGAAACAGCCATTACAACGCAGCTGTTTCCCCGCATATACTTAACCATGCATGCTTTACAACGCATGCACCGTTACCACGCATAGCCTTTACCATGCATGCCTTTACGTTGTAAAGGTGTGTGTGGAAAAGGTATGTGTGTGGTAAGGGTGGTCTATCGGCGTCGTTATAGGAATACCCTTCCGTTTCCTGTATACACCGTGCGTCACGTCTCAGAAGAGCTGGAGATGTGATGTTGTGTAGAGGTAAGGGGGATTTTAAATTAATGTGTTTAAATGTATTCAATGTATTTATGTTTTAATGTATTTAGGACAGGGGTGGGGTAGTTTTTAGATCGGCTGGGTGCCAGAGAGGCAGGGGTAGGGGATCTGCTTATAGGGCACAGGGGCGAGGTAGTTTGAATAAGGACCGGAGGGTGGGGGGAAGTGAGTCACACAGGGGTCCGGTTTTAGGGTTCAGGGCAGGGGAGGAGCATTTGTTAAAAGGTCCCCTTTTTGGGTTTAGGGCAAGGGAGGGGTCATTTTTAGACGGGCTGGGGACCGGGGGCTCATGGGCGGGGTAGTTTTAAGAAGGTCCGGAGGTTGAAAGGGAGTCATGCAGGGGTCCGTTTTTAGGGTTCAGGGCAGGGAAGGGGTATTTGTTAGAAGGATTTGGTACGGGGGTCGCACAGGGGTACAGAGGAGGGGTACTTTTTTTTTTAAAAAGGACATGGGCGTCTTTAACTTTATTACGAATATGCCCTTAACATGCATACTTTTACAAAGAAATTTGTTGTAAAGGTATGCGTGGTAAATGCATATTCATGGTAAAGATTAAACGTAGTAACGGCATTCGCATTGTAACGCATGCGTTGTATAGGCATGCGCTCCAACTGAATGCGTTCTAATGTCATACAAACCACAAGTAGCCCTTTAAAGGTGTCTCAGACCTGCCACTGCAGTGTCTGTGCACAGGTTTTACTGCCATGTCGACCTTGCAAGTGCATCCACTTGCCAGGCCCTACCCTTCCCTTTTTGGCCCTACCCTTCCCTTTTTCTTACATGTAAGTCTCCCCTAAGGTAGGCCCAAGGTAGCCCCATGGGCAGGGTGAAATGTATGTTTAAGGTAGGACATGTGGTAGTGTGATTTACATGTCCTGATAGTGAACTACTGAGCATTTCGTTTTTCACTATTGAAAGGCTGTCTTTCCAATAGGGGATCATTGGAGCTGCCTTGTAACATGTTACAAGTGTAACTTTCAATTGAGAAAAGATGGAGAAATGGAGTTTAGGCTCCCTTAGATTACACATCTTTTAGTAAGGGTGGTTTTTAGATTGTGTGTTTAAAAATGCCACTTTTAGAACGTGGGCATTTTCTTTCTTGACCATTCTGTGTGCCTCTGCCTGTTTGTGTATTCACCGTCTGGTTTTGTAGTGACAGGGCTGGGGATGCGCATTCACTCTAGACTGTCACTGAATAGACCTTTCTGCATTAGAGTGGTGGGAGGAGTTTTTCGCTAGCACCTGAATAGGCTGGGTCTGCTCTGCACAATGGTGACTCCACCTTCTGTAGTGAAGCTGGACTAGAGAGGACAGAACTGGTTTCTACTGAGCAAGAGGGACTTGCTGCAAAGGTAAAAGTAGTATACATATCAGGGCCCTGACCCCAGAACTTTAAAACTCTTTTGGACTAAGGATCTTGCCAAGAAGAAGAGCTGGAGAAGCTGTCAGGAGGAACTACCACTTTCTTTGTGCTTTGCTGTGTTGGCCTGCAGTGGCTGCTTCTGTCTTGGGCAGTGAAAGGACTGGACTGGACTTTCTGCTACCTATTTTCCTGAGTTTCTCCAAGGGCTTTAGGTAGAGCTTGCCTCCTGTTCAAGAAGTCTCAGGAACAGCAAAGATTTCAAGATCATCTGCTGTCAGCACTGGGAACTGTGTGTTTTGTGCTGCAACAGAAGAAAAAGCAACCCAACGCCATCAATGATGCTGCTGCCAGCTCAGTGACCTGTTGGCACCATAGAGAGCACCACCCTGCTTCGCACCGCAACCCTGGTCTCACCGACACCGCCCCTGATCCGCTGCTTGCACAGTGACCTGAGGGCACCGTATTTCACACCGCCTCGCTTATCATAGCCCCCATGGTATCCCTAGCGACACTGCTCCATGCCCACATCCATGTCTCTGCCTGCACCATGGCCTAGAGGCACTGATTGTAAGTTACTTGACGCACAACCCAGTCCCACACTGCAGCCTTGGGCCACCGATGCCGGTGCCATTGACTTCAGATCTTCTACCGACGACAGCACTTCATCAACGACGATGCCGCTGCTTGCACTGTGTCCTGCCAGCACCGCGATAAGCACTGCCCCACTTGGCACCCTAGCCCTGGTCTCACTGACGCCGCTGGACGCCGTCACCAAACTGCTGCCTGCACCACAACCTGAGGGCACCGCACACCGCACCGCTCCACTTTGCACAGCAGCACCAATGCCCCGATGCCTGCTGATGCCGGTGCTCCTGACTTCAAGCTCACGGAGTTCGCTCTGCAATGCGTGTGACTTTGAGGGCCTGACAATTCCTGCACCGACCTCCGTAACTGACGATGCCGCTTCTTTGGAGCTCATCGCAAGGTCCATGACGCCCTGCATGTCCAAGGTACTGTTTGCGGGTCTTCCCAACACTGTAGCTGGCCCACGACACTGTGGTTGGCCTGAACTGTTAGATTTGTTTGTTCACGATGCCGTGATAGTCCCGGACGGAGCTATTGACTTCAAGGAACTGTATTTTAAGTCTATTTTTGCAATATTCATATTTTGATTACTGTATGTTGGATCTTTTTAAATCATTTTTGGTCTTGTTTTACACAGATAAATATTGGCTATTTTTCTAAAACTGGTGTGGTGTTCTTCTGAAGTGTTTTAACTGTATTACTGTGGGTTATGTGCAAATGCTTTACACATTGAGTCTGAGATAAGCTTCACTGCTCATGCTAAGTTACCAACGGGGTGAGCAGGGGTTATTTTAGAAGTGTAACCCCCCCTTAACCTGACTAGGTGGAAGGATCCCTAGTTGGACAGGGCCCAAACCTGCCAACCATAGACCCCCATATCTAACAGACGCAAAGGCATCTTGAGATGTGATAAACCACCTTTATTTTTCAGAAGATAGCTTTCCAAATAATATTTGTCCTATATCCCAATCTGACTGGCTTTCCCATTTTTTCCGCATCTTCGAGGACACTTCTTCTAAATCTTCTGATTTGGGTCATTTTTTTGCCAGTCCATCTAGTAAGAAGCAGAATGATCCCACTGAGCCTGTTAGCACTGCTCTCATGTTTCCCATAGTGAATGATGTAACCTCTGCTATTTTTAGGAGCACCCCAGGCACATCCCCGGCCCTGATGGAGTCTCAATTGATGTATTTAGACATAACACTCCTTTTTGAGCCCCCTTGATGACTAATGTATTCAGTGCCCTTTCATGCAGAAATTCCAAGCTCTTGAAAGCATCTACTATAGTTCTGATCTTCAAGCTGGGGTTGATATATGCCTGATTGAACTTCTTAAGAGGCTACATTGGGACACTTTGGCCCAGGTGCACTTTGGTCCCGTTGGGCAGAGTACACCCACCTTTAAGGTGGACAAGGGAGTCAGGCAGAGGTGCATTCTTGCCCCCTTCCTTTTTCTCTTTTATACTAATTCCTTGGCTCTTACTTTGCAGTATATTGGAAAAGACTTGCCTAGCCTAGGATAGGGGATTGATCTGTCCCCATACTCCTGTATGCTGACAATGCTGTATTATTTTTGCGCACTGCCAATGGGTTACAGTTGTTGCTGGATTTTTTAAACAATTTTATGACAAACCTGAAGCTCAAGGTCAACCACAAAAAATATTTTATCATGACCTGTTGTCCTAGAAATACCCCATCAAGCAGTTTCACCATGGACAAGACTGTCATCACGAAAGTCCTAAAGTTGAATTATTTAGGGATGGTAATTTTAAATGTGACAAACTTCTGGAATTGAGAGAGCTTAAAATGGACAGTGCAGCCGAGGCAATTTTTAAATTTGGTAGAAAACTAAAACAATGAAGCAATCAATCAGGGTTTTGTAGAGCGCACTACTCACCCGTTAGGGTCTCAAGGCGCTATGGGGAGGGTGTGAGCAGCTCCGTTGGGGTCATTCGAAGAGCCAGGTCTTAAGGTCTTTCCTGAATTGGTGCAGTGTCATGCTTTGCCGGAGGTGGAGAGGGAGATCGTTCCAGGTCTTTGCTGCGAGGTAGGAGAAGAACCTTCCACCCGATCTGGTCCTGTAGAAGCGTGGGATGGTGGCTAGGAAGAGGTCGGCTGAGCGGAGGTTTCTCTTTGGGGCGTGGAAGGAGAGGCGGTCGTTGAGGTATTGAGGTCCGATGTTTTGGAGGGCCTTGTAGGCGTGCGTGAGCGGCTTGAAAGTTATTCTTCTTTCGACGGGGAGCCATAAACTCATTGTAGATCTCATCTCTCTTTACAAAGCTAAATGTTTCTCCCTGGGTCTTCATGTGGCGGGAGTCTGGGGGTATTTGAACTGCGGCCGCCTACAAGCAGCCGAAAATAAATTCCTCTCCAGATTGTTGGCCGTTCCAAAAAGTACCTCTAACATTATTACCCACATCGAGGTTGGCCTTTCGTACATTGAAGATGCAATTAAATTAGCACCACTGTTACTTTGCATTAAACCAGGAGCTCCCCTTTCACTAAATTCTCCCACCTTGTTTTAGCTGATTGCATCAATTTAGATATTATTGCTTGATTACCATATAGCAGAAAATCTTTTCTTGATATGGGCATCCCACATTTTGTCTTTCATTCCCTCAGCGAGATCAATAGTAATACTAAGACCCTCATTTTCTACCTCTTCAAAACATACAGTACCCGAAAAAGGTCCAACAGATGCCAGATCCTGGCCAGTGTTCCTTATCACATGGAGATCACTTCACTTTGGTGCATCGAACCATATCTAGTGTGAATCCCTAATCAGGAGCACAGATTTTATTTAACACGTTTAAGGCTGTGTACTGTGCACTTTTAGGGTGCCTTCCATCAGCAGGACAGTTGGTTCCCGTCCCTGCCCTGCTGTCCTTGCGACAATATCAGCCAGCAATCTAGTGTGCACTTTATGTTTTCTCGTAGCTTTTATACCATACCTAGAACACATTTTTAACATCACTTTTTACGCTCTACAAACTGTAGATTGGCCAGTCAAAGCCTTGAGCTCTGAAAACTGTGTGTCATGTGACCATTGGCTTTTACTGTCATTCTCTCGGGAATAGAAGGGATTTTAGGACAAAGGCACATTTTTCTTTTGTCTTTTACATTTTTATCTGCTTTTAATTTGGTCTAACTGTACATTTATTGCTGCTATTTTGTGAAAAGCAACTGTGTTATTCGATCTGTATTATTTTCATGATATTGACTGCACAGTAACGTGTTTTAATTATATGTTTATTGATGCTATTCTATTATGGCCGCATTAGCTGAATAAAGTTTTTACTGACTGACTTCTAGTTCACCATTTCTAAAGAATGCAACTAACATGTAAACTAGACATTTTGGGCCTGATTACGAGTTTGGGGGTCCTCCTCTTGGCCCACCACTGCCGCTCCGACAGGAGGACCTCCAAGCCTGTAGTACACCCACCCGCCGGATTACGAATGTTATCTAGTATGGGTGGGTGGGGCTGTGGCGGACTCACAGTGGTGGCTGTGTAAGGCTCATAGGAGAGCTTTAACAGTAGACTGCCGCCGTGACAGATCCTGCAGCACATTCCTGCACGGTGTGGCATGCACCATGTCGTGAATGCCTCACCGTGCAGGAACGAGGGGAAAAACATGTGTCCCCCGCATGCACCCCCAGGCCTAGGAGCAGCGGGGGCCTTGTTAGGGCCCCCCCAAATGGTTGTCCGCCACCCTTTTCATGGCGGGATCAATAAACAAGTCGTAATATGGTTGGCGGTTTTGGCACCGCCAGCATATTACTGTCTCTGACCACCACGCCGTGGGATCCTGGATCCCAGTGGAGACAGTGGTCCTGTGGCAGTCCAACCGCCACACTCCTAATGCAGCCGACGGTGCCGCAGTGGTGGTAGTGGTCGGACTGCCAACGTGAGGAAGGCAGTCCATGGACCACCGTACTTGTCATTAGGCCCTTTATATTTTGTTTGCATTTGGGTGATACTCAAATTGCTTATGGCTCTAGGTTAATTACGCCAAAAATAGCAATGTTTGAGCGCTTGTGCACCTTATCTTGAGATAGAAGCACAATAGGTCACCTTGAATAAAAATAAAAACATTCATAGATTAATATTATGAAAATCTTTTTATGGTCGACTGATGACTGATGAGTCAAATAAACTTAATGTACTATTGGCTGCAGGCATGTTAAATGTTACTGTAGGATCCAAGTCAACAACTGAAAGTGAACACCCAGCAAATAGATTTTTTAGCCATGTTAACTGCCTCTCAATTATTAAATAGAACAGTTTTGCTTTAAAATATGTAAACAGATTTTGAAGCACAAGGGTTGAGACCTGGAAAATAATGACCCATGTACTGCCCTGTCAATTCGGTTGGCCTGTACTTTTGTTCTGCCTGGAACATATATAATATTCAGTAGCCCACATAGTAAGAGATGGCATTCATATTCTTAAAGAAGGGCTGAAGACTGCTAAATGAAAGGGAAGCAAACAAAAGGAACAAATAAAAAAGCAATAAAAAGAAGCAACACTGTGCAATTGAAAGCTGAAATAATGGCTTCGCTATCATATTAGACATGCATACTGAATGCAAATTTCAGAGATGGGATGAAATTATAACTTTTTTTTAGGGAGGTATGACATATTAGCATCCTCTAATTCTGATGCTGGTATGCCAAACACCTGGAGAGCAGGTAACTAGAACTGAGATATGTTGTTTCATGGATACGATTCCAGAATATCAACGTGTTATGCTTGGGAGCAGACGCAGTAGTAGCATCAGTGCAAATCCATCTTACGTAACATACATGTGTACCGATGGATGTCTCTGATAGCTCTTCCTACCCCTAGTTTACCTTTTGGTATCCGTGGCACTGCCCTTGATACCCCTGGTCTCAGTTATCAAGGCAGGAGTAGGAACAGAGAGTAAACATGGTTCTAAGAGCCCTGTTTACTTTCTCTAGGTTTCTCTCCTTGTATTTTCTCTAGCCCTGTTGCAAAAAAGCAGTACGCTGCAGGGGGGCTAAGGATGGGTTAAGAGTTCAATTCTTTGATGTCATCAGATGTCAAAGGCTGTGTGTTGTTGCTTTCGCTAGCCCTGTCTTTTTTCTGAATCAGAATCCATGCTCATGCTCTTCCCAGTACTGATGATGTATAATTCTCTGCTGAACCCATACTACTGAAAAAGTGTGTGGTGTCGTTTTTGGGAACATACTGAAACACTGCAGCCTCTCAAAGTACTTCCCATTTTAAGATAATCTATCTCCCATAGCATGGAAGTACACCAACAGTAAAGAACATCACATTCACGTTGTTCCTTCTTCTAAATAGGCTTGGGTGAGCTTTGTGAAGATGTTCTCAAAATCAATTGTGATCAAAGCCCTAATATGATCTAATATGACTCTGTGTAGTAATGGACATAGTGGAACAAGTGCTGACATCTCCATTTTATGGATTGACTCTGGCAGAGTATCCAGAGGCAGAATTACCTTTGCTATGCTTAACCTAAAATTGAAATCATTCAAAGTAGGACATAGCTCTTTCTATGACAGATTAACTTTAAATCAGACCCAGAAAGCCTGGACCCTCAAACAGCAGTTTTTAAAATGCCGATGCACACATCTGGAATTCTTGCTGACCAAAGAACAAGGGAAGGCATTGGTATGACAAAAGCATACCAGCAAAATATATTACCCAAGAGGAGCAACACCAAAAGATATTACCCTTAATATCAATCCTCCAGTGGTATTCAATCAGCATTTCAAGGGACAGTTGTTTGAGAGTTGCTGCTAAGGCATTGAGCTCTATATATGCACATTTACTCACTGAGGTGTGGTGCACAAACTACAGTCTTCCTCAGCATGCCTTGTGGTAATACTTGCAAAAAATGTTGAGACACACCTACAATTGCTTCATCCCAGCAATAAAATACTACAGAAACTCTGATCAGAGGTCCACTAGGATTGTCATACAATCCAAGATGATGTATTGTAAGAGTACAAGCTTGTGAAGTGACGTTTTCTATGTGCAAGAACTCCATGCTGTATAAATGGCCAATGTCTTCTCACTTGATGGCAATAATTTGTGGCATCTTTGTTGATGAAGGAAATAGGTAGCAGACAAGATAGCCAATGTTCTACTAATGTGCCACTTAGATACATGTAAGCATGAGTGTTCGTTCTTTGGCAGTCTTGAAAAGAGTGGAATGTTCCAGCAGGAGTCCCAACACTGCAGCTTGTTTGAGGGAGTCGCGACCAGTGTTCTCAATAAGGTGCACACCGGTGCACCCACTGAACATCCTTCTCAGTGACATACAGAATGGAGTAAGAAGCATTCACATGCATCATTCCAAAAGGCACACACTGCAAGCAAGACAGATCAGTTTTAATATTTGTACTACTTACTAGAGCATCATCATGCCCCAAATTGTCCTGAAAACAAGATATACACAAACCTACAGCAGTTACTTAATGTAACACAAAAAATGATCTTTATGTGCAGCAATGAATCTGGATGCCTCATATTAGTTTGACAAGTCTAAGAAAATATTTTGTCTTGAAAATGATATTGTGAGTAAGGACAGCTGTTTGAGTGGTCTCCTACTTTTTCGTATTGTGTGTGTTTTAGCTCGTGTTTTGCCTCTGTGTGCCTTGACACTGCCATTCAGTTTTACATTGCATGTGCTCTGACTACATAAAATAAGATAAGCCAGAATACAGCAGTTTAGTACAAGAAGTCCACCAGTCCCGTGGAAGTTAAATGTCACAAGAGCATCAGTGTACTTTTACACCAGCCATGTCTGTGACTTACTTTTACTCATTAGAAAAACATTCCTAGGCGTGTCTTCTATTCAATAGAAGGGGTGCTTAATATATAAAAATGGGAAATACCAAGCATCAAAGAAAATTATGTCTGTATCACGATCAGCAAGAAAACCCTCTTTTTACTGTCTGCGTGAGGTGGCATTTCTCTAGGGAGAAGTCTGATTGAGAATTTCATGCAAGAAAATTCTAAAATGCACATCAAAGTTCCTTTTAAATTATGAACAAAAATAATGTGGTTCATGCAGGTCAATTTAGGAAATATTTATTAGAAAAGTAACTTTTAAAAACATATTTTCGATTTCTGGAGCCTCCAGTAGTAATTCAGTTCCCGTAGGCTACACCCCTCACAGTGATTATTCTTTGGTGAGGAATGAGCACTTCCTGCCCTGGTACAAAAATATAACACTTCGTAGAGCAAGAAGTCTGGAGATGGGTAATATGTTCATTTATCTGGGATATGTCACTTGGGAGTGGACAGGAACACGTGGCCAAACAAAGGGCTCATATTGAGGATTGTCTTTTGCCATGATTATGCCAAGAGGAATTGTAGGTCACAGAAGCCTTTCCTCTAGGGAGCCTTCTAAATAATTGTCTGTGCTCTCAGTAAGGGAGAAACCTGTTCACAGGTTCGAAAGAAGGTGGTTCCTCATTTCCCTAGGTCTGGACTGTGGGGTGATGGGGACAGCGAGGTTTATTAAAGGGATCTTCCCAGTTTGGAAAAAGGCTTTTGGGATAGTTGGCATGCAAGCAAGACAGGAAGTACTTCAAAGGCTGATGGTGGGAATTCTGCAGAAATTGTCACAAGAATGTCACAGGCCTCTGGATAATGCTAGAAATAGTCTTTGATCTTGGGAGAGATGTGAAGAAGAGCTGGGGGCATATTTACAAGGAAATGGTGGAGCGCGGCGCTGTGGCAAATTTTGAAGCACCGCGCTTTGCCATTTCCTAAACTCAGGGATGCACCATATTTACAACAATACGGCACACCCCTATGTTTTCCCTATTGCTGGCGCTAAAAATAACTGCCTAGCACCAGCACAGACACCCTTGCGCCATAGTGCAAAGGTGCCTGCATTGCAGGGAATGATTGTTTATGTGCAGGAAGGTGTCCCAATCAATAATGGCGATTTGTTACTTCTGCGTGTGCTGCATTCTGCAGCACACATAGAAGTAGCAAATCGTCATTATTTAATGATTGTTTATGTGCAGGAAGGAACACCTTCTTGTACATAAACAATCATTAATGGCGTTTTGCTCATTCTATGTGTGCTGCAGAATCCCCTTGTAAATTTGCCCCCTAGTCCCTCCAATTGTACCAAAAGACTAGGGCCCTCATTTCCAAGGCCATTGCACCGCTACTATATCCCTTTTTTTGATGCACCGGCTGCGCAGTCTTGCTGCCCATATTTAAAAGGCCATGGAAAGTCACCATACGTGACTTTTATGGCCTTGTATATATGGGCCCCTTTCACACATTACTCTACATGATAGGAGCATTCCATGGGTGTTGCTGTGGATGTTCCCATGAAACATTCATGAAAGCTGACACATTTTCCAGATTTACAAAGTTTCTTAAAGCTGGGAATGCATCCGAATCTTACCTCTCCTCAGGGAAGACATAGGAGTGGTGCAACAAGTAGAAATACTTTTATTTCTCCTTGTTTATTCCTCTTTCTATGCATGCTGCATTCTGGAGCACGCATAGAAAGAGGAAAATGCCATCAATAATTGTCAATTGTGCAGGAAGGTGTGCCTTCCTGCACAAAAACAATTATCCCCACAATGCAGGCACCCTTGCAACACGACACAAGGGTGCTCACCAAGGATCAGATGCCTGACTCCCTGTCCTGCCCCCAGGATATAAATTCCACCAGCAGAATTAAAAATCAGCACTGATATACACACACACCGCTTGAGAGCAGAGTCTAAGTACTCGCTTTTGCTGAATTCAGTTAGGTTTTCATTTTTTTGTGGATTTATAGCACCTCAAAAGACTCGGAAGCGGTTTCAAGGCAATCATTAGGAGTTGTACCAAGTGCCTTCACAAAATGTGACTTGCAACAGACTGGGGTTGCTAGTTTACACATGCGAGTATTGTATGCAAGAAATGTAACCTTTCCGTGGTACACGTGTTTTAAAGCACAATGGTTTTAAATGAGAATTTTGCTAATTAGACTCAGCCCTGGTGAGTTGGCTTTCTCCTTCGTGATTCAGCACAGATTTATTGTTTCCTAACTATTGTCCTGTTCCCTGTTTCTTTGTACTGTCCCATTTCAACAACTGCTGCCTGCAGGGGATTTTAGGTTTTACCTGTGAAATCTATTGTATTTAATATAAATCTTAAAAGGGGCTTACATTCTGCCCCCTTGCATTCCTTGCTTTTCATTGGCTCCTATGCTTGCCACTTACTTTTCATCCGTTTCTATCAGCTGTAGATAACTGTTTCCTGTTGCTCCTCGAGTTTTCCTTGTGTGCTTCTCTTATCAGTTTCCCGGTGACCAAGTACTGTTTCCATCCACTTTTGTGAAACTATTTTTTTTAAGGTTTTGCATTTTACATTAATTGCGCTGTGCTTGTTTTTACTTTAAAGGGCTGGCATTTTTTGCGAGGTCTCAGTGACATCAAAGAACTCATTATCCTTCGGATCCCTTCCTCAGTGTGTGCATTTTTTAATCAATTCGAGGAGCGGGCGCTTAATTGACTCCCGCTCCGGCTCCCCACATCAGTGGGTGGATTTTCTGCTTAAGCACGTTGAGGAGCAGGCATTCAACTGACTGATGCCCCTGCTCTTCTTTACAGTGTTTGGGCATCGGCTTTTTGATCCACTTGAGGAGAGGGCACTTAGCTGACTCGTGCCCCAGCTCCTCCTTATAGCATGTGGATACCAGCTTTCTGATCCCCTTGCGGAGCGGGCGCCTGACGGAGACCCACTGTACCTCAGCACAGTGCGAGGAGAGAGGTGTTTCCTCCCTAAAGAATCTCACCCCACCTCAGCACTACTGTTACCAGCGCAGGCTCAGGCTCTATTGGAGGATATCTCGGCACTCCCTGCCGCCAGGAAGCCACACCACATCTCATGACCAGCCCCCAGAGTAGTGCGGTGCACAGAGACACCGCACCACCTCAGGGCTGTCCCAGTGCTCGATGCTGCTGCACGGGGGGTAATCAGGAACCCCTCACTACCCAGCTGGCCGTAGAGCACCAGCAACCACACTCCCCGACTTAGGGGACACAAGACGACATGCACAGATCTTGGGACATGCTTGCTTTTATTTTTAAAGTGTGCGCACATTGGATTTTTCATTTCCTGCCCACAGTCTACATTGTTCATCATGTTTGGAACTTTCCCCTTGCACTTTGTGCTTGCCACTTGTTGCTGTAGCTGTGAAGGGACACACACTAATGGCTGGTGCGGTGCACCGCACTGTAGCTAATGAGGTTGGTTGGCAGATGACTGGCTTGTGATGACTCGTTTTAGGGCACATTGGTGTTGCTGATGCGGATTTCCTCAGGTGCACAGTGCCCTGCGTGCGCCTCTAGTGCTCTCTCAGTATCAAAAGAACTGAGATCATCGCTGACATGGTGGGGAGGTCCACACCATCGGTGGTGTGTATCGAGATCCTGGGCAGGTATGGGGATCCCTCCTGCCCCCTTCTTCCTTCTCTTATGCCCTTTCCTTGCATCCCTTCTGCCCCCTAGTCACATTTCTTCTGCTCCATCATCGCATCTCTTCTGCCCCATTGTCTCATCCCTTCTGCCCCATTGTCTCATCCCTTCTGCCCCATCTCCGCATCCTATCTGACCCCTCATCGCATCCCTTCTGCCCCCTCGTCTCATCCAGATGGACATTGTCTTGGGTGGGGATGTGCATGTCACGCTCTTCTGAAGGCACCTGGAGGTGGAAGATTAGATGTCCCTGTGGGACCACCTTTTGCGCTGGTTGTAACACAACTCCCTATTCCTGCCCCGAGGCGGCTCCAGAGAGACCAGTTGCCATACCGGCCGTGATTGCTGTATGCATGCATGCATCGTCTGTGCACTGCTGGGGGTGTGCCAGTGTGCTGTACCTCTGTGCACTGCTGGGGTTGTGTGCCTGCCTGCTCTACCCCTGTGCACTGCTGGAGATGTGCGCCTGCTTTACCTCTGTGCACTGCTGGGGATGCGTGCCTTCAAGCACTACTTCTGTGCACTGCTGTGGATGAGTGCCTTTAAGCACAACTTCTGTGCTTGCTGGGATGTGTGCCTGGCCCGCCTGGTCTGTCACTGTGAACTGCTGGGGGTGTGCCTGTGTCTCTGATCTTCCAGGGTGTGTATTGTCCTGATCTTCCTCTGTGAACTGCTGGGGTGTGTGCCTATCCGACCTGTTTCTGCCACCTGCTGGGAGCCTGCCTTTCTGTTCTATCTCCGCGAAAGGATGGGATGCCTGACTGCCTGCTCTATCTATATGTACTGCTGTACGGATTACCTGCCTGCTCTATCTCTGTAAACTGCTCAGATGTTTGCCTGCCTGCTCTCGAAATATGCTGGCATGTGCACCTTTGCTAGCTTCCTTAGGTACCACCAGCTGTTTTTCTGCATGCATGAATTCACTTTTTTCGCATAATCTTTTATGTAGCTATTTAATCTACATGTGGAGCAAGTCCGAGCATACAGCGCTGTATTTTTAGGAAACAGACTTCTCTCTTTTTTCTCTGAATAGTGCTCATAAGCTGTGCCAGATTTGCTATTTAGAGTTTTTCTTTTCCTCTATAAATCTAGGGTTGTAATAACCCGAATGAGATTGAAAGAAACACAGTGTTTGTTGATCCGCAAACCTTTGTCTCTGCCAAAAATGATTATTTTCCCCAACTTTGGAAGTATATGGGGAAGTGGTTTCCCTGCACTCCCACCCCCTTAGCCTCGACTTGAGCATTTCCAAATGTTGGCATGTGTAGCTTATGGCTCCCAGTTAAATCTGTTCTTAACTTTTTGTGGTCCTCTGTACAACCAGGGGGTATATTTACGAGAGAAGTGGCGGAGCGCGGCATTAGCCTCCTTGGCTTAACGCATTGCTCCGCCACATCTGAAACGCAGGGCTCCACCAAATTTAGAGGGATACAGTGGAGCCCTGCGTTTGCCCGTGCGCTGGCGCTAAATATAGCTGCCTAGCGCTAACGCAGATACCCTTGCACCATAGTGGAGGAGGCCTGCGTTGTAGGGGAAGATTGTTTATGTGCAGGAAGGGACACCTTCCTGCACATAAACAATCTGAAAGGATGTTTTGTGACTTCTATGTGTGCTTCTTAATGCAGCACACATAGTAGTTACAAAAAGTCATTTTTTTTAAATAATTGTTTATGTGCAGGAATCAATGGCCTTTTGCTGTTTCTATGTGTGCTGCACAACGCAGCACACAGGGAAACAGCAAAAGCGAGGGGAAATTAAATATTTCTCCTTGTTGCGCCAGGGAAAGACCAGGTTTTCCCTGGTCTTAATTTTGGCGCTGCCCCATATTTACGCCACCCTTGTAAATATGGGGCAGCTTCAAAATCAATGGGTGTTGCGGTGGAATGCCCAGCACAACACCCATTGCCCGCCCCTTTCACGCAAAGTATAGCGTGAAAGGGAGCCTTATTTACAAGGCAGCGTTAAGCCACGTTAAGTGGCTTAACGTTGACTTGTAAATAAGGCAAAGCCCCTATCGCCACCACAACATCAGAAAAAGTGACATTGTGCTGGCAATAGGGGGCTTGTAAATATGCCCCCAAGTGTTGTAAAGATTATGAACGAATGGTTTAATGAACAGGCTCGCACAGTGCAGCTTTAGGAACTAGATCGAGCCTCTGGGCACATGCAAATTAGGTTGGCTTGTATTGTTTACAAACGCTGTAAGTATTTGCAGGTTTGCTTAGACGGCCTTTGTCCAAATGTCTTTTTTTCCATTTTTCATCCGTATGTTACTAGTGATGTTAATACCAGTGTATGGATGAATTTAACAGCTTTTTATATAAATTTGTATTAATCAGCATACACTTCAACCCTCCCTGTTTTAGGACTACATGTGCTGCTTACAACAGACCAAACATTTTTCTTAAGTTTTAGTCAGGAATCACAAGCTAGTCACAGACATGCACATATCTTTACAACACACATACACTATATGCTTGCACTCAGTCTAGTTGCTTAAAACAAAACGAGCATATGTGCAGCCAATAGGTCTGGCTTTAATGTAGTAAAGCCATGAAACAAAGGCATGTACAAATATATTTGTATTGATTAGCACATTAAACCTAGACCTATTAACTTTGCAGATGTTAGTTACTTCAATTCTTTCCTTGCCCTTATGTTCCCTTTTTATTCCTTCTTCTCCCACACATTTTTCTTGTCTCACATTATTTTTCTTGCCCCAAGTAATTCATTTCTGCACCCATATCTTATTTGTCAAAGTAATTTATTTTTACCATATCTTTTATTCTTACTCCATGCAATTTCAAAGTCCAGTTATCACGTTTAACAGTTGCTGGCCTCCAACAGAAAGAGAAGCTGACACAGTGGCAGCAGAGTGTGTAGTAATTCTAAAGTATAGCACAGCTCGGGAACAAATGGAAAAAATGGCTTTTGTTTCCGTTGTTGATATTTACGTTGCAGGCAGTTGCAAAGGACGGCTTTGCCTCATTTTTGTAACTTTGCACAACATTTAAATACATTTCATCTACTTCCAGACACCGCTCACACTGCACACTCACCCACCATTTACTCTGCACAGTCACCCTGACATTGCATTGGCAATCAGATACTGTTCACCCACCACTTACACAGTGCTGGCTCTGCAATTACACAAAATTGACATACCTCTCACCCCGCACTCACATTCCTCTCACCCCCTCTAACCCCCTACCCACACCTCTCACCATGAACTGAAACCGCTCATCTTGTACTTATACTATTGACATACCGCTCACCCTATACTTGCACAACTCTTACCTTGTTAAGGGTAACATCTCTCACCCTGTACAGTCACACAATTCTCCTTCTGCACTGAACACACATCAATCACCATGCATTGAGGCACATTCACCCAGCAATCAAACACTTATCAACCTTCATTCATGCACCACTCACCCTGCACAGAGAGCACTCACACCATTCTCTCTGCACTCATACACTGCTTCCTCACCTTTTAACTTATTAATCCAATAGGTGAAACCTAATGCATTTACCAATGCCTGTTTATTTAGAGAGTTTTGAAAGCAGTGCTTTGTGTGCTCTATGGGTGAGGTCGGGTGCGGTGAAGGTCGTATATAGCCATGAGTGGTCAAAAACACCATTCCAGGGTCTCCATTACCTCAGATTAAAATTCCACTGCCCATTCAGCCCCTCCGCAGAATTCCGTGGAATTTTAATGTGATTCCGTGGAATGAACCTGCCAATTCTGCCCAGACCTACTGATAAAAGAATCACAAAGAGTAAGTCTGGGGCCCCTGGACCAACCTTTTGAGCACATATCCTTGTGGCTGACATCCAGGATTTTAATTCTAGTCACTTGCATAGCCTGTGTTGTGGGACTATAAGCTTCAGAGTCGCTTTTGCTGTGACAGACTGCTTTTCAAGAGGAAGAGAGAGGAGAGGAGTGGATACTTCAAAAGAAGCTTAAAGAGAGCCTAAATCGCATTTGGTGTCTGGAAATGGACTATAAGAAGGAGAGTTTGAGACCCCAAAAACTGTCTTCTGCCAAGCGGCCAGAGGGGTTGTGTGAGGAGGAGAAGTTCTGTAGGACTTCTGCCAGTTACCAGGTCTGGGGGCCAAGTCCTGCTAATCTCCATGCTGGGTGAGGGGACGTCATTAAGGGAAACCAAGACCACCTGTCCTGGAGCATCAGCACCTGCCTGCTTACCAAAAACAGTGTGCCCTGTGAGGAAGAGGAGATCGTTGAATGGAGAAAGGCCCAGAAGGGAGCCCTTTCGAGTGGACTCCTTGTGCGAGTTTTGAGAAAATGGCTGCTGCCCCGATCGGGTCATTGCCTGTGTGCAGGACAGAGTCAGTGACCCCTGTATGTTAGGAGAGGGTTGCCTTGAATTAAGCTATATGCAGCGCTGCACGAAGCCAGTGCGTAGTGCTGAGTTGGCTACCTCGTATGCCAGGAGGGGCTGCAGTAAACCACACTGCTGTGCAGTAAGGACCGTAGTCTTGTGCAGTAGTGGGTGTGCGACCCTGTGTGCCAGGAGGGTCCGCCATGAAGGATATTGCTGTACCGATAGGGCAAGATCCCATGTACTGTGAGATATGATGACCCTGTATGCCAGCAGGGGTCACCAGGAGCATCAAGAACTGCTACCTGATCTGTCTCCCCTCACCAGGGAAGTGCACACCATCACCCAGGCAAGATACTGAATACAGGATAGTCACAGCCAGCACTCACTGAGAGACGAACCGGACACTTACCCCACATAGAGCCTCCAGTCATATCTGGAGCGTGTCCGTGAGTGATTGACGACTCAGCTGGACTCAGCTGCAGCTAATACGAGCACCCGCGGATGGGGCATACTCATGAACTCTAGCTGCTTCATGCCAGCCGGTGTGGGTAGGACTGGTTTTGGGCCTGTCAGCTCCACAGGAACTTGTTGGAAAGTTAACGCTGGAGCGCTGGAGTACTATTGACTTTAAATTAGAGTCAAAGTGGATTCTTGAGACGTGGACTGCTAGTGGGGTGTACCCTGAATGTTACCAATGGTGGATGGGGAATAACCACTATCACTAGAGGGAAAATGAAGTAGTGGAGGGAACCCCTGGAGCCCCCACTTCAGAGGGGACTGTGTAATTGTTTGTGAATTTTTCCTTTGTGTGGATAGCAGTAGTAATAAAATAATTCTCTTTTTTCATAAAAGTGAGTAATTGGCTGGAGATAATTTATTGCTGCTGCTGCGCGCATGGTGAGTTGTGAGACCATGTATATGATCTGTATTCCCCTCTCCCAGAGGGATCCTTGGACTGCTAGGACCACACTATCAATCATGAGAGTCAAGCACAGAAGGGGTCCTTGGCCGAGTTGCTAAGGATCCATTGTAGGTTAGGCCAGGGGACATCGAAAATAAAAGGTCTCAAGCAACATGGTTGGACACAGTGGCCCCTGTGTGCCCTGTGGCCCTGTGAAAGGGGTTCTGACAATTGACAGCAAGCAATGGGGTGCCTTAGGTTTAGGAGCCTGGATACAGGTGTGGCATTGGCCAATTCCAGTTTGCGCTAGTAGTTCATTAAATCATGTTTATTCAACGCAAAAGGCTGTAGTTTACTATGGGGAGGGAAACAAGGCAGGAACCCGGGAAGAGAGTGCTGTAGACTCAGGTTATAGGGTCCTCTTAGCAGCAGTGGCGGCTCGCAGAGGTAACGCGGTGAGGCGGGGCAGGGGAGGGGCTGGGTGGGGGTGGGGGTGTAGTGGAGTCCAACATACGACGGCAAAGGTGAACGTAAATAAATAAATAAATACCTGCCTCGTATGTCGGACTCCACTACCCCCACCCAACCCCTCCCCGCCCCGCCTCACCGCCCCACAGCGTTACCTCTGTGAGCCGCCACTGCTTAGCAGTAATCTATCCCAGAAACGTGCCAAGTGAGTCCCATAAAGCATTTGCCAGAGATTCATTAAGACACCACCTTTAATTGCTAGAATACCCCAGGTGTGTATATCACCTCGAATTTCTAGGGTACCACTGTCATCACCAATTCCAGGAATAAATCCCCTGCGTGGTGTCAGAGCCCCGCTATCTTACCGTTTTCTGGCGGGGCGATCTCGCAGAGATGACATGAGCATCCACCACCGATTCCACCTACCACTTAGTAGAAGCTGACACTAGCAAGGATGTAGATGGACCGGGGGAAGATGCCAGGGAAACAATGATGGATGTGGAAATAAACGGATGGTAACCTCTTGTTCCTACGACCCCAAGGGAGATGCCACCTGAAAGGAAGAGCAGGAAGAATTAACACTACCGAAACAAGCACTCCCCCACTTCCTTCCCAATCCAATCTACAGATACATCCACATAGTCACCTTGTGAAAGCACCTGGAAACATCATAACAAGGTCAACTGGTCACCAATGGATACTGCAAGCACACCAGCGCTCCTGCGTGTAGTGAATCCCCCAAAGTAATGTAGCGCTCCTGCGCACTGAAACCCTAAAACAATAGCAAGCGCTCCTGCGCTATGAATTTCCCCAAAAGTACTGTAGCGCTCCTGCGTACGGAAACCTTTAACAAACAAGCAAGCGCTCCTGCGCTATGAATTCCCCTAAAATAATGTAGCGCTCCTGCGCACGGAAACCCTTAAACAACCAACAAGCAAGCGCTCCTGCGCTATGAATTCCCAAAGTACTGTAGCGCTCCTGCGCACGGAAACCTTTAAACAAATAAGCAAGCGCTCCTGCGCTATGAACCAGGATCGCTGGTTCCACTCCTAGCGTGTAGAAAGACGTGGCCACAACAACAGCGTACCTGAATTGCCGAGAAGCGTTCAGCGCGAAGATTTCTGCCAGCAAGTAGATCCGGAGGCGGTAATTCAAAGACGTCCTGTCCTGGCGAAGGCGTTAATCCAAAGCACAGACGCAACGGGAACCGCGTTAGTTATGCGGATTTCCCGGAAGCGCCGTGATCGAGGTGCCGTCAGCTTCCGGCCAATGGAAGCTGGAACGCTGACCTTGCTCCGTTTACCCAGCGCGGATTCAGCCTCCCGCATGCATTCAGAGAGTCAGGGAGTCGGAATCGTGACAGTACCCCCCCACAAAACAGACCCCCCCTCCAACCTGCAGATCAGACAGGGCCCACGGGCCGAGGACACAGGGGATGACTAGCATGGAAGGCCCGAATCAACCGGGAGGCGTGACGGACATGGGACAGGGGTTCCCAGGACCTTTCCTCCGGACCGTATCCCTTCCAGTCCACCAGATAAAAGAGTCTACCCCGTGTCCTACGGGAATCAAGTATAGACCTAACCTCGTACTCCTCGTGGCCACCCACGAGAACAGGAGGAGGCGGGGAGGCAACCCCACTCTCAGGGTGAGCAGGCCGCAGAAGGGATACATGAAAAACCGGGTGAACCCTCATCTGGGAAGGCAAGGAGAGTTTCATGGAAACACGGTTTATCACTTTAACGATACCATAAGGACCTATAAAGCGAGGCAACAGTTTCTTGGGACCGTGGACATTAAGGTTGCTGATGGACACCCAAACCTTATCCCCCACCTTATAGTGTGGTTCGGCCTGTCTGCGGCTATCCGCCTTTTGTTTATAGGACTCCTTCGCTTTAGCTAACTCGAATCTAGCCTGCTGCCAAAGAGTGCAAAGAAGGGCGTGATAGGCCTGTACTGAAGGGAAAGGGCTCTCCTGCGGCCGCTCCCAGGGAACTGTACGAGGATGGCGCCCCAGGAGACAAAAAAAGGTGACATGCCTATGGCGGAATGTTTGCTGTTGTTATAGGCGTATTCCACCATCCATAGCACCTCCGACCATTCTTTCTCCACGGACAACAATAAACAACGAAGGTATTGTTCCATGGTCTGGTTCGTTCTTTCCGCCTGTCCGTCGGTCTGTGGGTGGTAAGCCGACGATAAGCGCACTTCCATGTTCATAGTGCCACAGACTTCGTTCCAGAACCGAGACACGAACTGGGAGCCTCTGTCCGTGATTACCACAGAAGGTATGCCGTGCAACCTGACTACGTTATGCATGAAGATCACAGCCAACTCGGCCGCTGAGGGCAGTTTCTTCAGAGGAACGAAATGCGCCATCTTGGTAAGGTGATCCACAATGGTGAGGATAGTGGTGTATCCTTCATTAGTTTTCGGTAATTCAACAACAAAGTCCATGGAAACCGTGTGCCAGGGGTAAGGTGGCACCGGGATAGGGTGTAGTAATCCTACCGAAGGCTGAGATGTGATCTTCCCTTGGGCGCAAACGGTACAACGGTTAATATAGTCGTACACGTCAGTACCCATTGAGGGCCACCAGAAATGTCGCTGTAGCAGATCTACGGTTTTAGCATGTCCAGGATGATCGGACAGCAAGTGGTCATGACACATGTATAGGGCTTGTTGTTGGTGTTCCATTGTCGGTAGGTAGAAGCGGTCTCCTTTATACAGGTATCCATCCTGTACGGTGATATCCTTGAGTTTCCCAATCCAGGACGCGGTGTCTTTCTGCGCCAAGTCATCGTGGAGGTGAGAGAGAAAAGCCGAGGTAAGGATCACCCCTTGAAAACAGTGTTCAGGAATAATGGGCACGGACTCAGCTACCGGTGTGGTCTCATCGGTTTCCTCTAGTCGGGACAACGCATCGGCTTTAGCTTTTTCTCTGCCAGGTCGGTAAGTGATGAGAAAGGAATATTCGTTGAAGAACAGAGTCCAACGTAACTGCCTGGAGGTGAGGGCTCGAGCTGAACGAAGGAACTGTAGGTTCCGGTGATCTGTGTAGATAGTCACTGGGTGTTTAGCATCCTTCAGATAATGACGCCATTCCTCGAACGCGGCCTTGATGGCTAACAGTTCGCGATCTGAAATAGTGTAATTGCGTTCGGCTGGTAGCAATTTCCTAGAGTAGAAGGCCACAGGGTGCAACAGGCCCGTTTCGGTGTTTCTCTGGGAGAGCACACCCCCAGGGCTTCTTGTGAGGCATCGGCCTCCACTATGTAAGGCTGTTCGGCGTTCGGATGGATCAAAATGGGAGCCGTGGTGAACCTCGTTTTCAGGTTTTGGAAGGCTTGTTCGGCCTTGGAATCCCATTGGAATCGGGCTCCTTTTCGTAACAACCGGGTGATGGGAGCGACCAATGCGGAGAAACCCAAAATGAAGCGGCGATAGTAATTCGCAAATCCCAGGAATCTCTGGACGTGTTTCACGGAGCTGGGGGACGGCCATTGCAGTATAGCTTCCACCTTTTTATTATCCATGTGAATACCCGCAGGGGTTATAATATGTCCCAAGAATTCAACGGAAGCGGTGTGGAAAACGCTCTTCTCCAGTTTCACGTACAAGCCAAACTGCAGTAGTCGTTGCAAGACGGAACGAACATGTTGAACGTGCTCATGCATGCTATCGGAGAAAATCAAGATGTCGTCTATGTATACGACGCAAAACAGATCAAGGTATTCCCTCAACACTTCGTCGATGAAGTACTGGAAGGCAGCGGGGGCGTTGCAGAGTCCGAAAGGCATGACTTGGTACTCGAAGAGACCGTATTTGGTTCTGAAGGCTGTCTTCCATTCGTCACCCTTCCGAACTCTGACGAGGTGGTAAGCTCCGCGCAGGTCAAGCTTGGTATATATATTGGCGTTCTTCACCTGGTCCAGCAGATTGGATATCAAGGGCAAGGGGTATCGGTTTTTCACCGTGATAGCATTCATGGCCCTAAAGTCGATACACGTGCGGAGATCCCCCTCCTTCTTGGCCACGAAGAAGAGAGGAGAGGAGACAGGTGATCTGGAATGGCGTATAAACCCGTTAAGTAGGTATTCGTCTAGGTAGTTACGTAGGTGCTCGTTCTCCCTTTCCGTAAGAGAATATATACGGCTACAGGGAAGCGTGGAGCCTGGAAGAAGATCGATCCTGCAGTCAAAGCTACGATGCGGAGGAAGCGTGTTTGCTCCTTTCTTATCAAACACGGTAGCAAGATCCGAGTAGTTTTCAGGCACTTCTCCTTGGGTGACCATACCCATCCCAGTCAGGGGCAATACATGGGCCTGTATCTCCATGGTGCTCGGGGGTTTGTCTGTGGGTAACAGGATGCAGAACAGTGAGCCGAATCCAGTGACATAACCCTGGACGCCCAATCAATACGGGGTTGTGGTACACTAACCAAGGAAGGCCCAATATCAACCGAAACTGGGGTGCATCAATCACGTCGAATGTAATGCTTTCCGTGTGGTCGTTACCAAATGTCATCCTCATGTCCTCGGTCTGAAAGCGGATGAGACCAGATGTAAGGTCCGTGCCATCGACTGCTTTTACTGTTTCGGGCTTTTCCTTGTGTACTGTGGCCATCCCTAGATCCGTCATGTATTGAGTGTCGATGAAGTTTCCGGTGGCTCCTGAGTCGATAAGGGCTCTCACCCGCCACCTCTGGCCTGAAAGAGTCTGTAGAGTGACACTCACCCCCAAATGTTGGTTGTTGACACACAAGGAAGGGGTCAGGGTTGTTGAACGCGAAGAACCCAGTAGGCGAACCCCACTGTCTACCGGGTTTCCTCGTTTCCCGGTCTGTCTCCTTTGGTGATTGGAAGCACAAACGGTTTCTTCCCTCTTGGTTTGTTTGGCTTCACGGGGCATTCCCGAACGAAGTGCCCGCTTTTGCCACAATACAAACACTGGTTCAGTGACCTCCTCTTGTCACGTTCATCTCTGGAAAGGGGCCCCCGAATACCGCCGATCTGCATCGGTTCAGGTGTCTCAGGAGGCGAAACCGCTTCCTCGGTGTTCCTTTCTTTGTGTGCTAGGAATCGGGCATCGCTCCCCTTGGTCTTTTCGGTCCTACGCTCCTGCACCCGGAAATTAAGTTTGACCACCAGATCAATAAAGGGACCTATTTCTTCCGGGGGTTCTGGTATCTGGGAAAGCAAGTCCTTGAGTTCATCGCGTAGACCTCTGTAGAACACGGATACCTTTTTGTTTTCAGGCCAACGTGCTTCGATGACCAACCTACTGAACATGGTAATGTAGTGTAGTAGATCTGAGCTGCCCTGTCTCAAACCAAGGAGTTCGTTGTCTGCTGCTTGCATGAAGGTATGACGGGCAAACATCCTTCGCATGGTCTCTTTGAACACCGGCAGGCTATACAACATAGGGTCATCGTTCTCCACCAAGGCTATGGACCACTGGGAAGCATCACCACCCAAGTAGGACAATATAAAGGCGACCTTGGATGCATCGTCTGGAAAGGCTGAGGCTCTAGCCATGAAATGTAGTTGACACTGATGTAGGAAGACACTATATTTGGTGCTATCCCCATAAAAGCGCTCTGGTGGTGCTAACTGAACTGTGTGAGGTGCTATCACCTGTATAGATGTATCATGGGAGACAGAACCCTCCGGTTTAAACAAAGGAGGTCTCAATAGTCCTTCCTGCTTAACCCTGGTGGAAGGGGACGGACCCCAAGGCCCTGTGAGGCCACCTGCCACCTGGCCCTGTAACACTGTTAGGTCCTGTCTTAGGCTACGGTTTTCTGCCTGCATGCTAGTAAGCATGACTGCTATATCCTGGAGGGTGATCACAGGATCACTCATGTCACCTGGGCGAGATATATTACGTGGGCTTTGGATTCTGTCAGAGCCCCGCTATCTTACCGTTTTCTGGCGGGGCGATCTCGCAGAGATGACATGAGCATCCACCACCGATTCCACCTACCACTTAGTAGAAGCTGACACTAGCAAGGATGTAGATGGACCGGGGGAAGATGCCAGGGAAACAATGATGGATGTGGAAATAAACGGATGGTAACCTCTTGTTCCTACGACCCCAAGGGAGATGCCACCTGAAAGGAAGAGCAGGAAGAATTAACACTACCGAAACAAGCACTCCCCACTTCCTTCCCAATCCAATCTACAGATACATCCACATAGTCACCTTGTGAAAGCACCTGGAAACATCATAACAAGGTCAACTGGTCACCAATGGATACTGCAAGCACACCAGCGCTCCTGCGTGTAGTGAATCCCCCAAAGTAATGTAGCGCTCCTGCGCACTGAAACCCTAAAACAATAGCAAGCGCTCCTGCGCTATGAATTTCCCCAAAAGTACTGTAGCGCTCCTGCGTACGGAAACCTTTAACAAACAAGCAAGCGCTCCTGCGCTATGAATTCCCCTAAAATAATGTAGCGCTCCTGCGCACGGAAACCCTTAAACAACCAACAAGCAAGCGCTCCTGCGCTATGAATTCCCAAAGTACTGTAGCGCTCCTGCGCACGGAAACCTTTAAACAAATAAGCAAGCGCTCCTGCGCTATGAACCAGGATCGCTGGTTCCACTCCTAGCGTGTAGAAAGACGTGGCCACAACAACAGCGTACCTGAATTGCCGAGAAGCGTTCAGCGCGAAGATTTCTGCCAGCAAGTAGATCCGGAGGCGGTAATTCAAAGACGTCCTGTCATGGCGAAGGCGTTAATCCAAAGCACAGACGCAACGGGAACCGCGTTAGTTATGCGGATTTCCCGGAAGCGCCGTGATCGAGGTGCCGTCAGCTTCCGGCCAATGGAAGCTGGAACGCTGACCTTGCTCCGTTTACCCAGCGCGGATTCAGCCTCCCGCATGCATTCAGAGAGTCAGGGAGTCGGAATCGTGACAGGTGGGTTGTGTGTAGCAGAGACCCTGAGCTTGCAGTTGGTGTTTCAGAAATCTAAGGCGGAGGAAAATGAGAAAGAAGGAGAGGTTGAGCGAGAGAAGCTAAGACTAGCTCACTGGGAACAAGTGGAGAGGAGGCGGAGTGACAGGAGGGATGGACCCGAGAGGAAAAATTGCGAGAGGGAGAAGAAACAGAGAGAAGGGAAGAAAAAATTGAGAAAGTGGAAGGAGAAATAGAAGGAAAGGGAAAGAGAGATGGAAAGGGAAAAGATAGACCTTGAGAGAGAAAAGTATCTTAACATCTAGTTCCGGACAGGTTTTGGCCAAGGATCCAGAAGACCTTGTGCATACCTATGTGGAAAGTCAGGACATTTTAGAGTGGTTTGTGAGCTTTGAAGCTGCTTATAAGGTGCATGCCTTAAATGAAGTGTCTAAGGTAGCTGCCTTAATGGGGCGCATGACATTGGAAGAGACAGCCATCATTGGGAGAATGCCTGTGGCAGACCAGATGGTCTATGAGCAAATGAAAGAATCTCTAATTGGGCGATTTCAGCTGAAGCCAGCTCAGTACCTTCAGAGATTCTGGGACTGCAAGAAAGGAGGCGTTGTTCCGTTTGAAACTTGGATTTGTGGTGTGTTACTTGATTGGAATGAGAGGGTAAGAGAGATGAAGGTGAATGAATTTTAATCCCTCGACCAATTGATGGTGACAAAGAGACTCAAAGAGGAGTGCTATACCCCACTTAGGCAATACCTATCTGGCTTGGCAGAGAAGGAGACAGAGAAACTTGCAGTGTTGGCTGACAAGTGGTTAGCTAATAGGATTCACAAAGGGCTAGAACAGCATTGTTCTAAGCCAAAGGGGGGGAAGAACTCTCCACAGACTAGTCCTAAACCAGAGGGTAAGGGCCAGGGCAATTCTCATGGGATTCAAGGATAGCCCAGGAAACAAGGGAATGGTAATAGTGTGTGCTGGAAGGACCACTCCGCAAAGTGGTTTAAAAAACTCCACGAGCTACGAGTTCTGTGAGTGGGCGGTGTTGCTTGCTGAACCCGTTCGCTTTCCGTTTTCCATCAAACGTAACGCAACGTGCATTCTTGCGTTGGAAATTGCACGTGAATGGCACCACGCTGTTAGCATAGGCATGGCCATCTTGATTTTTGCTCTGTTTATGGTGCTGGGCTTATTTTTCAATCTCCTCCTAATCTTCTTAATCTTACCCCTCATTTTTTATTATATTCTTGCCATGTGTCTTTGTATTTTATGTTTATTTCCAATTTTTTTGCGTTTTTTACTTGACTTAGTGTACTTTATTTTTCGCTTTACTTTCGTTTAACTTCCTTCCTTCTTTTTCATTTTTCTACTTTCTTCTCTTTCCCAGCCCCCATCCAGCACTATGGAAGAGCAGGGGAGCGGCAACGCCAGGCCCCCACGAACCACCAGCCACCTACCTTACAGTATGCCACACTGAGAAGGGGTTCTTCCCCGTCGAATGTTCACCGAGGTGGAGTGGCAGCACTGTTTTTTTACTTGCAGCGCCACCTCCCCTCCACCCTGGCAGCAGGTGGCAGGCCTGGCAGTGGCTACACCCTCCGGGAGCGGAAGCAGTGCAGGGAAGAACATTTACAGCACCTTGAGAAAGTGTTGAGGGCTCTGCAAGGTGCAGGCCTCACGATCAAGGCCAGTAAGTGCCAGATCGGGCAGGGTTCTGTGGTGTACTTGGGGCACCAGGTAGGAAGCGGCCAGGTGGCGCCCCTACAACCCAAGATTGACACCATTCTGGCTTGGGAGCCCCCCAAGACCCAGACAGAGGTGAGAGCCTTCTTAGGTCTCACCGGCTACTATAGGAGATTTGTTAAGGGCTATGGCACCATCGTTGCCCCCTTAACAGAGCTGACTTCAAAGAAGCAGCCCAGGAAGGTGATCTGGACTGAGTCCTGCCAGAAAGCTTTTGATGCCCTGAAGGCCGCCATGTGCACGGCGCCCGTGCTCAAGGCACCTGACTTCTCCAAAGAATTCGTCGTGCAGACTGACGCTTCAGAGCATGGTGTGGGAGCGGTGCTCTCACAACTGAACGAAGAGGGCCTGGATCAGCATGTAGTCTTCCTTAGCAGGAGACTACTCCCCAGGGAACAGAGGTGGAGTGCCATAGAAAGGGAAGCTTTTGCTGTGGTCTGGGCACTGAAGAAGCTGAGACCATACCTTTTTGGGACTCACTTCCGGGTTCAGACAGACCACAGGCCCCTCAGATGGTTGATGCAAATGAGGGGTGAGAATCCAAAACTGCTGAGGTGGTCCATCTCCCTACAGGGAATGGACTTTATGGTGCAACACCGCCCTGGCACAGAACACGCCAACGCAGATGGCCTGTCCAGGTTCTTCCGCCTTAGTGAAGAGGACTCCCAGGGGGTTGGGTAGTTCTCCCTACTTTCAGCTGGAGAGGACATGTGTTAGACTTGGCATCTTTTGGCGTGTTTCCCCTGACTTTTTGCTTTCTGACCTCCTGGTTTTGACTCTGTTTTTGCTGGTGTAATGATCCTGCGCACTTTCCTCACTGCTGTCCAGTGGGAAAGTGCAAGTGCTCCTGTAGAAAATGTGTTATGGATTGGAGTTTCCATTATTGGCCTATTTGATTTATGTGTCAGTCCCTAGTAAAGTGCACTGCGAGTGCCAGGGCCTATAAATCAAAACTGTTGGTGGGCTGCAGCACTGGATTGTGCCACCCACGCAAACAGCCCGTAAAGTGTAACTCTGGCCTGCCATTGCAGGGGCTGCCATGGCGACTTGGCAAGTGCACACACTTGCAAGTCCCTAAACCTTCCCTTTTCTACATGTTAGTCACCCTTAAGGTAGGCCCAAGGTACCCCTGTGGGCAGGGTGCATTGTATGTGAAAGGTAGGACATGCCCTGGTGTGTGTGGCATGTCCTGATAGTGAATTACAGCCTACTTCGTTTTTCACTATGGCAAGGCTACCTGTTCCCCATAGGCCAGAATGGGCAGTTTTGATTATTACATCCTATGATCCTAACTGACCCAGGGAACATGGTAGAAATTCGAGTTTAGTATGCCTGAACTCAGAATGATAAAATGCATCTTTTAGTGAAGTTGGTTTTAACATTTTGTGTTTGAAAATACCACTTTTAGAAAGTAGGTATTTTCATGTCTAACCATCCAAGCCTGCCTCTGCTAGGTAGTGTATTCCTTGTCTGGAGTGTGAGTGACAGGGGCTGGGGAATTCCAGGAGACAGGGTGAGTCAGCACAGGGCTGAATAGCAAGATCTACATGTAGATGGGTGGGAGGAGTTGCACCTGGGACCTGAATAGGGCTGTGCCTTCCGTCCACAATGCTGTCTCCACCTCCTGTGGTGTGTCTGATGTCCCTGGCCTACACTGCAAAAGGAAAGAAGGAGACTTGTCAACAAAGTGCTCCAGGACTGACCAGAACTGGTTTGGACTAGGCAAAGGCCTCCCTGCCTTCAGAGAACAAAGAGAAATTGAGGATAAAAAGGGGGACCCAAACCCCAGAACTTTAGAACTCTTTTGGATCAAGAAGACTGCCAAGAAGAAGAGCTGGAGAAGCTGTGAGGAGGAACTACCACTTTGCTGTGTGATTTGCTGTGTTGGCCTGCAGTGGCTGCTTCTGTCTTGGGCAGTGAAAGGACTGGACGGAACTTTCTGCAATCTACTTTGTGAGTGTCTCCAAGGGCTTGAGGTGGAGCTTGCCCCCTGTTCAAGAAGTCTCAGGAACAGCAAAGACTTCGAGCCCGACGCCGTCTACGACGCCGCTGCCGACTCCGTGTCCTGATGGCACCGCCACAATGCCGCATCGCGACCCTGGTCTCACCGACGACGCCTGCTGACGCCACCACCGAGCCGCTGCTCGCACCGCGACCTGTGGGCACTGCACGCCGCACCGCTGCACTCCGCACCGCCTCGCTTCACGACGACGCCGTCACATCCCCGGCGACGCCGCTCCACGCCGGACTCGACGCCGCTGCTTGCACCGTGGTTCGAGGGCACCACTCGTACAGTTACATGACGCACCGCCCTCCTCCCGCACCACAGCCTTGGCCTACCGACGCCGGTGCCATCGACTCCAGTTCATCAGTCGATGACAGCGCTTCAGCAACGACGACGCCGCTGCTGCACCGTGACCTGCCAGCACCGTGACGAGCACAGCCTTCATCTCACACCGCGACCCTGGTCTCACCGACAACGCCATCCGACGCCTCCACCGAGCCGCTGCTCGACCGCGACCTGAGGGCACCACACGCCGCACCGCTGCACTTCGCACCGCAGCACCCGACGCCGGCCGACGCCAGCGCTCCTGACTTCAACAGAGAGGAGATCGATCTGCAACGCGTGTGACTTCGAGGGCCCCGACAACGCCGCACCGACCTCCAGAACAGACGCCTGTGGACGCTGTGTGTTCGGAAGCTCACCGCGAGGTCATCGACGCCCTGCATTTCTGAAAGGTACTGTTTGCGGGTCTTCCCGACACCGTAGCTGACCCGCGACGCCGCGGTCAGCCAGAACTGTTTGGATTTGTTTGTTCACGACGCCGTGATAGCCCTGGACGGAGCTATCGACATCAAGGAACTGTTTTTAAGGACACTGTGATAACTGAAGATTTTTAAAGTACTGTATTGTGGATTTTTATCGTATTGGTCTTGTTTAAAGTATATAAAATATTGGATATTTTTCTAAACTGGTGTGGTGTCCGTTTGTAGTGCTTACACTGTATTACTGTTGGTTATGTGCAAATGCTTTACACACTGCCTCTAAGATAAGCCTGACTTCTCGTGCCAAGCTACCAAGGGGGTGAGCAGGGGTTATTTTAGGAGTGTAACTCCCTTATCCTGACTAGGAGGAAGGGTCCCTACTTGGACAAAGGTGCAAGCCCTTGCCAACTAGAGACCCCCATTTCTAACACAGAGTCATTATTGTAGCTAACTTGACCATTCATTAGTAAATGGGCCTAATTCTTGAAGCCCCAAACCGTCTAAGCACTTTACTAGGTAATCCTTCAAAAGAAAAAAATATAGCAGATTTATCAAACTGGTGTGTTGCTGTGTTTATTCTGCATTAATTCCTTTCAGACAGTTAGAGCTTTTGACATTTGCCTTTAGTTTTATGAGAGTGGGTAATGGTGGCTGTGACTCTAATCACATCAGATCTAATGACCCTGGGGGCCATCAATATACTGCTACTGTGCCACCCACAACATAATTTTAAACACAGAGTGACAGAGCATTGTTTACAATTTGTCTTTTTTCTTTCTACCTACTTCTGGTCAACATCGTCAGTCTCGCCAGGATATAGCAGCCCATCTGTGGCAGAAGACGCTGGAGGCAATACGGGCCGAGTACCAGTGGCTGGTGGCCCAGGAGCAGAAGGAAGAGGAGGCAGCAGCCCAGGGCCCCATCCAGGCCCTAGCACCTCCAGCTTCCCAATCCCAACCACAACATTGGCGTCACAGTCTGCAGACAGCTGTCCGCCTTTGAACCACCCACACTGCTGCCCCGCTTACAGTCTCAGACCACACCCTACTGCGCTGCGTCCTGACAAGGCTGGCACACATGGAGGCCCGGCAGAGAAGAATGGACTGGTACCTAGAGGAGATCCTGTGCTGTGTTTAGTTACCTCTGCCCCTTTTTTTATTTTTATTTTGGAGGGTGGGACTTGTTTGTTGTGGGTGGGGAGGGTGGGGATGCAGGATTTGCGATCTGGGTTTCTGGACTTTCTTTTTCATGGACAATGGTTGGGGACGGGGATATTTCATTTGTTTGGGGAGAGGGGTGGGCCAGTTGTTGGGGGTGGGTTTTTTGTTAGTTTAGAAAAATAAATATTTTCCTTACTTTATTTATGCCTCTAATGTCTTATCAAGGTCTTTGGGGGTGTTTCACTTTTTAAAACTGCCGATTAGCGCAACGTATTTTTAAAATTTGCAACAGTGTGTAACAACAATTAGGTATGTGCTGTGCCTTGGTGGTTCTTTTGGACTACTACTATCCTAGCCTTTGCAGCCTGCAACTATATTGACCACAAAAGGGGATGTGGGGGTTTGCCAATGCCTTTCCTATAAAAACCTAGTAGAACAACAAACTATAGTTCTCTTACTGAATAGAAGAAGAAGCGAGGGCTGCAGCGTTTCCCTAGGTGTCGTGGTGGTAGTGGTAGCAAGGTAGTGCACTAACAACAGTGCAGGAATCAGAAGTCAGGTTCCACTCCCACCTAGGTGAACTCTAACTGTAGGATTTTAATCAGAAGGATTATTCATCGCAGACAACTATTTGGAAATTTAAAAAACCAGAGTTAGTGTGGTATGTATTATTAGCTTTACAAACACTTGAGACCAGACTAGCACACAACAAAGAATACCTGATGCAGAATAACAACTAAATTATTCAGAGCAGAGGTAGTCAGCTAGTATTTTGAGGAAACAAAAGTGACTCTTAGGGGCATATTCTCAAGGACTCATCGCCAATTTATCGGCACTTTAGCGCCGCAAAAGTGGCGATAGATTTATCGCCCTATTCTCAAGCTGGTGCAAACTGCCGATATCGCTAGTTTTCCAGCGATAGCTGGCGCAAAAACCATCGCTACGGATGAGAGCGACAACTAACACTAATGATATGCAGAGTAGGTGTTCCTGTGCAAAAACACACGAAAACACCACTTCGCGATATTCTCAACGACCAGCCAGATCTGCGATGTGACCCAAAAACAGGCGATAAGGCGCGTTAGCAGCAGGGATTTAACACCTGCCTTTTACTGGTGTAAAGAAGGATGACAACCTGCAGCATGAAAGGGAGCCCAGCCCAGAGCCACATCTGAAGACCAACACATGTCATGGAGCTACTGGCCATGCAGCTCGGAGACCCAAGAGGTCCACAACACCCACCACCACCACCCCCAGGCCCCCCCCGGCCCCCAACCCGGACTACCACAGAGGCAGCGCAGAACAAGACAGCTGACCTTCCGAAAACGGCATGGCCCCTCAGCCACACAATTGCAGAATGTGGGGAGAGGTGGGAACCAAGTATGTGCGAAGGAGGCAAGTGACCCATCAATAAGAATGTACACAATGCCAAGTGTGGCGGTGATGTGCTGGACAGACTTCAGTATGCAGAGCACAGACACGTCCATGTGGACATATACTGCTGGTGTGTGTAGTGTTGTGGACAGTGGACGTAACCATGTCACCTCAGGCAGTGGGGAAGACCTCGGTCATGTAGCTGTGTCGTGCCCCCCTGTAAGCGTAAGCAGAGTGGGCTTGTCCGGCGTACGCCAGTCCAGCGTAGGAGTGTGAATAAATAGGCCAGGGCTCTGGGCGTGGTTCTCTTCCCGGATGGCCAACGCGTCTGCCAGGGCGGCGCCCCTCACCCTGCCACGAGTCTGCCACCGTGACCACCAGCCTCCTCAGCTGATCGCTGGCTTCCGTGACACAGGCCCCCAGCACACCCAGCGGCACAACACTGCGGAGTCATGTGTGTGCTGACTACTGCCTTCGGCCTACACTGCGGTCAGCAGGTCCCCCAATTCAAATTGAATCTTTATTTATTTATGGCGGATTCCAGTAGGCAACAGACATTGCTTCCAGTGCGGCCCCCCGGACGATGCATCATCGCAGGCTGCGCACCCGCTGAGCGCCTCAGGTGCCACTAACTCTGTGCAGCTCAAGTCATCGCCACGTGGCTGTGTGCCCTTGCTGACCGCTGCCTCCAGCCTACACTGCGGTCAGCAGGGCTCACAATTCGAATCCAGTCATGATTTATTTATGGCGGAGTCCAGTAGGCAACAGACATTGGTTCCAGTGCGGCCCGCCCGGACGACGCATCATCGCAGGCTGCGCACCCGCTGAGCGCCTCAGGTGCCACTAACTCTGTGTAGCTCAAGTCATCGCCACGTGGCTGTGGGCCCTTGCTGACCTCTGTCTCCGGCCTACCCTGTGGTCAGCAGGGGTCACAATTCGAATCCAGTCATGATTTATTTATGGCGGAGTTCAGTAGACAACAGACATTGCTTCCAGTGCGGCCCGCCCGGACGACGCATCATCGCGGCTGCACACCCGCTGAGCGCTTCAGTTGCCACTAACTCTGTGCAGCACAAGTCATTGCCACGTGGCTGTGGGCCCTTGCTGACCGCTGCCTCCGGCGGTCAGCAGGACTCATAAATCAAATCCAATACTGACCTGCAAGGACACGCCATCATCGCTGGATGCACACCCGCTGAGCGCTTCAGGTGCCACTAACTCAGTGCATCAAAAGTCATGGACCCTTTATGATTGAATCTGTGCCAGTACCAACCACTCCCTGAGGGCTGGCTTACACTCAGCCCACACCCATCCAGCACAGGCGTCACTGGACATGTGACCCTGGTAATAAAAAGGGGCCGGGCGCACGTGCCCGTAGCCAGTTCCACTATCTATCTAAGTGTGTCCGTGTTGTCATTATGTATGCATGATGGCCCCGGGCCCTACCACATTACATTGTGCTGTGGACAGCGGACGCAACCATGGCACCTCAGGCAGTGGGTAAAACCTTGGACACGTAGCTTTGTCGTCCCCCCCTGTAAACGTAAGCGGAGTGGGCTGGGCCGGCGTACGCCAGGCCAGCGTATGGGTGTGAAGGATTTGCCCGGGGCTCTGGGCGTGGTTCAGTTCTGGCCTGGACAAGGAAGTAACTAATGAGTGTGTCACTGTTGTAGTGTCGGCGCCACCCAGCCCGCAATCGACAATGTTGCAATGTAGCATGCATCCGGAGGGCGGGCTCGTACAAACAGAGAAATGAAGGAGCGCAGGACCGCTGGGGGTCTTGGCTCATACATGCCAAGTGTTGTGGGTATCTGTATTGCCGCAGCATGAGCCAAATGCCTAGCCTTAATCGCAGCGCGAGTTCAGCCAGGCATGAACTCTACATCTGTGTCCGCCCTATCCTTCCCACTGGCCTACACTCACGTGGCCGCCCACCTTTAATGGCCAACATCACAGTGTCGTTGTCAGGCTTGTGGACATGCGCAGACAGGCATGACAATGGTGTGCCGTAGGAGTGCAAGTGATGTAACCGCGCAGCGCACACAAGTAAATAGGCTCAGGGGAGGGAGGAGCAGCTGTGGGGCAACGTAACAAACAGTGATGCCGCTCATTTGCCACATGCAAGACATGTCAAACATGAATCCCAAAGTCGCACACATCCCACCCCACCCCCAACAAGCTACTTCACATTTCCTGAATGCAAGCAGATGAGAAACTAACATTAGGGATGAAAGCTCCTTTGTCTGAACTATCAGGCGGAAGCACATCTGCACCTCCGACCTCGGAATTGCATGTGCCCGGCACCCCCTGACAGATACTATAGCAGCTGATGACGACTCCCACACTACGCACAGCCCGACGAAAGACCAAGGTATACACACCCCACACACAGAAGTCCTTGCTCGAAGTTATCTTGCATGGAATGGCCTTCACACTTACTCCCACACCATCCCAGGCGTACAACCGTTGCACACTAAAACAACTCATTGATCCGAGCTGTGGCATTTCATCCACAGAACTGGCGCAGGTCAGAACAGTGCCGCTTCAACCAGAGCCACTAACGCAATGGCAGAACATCCCGGACACATGCACAACCCCTGTCACGTGGAACTGTACCATGCACGTATGCTGCGTTTACTGGGGTCACTGCCATTGGCAGTGCTGCGGATCAGTTACCGGCTAAGCTTCCGCCTTGCCAACGTCACCTGCGTTCAGCCTGTGTTGCATTGTCGATCGTGCATATTCATGTGGTCCATGGATGTCTGCCTATCCAACAGGATGGTAGCTGAACTGGATTTTGACATGTGTGTGCACCCCCTGTTGGCCCACGACCAGGAGTGTCACAGTGATACCCGTTTATGGGATGCCTTGATACTTGGCATACATGCTGGCAGCTGGACCTGGGAGATTTCACAACTCCTCGTGTGCAGTGACCACATTGAACCGCTCCCCTATTGGGCTGTAGTGCTAATTGGTGAAAGGGGGTGGACGCAGCACATCTGTCCAGACCTGCTAATGTATTGCCTCGCCGTCCTGTTTGATGAAGTCGACAACGAGCTCATGTTGGAAATGATAGCCTACGAAGCTGCAATTGCTTTCATGGAAGAGTAACTACGTACCTGCAGCCACAACAGATTGGAACCCATTGCACATGTCCCAACACCTTGTTGCATCTTGGAGATCTGGTCACATGTCCCACGACAACAGTAGACATGGCTGCATTTGCCTGGACTCCGAATACATGAGCGGACAACAACGCGGGTTAACACACACCTGTGAAAGGTGAGGCACTCCCCCGGAGTGGACAGTGGCGCTTGGCAACGTTCCTCATCCTGACATACTGCTGCATTGGTCTGCATGTTGTGGCACTTATCTTGCCCGTACTGACACGCATATGCTAATAAAGTCTACGCACCTTCACTTGGATTCAACTGTGATGAGTGTTGATTTGAATGACAATGTGTGTCTCACTGCCTATCTGGGTCATGGCCATACATGCGCATTGATAGCATTACCCAGGGAGTACCTTTTTGTGGAATCACTGTCCCTACATTCATCCATACTTTCATACTTGTTTGCTCATGGCCACGACACATCTGTGTGAATTAGAATGTTTTATTCGCATTCAGTGGAGTATTGAAGCTGGAGCAGTACAGGGCCATGTAAACCCCACTTTACATTGTTGCCCGGTGGAGGTCCAGCCAGAGTCCTTTAGGGATTGGCAAGTTCATCGGAAGAGGGAGACTTCAGTCTGCAGTGTGATTGCTGTGTCATTGGTAACCAATCAAAATATGCCAGTCCACGTCGAGGTCCAAGGTGAGAGTCGCTGAGTGTATCGGGGGACAGTGGAAGGTGTTATTCCAGGGCATGATGCAGAGGGCAAAACCAAGCTGAAACAGGCCATATGGCGGAGATGAATGCTACCACTTCATTCTTACCACAAAGCCAGATTCATCATCATCTTCATCCTCTGATGTGTCAGGTGCCTCACATGTGGGTGGTGGTGTTTAGTCTGCATCACTGTGTGGCACTGACACTTCAGGGGGCGGAGATGTGGATGGAGTAGTAGCAGCAGCATTCCTCCGCGCCAGGCCTTGTGGCGGCAATGCCATGATGAGGATCTGCAGGGCATGGAAGATCACAGCTACATCTCACTGGTGTGCAGCCGTGGCAAACATTCTTTCCGCCTGCATCCGCTCCATGTTCAACATGATCCTCCGCATGTGTCCCAACTCTCGGCTGACATCGCTGGAGCCACTCTGACTAGACAGTTGTTCTTGGCTCAGAGTCATGACTCCAGCGATGTCAGCCATAGATTGTTGGAGAGCATGGAGCGGACAATGGGTGTCCGTTAGGGACAGTAAGTGGTCCCTGATGGGATGCAGACACCCACATATGGCATCTTGTTTGGCTGCCATGAGGTCGAACCCCACCCGCAGCTGATCAGCCATCTTCTCCTGGCACCCCAACACACGGCGTTGGAATGCCATGTGTTGGTCGTGGGGGTCCTGGGAGACAGCCGTGGTGGTGGGTGCTTCCTGCTGTGTGGTCTGTGCAGGGGGTGGGGTCTCCTCGATGCACTGGGCTGCACTGCTCCTGGAGGTGGGGTGCTGAAGCTGTCCATGGGCTGTTGGAGGGCGTCGGTGTTGATGTTGGGGAGGTCCTCTTCATCATCAGTGCTGAGTTGTAGGGTCTGCTCTGCAGGAGGTGTTGATTCTCCCTCTGCAATGTGAAGGGGAGATGGCGATTGACATTGTGTTCACATGTATGCTGACGCATTGGTCAAGTTTACTTACAGACTGCATGACAATGTACATTGTGACTGTTTGTGAGGAGATGCCTATGTGATGTGGTACAGTTTACATTTCTACACCATCAGGGATGTGAGGTTGTACTTGTACATTGTCATCGCACAGTTTCCTGCTTTGCCAAATGCGAATGGCCATTTTCTACACACAAGCGGCGGCAGTTGTGTCCTCTGTTCTGTTGTGAAAGTGTTGCAGTTTGTACCACATTGTTGTCAATGTTGAGGTGCTCCGATTCTTATGTGTGTGTGCTGCATTGTGGGTGTGTTGCCCCTTCAGCTCTGATTTTGCTGGCCCTTATCCCTTTCAGGCGGTGTGCCTTTCACTTCTGTGCTTATACAGTGCTGAGATGTTGCAGACTTGGGTAAATTGGGCTCTTGGTCGGAGTTGTGACTCTTGGGCATGGTCTGTCCGCAGATGTGCTATACTTAATTGTGCATGTGTGCCATTGTGCCCATCTCCCCCCGTCCCCCCAGTGCCTGGTCGTTACTCACCCTGTTGCTGTTGGGTCAGGTCATGTTGTGCAGTGCCCGGTCCCCCAACTCCTGCCACGGTCTCCCCACTGATGACTCGGGTCACCATTTCCTCCATCTCATCCAGCTCCTGGTGTGTCGCTGGACTCCCATCTCCCATCTCCAGTCTGCATTGCTGCTTTCAGGTTGGCTGCGAGTTTCAGCTTGGTTTTGCACTTCACATCAGTCCAGCGCTTCTTGCAGTCGTCCACTTCCCTTCTCTTCACTCCGACTGCATTCACCTTGGCCAAGATGGACTGCCATATTGTATTTTTAGTTGCCAATGACACAGTGGAGGTGATGAACAGTTGGTGGTGGTGTTCTATCACCTCTGTAATGAGGATATGGTTTTCCTGCGTACTGAAGGCGGGTTCCTCTTCTTCTCCTTGCCCTTCCCTGACCCCGAGGTCCCAGGCTGGTCCTCCGTGGGGCTTGTGGGGTTCTGGTTGTCCTCTGTACTCGCTCCGGCTACCTCCATGGTGCTTCGCAGTTGTTTGTGTTTTGTTTGTGTTTTTTGTTGGTGCTTTTATAGTGGTTTTTCCCGCCTGACTTGTGGGACTTGCAGGCTAGCGCTGCTTATCGCTGTATTTTATATCGCCGTTGGCCCATCGCAACTTTTTTCACGTTAGGATTTAGATTTTTATCACCGTCCCAGTGATTTTATCGCAGACATTTGACGCGTTATCGGGACACTATCGCATGTTACCGCCGTGTTGAGAATGAGACGTTAACACAGAGTTATTTTCCCGCGATGGACGGCGATATGAGAAATTGCGTTAACCTATTTTGGCGATGATTATCGCACGTTCTTGAGAATATGCCCCTTAGTCTTGCATTGTTAGTGATTCGTTAGGAGTGGGACTTAAAAGTCTGGAGGACATGGTTATTGTTGGTTAAGCGTTTAACGCACACAATGCCTGAATGATGATACTGATAAAAGATGTTCTTCTATAAAGTAGAAAAATATCGACCACTTTTATGTGTGGGTGGGTAACTGGGGCCAGCGTGGACTATTGGTTCAGTAATAGGAGTAAAACTGAAGATCATGCACTGAGTTGGTGTTGCTTTCACCACATCCGCCCCACCCAGTGTGTTATCCAGTGATTGTATAATTTAAGCCACACCTCAATAAATGACACAGCCCGGGGGAAGAGGCTTAGGGTTTTTGATGAATGGATGGGAAGGGTGATTTGGGGAAAGGTTTGACAAAGACAAACACTAGAAAAGGACAACTTCATCTGGGCAATGAGCTGCCAACCATCATTTATCTGTTATGGGAGGTAAAGGAAACGAAGGAATGAGTACAGGTAACTTAAATGCATACCAAACCAAATTTTCCGTCTGCCCCATTGGGACTCAAGTTCCATAACATTATATATATACATGTCCTGTGTTACCTAGCTTTTAAAGATAGCAAATATATTGCAAATTATGTAGGAGGCAAGTGTACAACACACACAGTTCTAATGATTATTAAAAGAAAAAATGATACTGTATTGCCAAATTGGGAGTTGCATCTTCATTCCTCTTGGGCTGTCTGTCAATCTTGGGTGCCCAGCGGATGCGGTCCAGTAAGGTAAGCGTGAGTGTTATGTTGCTTTTCCAGTTTGGCGCAGGGTAAGAGGCCCTGAGGATTGAAAAGCAAAAATGATATTGCAGAATCAAGGAGAAAGAAAGAAGTTACACTGCATAAGGAGTGCACCAAGAAGACTCAGAGGCAGCGCAAGAGAGAAGAGAAGAATAGTCCTTTTTGCACTCATTAATTTTATGACTGGTGTTTGAACAGTTAGGTGAGGGCAATTTTACAACAACCAAAAATCACACAACATTGGCCGCATGTGACGATTAGTATAGGCCTGATCAAACTCGCAACTGTCATGATCATCGATTCATCATCATGAATCATAATAATAATAATAATAATATGTAGCCTCATGTGCATCATGTGGTGATCACTCATGACTAAATGTCTGTCTTCAGTCACCCTCAACAACAGGCCCCCCACCCAACCACCACTTAGCTTTAAAGTTGAGCCAGACAGCACTGAGCACACACACCCAGCAACATTGCATTTTCCAAATAAAGGAAAATCAGCGCACTGCTGTGACCACTCACCACCACTCTACAGAGTTGGGTAGGCCACTAAAGTCATCACCAAATTGGTTGGTTTCAGTGGAGTTGAAAACTTCCTTCTTCTGGTGGCAGTTCTTGAAGTAGTCATGCTAACAGCCTGAGTCCTTCCATCATCCCCGATCCTGACTCGAGTAAGGTGTCCAACTCCTTACTGACTGTGTCCCCATTTAAATGCAACTTATTGACCTGTAGTACTATGCTGTTGAGGCACAACAAGAGAAACATTCAGTCATTTTTTGTGCAGACTTGATTGGTGTTTGTGCTATCTATTCTAAAGGACTGCTTGGGTCTGACTCTTTGAGGAGTATAAACTAAAGCAGAAAACAAAGAAGGGTGGAGTGGACCTGGCGTCGGTGAACAAATCTCGTTAACTCTCAAAGGGAAAGGAAAAAATCACATTCAGGGAAACAATTATCAGCCGTCATTAGGCTACCAACATTGTAAATCATCACAAATGCATTTAAATATAGTAGTTAAGGATAAACAAACACCCAGTGTCACTGCCTGCCACCAAATGAATCAACACACTCACAAACAACAACCACTCAGCGTGCAATGCATGCAACTTACCTGTTTTTCTAATTCAGGCGTGGTCTCCGTGGTACATTGTAGATCCATTGTTCATGAAGCAGACATTGGCCAGTCTAAATCAAATAATGCGGGGCAGTCCGGCTAGGGTAATAATAAACTAGGAAAGGATAGATAGTCACGGCCAAGGGTTGGAGGCAGGCACACATTTGTTTGTATCTCTCCTTCCAATGTCTTTGAGGGAAAGGGGTGGGGGGAGGGACTTCTTCACTGCACACTGTTGCAACTCCAATCCAGCAATAAAATGTGTCTAGGAGTAAGATGGTGGGGATGAATTAGTCAACCAGACACAAACAAATACAATTAAATAATGTTCCCCTAGCTATATCTTTTTTGTTTTTTTGGTGTCAAAGAAAGAAAGCAGATCAGCGATAGAGACTGAGAGAGAAAGTTCTATGGTTGTTGGCCAAGGCCTAGTAGTCAGGGAAGAAGAGCTTGTCCTCAAACTCTGGACGTTCGCCCAGAAGGAGGTCATCTACACTACTTCCATAACCAGAGTATCCCTCATATTCCTCCTGTCGTACTTCAGGTATGGAGTAATCCTGTGGTATAAAGTGCTGACTCATTTTAATCAGTGTTAATCTCTCCACGTTTTGGGGTGAGAGACTGGTCCTTCTCACTGTGACAACAGCACCCATAGCACTGAAGACATGCTCAGCGGAGAAACTGGTCAACGTGCAAGCCAGAAAGTTTATTACTAGCCTGCTGAGCACTGGTTATTGGTGCTTCTTCCCATGCCAATACACCAATGGGCTTTGTGCAAGGTAGACGGCTGTTGGGTCATCCACATAGACCTGGACCATCCAATCAATGGTCATTGGTGCTCCACCTTGCTCAACCTCTTTTGCTATCGCCTCTGCACTAGACTTAAGCCCTGCCAGTAGAAACCATTCAGTTGCAGATTTTGGGGCTGATGCTCCTGCTCTTGTTGTTGATGGTGTTCTTGTTGTTGGATTTGGCTGCTATGAGCCAACAGCACTGCCCTCAAGCTCTGAACTTGAAGGCTGCCCTGCAGAACTTGTGCCCTGGAGGAGTGGGCCTAATTCCCTGCCATTCTTTTTCTAGCTGACTGGCTTGCTCAGCTATCCATGTTTTGTATTTTGCAACATCCCTGTCTGAAAAAGGAATGAAAGTGGACAGTAATGGTTTGTACCGTGGATCAAGAATTGTGGCACAGATGTAATATTTGGATGACACAATGTCTCTTTGCACCCTTGTATTAACAGATAAGCGAAGGATTATACTCTCCACCAACTCATATGCATTTTATTTTTCTCCACCCCTGCCTACATTGCAGACACCTCCTTTAGCTGTTCCTGTAGCATGTGCAACAACGGGATAGCTTGGTCCATGGTACTGTCTTCCTTGCTGACTTCCCATGTGAACACCTCAAAAGGAAGCAGCATCTCTGTCAGGCATTTGACTAGGCCCCATTGGTCCATCTCAAAGTTCATGCCTTTCACATCCCCTCTTTGCATGACATATTCATTGATAGGTCTGTACTGCTCAAACAGGAGCTCAAGCATGTAATAAGTCCTCCTTTATCAGTGCTTTAACTGACATTCCATTATTAGGCTGAATGACTCTCAGCTGTTTCCGGGCTTTAAATGAATGGCTGAAATGAGTGCAGATTATTCTGTAGGTGGACAGTAAGTTGCTTACTTGGTCTTCTTTTTTGAGAAAGTCCTGTACAATGATGTTGATGCAGTGTGCCAAACACAGGACCCTGAAATAGCCACCATCGGTCATGGGCTTAACTATATTATGGCCATTGTCAACAAATCCAATGTTAAGCCCTCTTGGTCGCAGCCATTTAAAGACCTTGTTGTTAAAGTCTTTTCTCCATGACAAACATGGCTACTGTTGCATGCTTCTGAGCGCCATTAAAAATCTCAGCAGTGTCAACACCTGCAGATATCTTTTCTCTAATCCCCACAAAAGAGATCCATTGTGCAGTGATGCACATGTAATAAGTGGCTTGGCAACTGGTCAACATGTCTGTCATCAGGTGGATCGTGTGAACAGCACTCTGCTGCAAAGTTTGTCTAAGCAATTCCAGCACATCGTGATGTAGAACTGGAACAGCAACTCAGGTGAAATAGGAGCGGCTGGGAATCTTCCACTTCAGGCAGATGGCTTCCACAAATTCAAGAACACCCACCCCTTCCACAAAAGAAAAAGGGAGGAGGTCCAGCGTTAACAGTTTAGCCAGCTTTGCATTGTACAAATGTGCCGTTCGGTGGTTGCGTTCATACTGCCCCTCTTGCCTAAACATGCAAGTAATAGTAGCCTAAATTCTTATCTTTTCTGGTGCCACTGATGCAGGTGACTTCTCGAGAGCAGATGTTGGTAGGCTCAATGTGCGTTTCAGCGGGGCAGTCACTGGCTTGGTGTCTCGACCCGAGTCTTGTGCCATTGCGATGTTGCTGATGTGGGCGATACTACTGCACTGCTGGGGAGAGGGCTGCTTTTCGTAACAAAAATGTCTTTCTCTTCTACACTTTCCACCGTGATTAGATCAGATTCCCTGCTCAGCCTTTCACCCCCTTCACCAACAACACTTGCAGATTTTTGGCCCCTAAGGTGTGCCTCCCACTGGATCATATGGTGCTTTCTCAAATTAGTTGTTTGGCCCCCAGAACCATAGTTTGTACCTAGCATACCCTGACTAACACTTGCTCCACAAATGGAGCATATGGCAATGTTCACCGCCTTCTTGCTAACTGTAAAGAAGTCCCAAACTGGGGAGGTCAACTTTCTGATGCTGGTGCTGTTGCCAATGTCAGAAGAACTGACGGTAGGTGGGCGTTTGACGTTTGACTCTGCAGTATCTACTTCTACTGAGGTGCTTGTGGATGTATGTTGCTGCTGGGAATTTGCAAATATGGCAGCTGGCAGTGGTGGTGGTGGTATCTGTGATGCCACATCCCTCACAGAAAGTTGGGATGGTGTTACTTCGGTCTCCACTGGGGCTGGGCTAACATCCATGATGACTGGCTCATCATCATCCTTCTCCTCTACATCTCCACCCAAAAGACAAAGGCTTTCGAACCTTCCTTTTCCCTAGCCTCTAGGGCATGTCTCGCTCTCAGACTGAGGCGGGATCCAAGTGGTGTCTAGATCATCATAAGGGGGGCTTGGAGAAGAAGATGATGCCCTTACCCTCCTTATTCTTGCTGCAGATCTGGAAGACAATGGACCTTCTGAAAGAGCGGCTTCCTCTACTTCCTCAGCATGAAGCTCAATCACCTGAACTGCTCCTGCTTCAAGAGGAACTACTATTGGTGGTTGCGACTGTTGTTGTTGTTGTCCTCTTATTTGAGTTTCCTGCAATGATTGGGTACTACTTTGTGATAGAGATAAGTCAACTTCAATGTCACTGCTCGTCGACGTTGCCGTGATTAGACAGGCTGTCTCTGTGACAGACATGGGCTTGAGCCTAGGTTGGCGTCAGTCCGCTGATGCGGGGGTGCTGCTCCCAGCTTGATCCTCGGATGCTGTAGCAGCAGGCACAGTTTTTTCCTGAAAAAGGTCTGGGTCGACATACCAGTGGTGGTAAGCTCCTTCTTCTTCTCACTGGCCACTTTATTGGTAGCACCTTTCTTTGGGACCATCTTGAAGCTGTCAGTTAGCAGTGGCACTTAGCTTCACAAGTTGAAGAGATGTCTGTGATGTGTGAGTCACATGTCACTTCGTGCACATGCCTACTATCTGGCAGTACTGTGGGTGATGTTGTCTCTTGTGCACCTAAAAGAAAAGAAGCAAGAAGAACATCAGTGAAATGTGGCATTGTTGCAGTTCAATTAGTAGTACAAACAAACAATATCAATTAGTGTGGTCACTGGTTCCTCTTATTATAAATAATTAACAATACAGTGTATCCATTTGTAAAACAGAAAACCACACCAACATAAACTTTCATGGTGTAGACTCAGGAAGGATAAGAAAGAGCAACAACATACAGATTTAACTGTTTGCTTTATGTGCATCATGTGGGATGTGGCACTCAGGGAGGTGCAGCCGACAAATGACAATGGAATAATCCTTAGACAATTAATGCTGTTGTGCACCTACAGCAGGCAGGGGGTTGATTCATTGATGCCAGATGTTATGATTTTTTTTTTTAAATACTGACATAAAAAAAATTTACAAAAAAATTAGAAAAATTAAAAAATTCAAAATGTAGAAAAATGTAAATACAAAAACGAATAATTCATAAAAAAAATTAAAAAACTAACATTGAAAACAAATACAAATAAAATATAAATTAGTGAGGTTATCCTCAAATACATAATAATAATTTATTAAACTGCTATCTCATTGCTCAACCTGTCATGCAAGCATATGGCAAAGGGCCACAGAGGCTGGAAGCACAAAATGGCTGCCTGCCATTGCCACATGGTCTGCAACAACAACAACACTGAACAAGAAGCCATTGGGAACAAAAAGAATACATGCAGGCCTATGGCAAAAGCACACTGGCTGGCTACACAAAATGGCCACCAGTCACATGGTCACACAAGCAACACCAAGCAAGAAGGCATGGGGAAAAAACTTAAAAGAACACATGCAGGCCTATGGGGATAGCTCACTGGCTGGCTACACAAAATGGCCGCCAGCCACATGGTCATTGGTCACAACAACCAGCAAGAAGGCATGGCCACAAACAAAGAACACATGCAGGCTTATGGCAAAAGCTTACTGACTGCCTATGCAAACTGCCCGCCAGTCACCGGCAACAAGAAGCTGGAGGCCTGGAAAACAATAAACACATGCAGGCCTATGGACATTGACTATAAAAAATGTTCCCTGGCCACATGGCATGGGGAACAAAGGGAAATGATGGACTATGTCAAACACACACAGGTGGCATAGTTGAGACAGAGAGAACACAGCACTGAATAATTCAGCATTCCAAAAACGAAAATCAACAGGGCTAAATGTTTTTACAACAACACACTTCCTCCAAAGGCATTACCCTACCTATACACTGTTTACAGAAAAAAAGAGAAATGCAACAAAAAAAACTTTTTATATTTTTTCATCCAATGCCATCCATGGCCTTGATGATGATTCAATCTAACAGACACCACAGGAACAGTTGTTTTTCATGCACCCATGGCTAGCACTGGGCCTACTGGCTGGAAGGCCCATTTCATTGGCAGACTAGACCACATAGTGCAGTAAAAGAATACAGCAAATTTATTAAAAAACATGGAGAAAATGTACTAAACTGTGCAACATTTTTCGTTTACAAAAGAAGAAAAATCACATGCAAAAAAAAAACAACAACCAGCAAAAAGGCATGGCCACAAACAAAGAGCACATGCAGCTCTATTGCAAAGGCACACTGACTGCCTACGCAAAATGGCCACCAGTCACATGGTCACAAAAAACAATAAGAAGGAGGCCTGGAAAACAAAGAAAACTTGCAGGCCCATGGCAAAAGCATACTGGCTGCCTACACAACATGGCCACCAACCACATGGTCAAGCAGCAAGCGAGGAGGCGTGGCCACAACAAGAACACATGCAGGCCTATGGCAAAAGCACACTGCCTGCCTACACAAAATTGCCACCAGCCACATGGTCGCAACAACAAGCAGGAGGCCTGGAAAACAAAGAACACATGCAGGCCTATGGACACTGACTATGCAAAATGGCCCCTGGCCACATGGGGAACAAAGCCAAATGGTGGCTTATGGCAAACACATACACCAGACAAAGGAGCATTGGTAACACAGGAAACACAAAATTAATTCAGCAACGCCAAAAATGAAAATTAATAGGGCTAAAATTGTTTACAACAACACACATCCTCCAGAGGCATTAACCCACCTAAACACTGTTTGCAGAAAAAAACATGAAATACCACAAATAAAAACACATTTTGTATTTTAAACCAAATCTATCTATGGCCTACTTATGTTTCAATTCAACAGACACCACAGAAACTGTTGTTTCATGCTCCCATGACTAGCACTGGACCTACTGTCTGGAAGTCCCATTTGCAGACTAGGCCCCATAGTGAATTAAATCAATATTGCAAATTTATTTTAAAAAGGGTGCAACATTTTTCCTTTATAAAAGAAGAAAAACTATTTACAAGCAATAACTAGGCCCCTACTGAAATTACAGGCCACTCACCACAATACATTTTAAAAATCGATTAAAAGTACAAATAAATCCAGGTGCAGGGCCCCAATCAAACAAACAACACCAGTTTTTCAACTTACTTGTGAAATCTCAAATACAAAATCCTTAAATCCAATGGTATAAGCAGGAGACACAAAGAGTGATCCTTCCAGCTCCAAATACAAATGAAAGGTGACCAGGAGTTGGATGAAGCACTGGGAGGAGCCTGTTGGACAGGAACAGGAAGTTGGAGACTCTGGGGCACTTCCTTCCAGTTGGAAAAGAAGTAAAAAAAAGGACTGCTAGCACAAAAAAACCTAAGCAAATGGTCCATTTGAGGTTTTCTGACTCCAATCGTTATTTTGGGAAGATTTTAAAGCTTCTCAAGGGGAGAATCTTCTGCAGATTGCAGCCACAGTAGATCCTGCACATTCAGGATCACGTACGGCAGAAAACATCTGCTGGAAATTGCTGGCGCACCCGAATGAGGGGCTTGCGACTGCAAAATCTCCCGGGAGCATGCGGCCAGCTAGCAAATCTTGTGCCCCCGCGAACGGGTCTGAAAATCTCATGGGCGATCACTAGCGCCTGGCAAGTCGCTCCCGTGAGCACCTGGCAAGTCACTCCCGTGAGCGTGAAAGGACATTTTGAGCGTTCTAAAAAAATCCACTGCGGAGTGAGGAGTTTATCGGTAACTCCGCGTTGTCCGGAACGCGGAGTTGCCGAATTCCGTTAACTCCGTGAGCGGAGTGGAGTTTTACGCCCAGGCCAAATTGTGAGAAGGGAGGGCAGGGTAGTCCTTCCAAGTCCAAGGTGATGACTTGCTTCTAGTGCCACAAGGTGGGAAACTTTAAGAGAGATTGTAAGGCGAAAGATCCTGACCCAAAAGCATGCATTTTAGAATGCATGTTACATGTGGGTGAAGGGACTCAAGAGGGCCCGGTTGTGCTCAATCTAGTAGCTATGGACATTTGGGAGAGGGACCCAGATGCTCTGAAGCACATTCATCCTAACACAATGGGTTTTGTGCAGGAAGTTAAAACCAATGGGAAGGAAGTGCCTGCCTTGTGGGATACTGGAGCCTTCTGCATTATGGTTGAGAGTAAGTACCTTAAGCCTGAGGAGACACTCCCGGGAACCAAGGATACATGTTTGGTCGCCAGTAGAAAGGGCATTGAGCTCAATGGCAAGGTATCCATGATATCCGGGCAAGGTGCTAGATATCTCATGGGCAATGATTTGATTGTTCCTTCTTGATACCAGGACCAGAAGCCTTTATGGTTTGGATAACATCAGCTGTGTTGACCAGATAACAGGCTGCACATCAGTCTCAGTTGGGACTGGGATCATTCCTGATTTTCAGGGACCAGAACAAGGTAGTTTGCAGGAAAGGGCAGACCCCGGGAAGGCAATGGCTGTGGAGGTCATCTGCTCCAGAGGGAGGGGAGGATGAGGCTCCTGAAGTGGACCAGATGCCGGAGTCTGGGTCGCTTCCAGTGTCCAGCAACTGGCCCGACCTGGGAAGATTTCCACTGGGCAAAGGAGGAGTGGCCTTTGCTTGTGGGACTTTGGAAGAAAGCACAGTATCAGGTCAGCAAAGGGGTGGTCGGGGAACACTAAGTTAGCTGGGAGGATGGCCTACTTTATAGTGAGCTGTAAATCCTGAACCAGGAACTAGCAAAAGGCTAGTGATTTCATTAGCACGCAGGACCTTCCTATTGTCACTAGCCCATGAAGTGCCCTTAGCAGGACACTTAGGATTTAGAAGAATCCAGGATAGTTTGGACCTTCTGTTGTATTGGACACAGATGCGCAAAGACAAAGAGAGGTTCTGTAAAACCTGTCACACTTGCCAAATGAGTGATAAGACAGAAGACTCTATTAGGGCCTTTTCCAGTTGTAGGTGTTCCATTTCAGTGGGTGGGGATAGACAAAGTTGGTCCATTCAACCCCAGTCCCTCACAGTCGGGCAACAAGTATATCTTGGTTGTGGTTGTTCACGCTGCCAGGTACCCTGAAGATGTACCTCTGTGGAGTATGACTGCATGGGTGGTAGCAAGAGCTCTCTTGGGCATCTTTTCTAGGGTCAGATTTCCAAAGACTGTAATTTCTGACCAGGGAACCAACTTCATCTCCTCTTACAATAGAGAGATGTGGGAGCAAACTGATATGACATACCACTTCTTCACGGCATACCATCCCCAAACCAATGGTTTGATGGAGCGGTTTAACTAGACACTAAAGAGCATTAGGCTTGGGGGAAGTTTGCAGAGTTCTGCCACGCAGAACTGTGCGAAATGCCGAAAAAACTCAGCTCCACTCCGTAAGTGGCAGAGTGCGGTAAGTCGTGCTGTTGCACTGATTTTTGCAAAAACAACTATTGATGAACAGAATGCAGAACAATGTCATACATTCACCCCAGTACAGATATCTGGGCCTAAATCCATCGTTCTTTTGCTCACCATGCCATTCCAGTTTGAACCCAGCCATATGCAAATCAGTCTTGACCCTGTGCCCAATGGGAACAGTCCAGCCCGAACTGCCAGGCCAGGTCCTCCCTGGACTGGAAACAAGCATCCTAGGACCGGTTTCAGGGTTTCACCCTTCATCAGCCAGGATAGGTTGACTCCAGTGGCATGGAGAGCATGGGACCCACGTCTGGGCATACCCGTCCCACTCGGGGTGACAAAAGCAAAAACAACTATTGATGGACAGAATTCAGAACAATGTCATACATTCACGTGAGTTTGTCCGGTGCTGTAAAATCAGAGCGAGTGACACCATGCACATCTCAAAAGGGCGCTGCTTCTTTCTGCTGCTCGAGTAGATGTTATACTTGAGCGGTAGCATTCCTCAACGCGAGCAGCAGGTTTCTCAGAGCAAGCGATAATGACCTGCCATGACCGGATACATTGAGAAATCACACCCACAAGTGGTCTAGCATATGATTTTCCTCGCTCGCCAACTTAATGTTGGTGAGACACGCGAGAGGAAAAACTCTGTGCAACTTTGCAGAGTTTTTCAGAATGGGCAAAACTGTGCGGAGTGAAGTTCACCGCCCACCCATAAAGAGCATCATGGGAGTTCTGGCAGAGAACCTCAGGGGGAAGAGGGATCTTCTCCTTACATGTCTTTTGTTTGCAAGTAAGAGATTCCGCAGAGGGGGGTAGGGTTCAGTGTCTTTGGGCTTCTATATGGACACCTGGTATGTACCCCACTCACCTTAGTCAGAGAAGGATGGGAAGAAACCTCAGAGTCTCCACAAAAAGGATGTTGTGGACTGTGTGACTGGCCTCAGGATGTTGATGGCGCAACACATGAGTCAGTCAAAGGAAAACGTCAGCCCAGCCAAGAGCTGAAGAAGAATGGTATGACCAGAATGCTGTGCTAACTGGGTATCAGGAAGGTCAGGAGGTGTTGGTGCTAAAGCATATTTGTCCCAGGGCTTTCAAGGACAAATAGTGTGGGCCATACAAGGTAATTCAGAAGGTTTCTGAGGTAAAGTACTTCCTGGACACAGGTGCCACAAGGGAGCGCAAGAGGGTGTTCCATATCAACAGGCTGAAGCCTTACCTACAGAGAGATTACACAGTGAATGTTATGGGTATGGCAGAGGAAATAGAGGAAGACAGTGATCTTATTCCTGACTTGCTGCATAATGACATAAAGGATAGAACTGTGGAAGGGGTTCAGTTAGAGCCCAGGTTAGCAACCGGGCAGCAAAGAGAATGTAGAGAGGTGTTTGTATGGTTTGCCAACCTCTTCTTGCTGACTCCAGGGTTGACACCTGCCTGTGTGGATGACATAGACAAGGGTGACAATCTGCCAGTAAAGGGCAGAATGTACGAAATCTCTGACCGGGTTCAAGGATGCATTTAGGAGGAAGTTGCCAACATTTTAGACCTGGGGGTGATCAAGAGATCTAATATTCCTTGGTCTATCCCTGTGATACTAGTACCAAAGCAAGGGTCTACTGATTTGTGGGTACATGTGGACTACCGAGCCCTCAAATAGGTAATCAAAATCAATTTCTATCCAATTCCCGGAGCGGATGAGCTTGTGGATCAGTTCACTCTAACCTTCAATCTGACAGTGGACATTGGCAAATTGCTTTGTCACCAAATGCTAATGTGAAGACAGCGTTGTCTACTCTAGAAGGGCTATATCAGTTTAAAGTTATGCGCTTGGGGTTGAAGAATGCTCCTGCCACTGTTCAGTGTCTGGTGAATTATGTTCTCACAGAGCTGGAAGGCCTACCTGGATGATATTGCCGGGTTCAGCAATTCATGGCAGGACCGCCTGAGGCCCTTAGAACAGGTGTTATATAGGAACCAGGATGTAATACTGACCATCAATGTAACCAAGTGTCCTCTGTAGTCTACCTAGGGCATGAGGTGGGTATTTGGAAGATTCACCACTTGAATGCCAAGATTCAGTCTGTGATGGAGTGGAAGGTGCCTACTTCCCAGACTGAAGTGAGGGTCTTTAAAGGACTCACCGAGTATTACAGGAACATTGTGGCAAACTCTGGAAGTATAATTGCCCCATTGGTTGCTTTGATATCTAAGAAGCAGCCCAGGAAAGAGTGTCAGAAAGCATTTGAGAAACTGAAGAAGGTGCTATGCACTGTACCTGTACTGAAAGCATCTGACTACAGTCAACTTTTCATTGTACTGGTGGATGCCTCTAACAAAGGAGTTGGGGCAATGTTAGCTCATCTGGATGATAAAGGTAGAGAGCATCCAGTAGCCTAATTAGTAGAAGAATACTACCCAGAGAACAGAAAGAGTGTTTTGCCATAGTGTGGACCTTGTGTAAGTACCTACTTTATTTGTTTGCCACTAAGTTTGTGTTGCAAATGGATCATAAGTTACTGAAATGGTCGATGGCTATGAAGGGAGAGAATCTCAAGTCGTTGAGATGGTATTTGTTAGACCTGACAGCCTTGGGAGTATCTTCCCCCAACTTTTCCGCCTGCCTCCCTCCATTTTCTGTTCCCATTTTTGCTGGCTGTAGGACTCTGTGCACTTTAGCACTGCTAATCAGTACTAAAGTGCTTGTGCTCTCTCCCCTAAAACGTGGTAACACTGGATCGGACCCAATTGGCATATATTTAATTTACTTATAAGTCCCTAGTAATGTGTACTACAGGTGCCCAGGGTCTGTAAAGTAAATACTACTAGTGGGCCCGCAGCACTGATTGTGTCGCCCACTTAAGAAGCCCCCTAACCATGTCTCAGGCCTGCCATTGTAGGGCCTGCACATGCAGTTCGCTGTCGCTATTACTTGACAGGTAAAACTACTTGTCAAGCCCTGAACTCCCCCTTTTATTACATATGAGTCACCCCTAAGGATGGCCCTTGGCACCCCAGAGTGCAGGGTGCTATATAAACAAAGGGAAAGACATGTGCTCATACGCTTTGCATGTCCTGGTAGTGAAAAACAGCTTTTTTTGTTTTTCACTACAATGAGGCCTACAGTCCTCATAGACCAGCATTGGGAATTCCCATACCTGCTTCGAAGTGGTAATTCCTGATCCCAGGGGAGTAGCTTTATCATGTTTGATATGGGTGGAATAGTAGTGACGAATGTGCTTTGCTGGTAAGGTTGAATTTAACACTACTAGTGCATACATGCCACTTACAGACAGTGGGCATTTTTCGGCTCTTAAATTTGCTCTATGTGACCTCGAGCCTGTCTCCAATACTCATCTGGACGGGGTGACAGATCCCATTTATGCATTCCTCCCCAACAGCCACAAACCCAGGAAGGCCAGGGGTAGATGAACACCCCTCTGTATAAATCTACATTGCGATGGCTGGCCAGGGCAGACGGGAGGAAAGGGGGCTCAAACCGTGACATCAAGGAGCAATGACCTGTCCCCACACAAATGGCTGGTGATCCTCACAGATAACCTAGCAGACAGGACTGGCTTGAAAGGGGTACTTGTGCACTTCACAACCACTCTTTGAAGTTAACCCCTCATCAAAGGCACATTTGGGTAGAAGGACTGGGTCCCTGACCCTCCCAAGTCAGACACTTCTGGACCTACACCGAATCGCTGTCAGAAGAATTGCGGTGCTGCTCAAAGGACTCAACTAGACTGCTTTTCTGGAAGGACTGCTTTCCTGCTTGTTGTCCTGCTGCCTGCTGCTCACTGACTCTGCTGGAAGGAGAGCCGGACTCTACCTTTCCTCCAAAGTGATCTCCAAGGGCTTGTTACCTTGCCTCCCTTTTCTGAAGTCTCAGGGACACAAAAGACTTCCTGCAGTTCAGCTGGTACTGCTGGACTCTGCCTTCTGTGAGTCCTACTCTTGCCTGAGGTGCCCTCTCCAACTTCTGGGCCTCAGAAGTGGGTTCTGCGGCTGAGTTTCTGCCAAATCCGATGTGACATAACGTGAAGCCCCACAAAGCCTCAATGCACAGCTGACAGCTCTCGGAACTGATGCTGAACGACTCGAAGCCTCACAAAGCTTCATCGCACTGCCTCCTGGAATTGACGCCGAACAACGTAAGGCCTCACAGCACAGACTGTGCTCCAGGATCCAAGGTACTGCGTTCAGCGGGGCCAAGTGGGTCCCTGTAACCGGCCCGTGCCACTTCGCGGTTGTCCAAAACTTTGGATTTGCACCGGTCCCTCTTGACCTGAACTAACATTTTTAGCGCAGCCTGCTTCTAAGTGCTTTATTGCATTTATTTCTTCAACAGTCAATATCTCGACTTCTAATTGATGGATTTCGATCATTTGGTCTTGTTTTACTCAGATAAATATTCTCAATGTTTCTAAACTGTTGTGGAATCCTTTTGTGGTGTATTTGCTCTGTCGTTGTATTGATTATTGCACTAATACTTTACACATTGCCTTCTAAGTTAAGCCTGCCTGCTCTGTGCCAAGCTACCAGGGGGTGAGCACAGGATAATATGGGATTGTGTTATCACTTACCCTGACTAGAATTGTGGTCCCTACTTGGACAGGGTGCATACCTCTGCCAACTAGAGACCCAATTATTAACAGTATACTTCTTTGCAATAGTTAGATTTTTTGGTTGAGCACAGAACCGGATTGTGCAATGGGAATGCTGATGGACTTCCCCCCTGGTTTTATCAATCTGATCATCCACCCTCTCCAAATTACAAGTTGGTTCAGGGTGCTCTGATCTGGGAGGGGCGTCTGTTGGGAAGGAAAAGTCCACTGCATGGTAATAGACGTGCACCCCTGACCTGAGTGCCCAACTGTATTTATGTCTGAAACCCTAATGCTAATTTTTGTTGTCATATCAAACATGAGGAGCAGGGTCAAGAATGATTTGCATATGGCTGGGTCCAAACTGAGATGGCATGGTGGGCAAAAAATGATGGATTGGGATGTGGCCCGAGCAATTGCCAGTGGCTGAGATTAATTCAAGCATTCCATCCATCACCTTTGTTTTTGTATTTGCCACCCTAAATGCGCCGGGTATGCCCAGACGTGGGTCCTGGGCTCACTGTACCACTGGAACCAAGCTATATCTGTCTGAAGAGCCCTAACTAGGGTGAAACCGATCTTAGGTTGCTTGTGTACCGGTTGAGGGAGGGCCTGGCTTGGTAGTTAGGGATGAACTGTTCCCAGGAGGAGCAGGGTCAAGACTGATTTGCATATGGCTGGGCCCAAACTGAGATGGCATGGTGGGCAAAAAATGTTGGATTGGGATGCAGCCCGAGCAATTGCCAGTGGCTGAGATTCATTCAAGCATTCCATTCATCACATTGTTGTTTTTGTATTTGCCATCATAAGCGCACCAGTTATGCCCAGGCGTGGGTTCCGAACTCACTGTGCCACTGGAACCAAGCTATACCTGGCTGAAGAGCCCTGACTAGGGCAAAACTGGTCCTAGGTTGCTTGTGTTCTGGTTCAGGGAGGATCTTGCTTGGCAGTTTGGGCTGGACTTTTGCCAAGAGGAGCAGGGTCAAGACTGATTTGCACACAGCTGGGTTCAAACTGAGGTGGCATGGTGGGCAGAAAATGATGGATTGTGATGCGGACCATAGTAATTGCCAGTGGATGAGATTAATTCAAGCATTCCACCCATCACCTTGTTCTTTTTGTATTTGCTGCCTTAAGTGCACCGGCTATGCCCAGACGTGGGTCCTGGGCTCACTGAGCCACTGGCACCAAGCAATACATGGCTTAAGAGTCCTAACTAGGGCAAAACTGGTCCTAGGTTACTTTTGTTATGGTTCAGGGAGGACCTGGCTTGGCAGTTCAGGCTGGACTGCTCCCATGAAGAGCAGGGTCAAGACTGATTTGCATTTGGCTGGGACCAAACTTAGGTGGCACGGTAGTTAAAAAATGATGGGTTGCAACGCAACCCTGAGTAATTGCCAGTGACTGAGATTATTTCAAGCATTCCATCCAGCACCTTTTCTTTTTTGCATTTGCTGCCCTAAGTGCGCTGGGTATTCCCAGACCTGGGTCCTGGGCTCACTGTGCCACTGGAACCAAGATATACCTGGCTGAAGAGCCCTAACTAGGGTGAAACCAGTCTGAGGATGCTTGTGTTCTGGTTCAGAGCGGACCTGGCTTGGCAGTTCGTGCTGGACTGTTCCCATGAGGAGCAGGGTCAAGAAGATTTGCATATGGCTGGGTCCAAACTGAGGTGGCATGGTGGGCAAAAAACAATGGATTGGAAAGCAGCCTGAGCAGTTGCCAGTGGCTGAGATCAATTCAAGCATTCCATCCATCACCTTGTTGTTTTTGCTGCCAAAAGTGTGCCGGTTATGCCCAGGCTGGGGTCCCGGGCTCACTGTGCCACTGGAACCAAGCCATACTTGGCTGAAGAGCCCTAACTCATTTAAAACTGGTCCTGGTTTACTTCTGTTCTGGTTCAGGGAGGATCTTGCTTGGCAGTTCGGGCTGGACTGTTCCCATGAGGAGCAGGGTCAAGACTGATTTGCTTATCGCTGGGTCCAAACTGAGGTGGTGTGGTGAGCAAAAAACAATGGATTGGGTTGCGTCCTGAGAACTTGCCAGTGGCTGAGATTAATTCAAGCATTCCATCCATCACCTTGTTGTTTTTTTGCATTTTCTGCCCTAAGTGTGCCTGGTGTGCCCAGACGTGGGTCCTGGGCTCACTGTGCCAGTGGAACCAAGCAATACCTGGCTGAAGAGCCCTAACTAGGGCAAAACCGGTCCAATGTTGCTTGTGTTCTGGTTCAGAGATGACCTGGCTTGGCAGTTTAGGGTGGACTGTTGCCATGATGAGCAGGGTCAAGACTGATTTGCATATGGCTTGCTCCAAACTGAGGTGGCATGGTGAGCAAAAACGATGCACTGTGATGCAGGCCTGAGCAACTGTCTGTGGCAGAAATTAATTCAAGCATTCTATTCATCACCTTGTTGTTTTTGCATTTGCTGCCCTAAGTGCACCGGGTATGCCCAGACGTGGGTTGCAGGCTCACTGTGCCACAGGAACCAAGATATACCTGGCTGAAGAGCCCTAACTAGGGCGAAACCAGCCCTAGGTTGCTTGTGTTCCAGTTCGGGGAGGACGTGACTTGGCATTTTGGGCTGGACTGTTCCCATGAGGAGCAGGGTCAAGACTGATTTGCATATAGCTGGATCCAAACTGAGGTGGCATGGTGGGCAAAAAATGATGCATTGGGATGCGCCCGAGCAATTGCAAGTGGCTGCGATTAATTGAAATATTCCATCCATCACCTTGTTGTTTTAGCATAGGCAAACATGGATCATGAGTGTGTGCCATGATAGAGGCCTGTTTCATGGATTGCAGTCTTGTTGGACCAGGAGGGGTACCCAAAGCGCTACCCTCATAGTGGTGAACAGAAGTTATGCAGCACAAGTGCGGTAGCGGCAGCATACTGTGTAGTTATCAAGAGGAGTGAACAAGTCCTTCATAACCTGTGTCACTGGAGTGAGGCCAACCGGCTCTCACATTGTTAAAGACCCGCTGCTGTGTGCCTAACTCACCCCTTGGCTGACATCAGTTTGGTGTGTAGTACGGTGCTGCGCATGACTGGTGTTTCAGTGCCGGATTTATGTGTGCCTGGGAAGGGTAGAATACAAGGATCATACAGTACTATGCAGTGTGCGCATGATTAATACATGTGCTGGCTGTATATTTGCCTGTGAATGGTACAATACACAAATGCTGTAGTGCTGTGCAGCATGTGCGTGCTGAATGCATATACTGGGTGTATGTGTGTTAGATTTGGGGGTCTCTAGTTGGCAGAGGTATGTACCCTTGTCCAAATAGGGACCCTTGAGTCTAGTCAGGGAAAGTAGGTACACTCCAGAAATAACCCCTGCTCACCCTCTTGGTAGCTTGGCACGAGCAGACAGGCTTAGTTCAGAGGCAGTGTGTAAAGCATTTGTGAACACATACAGTAATCAAGTGACAACACTACAAATGGACACCACACAGGTTATATATTTATAAAAATAGGTATACTTTATATAGATTTATCACAAGACCATAAACGACAAAAATAATCCACAATACTGTTAAGAATACTTAGTTCTGATCAAAAAGGCTTAATTCAAGGTTCTGTGCGAGTCGGTAGCCTCCTCCGGCTACGGCGATGTCGAGAACAAACAAAGTCTAACAAATCCAGCTGACCGCGTCGAGACGGGCCAACACAGCGTAGACAGACTCGGTCACAGTACCTTTTACTTGAAGCGGCAGGCACGGGCGTGCGAGCCGGATGGCGGTTCGTCGCGGTCGCGATGCAAAAGTGGAAGCGTTGCAGGACGCGTTGTCCCTCGATGCGGTGCAGGGCGAGACGGTGCTTCGATGCGGTGCTGGCAGGTTGCGGTGCGGCGACGGAGCCGGATTCAGGAGCTGGCGTCGATCAGTCCGGACAGCGGTGCGAGTCGGGCGGTGCGTCGCAAAGCGTGCGAGCGGTGCCCAACTCCGGTGCGGTCACAGGACTCGAACTCAGCAGCAGTGACCGTGTCGGTCGGACCAGTTCGATTCGGCGTAGCGAAGCGTTGCAGGACGCGTTGTCCCTCGATGCGGTGCAGGCAGCGGCTCGTTGACGGAGTCGGTGAGACCAGGGCCGTGCGTTGCAGGGCGAGACGGTGCTTCGATGCGGTGCTTGCAGGACACCGAGTCGGTCGTGAGAGTCGGTCACAGCTCCCTACCTCTGTAGCCACTGAAACAGAGTTTCCAGCAGCAATTCACAAAGGGGGTGAAGTCCAATGGTCCTGGGACTTCGGTCAGGGGGCAAGCTCTCTTCCAAGCCCTTGGAGATCCTTCACAAGTTGATGAAAGTCACAGCAAAGCAAAAGTTCCTTTCTCCTCTCTTTGGCAGTCAGGCAAACCACTGCAGGCCAATCCCCCAAGCAGCACTTTAGGCTTAGGGATAGTTTCTCCTCAGTTTCTTCTTGGTTCCGCTCCTCAGCAAAGGTTCCTTCTTGTTCCCAAAAGTGATCTAATTTTCCTGGGGTCTGGGTACCCCTCTTATACCCTGATTCTCTTTGTTCTCTGGAGGCAGAGAGGCCTCTGCCTAGTCCAAAACCAGTTCTGGTCAGTCCTGGAGCACTTTGTTTTTCTGACTCCTTCTTTCCTTTCAGAATGTGGGGCAGAGTGCTCAGCCGCCCGGCAGGAGGTGGAGCCAGCATTGTGGAAGGCAGGCACAGCCCTATTCAGACCCAGGTGCAACTCCTCCCTCCACTCTGGATGCAGATCTTTCTATTCAGCCCTGGGCTGACTCACCCTGTCTCCTGTAGCCACCCCCAGCCCCTGTCACTCAATCTCCAGACAAGGAATACACAACCTAGCAGAGGCAGGCTTGGATAGTTAGGCAAGAAAATACCCACTTTCTAAAAGTGGTATTTTCAAACACAGAATGTTAAAACCAACTTCACTAAAAGATGTATTTTATCATCCTGAGTTCAGGCATACTAAATTCGTTTTTCTACCATGTTCCCGGGGTCAGTTCTGACTATAAGGTGTAATAGTCAGTCTGCCCATTCTGGCCTATGGGGAGCAGGTAGCCTTGCAATAGTGAAAAACGAAAAGGGCTGTAATTCACTATTAGGACATGCCACACACACCAGGGCATGTCCTACCTTATACTTACAATGCACCCTGCCCTAGGGCCTACTTTAGGGGTGACCAACATGCAGTAAAGGGAAGGTTTTAGGGACTGGTAAGTGGGTGTACTCACCAAGTCGACATGGCAGCCCGAGGCTGCACACAGGCTCTGCGATGGCAGGCCCGAGACATATTTTACAGGCCGCTTCTGTGGGTGGCACAACCAGTGCTGCAAGCCCACCAGCGGCATTGGATTTACAAGCCCTGGGCACACTGAGTGCACTGTACTAGGGACTGACAAGTAAACCAATCATCCAATCATGGAGTCACTAATACATAGGTCAATTAACGATAGGGAGCACTTGCACTTTGGCACTGGTTAGCAGCGGCAAAGTGCCCATGAGCATCTAGTCCAGCAAAAACATATCGGCAACAGTGGAGGCCTTACGAAAAAATGGAAGGGAGACCCACGCCAAGGATGCCAGGTCTAACAATGTGTGCCTGTGAAAGGTTCAATACAGGAAGGAGGTTGTCCTGTGCAGTATGTGCATGCTATATGCATATGCTGGGTGCATGTGTGCCTAGGAGTGGTACAATATACAAGGGATACAGTGCTAGGTAGTTATTGCATGTTAAATGTATGTGCTGGATGTATGTTTGCCTGTGAGCGTTACAATACATGAAGGATACAGTGCTGCGCAGTGCATTCATGGTAAGGTGTATGTCCTGTGTGTGTGAGGGCCAATGTGTTGGCAGTACATGGAGGATACAGTGTTTTGCAATGTGTGTATGCTCTATCCGTACAGTGGGTGTACGTGTGCCTGAAGATGGTACATTGAATGGAGGACCCTGGTTTCCATTTTGAGAGACCCAGGCCTGCATGGTGAAAGCATGAGGAGGTAGATTAATCCCCCAGACAGATCTGTGCATTGCTGTATTCCTGTAAGCTGAGTGGGGCAAACACTTGGGAGGGTAGAGCCAGGCTTTTCATGGCCTTGTAAATATGTGCCCATTTCACACAGAACACTGCGTGAAAGGGGCATTCCATGGGTGTTGCTGTGGATGTTCTCATGCAACACCCATGGAATCTGAAGCATTGCCAGATTTACGAGAAACTGTAAACCTGGGAATGCCTCAGAATGTAATGCCACCCCAGGGGTGGTGTTAGGGAGGCGCAACGAGGAGAAATATTTTAATTTCTCCTTATTTTTTCCTTTTTAGGTCTCGCCTAGGCAGCGCATGCGCTGTCTCTCCGAGACATCTAGTAATCTATAAGCATGGTGAAACTCCGCCTATTGCTGGGTAATTTCTCGCCGCTTGCCATTAGTTAACTTTGGCATTTTTTTTGTTAGCGGGCTTATTATTGGATCTTGATCCGATACGTAACTTTCGTTTATTCTGGAAGCAGCACCGCCTAACTACAGTCTCGTTATGCTTACACAGCGTAATTGTTATTTTATAAAATAGTGTGCATTAACATGCGCGCGCTACCTTACATTATACGCATGCGCCGCTGTGGCTCTTGACAACACTTGAATCCAGCTCAGATGTTCGCTTTTAAAATGACGTCCTTCAGGCAGTTCTTTACATCACATGCTCGGTATAATCGCTACTGTATGGACCTACATTACGCAGAAGGAACCCTTCGCTATTCATTAAAGCTATAGATATGTTTAAAGTGTCTCAGTGGCTTTATATTAGTACTGCACGCCTCCTTTCCGACTATCTCTGCTGTTCACCAGCTGCCATGAGAACGGCGCTATCCAGATTAGACGGCAAACGCCTCACGTGCGCCCCTGCCCTCTGCGAGGATTAGTAGCCCCGGCTCTCCGCCTCCAGCACAGAGTGCTGGACGGTAAGTAACTGTCCCGCCGTATATTGACATGAAGAGCAGCACTTACTGTGATGGCCTGCAGCCGCTCCCGCAGCAGGTCCGCCTCCTCCATCACGGGGCTCGGCAGCAGGGCGCGCCGGGGTGGATCACAGCGACCGAGGCTGGGGGTCCCTCACCCAGCGATGTTGTTATGTTATGTTATGTTAATTAATTTTATAATGCGCGTAGCTACCCAAAAAGGGTTTCCCAGCGCAGACCGAGAGGAACCACAACAAGTAGAAAAGAGTAAGTACTATTGGTTAAACAGCCAAGCTTTAACTAATTTACGAAATTTTAAGTGAAGTGTTTCTTTGCGGATCACTATGGGAAGAGAGTTCCACAGGAGAGGACCAAGATAGGAAAAAGAACGGCCCCCCATTCTTGTAAGTTTGATCCTGGGAACCATGAATATTTCCTGAGTCGTAGGTCGTAACAGTCGAGAGGGCTGATATTGGCGGACCAGTTTTTGCAGGTATTGAGGGGCAGTACCCATCTTAATCTTAAACATATAGTCCAGGGCTTTAAACTTAGTCCGACTTTCCACTTTAAGCCAATGTAAATCTCTCAAAGCATTGGAGATTGAGGTCATTCTTGGGATTTTATAAAGCAGCCTAGCAGCAGAGTTCTGCACCACTTGGAGCTTACGTAACACATCTTTGTTTGCTCCCAAAAGAAGAATATTCCCATAGTCCAGTCTAGATGTAACAAGTGCCTGGACTACCGTCCTTTGGGTAGCATTAGGGAGCATCCAGATGATTTTCTTCAACCATTTTAAAATGGTGAAGCAGGTGGCTGCAGTTTTTACCGCATGTTGTTTCATGGATAATTTATTATCCATAATGAATCCCAGATTACGGGCTTGAGCGGTGGGTGAGGGGAAGGGTCCCATTTCACTGGGCCAATGTTAGGGGCCCCAAAGGTCCCCATTTTTCCCAAAAATGAGGACCTCCGTTTTTTCACCATTGAGCTTGAGTAGATTGGTTTGCATCCAAGATGCAATGTTGCTCAAGCCCATTTGGAGAGTTGAGGGGCCTTGCAGATTTCCCGCAGATAGGGAAAAAATTATTTGGGATAAAGTTCAGTCCGTAGGCTCCCCGGACAGAGTGACTGTGGAGCGGCAAAGAGGGGGCAAAGTGCACGTACTGCGTCTGAGCGGCTCTGTCCAGGCAGGCACATGAATAGGCAGTGCTGAGGAGGCAACAGGCACGCTCAGCGCTGTCACGGCTGACACGCCTTACACGCCTTAACAGCCTCATCACACAGCATATGCGCCTTGTTTTCTTTCCGCACGGCGTCTGTAGCCTCTTCCACCTCTCCCCACTTCCGCGAAACCCCCATCAGGCAGGCAGGGCGCAAACAGAGCAGGCAGCCTAAAATGTCTTCCTCGTGCTGCCGGCCAGCACTTTCAATTTAAATCTTAAATCTTCGAGCCTCGGAGCGGCAGGGCTGCACGCCTTTCTTTATTTCCACACGGCGCCTGCAGCCTCTTCCACCTCTTTCCTCCATCAGCAGCGCAAAAACTGTGTGTGTGCCCGGGAAGCTGTCTCAGCCGGGCTCACACACACGACGGGGGGGGGGGGCTGAAGCCCTTTGAGCCCAATGGGCATTGCGCACCTGCCTCCATGTATTTCTTCTTCCTGGGCATTTTTGCCTTATCACATACCGTCTGGTAACTTTCAGCAGTGTTGCAGCTTGGGACTTCCTGTTGGGGGGTTTGTGCATGCAAGAATGAACAACACTAGTCTGTGTTGGTTGCCACATGTCTCAGTTGAATTGTGCGTCAGTCAGTGTGATCGCTTGCAGAGCCGCTAGCGCTTCCAAGCTTTCTGGCTCTTCAAGCCGGTCTCTCCTTCCCACCTCCCTTCCCTCCAGTGGCTGCGCCGGATGCTCTCTTCAATCACCAGCTCTGTTGTTGTTGTCATACCGGCAATGGTCATGGAGGTAATTGTAACGTGCAGGGGTCAGGTGCTGGAACTGTGTGCATGCGCACTGTAGGCACTGTAACGGAGGTGAGTGTTCTGGAAGCGCATGTAGGTGGGGTCATGCACTGGATGCATTCTGTAGAAATAACAGACTGTATGTGGTGTAATGCACGTGTGATAACTGTTTATGCTAACACCTCGTTCCATCACACAGCTGCAATACTTCTGATGTTGGCCCTCAACCATGTCATTTGTACCTATATCAGTATACATTGTTTTCTGGACATTGTACTTGGCTCCTGCTAAGAATGAGCATCAAGACGTTTTTCTGCTCATTGCTAAAGGCTGTGCTTTCTCCCTTACTGTTGCACCTAGTGAGAGGCAGCGTATGAGTGTTTCAATAACTGAGGTAGGCTGAGGTGACGAGCTGAAAACACATGATATCATAGGTATGTGTGTGACACTACTGTTTGACTGTGCCACAAAGAAGCCTGATAGGTGTTGTTAATGCGGAGTTGTTTGACTTTTTTTTTATAACCAGACACGTTTCTGGTGCGCTTATTGAGGTTCCTGTTTCTGATGCCAGTGTACTTATTGGACAGGCTACAAGATCTCTGCTTGTTTTGGGTGCAGAGAAAAGAGGGCATGCAGCAAATAGGGAACAAATGCAATAGGTCTCGCTTTTGTGAGAGTTTAAGCTATTAGCATTGTAAATGACAATGCCTTTTCTTTATGTTTTGAAAACCAAAACATAAATAAAAGGCATTGTCATTTACAATGCCAATAGCTCAAACTCGCGTAAATGCGAGACCTATTGCATTGCAAATGCTTGTTCTATTTGTGCTGCATTCTGCACCACACATAGAAAGAGAAAAATCGCCTGAATTTATTGATTTTGTGCAGGAAGGTGTCCCTTCCAGCACAAAATCAATAAACCTCGCAACGCAGGCACCCTTGCACCATTGTGCAAGGGTGCCTGCGTTGGTGCATGGCAGCCCATTGTGCACTGGCGCAAGGGAAAAGGACAGGAATTTGGGGTATTTCATTGATGCGGCGCATTCCTGCCCTTTTGTTTTGATGTAGGGCAGTGCAGCAAGATTCCTTGCAGTGCTACCCTGCTCCAAAACCTCATAAATGTGGCACAAAGTTGGACTCTTCACCTGACACCTGTCCTCCGAGTATAGCAGGTCACGCCTTTCAGTTGATGGGATCTGTCCACTCTAATTTAGGCAACCTCTTCGGCCACTGTACCAGAATACTGGAAGAAGGCACATGTGGTTCTGCTTCTCAAAACTAAAATACCTGTGACCTCAAAACCCTATCCAACTTTTTCCTATATTGCTATTACCCATTCTGATTACAGTCATCAAAAGAACAATAAATAAACACATTTCACAATATCTTGAAGGTAACGATTTCTTGGACTACTCTCAATCTGGTTTTCACCCGCTTCACGGCACAGAAACTGCTCTCATTTCAATAACAGTTGACCTAAGATGTATTTAATAGCAGGGAGATTCCACTGCTCACGTATTACTTGACCTGTCAATGGCATATGATACATATCTCATTCCACTCTGATCAAAGCCCTTTTTAAACTTGGGGATTTGTAATTCAGCACTTAAATAGATTTTCTCCTTTCTCTGTAGGAGAGCACAGGCAGTCTATCTACTACCTTTCAAATCTAATTTAGTTTTATTTACTTGGGGGGTTCCTAAGTGATATTCTACTAGCCCTATGCTGTACAATGTTTACATTACCCTGTCAGTCAAAGTTACTCGTCCCTTTGGTCTTGACAAGATTTCCTATGCAGATGAAACTCAGATCATTATTTCCGTACTGAATGATTGCATAAAGATCTAAACAAATGTTTCTGCTTGCATGAGCTCTGTTGTTTATGAAATGAACTCTCACTGCATTAAACCTATTGGGGACAAAACAGAGGTTCTTAGGTTTGGCCGAAAAACAACTCTGTGGTCCAAATCTTGGTGACCAGCAGAAATGGGAATCTCAGAGCGGATCCACTGAGGCTCCTATGGACTGCACTTGCGCCACGATCCTTTAGCTGGAGGTACAGGCGGCCTAAAGTACCGGTGTGCTACAACCAAGTTGAACCTCTACTAAGGCACCAACCGGATATCGCTGCAGAGGGTTGGCAGTAGAAAACCCGAAAGGTCGCGTGTGGCAGACAGTCACGCAGGCAGGCAGCGGTGAGTACTGCCGCCTCCCCAAATAACTACACGTGAAGTCCCAGAGGATTGGCCGCAATGGGGGGCCGGGGCCAGCGTACCGCACCACACCTGAAACTGGACAAATATGCATATAATAAAGTTCCACCGGACCAGTCAGAACAAACTAACACACAGAGGGAGAGCCCCACAACCCCGGCACCAGCGGAGGTCACATTGCAAGACATTATGACCACACTGAACAATGTCCAAACCTCCATAGCGTCGATTTTCATGGAAATCTCACTATGTGCGGAAAATGGCCACGAGGGTGATAGAGGTCAAAAACATAACAGCATCCCTCTCCACAGATACGACTATGTTTCAACGTCAAGTGCGTCAACTGGAAGCAGACAACAGACTTATGGCTGCCAAGCTTGATGACCAAGAAGGCCGCTCAAGACGTAACAATGTCCGATTTATTGGAGTGCCGGAGGACACGGGGGGCCAGCACTGGATCTATTTGTAGAGGACCTCGTCAAGAACCATCTACAGCCACGGGGACTCTCTAACTTTTTCTCAGTGGAAAGGGCCCACCGAATACCGGGAGGCAGACCCAGGCCTGGTGCCCCCCCCCAGGCCTATACTTGCCTGCATCTTCAACTTTCACGATTGTGACGTGATCCTGCAGACGGCACGAGTTGCTACTCCGGTACGTCTCGAGAACTATACAGTCACATTCTTTCCAGACTACACAGTAGCGGTAACCAAACAACGGCGCAGCTTCCTTGAAGTAAAGAAAGAACTGAGAAGCTGTGAGCTAAAATACTCAATGCTATTCCCGGCAAAGTTGAGGGTGGAGGCTGAGAAGAAGACATGGTTTTTTGCGACACCTGAAGAAGCCCACGACTGGCTGGAAGGATGGCATCAGGCATCGGGCTGCAGAAGGACCGGCAGAAAACAACAGCAACAAATACTGGTAACGACATCACCAGAGTCGAGAGAATCAGGTTCCATAGAAGACTCAATGCTGGCGACGGGTGGAAAATGAGGACTTCTCGGCCGATGGAACTCAGGACTGAAGTGACATTGGAACAACATCACTGACGGGGCGGCACGAAGAACTACCGACACTACTTAAATGAACCACAGTCAGGACTTGAATTAATGTGTACTCTGAATCGCCGGGTGCTTTCTATGCTGAAAATTGGCTGTATACTATAATTAGCAACCAGCAGCTACAATATGTTCTGAATATGGGGATGCTTCGGGGAGATCGTTGGACTACTGTCCCCCCTCACACAAGTACAGGGTTATGGGAAATAAGCACTTAGCGAAGTTGGGGTGGCGGGTAATTTTGTGTCCGTCATGCAGGGAGGCAGGGAGGGGGGTGGGGGTAAGGGAACAGTTAAAAGTTAAGTTTAATTTGTTTATACATTTGCATCAGAAGTTTACTATATATGTATGCAGCTTCCAAACAGTGATCCTACCACGATATTCTACTTACTCTCCTTTCAACACTACGACACATGACACAGGCAGAAACATTGACGAATCGGACGATCACACAGTCCATGGCTTCTAGTACGGATGGCCCTCCTCTCTCCGTTATATCGTGGAATGTAAACGGCCTCTGTGACAAGATAAAGAGAGGACTGGTCTTAGAATATCTTAAATGACAGGCACCAGCAGTAGCCTTGATACAAGAATCGCATTTAGTGGGCTCAGCTTGTAAGACGTTAGACAGGTGGGGTTTTAAAATGGTGGCACACTCTGAATTCACTTCAGGTTCACGAGGAGTGGGTGTCCTGGTTCAATAACACTTCCCTCTTATTATTAACAGGTCCTGGACAGACGATCAGGGACGATTCGCTGCCATATCATGCCAATGGGAGGGACGTGTATATAATATAGTCTCAGTATATATCCCTCCGGCATTACATCAGGTAGCCTTCCTGGCCCTCGGTAACTTTCTACTCGCACTTCCACAGGGAGAACTAATAATAGGGGGCGACTTCAACACCACACTAGATGCTGCTATAGATCGTAAACCCCCTAGGGATCAACGTGGTACAAACCTCCGCTTAGCGTAATTCCGAGATGCATTTGGTCTCATAGACGTTTGGCGGTTGTGTTTCCCGCAAAAACACCAATACACCTTCCACTCCGGGGCACACAATAGTCTCTCGAGAATAGATTACATACTCACACTAGCGACTGGTCTAGAGAGAATAGTAGAGATATTCCACTTACCCAGGGGCATCTCCGACCATTCCCCTGTTCTACTCAAATATGCATCCCACGTCCTGGGGCGGCGCCGCGTATTTCCCCTCTACCCCGGCTTTCTCAAAAACCCCAAGATCTGGAAAGGTCTGACTATAACCACGCGACAGTATTTTACCGAAAATGAACACTCAGTAACATCCCCCATAACTTTATGGGAGGCGTACAAGACAGTACTGAGAGGCCAGGCAATTTCATTAATCACATGTCATAAACAGGAAAAAATTAAACAGTTGGAGGACCTGGAGCGAAAGGTGGGCCAGGCTGAGGACGAACACTCCTCAAATCCCAATGACAGTACGGCCCATAAGTTACAAAAATCAGGAATATAGAGACTATATGTGGGAGGAGGCGAAGGCCAAGCTCACTGCCACTCAACATAACATTTATGAAGTTGGAGACAAGGCGGGCAAGCTCCTGGCCTGGTTGGATAAACGGGAACAGGCTAGTCGCTGGGTGGCCCAATTGAGTTTAGACACCGGAGATACCATCACAGACCCACAGCAGATAGTTAATACGTTAGCACTCCACTATGAGGCAATATACACACCTACAGCCACAGCCACGCTAGAAGAAAATCTTGCATTTCTCAAAGATATTCAGATGCCCACGCTTGCACCTAATGATATCCAGGCGCTGGAGGCAGATTTAACACCAGAGGAACTAACACTAGCTATAGGTGCAATACAATCTGGGAAGGCTCTAGGACCCAACGGCATACCTATCGAACTCTACAAGAAAGCAGCAACCAAACTCGCACCGCACTTGCTTAACATGTATAATGCCAGCCTCGAAGCAGGGGAACTTCCAAGGGATCAGCGCCTTGCGACTATAGTAGCAAATCATAAACCTGGTAAGCCGCCACAGGAATGCACATCTTATCGGCCAATTTCACTGCTGAATGCAGAAGCCAAAATACTGGCAAAAACACTGGCCGCCAGGTTACAACCGTACCTCACCACATTGGTACATCCAGACCAAGCTGGTTTCATGCCAGGCCGCAATACGGCACTTAACCTAAGGCGCCTACATGGCGTAATGGCCCGAATATCCATTATTCAAGAAGACGCTGTCATCGTATCCTTAGATGCACGTATGGCCTTCGATTTAGACGAATGGCCCTTCCTTTTCGCAGTCTTTCGACACGTGTTTCGGACCTAAATTTTGCACCTGGGTCAAGTTATTGTATACAAAACCTCTGGCACATGTGGTGGTGAATGGGAGGATTTCAGCCGACTTCACTCTGGGACGTGGAACAAGGCAGGGCTGCCCCCTGTCACCGCTCCTGTTCGCCCTGGTACTTGAGCCGTTGGCGGCCTGGGTAAGAAGGGACCCAGTCATCCGTGGGCTTAAGTGGACGGAGGGATGGGATGATCGCATTTCATTATATGCGGACGATGTTCTATTATACATGGCATCTCACAGACGTTCGATTGGTAGACTCCTAGATATCTGCAATGTGTATGGCAGATTCTCAGGATACACTATTAATTGGACCAAATCTCTTCTTTACGTGCTGAGTGGCCCCCCTCCGCGACTACCGAGGAACTGTGAGATACAGATCGCAGAAGAGGGTTTTAAATACCTAGGACTTAATATCACATCCTAGCCCATGCAATTTACAGAAAAAAACCTCCTGGAACCCCTAAAAAGACTCCGCCGCGATGTCAAACATTGGCAGTCCCTACCATTGACGCTACTTGGAAGAGCTGCTCTCTTCAAGATGATGGCACTCCCTAGATTCCTATACGCCCTGCAAAACACCCCATTCCCGGTTCCCCCCACCTACTTCAAAGCGATTGAAGCAGAAGTAAGCAACTTCCTTTGGAATGGGAAACCTGCCCGCATAGCCATGCAAAAGTTGGTGAGGGGCTGGTATGACGGCGGAATCGCCCTTCCCAATATAAAAACATACTATTGGGCTTCCCAACTAATTGTAATAAATAAGTGGCTCCACGCCCCACAAGAGGAGTCGGCACTTCGCATGGATAGACACATCCTGGGAGACGAAGGAGTCATGGGAGCACTCTACAATAAATCCCGGAAAAAAGCACTCATGGGCCCAACTGCACACACCGTACAATTATGGTTTACTGCACTCCGTACGCTCGGATGGGAGGGGATTATCACACAATTTACACCACTTTGGGAAAACCGAAGACTGGGCAGACTTCGTAATAGTAATAGTAAAGGTTTCAAACAATGGGACTTAATAGGTATTTCAAAAGTAGGTGACCTATGGAGTAAGGGAGAAGTTCTTACATTCCCCCAGCTTCAAGAACAGTATGGGATGGCATCAACAGAAATTTTTCGTTACATGCAGATCAAACATGCACTCACGAAGACTATTCCATCGGGTACTATACTCCCGGAAGCCTCACCGTTAGAGGACAGACTACTGACGGAGTACATGACTAAAAAAGCCATTTCCCTAACCTATCGTAAAATAACAAACAACCAACCGGACCCCACAAAAACTCTTAGAGAAAAGTGGCAGACTGAAATAGGGGAACTGGACGAGGCAGACTGGCAGGAGGCACTAGCATCCCCGCGGGAGGTGGCAATACCCTCCAAATTAAAGCTAGTACAACTAAAAATACTTCACCGAATCTACTACACAAGACTAACTATGCACAGAATGGGAAAAACTGACACCCCACTTTGTTTACGGCAGTGTGGGGCACCAGGTACTTTTACCATACACTGTTGGAATGCCCAGTGTATGCTTCGAGTCATACTGGAAAGCTGTTATGCACACAATTACACAAGTTACTGGAGTAAGTGTTGTGCCGGAACCCAAGAGATGTCTCCTCAATATTTGGGAACCGACAGATCTTAACCATACGGCTCAAGATTGGACGACATTGGGTATGATGATGGCTAAACGAAACATTGCTCAACACTGGGGAGCGCGAACAATTCCTGCCTATCGCCAATGGTGTAGTGATATGGATGGCGCAATGGTAGCAGAGAAAGTGGTATATGTACGTAGAGGGTGCCCCAAGAAATGGTCACAGGTGTTAGGAGAAATATTTGTGCCCCGCCTCCTGATGAGTCGGCAACAGACACCAGTGAATAACGGTCAAGGTACAATGTGCTATACTGTATTTATTATTCAACGTAGTCATGATATGAGTATATGTGGGGAACGACTGTGATGAGAAGCTTGATTATACGAACAATTATTTTACGATCAATCACTGTAACTTGTACATACCTTCAATTTTATAATGATGCAATTTGTTCAATTAATGGAAAATGACAATTAAAATGTTTTAAAAGAAAAAAGAAATGGGAATCTCCTAGTCCCCAATTTTCATTGCCAGGAATTTGGGATTAATCTTTAGCCAACAAGAACTGTGTCCCCCTACTTCATTCTCCAGCTTGTAAGACAGTAATACACTTCTCATAGTCTCTCGGTTGGACTACAAGAACTAGCTCTATCTTGGACTCCCTAATTACCTCTCTCATCACCTTCAGATCATTCAAACTTCTTCAGCCAGACTAATTCTTGGTCACACTGCTCATGCTTCATTGTCTTCGCACCTTGTGTGACCTACATTGGCTATCTATAAAGTGTTGCCTCACATTTAAAGCTTTATGTTTAGTACATTGACCAGCCCACAATTGTAGTCCCAGGGTTCTTAAACAGAAATTAAAACTTCACCTTCGAAGTACAGCTTTCTGGTCTCTATAAGCCAACTATTATCAGAGGTTCTCTGAAATACATCCACAATATAATTTTTTTGTTTAATAATATGTCATTTAAAGCAATAAAAGCAGTATTACGTAAAATAAAACATACAATACCAAACCTATTATGCCGATTTCATTACTTCACTATTGGAAAATGTTTTACATTTTCCTTTTCAGAGTTATAATAATTATATAAAGTGAACATACAGAAAGAGGAAAAGAAGGTAAGAGAAAGTACAGAATTTTCTAATGAGAAGTATCTATCCTGTGATTATCATATAAATGAATCAACCAAGTCTGTTGCGACTATTTTGAAAAGTCTTTCCAACACAAAGTTATTTGCCTGAAAGCAACAGCTAGAAACAAGTGCAATAAATTGACATTAAAAGTAGATTTGCAATTAGAAAAGACTTATGAAATACCAAACAACATTTTTAAATGAATGGGGAACATTACGTTGCAAAGTTTAGAAGGATTCAGACCATTCCATGGTCCAAAATTAATTTAACACATTTACATTAAAAAATAACATATGAAGTAATGTGCCATTACATGACCAACAAATATTGGCAATATAATTATCCATTTTACAAATATAAAAATCAATAAGAAGGAGCCTAAAAAAGAAAGATTGAGTAATATTTATGGAATTTGAATTTTAAGCAATTTGAGGCACATTTTGATTTATAGGCATAATGCAACTGATTATTCCCAATATACTGATTTTCAGAACACAAACTGAAAACCCATTTATTCAATTGCTTTTCTGACCTAGTGGGCATGCTGTTTCCCTGTACCCCATTTAGAGCAAGAATGCCCTTAGGGGGTAATCGCCGTGCTTTACAAAACTCATGCCACAACAGCAGAATTGTATACTTTTACCCTAAGACGTCTCCCAGATAAATGAAAATCTTGGAGAAATTATGAATTACCAGGGGAATTTGACCTAGAATTACAGATTCCAAAGGTAATTCCTAAATTCTCAGGGGAATCTCAGGATTCAACCAGCAATCCACGTTAATTCGGCACCCCCAGAGTTAACAAGACCCTCAGTATTGTTAACTCTACAGGTGCAGAATTAACACCAATGTGTCTGGCACACTCATAATGAGGCCCTGAACAGTGAAATGTGCAAAGTAGTTGGAACTTAATGTGTTGTACATTGTTTTTCCATAGTTGAATTTAACAACAAAAATTCTGGTTGTAAATGTCTAACATGTCCTGATGTACTGCATAGAGAAAGACTGTCTCTATCTAACTCAGAAGACAAGCATATTCTTTGGATATGTCCAACAAATTATAATACAAAAACTGCTGACATGTAAGGAAAAGTAATCCTTACTTCAAACAACAGAAAACCTCAATTTAAAATTGCTCCACTGCTCCACAACATGATTAAATGTGGAAAACCATAATTTGGATGACACTGTTTTATTGTTGCCTATAGGTAAATAAAACAATGCACCATGTTTGTGATTTTTAAAGACAAAAACAATGAAATAAAAATCCATTAACACTAATGCCATCACATAATGTTTCACACCTGACTGAAAATGCATTTTTAAAGATAATTTAGCGGAGTAAAATATTCATGCTTTTCACTTGGTACACTAACTTTAAATATATTTATTTACCCGCAATGCATGCCTCAAATATTCACTGTGGAATCACAATTGCTTCAAGATGGTTTTTTAAAAAAAACTTTCCATCTTTCTCATCACTGCAGTCTTGTTGTTTTAAAATGTCCAAAAATTCAACTACCCTATCAGATGGGGCTACTTTAAAAAAGTCAACGGTGTGGGTCATAAAATCCAGAAGAAGCTCTCCATCTCTGCTGCCCTGGACATAGCATTCTGAAATGTCTATTTCAGATGGTAAAAGGTAATATTCATAGTTAACTCTTTGCTCATCTAGAATTGTCTTCACATCCCAAGAAGTGAGGATTGAGATTGTATCATCCTTGGGACAAAACTGGCCATATTCCTTCCATAATGTGTCCGATCCACTGTTTCCTGTGGAGGGGAAAATAAAGTTTAATATACATATTAAGTCATGTTCTATAAAACAATGTTGAAAGCTTGAGGAGAAATTAAAGAGATGCACTGATCAGAAATTGACTTACTCATAATCAGACTCACAGACAGCACTGCTTGTGTGGAAATCCACATGATAGGATCAACATTGCTACAACCTAAACATAAACTATGAGGTCAAAGGATAAATCTCAGTTTCAGAATGGCTCCTCTCCTGATAATATTTGCTACAATCTGCATCAGTGGGACCTTTTTCACTGTACAGCCTTGCAAGTTCCTGAATACCTTCCCAAAGAGGATAAGGGCTGATCCCAAAATGTGGACCCAAGTGACTCTCTGATTTGAGGTATTTCTATACCAACCTGCAAACCTATGGAGCACACACCTTTTGTGTCCCACTTCATGTGCAAAAGCAAGATGCAGCTACATGATGCTGTGACATTGTTTTTTCTGTTATTTTATGAATTAGGCATTGTTAAGGGGGAGACAAATGGTGGCAAAGTGACCCACAGATAGTGCTGCTCATCTCTCCTGCCAGTCCCGCACCATGTACATCCATGGTTGTCTTTTCACCTATGGAAGAAAAAAGTTAGAGGACTGAAGCTAGTTTTGTCATTTTCAATAGCCATACTTATCTACTCTCAGTGGGTGACAACAGCAACCATCAGTGTCATGGTTACACCCAGGGGAGCTTCTGATCCCCAAGCAACGAAGGCCATAGTTGGGACTCAAGCAAACAGAAAGGTGACGATTTGGCAACCGGAATCAGCCATTGAAGAATGGACAACGGGTGCTTGAGTACCTGTCCAATTGAGCCAGTCTTCCAACCGATGGCATAGCCAATGTTTAGGATTCCCCGGTCAATTCATGCCTCTGTGATGCCATGCAAAAGAACTCAGCGGCAGAACTTGTTGTGATAGCAGTGCTCCAGCCCCATGAGAAGACCTCAGATTCACCTGGAGGTGGAATTAAAGTCACAGGCAGGGGCTACATCAGAAGGCAAGATGGACTGAGATGACGAAAGTATATCCAGCAAAGCCACTTGTTCAGCAACAATCAAAGAAACAAATGTTGCACTCAATTCTGATGGAACATCATTGGTCTCTTCCAATTCTTTTCAAATTCTTTTCAAATTAATTCACCTGAGAAACTAAAGCAATTCACTAATACTGAAACAGACTCAGAAACATTCAAAGGAAGCTTGAGTTCCACTGATAAGATAACCACCCTGAATTAAAAAATGCTGAGCACCTCCTCAAAGGGTGGACTGATGCACACTTGATACCCCATTCTATAAGTTCTAGACCATAAACTTAAAATAGATCTTTAAATGAGCCTGCATACACTTGATGTTTCACTGCTTTTCGGAGGACAAAATGGCCCCAGCGACTCTTCTGGAATATAATATATTCTTTATTCTAGACAGGTTGTCATGAGTAAAACAGCACTAGATATGCTCGAAGCCCGGCCTAACAATGTTTCCATCGGAAAAAGGGTGCTCAAACTTACAAATAAGAGAGGCGGTCCAAATATGATTGACTATAAGAAAGGAATGCTTAGACTGCAGGGCAAACCGTAAACGACATTGCAAAATCCTAAGACTCTCTGCAGTAAAACTAGTATCAGCACAGAAGTGTAAAGAGCCTAGTGAGACAGAGTCAACCATCTGTGACTGATTTTTCCATCATTTTGATGATCTGATGTGAGAATGACTCATTGGGCAATTCTGGTTTACCAACCCATTAAAGCTCCAGAAACTTAAGGAAAATTTATAACGACACACAGATGAAAGAACTTTCCTTGGAAGCCATCTTTCCACTGATTCAGATACATAGACATGAGCCATTAGCACACTATATGAAGGCCAAGCCTGATAAGCTGAAGAACTAACAGTTCTTAGCAGAGGTGGCTGGAAATATCTGTACCCTGACTGAACAGATTGCTGAGTCTGAGAAATGCACTGCAGAGACCAAGGAAGAAACAGCATGGATAACTGCGTCAGTTCAAGGGCACGAGTGACAAGTTCAGAAAATCCAATGCAAAAATTGAAGATCTAGAGAACCGACAGTGGAGGGATAATCTTCAGGTGTTTGGTATTCTAGAAGAGCAGGAGGAAATGATCCCCAGTATTATATTATACACTTATACCAAAAACCATTTCCTGACCTAAGTGACCTGGGTTTTGACTACCAAGTTTAACGTGCCAATCAGCTTCATTTGGCTATGAATATGCAATCTAATTTGCTTACCACTACCAGACAAAGACCCATTTTGATAAATATTGGTAATTCTTTATTATGGCAAACAACCTATCTGAAGGCACACCCTACTAATTCAATCATGTTTAGCACTACATCTTTTTATGGTCGATCTGGCTATTGCTATTTAACTTTTGTGCATCGGTGGTGACTATGCACAATGATCGAACCATTGAAAACAGCAAGGACACAGGTTTATTTGCAGGAACCCACCAGACTGAAGATTCAGAGACATGGCCATATTTACTTTTGTACTACAGAAGTGGAAGTTGCTGAAATTTTGAAATGATGGGAGAAATTAAAAAATGAGTCTTCAAGAAATAGACATGGAAACTATACTATTGATGTAGGCTGAACAAGAGGTTTATTCATGGCAGATTAAATACTGGCACAGGGAATAATGGTGTATATAATCTGCAGGGGATGGAGGGATTTTCGCACTCAAAAAGGAGAGAAGGTCAAAATAAGTTTGTATTCTTGTTGACAAAAGGTAGTGAGCAAAAACAAATGAAAATAAAGCAGAATGGAGGCTCTTAGCAATGAATTTATGATTACATGGCAACTATAAAGTTAATATGCTGGTGTTAGAAATGGGGGTCTCTAGTTGGCAATGGCTGGCCACTGTCCAAGTAGGGACCCTTCTTCCTAAGTCAGAGTGAGAGGGCTAGCCTCTTTAATACCCCTGCTCAACCCTGTGGTAACGTAGCACGAGCAGGTAGGCTTATCTCAGAGGCAGGGTGTGAAGCATTTATGACCATACACAGTAACACAGTGAGGAACACTACAAAGGGACACCACACAAGTAGTTATAAAAAATAAGTATCTTTATATAAAGGCAGATTTATCACAAGACCAATAACTGTAAAAGCCACAATACTGTCAAAAATAGGATGGCGGTTGAAGGACTGTCAAAGATAGTTCAAAGGTTGCAAGAGTAAGGTTCAAATTCAAAGCAGGGGTCTCTGCGCCCTTTCTCGTTCAGAGGTTGCAACAATAAGGTTCAAATTCAAAGCGGGGGTCTCTGCGACCCTTTCTCTCACAAAGTACCTGTATTCAGTAGCAAAACCAACAAAATGTCGCAAAGAAGTGTTAGCGATGAATTTCCTCACGCGAGGCCGGCGATGCGTTAAAATCCTTGCCGCAAGGGAGGATGATGCGCCGATCTGCTGATGCGTGCGGAGATGATGCGACCAACTTCTGCACGCTAGGCCGCCGATGCGCTGAGACCTTGCCGCGAGGGCGAAGGCGATGCGACGATCCTGTTGCGTGTGCGGAGACGATGCGACAAACTTCTACACGCTAGGCCGCCGATGCGATGACTTTCTTGCCGCGAGGGAGAAGTCGATGCGACGAGCCTGTTGCGTTGTGCGATCGTGTTGCGATGCGAAGAAATGGCGCTCCGCGAGGGAGCGACGAAATCCGGTGCGATGCGATGAAAATGGCGGACGCACGGCGTCCGCAATGCGATGTCTTGAAGCAATGATTCTGTAGGGGTTGCGAGCGCTCTGCGACAGCCGCGCGATGATTTTTCCAGCGCGTCTCGGCTGCAGCGGCTCGCAAAGGGGCGTTAGCGATGGTCTCGTGTTGCGAGCACTCAGCGGCAGCAGCGCGATGATTTTTCCAGCGCTCTCGACTGCAGCGGCTCGCAAACGTGCGTTAGCGACGATTTCCAGCACTCTTTTCTCTGAAGCAAACTAGAGGCCCTGGAACTCACAGGAGCCTCATCAGCAGATAGCAATCCTCGCAGGGAGGAAGCAGGAGGTTGGTGGTGGAGTCTGATGTGCCTGAGACTCCAGCAGGAGGCTAGCTCTTTTCCTAGCCCTTGGGTAATTGCTGTAACAAAAATAAAAGTTCTCTCAAAAGTCCTTTTCTCTCTTCTTCAAGGTCCAGTGGTCACTGCTGCAGGCCAGTGCAAGAAAAACACACAAGCACAAGGACAGTCACTTCCTGCAGATTCCTCCAGTGGCACGGACAGAGTTTCCTCTCCAGATCCAAAAGCAATACAAAATTAGGGGGTTTGAGCACAGATATTTATACCCCAAAAGCCTTTGATCCTTGAAGCTACCAGTCCCTGAACCTAGCCAGAACCAGTTCTGCTCAGGCCTGGAGCACTTTGTTTACCAGGCTGCATCCTTCCTTTCAGAAAGAGGGGGTCTGCTAGCAGACACACAGTGGGAGGTGGAGCCAGCATTCACCTTGCCAGGCACAGCCCTATTCAGATCAAAGAGCCACCCTTCCCCACACTCTAAATGCAGATCTCTCTATTCCACCAAGGTCTGACTCAGCCTGTCCTGCCCCTCTAAAACCAGACAGCCAATACACATAACGGCAGAGCACACTGGAAGGCTTAGGCAAGAAAATACCTACTTTCTAAAAGTGGTATTTTCAAACACAGAATATAAAAATAAACTTCACTAAAAGGTGTATTTTAATATTCTGAGCTCAGGCATACTAAATTCGTTTTTCTACCATGTTCCTGGGGTCAGTTAGGACTATAGCATGTAATAGTCAAACTGCCCATTCTAGCCTATGAGGAACAGGTAGCCTTACAGTAGTGAAAAACGAAATGGTGCATAATTCACTACCAGGACATGCTACACACACCAAGGCATGTCCTACCTTACACATACAATGCACCCTACCCGAGGGGCGACTTACAGGATGCCAAGGGAAGGTTCAGGGGCTGGGAAGTGGGTGCACTTCACAGCCAAGATGGCAGTTCTGGACTGCACACAGACACTGCAGTGGCAGGTCTGAGACACACTTTAAAAGCTGCTTCTGTGGGTGGCGCAAACCAGCGCTGCATGCCCACCAGCAGCATTTGGTTTACCAGCCCTGGGCACACACAGGCCACACTACTAGGGACTAACAGGTAAACCAAATAAGCCAATAAGGGATATACCAATTCACATAGACATATTTACCAAGGGAGAGCATATGCACTTTAGCACTGAACAGCAGTGGTAAAGTGCCCAGAGTCATAAAACCAACAGAAACAGGTCAGCAAAAATACAGGAGGCAGGCAAAAAGTTTAGGGGTGACCCTGCAAAAAGGGCCATTTCCAACACAACCCCTTCCAGCCAAAACGCAGGGTAGACCAATCACTACTTTGATGGGCTTCCCTGCTTCGGGCGATAGAACACGGAACTGGCCCGCAACTGCAGGGGCCTATGCCAGCTCTACTCCAATCTGAACCCTGGTGGATCCCTCTGTCCACACTCCCAGGGCCCACTAAGATAACCAATGGGGAACTCTGCCCCTCACCTGTGGACACCACCTGTGCAGCACCTAACCTTAACTGGCCCCCAGGTGTGTCCCAACAGATAAACAATAAGCCACAGTCGCCACTGACAGTAGTCAGGGATGAGACCCAGGCCTTATACCTCTCAGGGCTCACTAAGGCAACCAATGGGGAACTCTTCCCCTTCTCTGTGGACACCACCTGTGCAGCATCTAACCTTAACTGGCCCCCACGTGTGTCCCAACAGATAAACAACAAGCCCCAGTAATCACTGACAGTAGTCAGTGATGAAATCCAAGCCCTATACCTCTCAGGGCTCTCAAACTTTTGTGGCATCAGAGAGTGAGGGGCAGTAACCCCAGGTGCCTGGCACCTTTTGTACACTCTCCCTCCTGTCAGGTCAGGCAAAGCACCCGGACACTGACCCACCAGCCCTGGGCCTGTACCCAGCGGCTGGGCCAGAGACTGGGGTGGGCTCTCCCACACCCGGTCCTCCTCTTTGGGGCTCGGTACCCTCCCACCTGGAGCGATACCCCCTTCCAGAATTGTCAGGGCACCTGAGGCAGGTGTCCTGCATAATTCGCCCACCAGTTCAGGGGTTCTATCCTGCAACTGGTATCCCAGCAGAGGGTCTGTACCCTTAGACTGGGCGGAGGTCAGGGGTGAGGCTGCCCTCTCCCCGCCCCCTTTACTGGGGCCCGGCACCCTCCCACCTGGAGAGGTGCCTCCATAACACAAACCGGGAGGGGCACTGTTAGCAGTTGCCCCTTCCTCCAGATCAGGGGGACACCCTGAACCTGGCCCCCAACCTAGGGTCTGTACCCTTGGGCTGGGCCTGTGCCTGGCAACCCAGGACTTCTGGGGGCGTACACCAATTCCCCCCAAGGAAAATACACTCTTCCACTAGTTCAGGGCCTTGTCCCTGCAACTGATCCATCAACCTGGAAAAACCCTCAGGTGGTACTGGGGTCAGAGGCGAGGACTCCCTCCCTCTGCACCCCCTTCCAGCATACTGCACCCTCCCACCTGGAGGGGTGCTTTTGGAAAAGAAAATGGTCGGGACACTGCTTACAGTTGTCCCTTCCTCCAGGTCAGACAACACCTGGACCTGACTTACCATCCCAGGGACCAACCCCTGTGCTTGAACAACTGCCTGGCCAACCAGGACTTCCTGGGGAGCACACAGGCCCCCTCAAGGGAAACACACCCCTCCACCAGTTCAGGGCCTGGACCCTGCAACTGACCTACCAACCTGAAAAAACCCGCAGGTTGCACCGGGGTCAGAGGCGAGGACTCCCTCCCTCTGCACCCCCTTCCAGCATACTGCACCCTCCCACCTGGAGTGGTGCTCTTAGAAAAAATGGTCGGGACACTGCTTACAGTTGTCCCTCCCTCCAGGGCAGACAACTCCTGGATCTGACTTACCAACCCAGGGACCAACCCCTGTGGCTGAACAACTGCCTGGCCAACCAGGACTGAAGTGGTGTCACCATGGTCACTCCTAGGGGGCTCAGCCCTTCTGACTGGCCCCTGACCCACTGGCTCTTCCACTGGGGACTCCTTCCCCCTTTCATCCCTCAGACTGGACTTCCGTACCCTCCCCTAGGAGTGGCACTGCCAGGCACAAGAACTGATGGAGGCCTGACTACAGGCACTCCCAGCTCACCTAACACTGGGGTACCCCCACAATGGACGGTCCATCTAGACAGACTAGGCTCCCCACCTGGTGTTCCCTCATGGAACCATCCAGTCCTGGGGACTGAGGCTGGGGCACTTCGGGACCTATCCCAGTCTCACTCCTGCTCCCACGAGACAGGATGTGAGGCCCTACAACCTCCTCACAACAAGGGGACCCAGCTGTAACACTCCTAACCTTTCCCAGCACTCTGGGTTGGAAAACTTCTGAACCACTTCTCTTAGGGTCATTCCCTAATGCCTCTACAGAGCCTCTGGTACTCACCCAGAGGTCTGCCTCCTGCGCAAGTTCCCTAGGATCAGAGAACTCGCACTCTAACACATGTTGGTTTAGCTCTGGAAAATAGGAACTCACAATATGCTCTCCCACAATTGGATTACACAGTTCCACGCAGGTGCTAACCTTTACCTCACAATCCAGTGTCTCACACACGTACCCCACACCACTCTCTTGAAGTGGGCGAGACATTAACTGACTGTCTCTATCACTCAACCCACACTCTTCTGGGCGGTCCTCATACACATTCACCAGGACCTCAACCACGGGGGAACCCCTCTCCCTGCACCTCTCATCCAGAGTCGGTAGAGTATCCCTCCTTTCCCTAGGACTATGGGCCCCTGCGCTAGTTCCCCAATCCACCTCAGGGCCACTGCATATTAATGGGGCTACCTTATATCCTTGAATCCCCTGGGGTAGATCAACCCCCTCCTTCAAGTCAGGTGCTACATCTCTGGGTGGGGGTACTACACTGTCATCACTATACACTTCAATTTTGCTGCCACCACTGGACCCCACCCTCTCTGGGGAATCCAGACAATTAAAACTGTGCTCCAGGGGTAACCTACCCTCTTGAGCTAACTTCTCCTTTTCTGCTATCTGCGCTCGGTGCGCCTCCAGCTGTGCAATCTCTATTTGGAGCCTCTCCAATTCCAGCTGGTACTCCCTCTCCCCTGTCTGTCCAACTCCTCTGGGGACCATGAAGGGGATTGGGCACTACCCTGTGCACTAGATCCAGCAAGGGACTCCCTACCTATGGGACCTTCCCGCCTGTCCCCCAACTCCTCTGGGGACCATGAGGGGAATCTGGCACTACCATAGGCACTAGGCTCATCAAGGAACTCCCCACCTATGAGATATTCCATAACACTTTCTTCCTCCTCTTCAGACTCTCTAGAGCCACCCTCAGACCAACTACCCTCTGGGTAGGTGTACTGGGACTCCAAGAATCTCCATCTGTCTTGTTGCCAAAGTCTCAGGGATGTCTGCAGGGATAGCTGAGTCTCCTTCCTACTCACTGCTAAGCCCCTCTCCTCACAGAACCCCCTTAGCTCCTCTAGACTGTAGGTTACCAGATCATCTATATAAAAGGTAGGTCTCATTTCAGTAAGACCCATTGTAGCAATAACTGGCAATATCAATAATAACAAAAATAGGCTTGCCCGTTGTAACAATCACGGGCAATATCAATAAAGGATAGAAGAAAACTTCTCAAGAAAATGTATGCGGGTAAAAAATCACCGGCAATATCAATTACAATATAGGATCCAACAATTCTCAAAAATGTATGCGGGTACTATTACCTGGCAATATCAATAAAACATAGGCTTGCCCATTGTAACAATCATGGGCAATATCAATAAAAGATAGAAGAAAACTTCTCAAAAAATGTAAGCGGGTGAAGAATCACCGGCAATATCAATCACAATATAGGATCCTAAAACTCTCAGAAATGTGCGTGGGTGAAAAATCACCAGCAATATCAATCACAATAGGGGATCAAAACTTTCAATAAATGTGCGCGGGTGAAAAATCACCGGCAATATCAATCACAATACAGGATCCCAAAAACTCTCAGAAATGTGCGTGGGTGAAAAATCACCAGCAATATCAATCACAATAGGGGATCAAAAAACTTTCAATAAATGTGCGCGGGTGAAAAATCACCGGCAATATCAATCACAATACAGGATCCCAAAAACTCTCAGAAATGTGCGTGGGTGAAAAATCACCAGCAATATCAATCACAATAGGGGATCAAAAACTTTCAATAAATGGGCGCGGGTGAAAAATCACCGGCAATATCAATCACAATATAGGAGCAAAAAAAACAATTCTCAAAAAAAATGTATGCGGTACGTTATGGTCTGCACTCACTAGTAGTGTACACTATAATTACTGTATGCGATCATAAATGCAAGTCCAGATCCCACCGCTGCCACCAATGTTAGAAATGGGGGTCTCTAGTTGGCAATGGCTGGCCACTGTCCAAGTAGGGACCCTTCTTCCTAAGTCAGAGTGAGAGGGCTAGCCTCTTTAATACCCCTGCTCAACCCTGTGGTAACGTAGCACGAGCAGGTAGGCTTATCTCAGAGGCAGGGTGTGAAGCATTTATGACCATACACAGTAACACAGTGAGGAACACTACAAAGGGACACCACACAAGTAGTTATAAAAAAATAAGTATCTTTATATAAAGGCAGATTTATCACAAGACCAATAACTGTAAAAGCCACAATACTGTCAAAAATAGGATGGCGGTTGAAGGACTGTCAAAGATAGTTCAAAGGTTGCAAGAGTAAGGTTCAAATTCAAAGCAGGGGTCTCTGCGCCCATTTCTCGTTCAGAGGTTGCAACAATAAGGTTCAAATTCAAAGCGGGGGTCTCTGCGACCCTTTCTCTCACAAAGTACCTGTATTCAGTAGCAAAACCAACAAAATGTCGCAAAGAAGTGTTAGCGATGAATTTCCTCACGCGAGGCCGGCGATGCGTTAAAATCCTTGCCGCAAGGGAGGATGATGCGCCGATCTGCTGATGCGTGCAGAGATGATGCGACCAACTTCTGCACGCTAGGCCGCCGATGCGCTGAGACCTTGCCGCGAGGGCGAAGGCGATGCGACGATCCTGTTGCGTGTGCGGAGACGATGCGACAAACTTCTACACGCTAGGCCGCCGATGCGATGACTTTCTTGCCGCGAGGGAGAAGTCGATGCGACGAGCCTGTTGCGTTGTGCGATCGTGTTGCGATGCGAAGAAATGGCGCTCCGCGAGGGAGCGACGAAATCCGGTGCGATGCGATGAAAATGGCGGACGCACGGCGTCCGCAATGCGATGTCTTGAAGCAATGATTCTGTAGGGGTTGCGAGCGCTCGGCGACAGCCGCGCGATGATTTTTCCAGCGCGTCTCGGCTGCAGCGGCTCGCAAAGGGGCGTTAGCGATGGTCTCGTGTTGCGAGCACTCAGCGGCAGCAGCGCGATGATTTTTCCAGCGCTCTCGACTGCAGCGGCTCGCAAACGTGCGTTAGCGACGATTTCCAGCACTCTTTTCTCTGAAGCAAACTAGAGGCCCTGGAACTCACAGGAGCCTCATCAGCAGATAGCAATCCTCGCAGGGAGGAAGCAGGAGGTTGGTGGTGGAGTCTGATGTGCCTGAGACTCCAGCAGGAGGCTAGCTCTTTTCCTAGCCCTTGGGTAATTGCTGTAACAAAAATAAAAGTTCTCTCAAAAGTCCTTTTCTCTCTTCTTCAAGGTCCAGTGGTCACTGCTGCAGGCCAGTGCAAGAAAAACACACAAGCACAAGGACAGTCACTTCCTGCAGATTCCTCCAGTGGCACGGACAGAGTTTCCTCTCCAGATCCAAAAGCAATACAAAATTAGGGGGTTTGAGCACAGATATTTATACCCCAAAAGCCTTTGATCCTTGAAGCTACCAGTCCCTGAACCTAGCCAGAACCAGTTCTGCTCAGGCCTGGAGCACTTTGTTTACCAGGCTGCATCCTTCCTTTCAGAAAGAGGGGGTCTGCTAGCAGACACACAGTGGGAGGTGGAGCCAGCATTCACCTTGCCAGGCACAGCCCTATTCAGATCAAAGAGCCACCCTTCCCCACACTCTAAATGCAGATCTCTCTATTCCACCAAGGTCTGACTCAGCCTGTCCTGCCCCTCTAAAACCAGACAGCCAATACACATAACGGCAGAGCACACTGGAAGGCTTAGGCAAGAAAATACCTACTTTCTAAAAGTGGTATTTTCAAACACAGAATATAAAAATAAACTTCACTAAAAGGTGTATTTTAATATTCTGAGCTCAGGCATACTAAATTCGTTTTTCTACCATGTTCCTGGGGTCAGTTAGGACTATAGCATGTAATAGTCAAACTGCCCATTCTAGCCTATGAGGAACAGGTAGCCTTACAGTAGTGAAAAACGAAATGGTGCATAATTCACTACCAGGACATGCTACACACACCAAGGCATGTCCTACCTTACACATACAATGCACCCTACCCGAGGGGCGACTTACAGGATGCCAAGGGAAGGTTCAGGGGCTGGGAAGTGGGTGCACTTCACAGCCAAGATGGCAGTTCTGGACTGCACACAGACACTGCAGTGGCAGGTCTGAGACACACTTTAAAAGCTGCTTCTGTGGGTGGCGCAAACCAGCGCTGCATGCCCACCAGCAGCATTTGGTTTACCAGCCCTGGGCACACACAGGCCACACTACTAGGGACTAACAGGTAAACCAAATAAGCCAATAAGGGATATACCAATTCACATAGACATATTTACCAAGGGAGAGCATATGCACTTTAGCACTGAACAGCAGTGGTAAAGTGCCCAGAGTCATAAAACCAACAGAAACAGGTCAGCAAAAATACAGGAGGCAGGCAAAAAGTTTAGGGGTGACCCTGCAAAAAGGGCCATTTCCAACAGCTGGAATGTATGTGGTTTAAATAGCTCCCTAAAATGATGGCTAGTAAAACTAGAAGGTTGGATGTACAAACCACACATTTTCTGCTTAGCAGAAACAAATGCCATTTATAAAGATTGTGCTGCTTTTCACCACTTGGATTATAATCTAGTTGAATGTACGTTACAATAAATATCTAGCTGAGGAGTGATTGTCTTGTCTCTAAGACAGCGTCCAAGATGGTTGCTGACCAATTTGATGCATGGGTCATAGCCCAGCCAGAGATGGAGCATGTTCTATATGGCATATGTGTAATTTATAATAATCTATGTGATCCTCAGATTATTGATATGCTAGTTTTAGGATTGAAAGCTTGACCAGGGGAGTTAGTCATACTTAGCAATTTCTGTTTCATGCTGGAATATAAAATTGGCTCTACTCATCATGCCTCATCCTAGATGTCAAGAGCTTGCAATGTAATACAAGCGCTGATGAAAGTTCATGGTCTTATCGATTTCTGCCAAGTGCTATAAAGAGATGAAACAGTCTACACTTATTAGTTCCCTCTCAATAAATATTACTCCTATATGGATTTGGGCCTAGCACCACATAAAATAGCATTCAATGCTCGTATTGAAATCTTCTCTAAAGTGACATTGTACATAGTCATCTTATTTATTCATCAAGGGAAAGCAGAAATGTAATAACTAATGCTCCCCTTTCCTTGATCTTGAATACGAAAGGGTAACTAACCACCCTACATGAGCTTCTGAATAATAACATGGATTGTTAACACTCTCAAAGCATATATCAGGGGCGATACTATTAAATTGTTCTCCAATTGAAGCAGGATACAAAGTAAAAGGGAAGAAAACATGTATTCAACCTATTGACACTAGTAATGGAACTTGCTAGATTAAGATAGAGCCAAGATCCATGAGACAAAATATATTCTTCTGCAAGTGGCTGAATATAGAACAAAGATTTGCCATTCACTTAGGGTCATTCACTTAGGGAACAAGCTGCTTCTGCCTATAAAGTATGCAAGAGAGAAAATTATGAATATGGCAAATCATTTGGTAAAGCCATGGCATATAAAAGTATATTGAATACATTGAATAAAACTATTACATCTTTCATCAAGTTAGTCAGGGAGGCACTGTCTCTCAACCAAAGAAGATACCCCAAACAGTTCCTAATCTTTTATCAAACACAAATATAATGTTTATAGTGAGGACTCAGTATGTTCTCCTGACTCAATAGTCTTACTCAAAAAACGTAAATAAGCTGTAGCTAAATAAAAAAAAAACTAGATTATTAGATGCTGATATCTTCCTAGAAGAGATTAGATCTGCCATACTATCCTTACTATCTGGGAAGGTGCTGTAAAAAATGGCATTCCTATTGAATGTTATTAGGCATTTATAGATCAATTAGCTCCTATTCTTTTGTAACTAACATTGGTATCGAACATGGATCTGAAATGCCATTTCATAGAAATCAATCAATATTTCAGTTTTTTTTTAGAAAGGGGGAAGCCTGCTGAAGACATAGGATCGTACTTACCTATATCACAAAGATGCTAAAATATATGTAAAAATCTTGGCCACTCACCTTTTTTCATTATTGAGGTACTTGTTAGTCCAGAGCAACAAGGCTTTATACTTAGACGTGATATTTCCATTCAGCAAAATGAAGCAATCTCATTGTTTGATGCTGCTTTAATAAATTAGTTGGAAGGATCCTCCTAGATGTAGAGAAGGCGTTTGATAGAGGTTTGTGGCCGTTCTTATGGGCCACCTTGATTATGATGGGATTCAGTGTGAAATGTGTGAACCGGGTCCAGGCACTTCACAAAGAAAAACCCAGAGGAAATGTCGTTATTACCAGTCTAGTGTTGTGCCAAGAATCCCAAAGCACCACTCATCGCTGTCTGGTTCTGCGTGACCAGGTGAAAGTTACATGTTAAAGCCAACTGCGATGGAGCACGTGTCGGATACAGGGGCCATGTTAGTCCAGCTGAAAAAGTTATCTTCTCAGTCAAGCATCAAGAGTTCTGTTCATGGTGGCAGGAGCCATGAGGAGCAGGGAGAGTGTTGTGGGTCTCAGTAGAAGTAGTGCAAAGGGCCTGCCGGGCATCACAGACTTTCATTGCTGTAGCGCAAAGATCCTGTCGGCATCTCAGACTGTCAGAGCTGCGCTGGCGGTCGATGCTGTAGAGCGAAGAGTTGGTTCTCTGGAACTTTGTGTTGGTGGCTGTTGCAGTCAGCTAGGTCTTGGTACGAACAGGCCCATTATCAGTCATGATGAGTCGGAAAACGTCAATGGAGCGCAACAGAGCCACAGCAAAGGTTCAGGACCTAAGAGGCATCACTTAGGGCTCAGTCCAGCAGAGGCCAGCAGGGCTCATGCAGGTCCAATTGCAGGTCCAGTTGTAGGTCCAGGCAGCAGGTCAGCTTGGCAGTTGCAGGGAGTTTCTGGAGCTTGTTATGTCCTTGTAGCTCAGAAAAAGAGGTGAGCTGGCTGACCCATGGCTATTGTGAGGGTTGTCTTTGTGCTGGGGGGGGGTGATATTGTCTCTAAATAATCGTGATGTGATCTCCATACTTGAACCCTTCAAGTCCTCAAGAAAGCACATCAGATAAGCAGGTTCATGAAAGTCTTTTGATTTAACATCCATTGTTATCCATGTCCTTGGAGGTTCCAAAAGGCGATACTCAATGTTCATAGCCTGAGTTTTAGAGACAAGAAGGCCTTTCATTTGCCATTTGTTTCTCTAGAAAAACCAGAGGTTGGCTGGATTTTTATGGCCCTTGAGAGCATATGGACCATGTTGGTTTGCTGCCAGCAGTATTTGCCAAGCTTATTCATAGCGGGGAAAGCAGGCTATTATCGGTCTGTCTGTGCCCTGTTGGCTGTTGTGAAATTTTGGATCATATGTGCATGTTGGAGAACCAGGGACGGTAAGGACAGACCCATAAGGTTAGGTAGGAGCTCCGACAGGAAGCCCTTGACATCATCCTGTTCCCATTTTTTGGATACCGTAGAATCGAACATTGTCTCTTTGTGATCTATCCTCTAATTCTACTGCTTTCTGCCGAACATGCCAGATGTCAGAGTCCCAGGCATCTGCATTTTGCAAACTATGCTCAAGTGTCTATACTCTCTTGTCAATACGTTCTACTTGTCATTCAAGGCTTCTATTTCAGTACAAATTGTTTTAATTTCAGTGGTAAGGGCCGTCATTTGGATTCCATTGTTCCTAAACTAGCCCCCACCTCATTGATGTCTCATCGGATGGCTTCCATGGCTTCTTGTGTTGCTGTTTGACTTGGTATCATCTTGGCACCTCCCAACACCTCTGCAAAGAGCAGTTGTCTGGAGGCCTTACCTGTAGGACATCCTGAGGGGTGTAGGTGATCTCCCTAAAGCAGGGGAAGGAGTATTATGCAGTATTCATTTGTTTCGACTCCCTGTGAATACTTGCAGCCTACTTTCAGCCCTTTGTGAACTGCTTCTCCCTGTATACCTTTAGGTCCTGTGTTGGACTTGGCCCTTTCTACAATGTCATCCCCAGACTTTTTGCCCTCCTCCTCCTCCATTTATTTGCTGATTTTGTTTTTGGCACATTTTATTTACATGTAAGCCCCAGTAAAGTGGTACTACATGTGCCCAGTGCCTGTAAATTAAATGCTACTAGTGGGCCAGCAGCACAGATTGTGCCATTCACTTAAGTAGCCGTTTAAACATGTCTCAGACCTGTCGTTGCAGACTGTGTGTGCAGTTTGAAACTGCAATTTTGACCTGGCAAAAAAACTTTTGTCAGGCTCAAACCTTCCCTTTTATTACATTTAAGTCACCCATAGGGTAGGCCCTGGACAGCAGAGAGCAGGGTGCAGTGTATTTAAAAAGTAGGACATGGGGGGGCGTGGCCAGGACCCGGAGCGAAATGACCGCCTGATCCTCTAGCTCCGTGAATCCTATCTCCCTCCCGTCTATCCGGCAACAGAATCCGACTCCCCGGGGCTGAGGAACGCACCGGAAAGCAAGCAGGAAGTCTTCCTCCGACTTTCGCTGCCGAACACCGCCTGAGCCCGAAGTTCTGGGTCCCGCAAGTGACGGGCCTGCTTGAGCCTTGGAGCCAGGGGCTCAATTTTGGAGACTTGCCGCCGAGAAGACCAGCAAGTACGGCCTGCACAGTCCGCGCGCGCAGAACGCGACACACTTTCGCGGACTGTCGCATGCGGAGCTGATACCCGAAGGGGTTCCCAGAGACGTGACCGATCCAGGTGAGGAGTTGACGACGGCACCCGGGACCTGGAGAGACCGCACGCAGCGGTTGGAACAGAGGCCGCAAGCGTGGAACAAGACCGGAGGCTGCCTTAACTCAATAGGGAGGGCACCGGGAGTGAGGTGAGGTGGAGGGGGGCCCCCAAGGTTGTGGCTGCAGTAGCAGGACCCTCACCCCCCGTTTTCCACACTTTATAGAACTGGCCTACAGACCTCGCGGGCGCTCTACTGGAGGCGAGGAGCGGGCCCTTCCCCCATCTTCTCTGGGACACGGTGGAAATGTGGTAGGCGGCGGGAGCCGCGAACAGCGTTAGACATCTGCAATCCTGTCTGTGGGGATGGGGGCCGCCCGAGCAACTGGACTTTGCCTCTCACTTGCCTGTGAGCCACGCTGGCGCTTCGAGTGGCGGTGGATGAAATACATGCAGTGTCGGGGTGACCAGATCCGTCCGCCTTGGCTATCAACTATGCGAAAGACTGAACGCTTGGGGGAAGTGTGGCGGTGCTGTCGCCCCTCGGTGCACTCTTGCCTGCGGTACACCTGGTGACAGACAGAAGGAGACTGGGTCTCGCCAGCGCACCGTGTAGGCATACGACTGGCACCAGGACCAGAAGCTCACGACTCTGTGTGATACCGGCGACACTTCGAGACGATAATGGAGAAGAGCAAATTCGCAGATGCGAGGGGGCAGAAATCAGTGCAATCGAACAGGCTAGACCACTACACCCTCCCCAAAGACATGCTCCAGGGCCGAGAATCTGGGGGAGGTACCGCCAATGAACAAGGAGGGGAAGACCAAGAACTGTCATTAAAAGACGTTATGAAGGCAATCACTAATGTCCAAACCTCATTGGAACATAAAATGGATACCATAGCTGTCGAGGTCAACCTGATCCGAGCTGACCTCACCAAACTTAATGAAAAAGTCAAACAGGTGGAACTCACCACTTCTAGTCTGGTGGGTGACGTCGCCCAGCTTCAAGGTGAAATCCGGGACATACAATCATTTCGCAAAGCCACCGAGCTCAAACTAGATGATTATGAGGGGCACCTACATCGCAACAACCTGCGCATCTTAGGCGTGCCGGAAAAGGCAGAGGGACAGGCCCCAGACCTCTTTGTGGAGGACCTTATCCTACAACATCTACAGCCCAAAGGCCTCAGTAAGTTCTTTGTTATTGAAAGGGCACACAGGGTCCCCGGAGGTCGTCCCAAGCTGGGGGCCCCCCGCGCCCAATACTGGCAAGAGTGCTAAATTTCCGGGACAGAGACGTAATCCTTCAGAACGCTAGAATGGGGGCCGCCCTCCGCTACGAGAACGCAGACATCTCCTTCTTCCCAGACTTCACACAACGAGTGCAGAGGCAGAGACTGTCATTCATTATGGTGAAACAGAAACTCAGAGAAAAGGGACTGAAGTACTCCATGCTATTCCCTTCACGTCTTCGAGTGGAAGCGGAAGGAAAAACCTGGTTCTTCGAACAACCGGAGGAAGCGGCTGACTGGCTTGAATACCGGACGGAACGTGCCTCGCGAGATCGCAATGCTGGAGGTGATGCTGCCTCTCAGGCCCATGGTTGACGGGGCCGAAATGGACACGATGGCTCCCCAACATGGACTGATTCCTTGGGCAGGCCGGGACAGGTAATGGGCTGCGTGGTGGCCGTGCCTCAGGGGGGTCTTTTCCTCCTGATGGCTGATACCCAGAACTGCGGTGTGTGACTCACCTAGGGGACTTTATGGTTTTTTTCCTTTGGGGGGGACAGGAAAATGGGATGCCACGTCCTTACATTTTCTGCTTTTAGTTCTTCTATGGGGCGACAGGCACTCTGCAAGTTTTACATGGGCAGTTCCACTCCCAGAGTGCAGGGCAGCAGGGTGGGGAGTTGTTGGGTGGGGGATGTGTGTTCATTTACTGTTATGTTTTTTGCATTGGTACTTGATTTTGATTCTACTACAGAGGATACTGAGACTTACGAATTGAATAGTAAGTGCAATGGGGGACAAAAATGTTAAAATATTGAGTTGGAATGTTAACAGGCTCGGGGACAAAATCAAACGCAGTGTAGTTCTCCAATATATTAAACGACAGGCCCCGGATATTGTCATGCTCCAGGTCACGCACCTGATCGGAAATTTATGTAAGGCGATGCACAGAGTGGGGTTCAAAATGGTTGCACATGCGGGATTTACCTCCGGTTCCCGGGGTGTGGGTATCATGGTGAAGAACATGCTCCCCCTTGCTGTAAGCTCCACATGGACGGACGATCGGGGCAGATACGTTGGGGTTTCGGGCACATGGGAGGGCCGTCCCATCACATTCATGTCCGTATACGTCCCTCCAGGCCTGCAGGGTACCACCTTTGCGGACCTGGGCTCGGTCCTTCTCACCCTTCCAGATGGCCTCTTAGTCCTCGGGGGCGACTTTAATGCAGTGGTCTCGGGCACACTGGACTGATATCCCACACGGGAGGTAGGGCCCTCTTCCCGCTGGTTACCTAACTTTCTCGAGGCCATGGGACTGGTGGATGGGTGGAGAACATATCATCCAGACCAGATACAACACACCTTTCACTCTGGGACGCACCATAGCCTCTCCCGTTTAGACTACTGTCTAGTCCCCGCTGCACAAGTCACATACATACACGAAATCAAGCACTTAGCTAGGGGCATCTCCGACCATTCACCGGTATGGGTCCACATAGTTCTCAACCAGGTCGCGGTGGGAAAATTAGGCCCAATTAATCCATGGTACCTCTGCGATCCAAAAATCTGTAAAAACCTCATCAAAGCCATGGACGATTACTTTTCCGACAATGTGGGGTCCGTGTCCTCATCCCAGTCCTTATGGGAAGCATTCAAGGCTTTAATCCGGGGTCAGGCTTTGTCGTTGATCTCTGGAATGAAGAAAGATAAACAAAAAGAAGTCCTAGACATCGAGGCCGAAATTTATAGGTTAGAGGGTGACCTGGAATCTGGAGTGACGCTGGAGAAGCTCCATTTACTGAGCCTGAAACAACACGACTACAAGGCTCTAGTTACAGATAGGGCCAAAACTCTGGGTAGGGAGCGACAGGGCAAGATTTATGACCTGGGAGACAAAGCAGGGAAACTCATAGCGTGGCTGGACAGGAGGGATTGGGCGAGCAGACTGGTCCCAGAACTCAGGGTTGATGGGGACATCTCTCTTACTGAACCACAAGAAATAGTAGACAGATTCGCCAGTCATTTCCAGACTGTTTACACGACAGTAACCTCATACGCTGAAGAGGACTCTCAGGAATTGCTGCGAGACATCAGGTTCCCCAGCCTCTCCTTGGAAGACCGTGATTTTATGGATAGTGACTTGACAACGGATGAGATAGCACAAGCAATCCGCTCCTTAAACTCGGGGAAAGCCCTTGGTCCCAATGGCATCCCCATCGAGCTATACAAATTGCGACCCGATAAACTTGCACCATACCTGAAATCTATGTTTGAGGAATCCAGGGAAGTTGGAACATTGCCCAGGGAACATAGGATAGCCACCATAGTCACCATACATAAAGAAGGAAAACCCAAGACTGACTGTGCCTCATGCAGGCCAATTTCCCTTCTGAACGCCGAACCTAAAATCCTGGCCAAGCTCTTAGCCAATCGCCTGGTCAAAATAATCGGTGGCTTAGTACACCCAGATAAATCCGGCTTTAAGCCCCACAGAAATACGGCCTTGAACCTGCGCAGAGTTCACAGGGTATTGGACAGAGCACATACCATCCAAGAACCAGCTGTGATCGTGTCCCTGGACGCGACCATGGCGTTTGACACTATTGAATGGCCCTACCTCTGGGCAGTTTTGGCAAAGATGGGATTTGGCCCGAAATACATCCAATGGGTACGCCTCTTATACAATGAACCTTTGGCTCAGGTGGTAGACAATAATAAACTGTCAGCTGCGTTCTTACTTAGTCGGGGAACCCGTCAGGGTTGCCCACTTTCACCTCTTCTTTTTGCCCTAACCCTAGAACCACTAGCAGCCTGGATCCGACGAGATCCTAGGATACGAGGATTGAGATGGTCCCCCGACTTGGAATACCGCATCTCACTCTATGCTGATGACATATTGCTTTATTTGGCTTCCCCTAAGAAATCCCTGATAGTGGTGTTGAATATTCTGGCGGTATTCGGTAGATTTTCTGGATTTACTGTCAACTGGAGTAAGTCCCTATTATTCGTTCTTAGGGAGGATCCACCCATCCCCCCGAGAGACTGTCCAATACAAATTAACACTGTTGGCTTTAAGTATCTGGGGATTTTTATTTCTCTTGACCCCTCAGTCCGCTACGCCCAAAACCTCCTTCTGCCCCTGCGTAAGCTTAAAAAAGATATTGCTAGATGGAAATCACTTCCCCTCTCTCTCTTGGGCAGGGCTGCCCTGTTCAAAATGATGTCCTTGCCTAGGTTCCTCTACGCCCTGCAGAACACCCTGGACCCTGTTCCAATGCATTAGTTTAAGGAGGTTGAAGGCCTCCAGAGAGACCTGCTATGGGACGGAAAACCTCGCATCGCCCTGAATAAGTTGACCTTAAACTGGTATGACGGAGGCATCAGCCTCCCAGACATTAAAAAATACTACTGGGCAGCACATCTAGCAGCTGTCAACCATGGTGCGTATGGTCGTATCGATGACCCCGGCTATGCCATGGATAGATGGCTTCTTCCCGGAGGCAACTACAACAGGGCATTATATTCACGGCCTAAACAATACACGTTAACGGGCCCCACCAAACATACCATTCAAATTTGGCATAACGCCATTAATTCTCTTGGATGGGGACATAGATTGACATTAGCCACCCCACTTTGGGATTCTGAGAAACTGGGTAACCTATGGAGGTCAAAGGGGTTCAACAGGTGGGACCTTATTGGCATTTCACATATTAAAGACATTTGGGGAGAGGGAGGGGTTAAGTCCTTCACCACGCTGCAAACAGAATATGAGCTGGCAGGCACTGAATATTTCCGATATGCACAGGTCCTACACTCACTCCAGTCTTTTCTACCTAAGGGGACTGCTCCTCCCGAGGCCTCACCCTTGGAGGACAGAGTTTTAGATGGTCACCTACCCGAAAAAACGATATCCTTAATATATACAAGAAATTAATCAATAACATGACGGATCCCCTCCAATCGTTGCGGGAGAAATGGATGCGAGACGGGATTGAGATGGATGATGAGGACTGGCAGGAGGCAGTGTCCTCCCCTAGAGTGGTTGCTATTCCGGCACACCTTAGGTTGGTACAGCTTAAAATCCTCCATAGAATATATATCACTGGGCCCCGTTTGATACATATGGGGAGGACCGATAGTGGGGAATGCAAACGGCGCTGTGGCCATATGGGAACATTCATGCACATCATCTGGGAGTGTAAGTATGTCAGTTCCTTCTGGCACAAGGTACATGATGCAATGAACGCGGTGCTACATGTCTGTCTCCACCCAGAGGTGCGAAGGTGCCTCCTGAATATATGGGAACCCACAGACTTGAACACTCACCAGACACAGTGGGCTACACTAGGGTTCATGCTTGCTAAAAGAAATATTGCACAATTATGGGGCGCAACTCACTCACCCACACTAGAAGCCTGGGAAAAGGACCTTGATTGGTGCATGTATAGAGAGAAGACGGTGTACTCGGCCAGGGGATGCCCCAAAAAGTGGTCCCGTATTTGGAGCCCTTGGAATACCTACCGTGGAGAGATTTGTGTACCGCCCCGTTGTGCTGAACAAGATGACCTCCTCACCCGTGACATTCCCCTCCTATGTAATGGTATAACGCTTTTCCTCCCATGCGTCATTACAGTGCATAAACTGGCTGACTCCTCTGTATTGTTTATTTGAACCGATGTATGTTTAATAAAAAGATTTATAAAAAAAAAAAAAAAAAAAAAGTAGGACATGTTCTGGTAATGAAAAACTCTTATATTAATTTTTCAGTATTGCAAGGCCTGCCTCTCCCATAGGATAACATTGGAGTTAACTTATTACTTTTAATAAGGATGTCTTCCAAACAAGATCAGGTAAACAGTTCATCTTTGATGTCTTTGGAACTGTAATGAAAAATCCTCTGTTATGGTGAAGTTGGATTTTGAATTACAATTTTGGAAATGCCACTTATAGAAAGTTGGTATTTTTTTCTGCTTTAGCCAGTGCCTGCAGCCTGCCTCTGGGTCACATGACTAGGTGTAGTTGGCAGTTGGTCTTTTTTGTATTCCTCATATATCTCAATAGGCTTAGAGCCTGATTTAGATCTTGGCTGATGGGATCACAATGGGATACTCGCGATACAAACATGACAGATATCCCGTCCACCGTATTACAAGTGCATTATATCCTATGGCACTTGTAATACAGCGGACAGGATGTCTGCCTTGTTTGTGACAGAGTATCCCATCCGCCAAGATGTAAATCAGGCTCTATGTCTGGAGCCAGGGGAGGCAGGAAACCTGAGTACTTCAAAGGTAATCCTCTAGAAGTTTCTCCCATCTTTAAAAAGGGACCAGGTATAAATATTTGGGCCTCAGTACACTTCTGAACCTGTAGAAGACTCTTCCAGGAAGAAGGACTGCTGTGCTGCTGCAAGGACTACCACTCTGCTGGGCTGCTGCCCTGAAAGACTGCCTGTTCTGCTGTGCTGGCCTGCTGTCCCTGACACCCTCCTGACTGAGTGAGGACTGGACCTGCAACCTGTATCCAGGACCACCAGAGTGACTGTAAGGGCTTATTCTCATGTAACCAGCAGAACCGATGGATCTTCTCTGCTGTGTGGCACAACCCCATTCAGAACCGACGTATCACCTCTGCTGCATGGCGTTTCCGGTTATCAGGATTTCGCATTGCCCTCACAGCCCGTAGCCTCATCAGAACCACCACAGCATGACACATTATTGCCACAGGCTCTCACATTGCAAGCCCCTCATGGACAACAGCCTCAACAATGACGCCAGACTCTGCATCGCGGGCGCGCAGCTACTTGGAACCGACGCATCGCCCAGACCGCGTGACACATCCTTGATGCCAAACTTTATAACGCAAGTGCCTCATCGATAGGCTCCTCGATGATGCAGGACCTTGCATCGCAGCCTCACAGCTACACTGAACTGACTCATCAACCTCAGCTGCGTGACTCATCCATGACGCGGAACCTTGCAATGCTCCGCAACCAGGCTTTAAGGTACTCTTGTTCAGCGGGCCTAAGTAGGTCCCTGTAGCAGGCCCGTGCTCCATCACGGTCTGCCTGAACTTGTGACTTTGTCCCGGTCTTGCACGACCAGATATCCACAGTTGGTGCTTTTTATGCTTTTCGGTGCTATTTTCACTAAAAGCTTGGAAATTGCATATCACCGGTCATACTGATTGGATTTTTGTCATTTTGGCCTTGATTTATTTATTAAAGTTTACTCTATTTATCTAATCAGGTGTGGGATCTTCATTGTGTTTTCACTTTATTACTGTATGAAGTGCTGCATAATTACTTTACACATTGACTCTAAGTTATGCCTGACTGCTCTGTGCCATGCTACCAAAGGGTTGTGCACAGGTTAATTTGGGGTTTGCTTGTGCTCCACACTGAAAAGAATTGTAATTTCTGCTTGAGAAGGGTTTCACCCCCTCAACCTACTGACTGAGAGAGTGAAACCCTTCTCAAGCAGCAAATGCAATTTCTTAAAATTGGGAATCATTACAGCCAACTGCTACTGTCACTCTTGAACAGATCCTGATGCAGGGCAACGTTAAACCTTAGAAATGTTACAAGACAAATTCCACTAACCATTCAAACAAAAATTGAAATATGTACAGCTTTGGCACTGTCTCCAGAGTCAACTAGGGGTACCACCCTGAGACATACTGGACTGCCCTACTGAATGATACCTAAAGCATTGGGGCCTTGATATGGGGGAGTAATGGCAGCCTTTTATAACCTTTTAATGTCTCAATTACATGCCAGACCATTTACTATCAGAAATGGCAAGAAATGTTACAAATTGAATATACTGCCATGGAAAGAAAAGAAATAATCAGAATCTTGATGGGTGGGATGGGAGGTGAGGAATCTGGAATTAAATTTTCTTTCTTATAATAATTCAGGACTGGTACTGGACCCCACAAAAATTGTTTACAGACAGTCTACTTCACTACATGGACTGTTGGAGAAGTGTCCAGGTGGGGTTTGATATAGTGCATGTTCTCAATGGTTGCTTAAACATACTTGGACTGTGGCTTAGAGTAGGGGATACTCTCAACAAAACCCTTGATATTCCACTACCCCTAACGCTAAAGTTGATTATGTTGCATGACATGACTGACTTCCCTTCTTTAACAAACCATAAACAACATTTACTCTCCACAGAACTAACCAAGGCCAAGATCTCTATTCTATGCCGCTGACGATTACCACACTTAAATGCTCACGATGAGTGGATAACTGAAATGTATACAACTGCTTCATATTAGAGGCTCATATACAAATTACAGGATAGTAAGGAAGTTTATCTTCAATCTGTTCACCCTTTCTCAACGATAACTCATAGATCCACAGATAGGGTAGGAGCTGAGCTAGAACTGCTATTAGTCTCCTCCCTGCCCCCTCCCTATACCCCTCCCCTCATTCACCATCTTTCTCCCCCAAGGAACTTATCCTTGGCACAATCACACATATCATGTCTAATGACCACACAGCTGCAGGGCTGTCTATTGCTCCCTACCTCGTCCACTAATGTCATGTCCATGTATGCACACAGCACACTTTGTTTTCTTGTTTGGTTCCTGAACTTTGGTATTTTTGTTGTTTGTTCTTTTGTTGAAATGATGCAGGTGTAAATGTAAATCTCTCAACATGCACTCTTTGACCCTAATTTACTCCACATTATTATTACGTCATCATGTCACATAATTTTAATAGGTTGGTAGATTTGTCTGCTAGGCTGATTTGCCTACATTCATTATCTTTTATCATTTGTTTTCCATATAATTATAGTACTTTATTGGATCACAAACCATACCCTGTAATATTCTACTAGACATGGACCTATGATGATCTATACTAATTTTTATTAATGATTGCCAAGGACAATTTCTATGTTTGGTTGTACATTTTGGAAAATATAAATAAATAAGTAAAAAAAAATATCCTGCAACTTATGTTTTTTTCAAACACCTGCAGTATGGGATTATTTTTGGCACAGCATGAACTCAAATGTAAGTCAAGATATACATGGCTTGTTGGAATTAATACATTCAGACAAGACCAGAATTTCTACTCTGCATCTAGTTCCAGGGTGAAGGATCTGTCTGAGGCAGGTTGAAACATGACGGATAAAAACAATTCATGCCTACTGTGGCAACGTGGCAATATTATGTGGTATGGCTGGGAGGCCTTACCATGTAATATTAACACGAAACCCAAAATCGACCTTGGATACACACTAGTAATCCTTCTCTCAGTCACGGTAGAGTGGCAAAGAGCAAACTGCATTAGAGGAAGATGCTCCTCCTGGTGAAGTCTTTAGGTTGCAGAGGGTTTCACCTTCCCTTTGGTCATGTCGTACTACAGTCGTAGTACGGCAGGTGCAGGTGGGCTACCACAGGTGCAATATTTGTGCCTCTTCTTTGTGGAGTCCTGTCTTGTGCTGACATGGGTCTCTTCTTTGTCCTTTTCTTCTTCAGAGCTGATCTGGAGATCTGGTGTCTGGGGTGCCCCTTAAATCTTGGATTTAGGGGGTGTTTAGGGGTGTGAGGGCTAATAGCCAATGGGCTGCTACTCCTGCAGCCAAACTGTCCCTGAGATGACTACATCCTGTGGGTATATGTCGCCAAACCATACTGAACCAACTATTCTTTGGACTTTTCAAGATGGCACTAGCCATCCTCGGCTGTACGATACCACCAGCCCACTGTAGAAGTATGGCTAGCTTTTCGGGGTGGTAAGCCTCCTGAATACCTAATTTCCCACCTGCTCGCAAACACGAGTACCAGGAGGTCAGACATCTGTCTTGGCAGCAAATTGCCCAGGAAGCCCACCAAGGCACAAGGGATCTCAGTATCTTGGTAGGCAACCTCTAAGGATGCCACCTGGGTGCATGCCGGCTCACCCTTGACATAAGAATTGTTTCAGGTGTGAAAAAGAACGGTGTTTGATACTAAACATGACTAAATTCGGTGGTACCATCGTGGAGCTGGCTATTTCAGTTTTTTCTGGTAGCCAGTCCACTTTAGCCTATGGACCACCGTTCACTGACAGTAAACTTCAATGGCAAGGTTACTGTTGAGGCATATATGTCTGAACATATATGCCTTCACCATTAAAATAATGCACTCTTCATCCTGGGCTTTAGGAGGCCTACCATAGGGGTGACTTACATATTTCAAGGCAGTGAGGGGACTCTGCCACACATGATGTGAGCAGAGTCAAACTCGAGCAGGGAAGCTGGTCATGCAGGCTGCGGTAGCAGTCCTGCAGACTTTACTTTTACTTGGGTCACTCTGATAGTGCTGTAGCCCTGGGGAGCCCTTTAACACCCTTGCCCCGGGTACCACTGGTACCATATACTAGGGATTTATAAAGGGGGGTTAAAGCATCTTGCCAACTTGGTGTACCAATTACCTTTTGAGGAAAGGAGCACTGGCCCTTGTGCCTGGTTAGCAGGTCCCAGTGCATTTTCAGATCTAAAATCACAGCAGCCACAGCAAGAAGTGAGGGGTGATCATCCAAGAAGGGCACTTTCCTACACCTACTAATACTGGGGCCACCAGGAATCTTACTAAAATGGTTAATCTCCTATTATTATGATTATTGAAATGTTATATAGCGGAACAGCTACCCACACAGGGTTTCCAGCCTCTTTAGCTACAGGTCAGGGTTTGCTGAACACCACCAGATCAGAACATCCAAGTCTTAAGCTGTTTTTTGAAAAATGGACAATGAGGTGCAGTTTCTCTTGGGTCATTCATTCCACAGCTGGGGGCCGAGGTAAGAAAAGGGCCGACCTCCCATACGTGCCAGTTTGACTCTGGGGACAGTGCACACAGTCAAATTACTTGAGTGCAGCGAGCAGGCAGGTAGGTAGGGTCTCACCAGTTTCTGAAGGTACCATGGGCCCATACCTGCCCTAGCCTTGTGCAAGTAGCACCAAGTTTCAAATTGAATCCACTTCTCCACCGCGAGCCATTGAAGCTCTTGGAGAAGGGCTGAAGCCTAAGCACATTTTGGGAGTTGGTAGAGAAGCCTAGCAACTGAGTTATGTTTTGTTATGTTATCTGGTATTTATAGAGCGCACGGCTACTCCCAAGAGTGTCCCGGCGCTAAGAGAAAAGACCACATAACAGCAAACAGAAAACCCACCCTCGCCACAGAATCGGAATAGGCCTAAAGCTGGAAAAGCCATGTTTTCAGATTCCGCCTAAAAGTAAAGAGGTCCGGGATCTGTTTCAGAGGGAGAGGGAGGTCATTCCATAATCGAGATGCTACTGCTTGAAAAGACCTTCCCCCAAACTTGCAAATGCCTAATGGAGACCTTATCAGCCCTTAGGGAAAGAATGTTGCCGTAGTTCAGTCGTGAAAGACTTAAGGCTTGGATTCCTTACTTTGGGCTGAAAACAGGAGCAACCAAATGATTTTCCTCAGCTATTTCAGGACACCAAAGCAGGTTGTGGCAACCTTAGCCACTTGAGGCTTCATGGACAGCTTCTTGTCCAGCCAGAAGCCAAGGTTCTTCAACTTGGGGACTGGCTCCAGATCCGCACTCAAGGTTTCTGGCCAGTGCTGTGGTCCTCACAACAAAGGGTTCTTTCCTAGCACTAGTACATCCGTCTTGTTGCCATTGAGTTTAAGCGAATTGCTGTTCATCCACATTGAGATCAAACCCAGGAATGAGTTTAAGGACTCCGATTTGTGGTCCTGCATAGAATACAGTGAGAAAATGATTTGTGTGTCATCTGTGTATGAGAATTAAGAAAGGCCACAGCTCTCCACTAAGTCCGCAAGTGGATGAACAAAGATGTTAAATAACAGCGGACTTAGGGCTGATCCTTGAAGAACTCCAGAGGTAAGGGCATGCAATTTTGAAGAGGCATTGGCCCATAAAACCTGGAAAGTATGTTCGTTTAAAAAAGAAGTAATTTAGGAAATAGCTGTCATTTGAAGGCCCAGGTTAGTCAGTCTCTCTGGCAGAAAATCATGCGACAGAGTATCAAAGGCCGTGCTGAGATAGCATAAAATCAGCACTGCAGTGTCGCCCTTATCTAGGAGCCACCTAAGGTGTTCCGTGACTCCCAGAAGGGCAGATTTGGTACTATGTTCTGCTCTGAAACCTGACTGGGACGAATTTAAAAAATGTTGGGACTCCACAAAGGTGGACAGTTGTTTGTTAAAGTGTTCTCCTTTTAGGTAGGATAGGCAACATGGAGATCGGTCTATAATTTGACAAATTGGTGTGGTCCAGATTAGGTTTCTTGAGGAAGGACCATGGCATGCTTCCATGCCTGTGGAATATGACCCTCCTGTAGCAAGGAATTGAGAAGTACTACCAGCACCAGACTGAGGTCTGTATCTAAGATGCTCAGCTTCGCAGGGGGGATGGGTTCTTGTGGAGAGCCTGATTTTATTGATTGGAGTAGGGACAGAAACAGAGGAGTGTCCATCATGGCCCATGAATTCAATTTCTGTCAGGGCTGTGCAACAGCTGAGGTAAAGAAGTCCTCGGTTATAGGAGACTTCCCTAGTCTGGAGCAAAGCATGCTGTTGGTCACCTGGGATGCGTCCATTCGGCCAGCCATCGGGGAATGCTGGATGTCCGCTACCTTTTTGACAAAGAAGTGTGCCAGCTCCTTGCATTGTATTTGGGACAATGTCGGTGAAGGAGATGCAATGCATGGGTCAGAGAATTCCTTTACTACTCTGAAAAGAGTTTTGGGCCAGTTTTTGGCTTAAGAGATTTTGTCTGAGTAGAAGGTGGCCCAAGCAGCTCTACAGAGTCCATGATAGTTTTTTAGTGCCATTCTGTATTTAAACTTTTCCTATTGACAAAAGCAATCAGAACATATCAAATTGGGTAGCTGGCTCTCTAACCCATCTTCAGTCAGACTGGGAGCACCAAGATTCCACAATCTCCACAGCGCTCTCCAATCTCTACATGGAACCGTTGACGTAGATCCTGAACCAAGGCAAACATTCTTGCCACATGTATGCCAATGATACCTAGTTTTACATAAAGATTTCCTCCCTAGAAGATATTGTCCGTCTCAACAATTCACTGCAGAAGATCCAAAGCTGGCTAGCAATAAACAACAAAAACTTAATGCTCTGAAAGCTGAATTCCTATTCGTTGCTCGATCACATAGCTTCCCCCCTCTTCAGGAATGGCTCAAGCACTGGGATGCTCTTGACTGCAGACACTTATTGTTGAATCATCTAAATCCCTAGGGATACCACTAGACATAAATTTCAACATGCAACTCACATCAGCACATATGGGACACCACTAAATGGCACCACTAAAGGCAACCTTCAATGCCACAGCTAGACTAATAACGGGTATTCACTCAAATCCCTACAATGACTTCCGATTGAAACAAGTTTCATCTGAAGATAGCTTGCCTGACTCACAAAGCCCTGCACTATGGGACTCCTGAGCACTTAACCCACAATATAATTTTCTCAGGTGGTGGTTGCTCTCTAGAAAGTACAAGCTCCCTCCTACTAGAGTCTGCGAGATTCAGAAAATCAGTGATTCAAGCCCTCACCTTCTCTGGCTTTGCAATAAAAATATGGAATTCTCTCCCACTGGTGATTTGGCTTAACCCTCTGACTATCACTTTCATAACTGATGTCAAAAGGATCTTATTAGACAGATTCCTCCCTAGCTGACAAGACCTTGAGGATGTTTGGTTATAGGAAACAGGGAAAGGGCTTTGACAAGCTACACAGTGACCATGAGTAGGCTCTGTAAACATGAAGCATTACAGGGATGCTCTGTCACGTCACTACAAACAGCAGAAATATCGATGACTGTCTTGTTTCGTTTTATGCTGGCATAAAGCCCATAAAGTTTATACGTCTCTCTCACATTATGTTGATGTTTAAAAGTTGTATTGCTCTTATATATGCAATCAAAACAACCTTTTTGTATGTACAGTGCTCTGATACCTTTGGGGTCATGTTTGCTCTTTATAAAGCCCTCTAAATAAAACAAAATAAAATATTTATGAAATTGAACAAGCTTTCACTACCCCTTATGCACATTTAGGGCCTCATTTATGAGGTTTTACCGCAGGGCAGCGCCGCTGGCCTCCCTGCTGCGCTGCCTTAAAAGTAAAGGGGAGGAATGCACTGTATCTATGAGATACAGCGCATTCCTGTCCTTTTCCCCTGCGCCGGCGCACAATGGGCTGCCGTGGGCCAACGCAGGCACCTTTGCACCATGGTGCAAGGGTGCCTGCATTGAGGGGATGATTGTTTTTGTGCAGGAAGGGGAACCTTCCTGCACAAAAACAATCACAAGAGGTTTTTTCCTTTTTCTATATGTGCTGCAGAAAGCAGCACACATAGAAAAAGGAAAAACAAGGAGAAATAAAGATATTTCTCCCTGTTGTGCCTCCCTTACACCTCCCCTGGGGAGGCGTAAGTTTTTGGCACTGCCTCTGAGTTACGATTTCTCATAAATCTGGGGCAGTGTCAAAATGCCATGGATGTTGCTAGGAATTCACCCAGCAACGCCCATTGCACGCCCTTTTAACGCAGAAAACTGCGTTAAAGGGGACAATATTTATGAGGCAGCATTAAGCCCAAAAAAGTGGCTTAGTGCTGCCTTGTAAATAGGGAGCAGGCACCTGCGCCACTGGAATGTCCCAAAAAGTGATGTTCTGACGGCGCAAGGGGCCTCATAAATGAGGCCCTAAGTATTTGCCAGGTTGAAACTACAGTAATTTAAAACCGTATGCATGCTGTCCAAGATGCCTGAAAAAAATTCCAAATGTGAAAAAGGGGAATTCCAAATTCCCCTGTGGCCTACTTTTGAATGCTGACATAATACAAAAGTTTGCCAATTGCCATATGCTTTACCAGTATTGGACTGATTCTACTACATGTTTATCTGAAAGACTCAAAAGGGATGTAGGGCTTACAGTGCTTAATATTATGCTGGGAACTGAATTTAATGTGCCTGACGGGAATGTGCATATTGTATCTATTGCTATAGTCAATGCAAGATTGTGTAAACATAGGGCCAGATGTATCAAGCCTTTTTGTGTTCGCAAACGGGCAGAATTGCAGAATCTGCCAGTTTGCGAACGCAAAAATTGCTTTACCGATGTGGCAAACCTAAGTTTGCGATTCGGTAACCTGTTATCGAATCGCAAAACGGGTTTGCGATTCGGTACTAGCAAGGGGCGTGTTTAGGGCGTCCCTTCCTAATACCGAATCGCATCGTATGTATGAATGTTTTGTGACCGCATTTGCGGTTGCATAACATTCGCATTTTACCACCTACTTCAAGTAACCCATTTGCAAATGGGAAGGGGTCCCCAAGGGACCCCTTCCCCTTTGTGAATGTTTGTAAAACCATTTTTAAGAGCAGGCAGTGGTCCCACTTTTCATTTTTCGTTTTGTAATCATCTCGATTTCCTTTAAGGAAAACGGGCTGTTTTACAAAAAAAAGATTGCTTTATTTAAAAGTAATCACGGACATGGTGGTCTGCTGATCTCAGCAGGCCACCATCCCCGTGATTTTTGCGATTCCTAGGGGGTCGCAAATTGCGACCTATCTCATTAATACTCATGAGGTAGGTCATTTGCGACCCCCTAGGAATCGCAAAAGGTGTACTATACACCTTCATACATTGCATTTGGCAATTCCCTAATTGCGAATCCTTGTGATTCGCAATTAGGGAATCGCAAAATGCTATCTTGATACATCTGGCCCATAGAGACAAGATAAGTCAACTCTCACCCTCGATGTGTAATTGATGGACATTAATGTATCATTTTTATGAAATGGAGCCCACCATCTTAAAAGCCAAGGGAAAAGGTAATAAGAGATTTTATGAAACTTGAGAACAGTTGTTTCGACCAGAAGAGTCATTTATACTTTTTTCTTTTTTTGTTTCACATGCCTCATGCTGTAGGTTAGGTAATTAGTTTTCATTGACCACATGTTGTACATTTGTATTTATTGATGCCCTTCGCTCCCTACAAATAAACACATTAATAAAAAAATAAAAAATTAGGCACTGCTCTGATGAGCTACCAGTCAATCTCACAGCATTTCGTAGATGAATGCATTTTAACCCTGAGCTTACATTATGACTTTGGTGATGGGGAATAAAGTAGTTCTTTATAGAGGCCCCTTTTAGGTCGAAGAAAACCAGACAGCACAGCACAGTCTGGATGCAAAAAGACTTCTTGTGAGCATTCTGAAAGCTTCAGAGGGCATGCATTCCGCCCCTTGCTTACCATTTGCTTAGTGGTTTGTAACTCACATTTTCTGGCTTTATTTTTGCTGGCTTTATTTGTTTTCGGCTGTCCAGCATGTCTTTGTGGCTCCCATTGAGCAAAGCTTATTCACCATCGCTCCCTGTATTCTTCCACAACTCCTGCTGTCTGTAAACAGGCCTTTAAATTTTGTTCTTATCTTGACACATTTGCTGTGCATTCAAAGACAGAGGTCAAATGTCAGGCTCTGTCTTCCACGAGAGCTTGGTGTTTACTTTTCTTTCTCTGACTTCAAAGTGAGAGGATGTATGTGACAATCATGCCGGTACTGGTGTTGTGTAGTTCCTATAAATCTATATAGGATCTGCGCGTTCAGACAACATAAACTGTGGCACTGGTGTCCATACTGATTTCAGACACCCCCTCTGGATATGTTCGCCTGTATACCAGCTAGCTCACAGTGCCACTATGAACTCCTCTTACCAAGGAGAAAATAGTTTCGGACAACTCCCGAACATGACAACCCTGACCCCTCAGGGATCGTGGAAACAGTACAGTACTTTTTGCTCAGTCACTTGTGCTCACTTTGTCTCAGAGGGATACACAGAATAAACGATGGGGACGTTTTCAATACGTATTTATTGAGCCAGCGTCATTCTAGTGTAAAATATGTGTGCTGCAACAACCATGAGACAGAAACAGATATAAACGGTTAAAAGCACCAAAAGAGTAAATGGATGGTAGATGTCTTCCATAGTGCTAAAACAATAAAAATATGCATATATATAGTTAGATGACAGCAATAATGCGTACTCCTACGATGCAAACCCTAACTAGATGTACCTAAATGTACCTAGCATGTACATAGGTGTATAGCCAAGAATCCCCCTAGGATGAAGCCAACCCCATTACCTGGTGTGAGAGAATGAAGGACCCCGTTTTGCGTGCTGGCGTGTCTGAGTGCAGGAACCTCAGCGTCTCGCATCAGTGTGTCAGCATGGAAGTCTTTCTCCTCTGCCCGCACCAGCAAAGATATGGTGTTTATATACCCAAAAGGTACCCTCAGAGGTTCTACCTTGCTGTGTCATGTCGGCCGAGGATGACAAAAGGGATGACCCTTATACATAGTTATGATGCAGAAGATGGTAGTCCTGCTCTGAATCTGAGAATCCTTATGCATAATAAATAAATGAGGCTAGTTTTCGGAGAAAACCACACAACATTTATGCAGCACCTAACTAGGTAAAAGGTCAGCACAATCTCATTATGTAGTACAATGGGTTGGTAAATGTAGGTGAAAGGTTAGGTGACTACCCAAGCCTATATTGGGGTACATTACGAATCACAACACTGGGAAAGATACATTTTTTTTCTATCACACAACAAAATTTAAATGTCTGTAACTGTGCATATACTTCAGAATATATCAGAAGTAGGAAAGTACAAATGAAGCAATTTTTTTTAATTTGGAAGTGTGGTGGAAAAAATATTTTAAAAGATCAAAACGAATCAGTAAACTAGGTGATGCCATTTCCACACATTATCATTTGTGGGCTGTATAGTTTTATCAGTAAAACTTTTTGTGCAAATGTAATGGTCATTTCAATTGAAAATGTGTCTCTGTAATGGCAGTACACTATCAAACCATGCATACTCCACACTACGCCACCCAACTGTACTCCACTCTGTCCCTCCACTCTACGACACTCTACGACACTCTATCACACTTCACCACACTACACTCTGTCACATCACTCTAGGTCACTATACGACACTCCACTCTACGCCACTCCATGCCACTCCATGCCACTCCACTCTACCACTCTCCACTCTCCACAACACTCCATGCCACTTGACTCCACTTTATGCCACTCCACTCTATGACACTTTACTCCACTCTACATTATGCCTCCCCACTCTACACCACTCCACTCTATGCCACTCCACTCTACAACACTTTGCTCCACTCTACGCCCCTCCACTCTGACACGCTACTTTACTCAAATTCAAGTCTCTCTATGCTACTGCACTTTGTGCCACTCCACTTTATGACACTCAACACCACTCTACTCCACCCTACAACACTGTACTCCAATCTACTCCACTCTACTACACTACAATCTACAACATTCAACTCCACTGCACTCTATGCCACTACACTCTACGACTCTGTCACTTCACTCTGTCACTCTGACACTCCACTCTACGACACTTTATTTCACTCTATGCCCCTCCACTCTATGCCCCTGCACTCTACTCCACAGTTTGCCACTTTACTTCACTGTTTGCCACCTACTCCACTCTTCACTACTCTACTCCAGTCTGAGCCAATCAGCTCTACAACACTCAACTGTACAACACTAACTTTTAGCCATGCTGAACAGCAGCCACTCTGGTGTACAATTTGACAAAAACACATTGGCAAAGCCAATAGCTCTTGCATAGGTGAGACCTATTGGCATTGCCAATGCCTGTTGGTTTAAAGATGCAGAGTATTCGGTGATTCCCCTGCAGCTGTCACTGGGTCCTCACTTTTGTTCACACTTTACTGCCTCACATAGCCTCAGGGGAACTTGTGGGTAACGTTTATAGCAGTTGGCACTGGAAATGTTTTTACCCGTTTTCTTCTGGCTCAAGCTAGCTTGAAATGAAACAAACTTTCAGAAATGCAGTTAAACAAAAACAGTTGAAATATGTCTTTCTAGAGGCTCCAAACCTCCTTAACATGACACTGGGTGAAGAGAGAAAAAGTCAGTGAGGTGAGAAAGAGAGAAAGCTCAATTTTCCAGGGAGGTGCCCTTGGAAGGTGGGGCCCTCCCGCAACTGGCCACTTTGCCCTTGCCTTAAAGCTTCTCTAATTTGTGGTCTACTACAAGGCAAGCATCATTCCGGCTGTACTGTAGTATTTTTTCCACATTTTCTTCATGGCAGTCTCTGATAAAAATACACTTTTTGAGGCTCTTGTGATCTTGATGCAAACAGCTGTCAAATTTCAGCCTACCTTACAGCTTCCTGTCACCTGCCACATAAAAGATGCTGGATTTCATCTGGCAGCTTTTTGTTATGTACTGGGTGCTAGGTTCCAGAACACCCAGTCACTCATGTCATCTGCGTCTTGGCTGCTGGAGATGCCTTAAGCATTGTGCATGGTTAATAGTGCCAATGAAGTGTTTGGACAGTGCAGACAGTCTTTCAGTGCACTCAAGTTGAACTCTTTCCAGCAGTATATTCATACAAATGTGGAAAGCTCGCATCTTCAAAGAAGCACACATTAAATGGTACAATACACTCTGAAGATGACAATGATAAAAATAACGGGCCCGATTCACAGAACTAACTCATTGATGAGTAAGTGCCTTCTGTGAATACCAAAATGAGTAAGTGCCTCAGAAGGCACTTACTCATTGATGAGTAAGTGCCTTCTGTGAATACCAAAATGAGTAAGTGCCTTCTGTGAATACCAAAATGAGTAAGTGCCTTCTGTGAATACCAAAATGGTAGTAAGTTTAGGATTTTGTCTTAAGTTAGTTCTGTGAATCGGGCCCAACATTCTCAGGGTGTAGGAAGGTCCTGTGTTATATAAATCTACCTTTGTTTGACAGTCAGTCTGACTTAAAGACATTGTAGGAGGATATCCCAATCAGAATTATGTCTATGCTGTTTAGAAGCCGGGAGAACTAGGGGCTGAGACTGCTGAAACACTCTGTAATAGAAATATTGTCCCTTCCCACAGTGGATGGTGTCCTATTCTAAAGCTGTTCAGGTATCATCCCTTTTTCTCTTCTTCTGTGTCAGTGTTCTTCTTGGAGAAAGCCTGCACTCTCACGCTGAGGGTTAAATTCACAAATGTAAACTTAAACTTTCATGTAAATTTACAATTTTTTGCAATTTACAGTAGTATCTTTACGAGTGCAGAGTCTCCACACATAAAAACATAGGTCTTTTTATGCGCTGAGAAAAGATACTACTCGTAAATCCCTTTGTGCTTAGCAAACAATCATAAACGTACGCGAAAGTGTAAGCTTACCTTTGTGAATCAGGCCCTTAGTGTATGGTGCATGAGGTCGAGAGACCTTTTTATCTATTATCTTCAGTGTCATAGTTGTCCAATAGCCTCTACAGTTTCGAAAATGTTACCACTTCATTTCAACCAGGTCCTTCGTACATCCTTAAGGAATATGGTTGCAGCAACGTTTACATCATCAGACAATCACAGCTCTTCTCTCTGGAAAGGTTTTTCTCCAAGTGCCTCTAACAGTGAAAACGCATTATTAAAAGCACACAAATTTCCCCAGTGCAGCTGCAAACAGAGTTAGCATGGATATGTATGTGGTGCTTACTTTATGCAAACCGGTGTCTATTTTTGGACTCCTGCATGTGATTTGTAGATAAGATAGAGGTTGAAGATCAGCCTGCCATGCTGGGATACGAACTGATATAAAACCGGGAAACATCCCTGGGACATTTAGAAGTGAGTTAGGGGCTAACGAGTGGAGGGTGAGTGACAGAAACCACCTATAAACAGCATGGACATCCCCTGCCCCTCTCATGCTTCATTCTACCTCAGGAGGGGGGGGAGGGGGCGGCAGACAGTTTTGTGCAGTAACCAGGACAGGAAGGCTCCTTTCCTTTTGAGAATTTTTTTTTACTTCCCCTGACAAGGAATACCCAGCTCCATTATTTTCCTGCCTAAATCTGCAGATCAGTGAAATATGGCTGAGCAGTCTGTGTGAATGAGGTCCACGCCCCCTGAGAAATGGACTCCGCGATACACATTTGCATTTGGAAAAGTAGGATAAATACCAAGGAGAAATTTCTCATTGACTTGTTCTAGCAGTCCCACACCTGGGGGAAAGAGAAACAATTATATGTTCCAGTGTTTGAATCTTTGAATGCCAAATCCTTTGTCAGGATTTTGAACTGGGATCTGAATTTTCTTAGAAGGAGCTACATTGAGCAATCTTAAAGGATGGATCCCACTGACTGTTGAGGAGGGTCCTGGAGGTTCACCTGTATGAATGCCTAAAAGTCGGTGACTGTAAGGAGCTGTGCTGATGAGACCTGACATTGGCCTTATGTAGCCCAGGAAAGGATCTATACTGCCAGGCCATGTATAGAATGTGTGACCGTGGTAGCTATTCAGTGCATCCTGGGTTGAGATGACTTACTCCCAGAATCTGGGTTAGGCATGAAGGGCCGTTTTAAATAAAACGCAAAATAATATAGTTATAATACATGTGCAATATTAACGTGCCAACTTAACAAGTTTAAAATGTGTAAAATTATAGTAGGCAGTTATATTTACCCGTACTAGGCCTCAAAAGTGTTTAAAAAAGCATTGCTTAACAATTGGTTTGGCTAGATGTGCTGAAACATGCATAAAGTAATATTTTTTGACTTTTAAATGATCATGTTATTTTTTTAATTAGTTGCACACAACAGATTTCTACAGAACTCTGCAAAACGTTTCTACTTATGCAAAGTAAGCTGTCAAATGCTTGCTTATAAATTTTCAGTTTAGTAGAATTAGGAAGAATAACCACATATAAAATGCAGCACATAAACTGAACTTGACCTCTTTCAATATACTTGTTTTAATTCAAGGGGATGATGTTGTGCAAATGTTTTCTTTTCATTACTGCAGAAGTTTAGATTTCTTCATAGTTCATTGTTAGTGAAATTTTAAATTTCATATTCAGAAGGTTAGAACACTATATGGGAAAATAGTTTGAATCTGCAAATGTGCTACCATGAGCACAGAGCTACAGCTTAGTTTCAAAATCTAACACTGTAGTCTGAAGTTTATTTTATTCGTATGAGAAGAAGAGGAGTGATCCAATTCCTAGGAGAGCAACAAAAGCTGATTGGATGAAAGGGGAGAAGATGCAACATTAACTGCAACATTGTTCCAACTGTTTATATTAGTGGGTGTTCCTAGAGTGGGATATGTCCCACCTTTTCACCATTTTCCCATTGCCATTTTCAGACCCATTATATCATTTGACTTTTTGACTTACACAGACCCCATCTACCCCGCCTTATGTTGCTCTAAGACTCTAATGAGTTTCTCGAACCTCTCTTCATGTGAAGTTCTCCTTGATAGATTGAAGATTTTTGAAGTGACTTATGACATTTATGGTTGATCTCTCTCCCTCTCAAACTTGAACTCTTTGTGGGTTCTAGCTGACACCTTTTTGCACCTTTCTTAGAATCGGGATTCTTTCCTTTATGGAACACGCTTAATGCATTTATTATGAACTTTTGATTAATCAAGTTTATTATCTATTTCTGTTCATGACTGATTTACGGAAACTAAAGAATACAACTTATGATTTTGAATGAAGTTGATTTATTAAAAAATGTGTAAAAGCCTTAAAAAGTGACACCTAGCTCTTGTTATTGACTGAACTTAGAATAGAGATTATGATTATAATTTATTTGATGATTTGCTCCTGATCTTCTCTAAAACAACAACAAAAGTCCAGGCTACCTCAAGATACCCAAGCAGGGATCAGCCCTGTGTGAGATGGTAAACCATATTTAAAACTGATTCCCGCTCAAGAAAAATTTGGTAGCAGAGGAATGGTTTACCTTCTGAGAAAAAGGAGCTTTAAATATTTGCCCAAGTTAGAATAATGTTTGAGTCCCAAAGCCCAATGCCCAGAACTTGAAGACTGACAAGGTGCGATTTTGAAGGTGATTATTGTGGTGTTTTATTGGTGAGATCTTTGGAGTACGTGTGCTGAATGACTTAATAATGTTTACGTGTTTATTGGGAATAAGATGATGAAGTTATCAGGCTCGACGTAGCCTAAGATCCTGGTATATTGAGATAAGTGTAGAATACACTTGATTGATATTGAGATGTCTGTAGACAGCGATTGATGTTGAGAAAGGTGTGAAATACACCAAATTGATGTTGAGAAAGGTGTGGAATACACTTTATGGGTTTCTTGTCTAAGCTTTTGTGGTGTAGATCGTGAGGTACCGTTGACTACACAACTGAGAATTGGCCTTTAATGGAATTGTTGTGAATGTTCTTATATTGATTAGTGTTAGCAGAACCTAAGTGTGCAAAGAATAAAGCCACATTGATTAGTGTGATTTCTAGTTGGTCAAGATTTCACTTGTAAATGTGAAAATCATTTTTGTTTGGAAAAGTCGGAAGGTGTAAAAACCTTAATATTTCTATTGTTGAATTCCCTTTTTGTTTCTTTAGTGGAGCAGACAAAGATTTGTTTGTGTACATTTGTTTAAAGTTGTAGAATTGTGTGTCTGTTATGTTATGTTATGTTAAAACAGATTTCTAGAGCGCACAGCTACTCAATAGAGTGTCCCGGCGCTTAAGACAGAGAGGACCAAAATACAGAAAGAAAGAGAGAAAAAAAAGAAAAGAAGAAAACCGAAGAGGATGGAAAATAACTATATTGTTTGTTGAAACAACCAGGTTTTCAATTGTTTCCTGAAGGCGAGCAGGTTAGTAACTTGCCTAAGTGGAAGAGGCAGCTTATTCCAAAGTCCAGCCACTTGCACTTGAAAGGAGCGACCGCCTTTGCGGGCTCTAAGATATTTAGGAATGACCATGAGATGTTGATGGGCATATCTAAGAGATCTGCCAGGTATATAGAAAGACACTCTTCTGGAAATATATTTTGCTCCTCTACCGTGCAGGGCTTTAAAGGCTAGAACCAAAGCTTTGAAGCGGATTCTACTGCGCACCGGTAACCAGTGCAGATTCTTAAGATGGCGAGAAATCCGATCTCTCGGTCCTAGACTCAAAAAAGCCCTAGCTGCCGCATTCTGCACTACCTGCAGTTTGTTAAGTAAGAACTCCGGGAGGCCCAAATAAAGGACATTAGCATAGTCCAACCTTGAAATAATAAGGGCCTGGATGACCATTTTTCTATGCTCGGTCTGTAATAGAAATAAAAACCTCCGGAGCATCTTCAGGAGACCAAAACAGGTTCCGACTACCGACTGAACCTGAGGTACCATAGAGAGGGCGTCATCCATTTTAACTCCCAAGTTCTTTACAGTCCTGACCGCGGCCTGGGGAGGAGACATGTCTTGGGGCCACCATTGTTTCCAGACGTCCAACGGGGGGGAGCCAAAGAAAATGATTTCGGATTTGTCTGAATTACATTTCAGATGATTATGTTTAAACCAGGCAAAAGTTTCTTTTAGGCACTTGTTGATCTTCTCCCCGTTGAACTCCTCACCCTTCCTGCAGGTGAACAGCAGTTGAGTGTCATCAGCGTACAATATTATTGTGACCTCATTCTCTGCAGCCACTGTAGCTAGGGGGGCCATGTACAGATTAAAAAGTACAGGGCTCAAAATCGAGCCCTGTGGCACACCCACCCTTAAAGTCGGCACACTGGCCGAGAAGGGAGGTGACCAGACCTCCTGATTTCTACCCTCTAAAAAAGAAGCAAACCACTTCAACACCGTGCCCTCAAAACCATCCTCCCTCAATCTCTGCAAAAGGTGGTCATGGGGCACAGTGTCAAACGCCGAGGAGAGGTCCAAAAGGACCAAAACCGCCTTACCACCTGCGTCCAAAGTTTCCTTGATGGATTCAGATACCTCCAATAATGCCGTCTCGGTACTAAGATTCTGCCTGAAACCAGACTGGCTAGGATGTAACAGATTGTTAGCCTCTGCAAAATTGCTGATCACTGAGTGGACGTATTTTTCAACTGTTTTTGCAAAAAAGACAGAAGAGAAATGGGTCTATAGTTAGTAAAGACCGTGGGATCTGCCGTGGTTTTTTAGTAAAGGGATTATTTTTGCACTCTTCCATCCGACTGGGACTAGTCCGTTAAGGAGGGACGTGTTCAAAACACGGTTTACAGTAGGGTTCAAAATCTCTGCCATAGAAGCCAGAAATTTGGCCGGGCAGGGATCTACAGGCGAGCCAGATTTCAGACCCTTCATTATTGCCAGGGATGTCTCAAGAGGCATAGGCGGAAAGATGGATAAGGAGAGCCCAACTTCTAGGCACTGGGGGACAGCCCGTTGAGTGGCCCGCACATCTTTCATGTCCGGACCATCAAACGAGGATTGTATAGTTACTATCTTTGTATAAAAAGAATTGGCTAAGTTCCCAATCCACTCGTCAGAAGGGGAGACGAGCCTGGTTGCAGCCTTAGGTGAAGAGAAACTCTTGACAATGTCAAAGATCTCTCTGCTTTTATTGTGTCTGAAGGAATTTGTAAAGGAGGGTGAATCGCTGCAAGGAGTGAAATCACATGTCATAGTGTGCCGCGCTGAGATTGGTTGGTTGGTGTACTGCTGCTCTGCGATTTTTTGATGATGGCACAGAGTGGTGTGCTGTGATAGGTCAAGTTGTTGTGTTAGTGCTGCATTAAGGGATCCATTACGATGGCGGGCGGACAAAGTCGGAAAAAGGGACCGCCTGCCATATGTGCGGCGGTCCCGCAATACAATTTACGATGCGCCCGTCACACTGGCGGGCGCATTCCGCATTGTTCACATTGCGGCGGGCGGTGCTGTCAGCAGCACCCGCCGCAATGTGAAAAAGGCATGTTGTGCATTTGCATGCACAACGTGACAGGCACCACGCGGTGCCTGCCACCTTGTGCATGCAAATGCAGGGGGGTACCATAGGTACCCCACATGTGCACCCCAGACCCCCCAACACCCTGGGGGCCCGCAACGGGCCCCCAGAATCAAAGACCGCATGCCTTTCCATGGCAACGCCGCCATGGAAAGGCTGCTTTCCGCCACCATCCTAATATGGATGGCGGTGTCTTGTAGACACCGCCACCATATTAGAGCCCTTTTCCGCCCGGTCTCCTGTCAGACCGGCGGATGGTCTTTCCGTCCGCCTGGGGCCCCCCCGCCATCCTAATATGGTGGTGGGGAAATGGAATGCGGGCGGTGAAAAATAGCGGGCGGATCGCCAACGCCATATGGGCGGTGGCGATCCGCCCGCTATTATAATGACCCCCTTAGATTGGATACCAAGTCTGCAAGAATTAATGCTGACTCACGATTGGAGAAAAAAATCTGACGTTTACGGAATAGAATCAAAACATTTAAATTTTAATTGAATCATTCAACAATTTTTTGTTGAACTTTAGCGCAAATCATGAAATGTCTTAAAGGATTCAAGAATCTTGTGAGAGGTGATGTTACAATTCTGATACTGGAAGGTGAATAGACTCCTCCTGAGGGTACACCCGCACAGTATATGAAAACTAAATTGGGGTTGCACACATGTTTATGGCTTCGCCAATGGTGCAAGGTCATTGAGAATGAACATCTCTTGATTTTTCCAAGACATGGTACATTTGAACTTAAGATAATTGATGGATTGAAGAAGAAGCTTTATGAAATGAAGCCACCAACTAGACCCACACAATACAAAGCATTAAATATTTGGGAAAAGACACCACGAGAAAAAGAAAGAGAGAAGTACCGAAGTAAGACTAGAAAGCAGTACATAATTATGTAGATGCTCTTTGGGATGAGGAACAAGAGATGGAGGAAGGCCATGGTCAAGGGAATTAGACTATACCCAGCTATTACTACTGAGAAACCTGAAAAGCAGACAAAGGATAAAACACAGGGAATAGAAAATGAAAAGGATGAAAAGAAGCCCGATACAGATAGTGATTCAGGGAATGAAATAATGGATGCATTGTTAGCCTCGTGTCCACCACATTATGTAGTCCTGTTGTAGGGATTCTGCACATACACAGAGCTATGCACAGGATAATAGGACCTCGGAGTATAGTGGTGAGCTAACAATACACCTTAGTACCTACAATCCCAACCCAACTAGCAGTAGCGTCTCATTAGCAACAATGCTACCAATGATTAGACAACCCAGAACATGGTCTCTCTCTCTCAGGACTCGCAGGAGCAAGAACACCCTTTCATAACTCACTCATACATGTCCACAACGTGCGTCATAAGAGTCACTGTATAGTTTAAAATGTTTATTTCAACTACTGTGCTCTAAGATGCAGTACACATGCCAGTACTATCAGCATAATGCATAAGAATAAAACAATAAGCATAGTTACAATTCCATAGAATATAAACGGGGAAAGCATTTCATAAAGCAGAGGATATAGGGCTAAATGACCATACCACCCTCCCCGTGCTAGTAGCTAGTTTATTATCAAAAATAGAAGACCTCTGGGCTTTGTCGGGCAGACCCTCATACCTCAATATCTAGATGCAACGTTTACATCATCAGACAATCACAGCTCTTCTCTCTGGAAAGGTTTTTCCACAAGTGCCTCTAACAGTGAAAACGCATTATTAAAAGCACACAAATTTCCCCAGTGCAGCTGCATTCAGTGTTATGTCTAAGTGCGAGGGGCTGACCAAATCAGCAAGAACAAGGGACATTGTTTTTCGACCTTGTACATGATGTGCAGACGAAACCCAAAGGGGATAGGAAGAAAGGTGAAAGGCAGAAATGCAGACAGTTCTAAAATAGCCGGGCTCAAGCAGAGGCTAGAAAAACAAAGGCACAAAGGAACGTGCGTAAAAAAGCATCATGGCAGCCAGGCCTAAGCTAACTTAGCAACGCAGACCATGAGTCCACAAACCACACGACACCCTCCCCTGGTCAGTCCACCGGCAAAGACATAGGACGAAGACAGAGTTCAAATAGATGGAGCAGAACGGCAACGTCTGTGACTGAATGTGCCCAAGGGAAATACAATGAACGGGAGAGAGAAAAAAATATAATAAAAAATGTCCAGGGAGGCGGGACGCCGAAAGCGGAGGCCCCCTAATCCCATAAAGTTGAGGTGCAGAAAAACGCCACACCTTCCAAGAGGACATCGTTGGAATCGTCAGAAAAAAGAGATGCCATCCAGTCCAATAAATCAAAACTGCATTCATGTTCCTCGCAAGAGGGAGCAGCGAACAACATTGCGGGACAACTTGCGTGATACTCAATATAACTTTGTTGTAGGAGAGTCTGAGCAGCCGCCCAGACATCCCATTGTGCCAAAATTCCAAGTGCAGCCGCACACGCCATGTAGCCAGGTCCGGAACAGTCTCGTTCATGGGCCTCTAAGGGACCCACCAACTGGACAAAATCCGGGCGAGACAGAGACGTATTGGAGAGGCAGTAATCCAAGGACCATGAGAAAGGACATCGGATGCAAGACATCACAGGTTGCGCGCAAGTGAAATACGCAAAGCGAAAAGAAAGTCTATATGACACACCGAGTGTCGCCAATGGCAGGACGCCGAAGCCGGCTAGGATGCGCTCACGGAGAATCCGGAGACGACCGTGGTCGAGCAGGGCCCCAGGAAATGCAGCCATTGCGTAGCACACAGACCAAAAGCAAAACACCAGCCGCTAAGGCGAGGATCAACGGAAAGCAGCCAAAGACGCTGGAAAAAATGGAATGAATAAAAGCTGGTATCACACCAAATATAGTTTGAAAGGAGGTAACAAGGCCAGAGCCCACAACTTTAAAAAAGTGCACAAGACCTTTGGTGCGCGAAGCAATGAAAACGCGGTGAATCAGTTCACCGAAATGTTGTGGGAGGTTTGTGTTCAACAGGGCATGTATTTCACTGTGGGTACTCGCCACCTGGAGAATGAATGTCTCCCGGGCGGATGTGAGCATAACCTCCTGGTTCAATAACAGTGCCTTTATTCTGCTCAATTTATTGAAATCCGCCTTCAAAGTTGGACTGGAAGGCCAAATGGAACTATCTACTATGTCGTGCGGGGGAGGAAAAAGCACATTTTTGCAGCAGACAACCCTGTGGGAAACTGTTACAATATAGGGTATGCTTGGCAAGCATGCCACAGCAGTCCTGATTATTCAGAAGGAGATAGCTACCATTTGCAAGCACAGTGAAGGTAGGAGATATAGCAGGAGCAGGAATGCCTTTCAAAACACAAGCAGGATTCGGAGCCAAAACATTACAGGCCCCGTGCACTCTAATGTGTTTACAAACAAGAGAATGGCCCACAGTAGAATCGCATGACTCCCCCGTGAGAAAAACTTCCTTCCCGTCCCTAAGACATTTATACATGAAAGGCAGGGACCAAAGTTCATGCAGGAAAGCACTGCCTAAAGGCTGAAAGCGGCCCACAGGATAATGTTTCATGCAGGAACTGAACTCAAATAAAGAAAAAGGCAAAGCATTAACCCCGTGGACTAACCACACAGCAGAATCTAATTCTGCAACAGAGAATGGTAAGGGCTCTATTTTTTCGATATGTAACAGAGTGTATGCTGCATCTTTCATGGACATGAACCGCTGTTTCTCAGTTAAATTAAAAGGTAAGACTAAGGCAGAGGTGTTCAAAAAGTGCCAAGGAACTTTCCCCATTTTAAGGGTTTGCATAGTCCACGCAAACTGCAATACTGAACGCAATTGATTTTGACCATGATATAACACAGAAACATCATCTTGTACAATATCAACAACAGAGGAAATAATATTCTCTAAGGTGTAAATGCGGGAAGACAGGGTATTAATACTATTGTCAACAACAGCAAGCACTTTTTCTAAATTTGCTTGATCGATTTCCCGAAGACGGGAAGCAGCTTCAATTTGCGAAAGCTTCCAGAGTTCATTGTAAGTCTCATAAATGAATCTCTTTGGTCGAGGACCACGAGGCCCCAGAACAAAGTCGGACAGATCAATGTTGCCTGATAGGAGGGATAAATGTTGTTTAACAGAATCTAAGGAAGAGGGCTGCAACCACTGTTTACACAATTTACCAACAGAATACGTTGTAACAATACGAGAGTCAGAAAACCTTGGATCTGGCCTATCCTGTTTGTAGCCAGGATCCGTGTCATGGAAATGCAGTTGGCAGGCATTAGATGCTATGGGCCAAGCCAACCAGGGTGACTGAACAAACGTAGAGACATTAAACGAATTGTTCTGAAACAAAACCTGCAAATCTGTAAGGGACATATTGAAGTGCAAGCTTTTGTTGGGAGCGGAAGACAATACAGGAATGGCTAAAATTTGGGCTGGGATGAGGCAAGCACGGTGCAAGGCTTCTGTGCCCTGCACCTGCCATGCTTTGGAGCCCCAAATAGATTTTAAATCAATGGTGTCACGCCAATGTTCATACCCACCCACAGCTAAGGCGTTCAAAAAGGAACCCGAATACAGCAATTTGGTGTGGGTCAACATGATTTTCTGAGTAGCCGTAGTGTTTAATTTAAAATAATAGGACCCAGGGTTCGATCTATCAAAGTCTGTAAAATAAGTAAACTTATTTCTAAGAGTCTGGGAGCTACCCGGCAAAGGGGTCGGACAATGTTCCCATTGGGTATAATTAAAAAGACCCCGAAAGGTACTGGGTTTATAGAGAAAGTGGTTGCCCCAATGCTGGTAACAATATAAATCGGCATAACTTGCAGAATTCATGTACAAATCTTCAGCATTAAAAGCAGCATAATATTTCAAATCAGAAAATAACGATTCAACTGCATGTACATCCCAATCGTCAGAATGAATATTACTTTTAACTACATCACCCATTGAAACACGGAGGACATTTGGTACATTAATAATCTCGGTTGGTCCATGAATTTGGAAATTTACCGCATCCCATACGATGCCATCAGCGACTGGGAAAGCTGAAATGTTCACAAATGTGTGGTCACGCTTCATGATGTGAGATGAAGAATGCGGAGCCAAAGTTCCAGCGACACAGTTCACAGCAGAGCGTTCTGGTAAATAGTGACCATTAATTAGTAGAAAAAATACTGTGACAAAGCCAATGGACATGAACAGAAAAACCAGGAATAGTACCAACCAGATGTATGTCAATGGGGGGATCAAAAAATTGTCTCTGAACCAGGATACAAAAATACTGAATCTTGACGGGATAAGTGCTGAGGTGGAATCCGAGTCAAAGGAATAACGTGTTGGGCTCAGTGGCGTTGTTAGTAGATGAGCCACGGACTCGGTGGCGGGGTAGGTATACTCGGTCTCCTCGTTGCAGGGGGAATCCGGGTAGTCGAGCAGGCGATCAGGCAAATCTACCATCTCAATGGCAACATCAGTGACCGTTCGGGCTGGAAGACCACAAACATTTGTCCTTGAAATGACTGGACAAGAGACCGCTGGTGTTACACTATACAGGATCGGCCAGATGTCGTAGCTTGACATTCTCCACTGAGATGTATCTGTTTTCCTTGCGACCAGGAAGCGGTGGTAAGATGACTGTACGAGTACCCTTCAAGCCAAGGACTGGAACCGGTGCACGATAAGAGGGGCCAAATTCTTTTTTGTTCTCCACCTTCTCTCGGACCAGATCTCCAACCTTTGGAAGCCAGCCGGCAACCGGAATCTGCAGCGCAGCGTCTGTGGCTGAAGGTAAATGTTCGATTGCTAGTTTGTCTCTGGCTTCTTGTAAGTCCTGTAACATAGTAGAATGGTTATCTACGTTAAAGATTGCGGATTGCGCCACCATGTCTAGACCATCAAGGTCAGGCACAAACATTCTTATGCCAAAGAGCATTTCGTATGGGGTCCGCCCACCCAGAGGTCTTCTTGGGAGATTATTAAGTGCACGTTGTACAGTATACAAGTGGGCCAGCCAGTTCCTGCCAGTACCTAAGACTCTAGCTGTCAAGGATTGTTTTAAGTCACGGTTCATTCGTTCAACAATCGAATTGCCCTCAGGCCGATATGGAGACGAAAATTTCACATGCACCCCCAGTGACCCCATTGCGTCCTTGTAGGCCTTAGAGGCGAACGCTGGACCTTGGTCAGAAATGAAGGTGCCGCAGGCAAAAATTCCCACAAAGACACGCAAATCCCTGATGACATTTCGAGCGTCAGCACTCCGCTGTGGCCAGACCCAGATGAAACGTGTGCACAAATCTACTGCAAACAAGATGTACTTATATGCAGTGTCAGAAGAAAATGGACCGCAGTGATCCAGGTAAACACACCCAAAAGGTCTGTTAGAAATGCAGAGCGGTGGCTGTGGTGGCCGTGTAACCGTGGAAGGCTTAATTTGCTGACAAACGTCACAAGAAAGCACATAAGTACGGGTCTGTTTATATAAACCACGCCACCAGTAACGCTGCTGCAAGATGGAAACCGTCGCAGACACGCCAGCATGAGCCGAAGCCATGCCTTCGTGTGCGGCAGTTATCAAGGAAAGTCTGCGGTCCGCGTTGGGAATCAGCCGATCACCAACGTCTGGAATTCTTACATAAGGAGCCTGTTCAGGACCTAATTGATAAGAGTATTTGGAAGGGAAACCCAGTGGGTAATTCGCACCTTCTTTTGTCGCAGCAATAGCTGCCAAAATATCTTTATCGATTTTAGTCATGGATCTTGTAACTGCTGCTACTGAACACGTGGCTACTGCTGATTTGGCAGCTTCATCTGCCAAACCGTTACCAACAGCGTGTGTGCCCACACGCTGGTGGCCAAGGGTGTGAATCACCTGTGTGAGAGGCAGACGTTGTTTCAGATCTGCAACTCGAACCCAAAGCATTTTATGCTTAATTGTGCTGCCTTTTGCATCTCTATAGTCATTTTGTGACCAAAAGAATAGATTGTCATTGAAAGACTGAACACAGTAGTAAGAGTCACATACAATAAGAGTGGTCACATCAGGATTAGCGAACTCAAGTGCGAGCACCAAAGCACGCAGCTCGGCCAATTGTGCAGTACTGTCTCCAAGTGCCTGAGTGTGCACTACAGTCTGTTTGAACTTTCCGTTCACCATAACACCTGCAACAATAGCACATGCCGCAGAATAAGCATGCTTGGAACCCGTGGCCGGTTGTGCCGAACCATCAGTATAGATAATACATTCGTACTCCTCAAGCGGTAGCAAAGACAGAGGAGGAGGATGAACGAATTCATACTGTAAAAACTCCTGTGTCTGAAGTGAAGAATCAAAGATAAAAGTGACATCCGGGGACGTCAAAGATGTTGCCCATTGTATTCAACGGGGGTGCAAAGCCTTAGAGTTCGGTACACTTGCTTTGGTCACTGCCTCAAGGGCAGGATATGGTGTTACCACCAACATGCGTTTTCCCTGTGCCAGTGCGCGTTCTTTTAAAATCGCCATTTGCACCGCAGTCAAAACTTTCTCCACAGAGGAAAAGCGCATTTCTGCAGAAGTGTATAGATGTGACTTGTATGCAATCGGAACTGTGTCACCTTCGTTAAAAGTTAAGTACGTGAAACCCACTGCCCCTGGAATTATTCTAATCACCAGGTTTGTGTGGTTGTCACGAGTCAACAAGAACTTAGATTCAAGTAGGTCTGTCTGCAAAGACTGCAGTATGGAGGAATGCTCCGGAAGCCAGCATGACTTCGAAAAGTTAGGTTGTATCAGAGCATACAGTGGCTTGATACGCTGGGCATATTCGGGAATGTAAGTATGCCCAAAGTTAAAAAAACCCAGTAAAGACTGAAGTTTCTTCAGTGTGGTTGGAGGGCACAAAAGTGCACATTTCTCCAAGAAATGAGGGGCTAAGCCCTTACCTTCATTGTTGAGCTCATAGCCCAAAAACAAAACGGTAAATTCAGCAATATGAGATTTGGCAAAGTTAAACTTGTAACCTAAGACCGCAAACTCGAGAATAATGCCGTCCACTCTGGAAAGATGCGGGTATAATTCGTCGTCTGTCAGGTAAATATCATCGACGTACGAACATGCATCTGGGTCTATGCCGTCTAACAAAGAGACAACACGGGCAGCGAATACGCCTGGACTGTTTTGTAGCCCATAGGTAAACGCCGGAATTTGAACTGTTTACCACCGGAGGTAAAAGCGCTCCATTGGCTACACTCCGGGGCTAAGTTGTGCGTGTAAAATCCATTGGATAAGTCAAGTGTCGTTTTATATTTTTTACGAACAAGACTGTCTACAAGCGCAGAACTATGGGTATTTTGCACCGCAAAGGTCCGACAATGAGAGTTCAAATGCCGGTAATCCAAAACTAGGCGGTACGATCCATCGGGTTTAGAAACCGCAAAAAGGGGATTATTCATGGGTGACACGCATGTTTCAATTACACCTTGATATTCTAACTGTGTCAGGATTTTGGAAAGGGGACCTTTAGCTTCCCGCTTGATGGGATATTGGGGTTGTGGCTGTGGCTGCGACCACAAAGGAATATCATGGGGGGGAGAGTCTTCATCCCAGCCCACGTGGTTGCGGTATAACGCCGGAGCCAGGGACACAGCCCACTCAGCTGCGAGAGCCTCCGTTTTGTCCTTTGGGACATGACGAGAAAAGCTCGGAAGGATTACCTCCTCCCCTCTACGCGCAGCAAGTACGAATGGGGGCGGCCAATCCGCCTCCGCCAACAAAATGTCGTACGAAGAGGTCAGATTCTCCCAAAAAATCCCTTTAATAACAAGCTGTATGTCACCTTCAATTTGAATGACAATATTATATAGTCTGTCAGGGGGTGCCACCCTGGTGTCTGCTGTCTCGACAGTAATGAATGTTTCAGTTGCTGTCGCCTCCACATGAGGACGTAGTGCCTCCCGCACTATGGTAACTTCCGCGGCGCTGTCTAGGAGCGTCACTGCCCACGTCCAATTCAGGAGTCTCGTTCTCACCGTCTGTGGCATACCTCGCTGTTACAGCTGCAACTTTTTCTTCTGAAACTGTGGGCGAGAACGTTGAAATTCTTCTGGTTTCCCTCTGACTTGTTGTCGAGGTTGGTCTCGTCCCTGTGGAGCCTCTCGACCCCGGCCTCTATCCTGGCGCTCTCCTCCACCTGTCTGGGAGGTCGACGGTGCCTGTGAAGAATGAGGAGAATGCGGATCAGGGACTTGAAATCTCTCTGGAGATTTAATTCTCGCTCTATCGCGCAAATCATATGTGCGTTCAGAAGAGACTGAAACTGGGGAAGTGCCTCGCGACCCCGGCTTCTTCTGTTGCTTACCCTGTTTTTTCAACCTCCAGCTCTTTTTAGTAAAGAACGGTTTCTCATCTTTCTCAGATTGAGTTTTTGGTTGTGGTTGTGATTGTGTTTGCGTCTTAGCAAAAGGCTTGACTCCCAGGCTATTACGGCCAATGGTTTTGTAAGCCTGTGCAATAATTTTCGGTAATTCGCGTGGCCTGTCCGGTTCTGGGACTAAAGCCAAAGCATTAGCTACTTGAAAGTTAACTGCATCGCCCTTGACATTCGCAAGGATCAAATCAGCTACTACGTTGAATACTCCCACCAGTCTCATCCCTAATTCCACGGCCGCCTCAGGGCCATGCTCATCCTGTACTCGTTTAATTACAGAGGGGAGAACCGTCATGGAAGGAGTGCCGAAACACTTCGCATATACTCCTGCGAATACCTTAGCCCAGTTGTTGCATTCTGCCAACTCGGGAACTAGGTCTTTTGGCAAACTAATCGTCAATATCCTGTGTTTTTCCACAGGAGAAGTATTTGGAAAAACTGCCTCCAGCTGGTCAAATTTCTCTGCAAGCCAATAAGGGAAATCGTCCTTATTTTGTGGGCGTTTGCCCATCACCGAATTAACCATGACGGGACTTATGGTTATACCACCCGGTCCAGCTGGATGCGCTGCAACTCCAGGCGGGGCTGCCTGGATGTTGCCTGTAACATACTGTACTAAAGCTCTATGCGCTCGTATCAAAGACGAATGTAAATTACGCAGGTCAGCGACCGGCAGCGTCATATAACGCGGATGTGGGGTATACCCGGCCAAAACAGGCCAAGTGGCCCCTTCAATCGATAAGGGGCCTAAATGAACCGTGGTAACCGGTTGGGGGAGGGCACCATCAAACCAAACATGGTGTTGCCATGCCGTGAGCGGTACTTCAAGATTCCTATACGGTCTATAGTGATTAGGAACAGCGGTGGCTGTATATTCATGGAACAAATTATCATTCCCATCCACCGCCGGAAAGGTGATCCAAGAGTAAAACACCTCAAAGTGGTAAGCTGGATCTGCTTGTACCACAAAGATCAGATCGACACCCGTGTCAGGCACCCCATACACTGTCAAGTGAGCCCGGAGTGCTGCGCGGCTATGTGCCGCAATTTGGACAGCCATTTAAGGCTAAAAATATCTTACAACTCAGTAGGAGACAGCACAATATAGGGTTTTGTTTAAACACCTTTTAACAACTTCAAGCTTGAAAGAACCTATAAAAACGTCAATATATGAGGTATCGCCTTCACACACGCCTCCGGAGGCGTCTGTGAAGGGGGTTGTGGACAAGCACAAGAACTACTCAAGCGCCTCGCAGATAAGCAGCCCACTCGTTGGTTGCGCCATGTTGTAGGGATTCTGCACATACACAGAGCTATGCACAGGATAATAGGACCTCGGAGTATAGTGGTGAGCCAACAATACACCTTAGTACCTACAATCCCAACCCGACTAGCAGTAGCGTCTCATTAGCAACAATGCTACCAATGATTAGACAACCCAGAACACGGTCTCTCTCTCTCAGGACTCGCAGGAGCAAGAACACCCTTTCATAACTCACTCATACATGTCCACAACGTGCGTAATAAGAGTCACTGTATAGTTTAAAATGTTTATTTCAACTACCGTGCTCTAAGATGCAGTACACGTGCCAGTACTATCAGCATAATGCATAAGAATAAACAATAAGCATAGTTACAATTCCATAGAATATAAACGGGGAAAGCATTTCATAAAGCAGTGGATATAGGGCTAAATGACCTTACCACCCTCCCCGTGCTAGTAGCTAGTTTATTATCAAAAATAGAAGACCTCTGGGCTTTGTCGGGCAGACCCTCATACCTCAATATCTAGATGCAACGTTTACATCATCAGACAATCACAGCTCTTCTCTCTGGAAAGGTTTTTCTCCAAGTGCCTCTAACAGTGAAAACGCATTAGTAAAAGCACACAAATTTCCCCAGTGCAGCTGCATTCAGTGTTATGTCTAAGTGCGAGGGGCTGACCAAATCAGCAAGAACAAGGGACATTGTTTTTTGACCTTGTACATGATGTGCAGACGAAACCCAAAGGGGATAGGAAGAAAGGTGAAAGGCAGAAATGCAGACAGTTCTAAAATAGCCGGGCACAAACAGAGGCTGGAAAAACAAAGGCACAAAGGAACGTGCGTAAAAAGGCATCATGGCAGCCAGGCCTAAGCTAACTTAGCAACGCAGACTATGAGTCCACAAACCACACAACAGTCCATACAGCAAATGCTGATAATAGTACAACAACTAGTACTACAGTGGCTACTGCCCCTGTTGGACAGAGTGTAATTCAGATTGAGAGACCATTTCAAGCATTCCAGATTGCTCCTGCACCTGTTGGTATAACACCAACTGTGGCAACATTGGGCCCGATTCACAGAACTAACTTAAGACAAAATCCTAAACTTACTACCATTTTGGTATTCACAGAAGGCACTTACTCATTTTGGTATTCACAGAAGGCACTTACTCATCAATGAGTAAGTGCCTTCTGTGAATACCAGAATGAGTAAGTTACTCAAAATGGGTAAGTTACTCATTTTGGTATTCACAGAAGGCACTTACTCATCAATGAGTAAGTGCCTTCTGTGAATACCAAAATGAGTAAGTGTCTTCTGTGAATACCAAAATGGTAGTAAGTGACTTCTGTGAATACCAAAATGGTAGTAAGTTTAGGATTTCGTCTTAAGTTAGTTCTGTGAATCGGGCCCATTGTGTGTTACTGCTTTAATTGTAACTGTTTAAGTGCAAATACCATGTGTTGCTACAGAGCAGACTGACCTTGCCCCAGTTGCGATTACGACAATTGCGACTGCCACAAAAACATTTCCCCGAATTTAGAAGCTCAAGGAGCTTGTGAAGGAACCTTGCCCCAGTTGCGATTGCGACTGCCACAAAAACATTTTCCTGAATTTAGAAGCTCAAGGAGGTTGTGAAGGAGAGACTGCAACAGGGTTCATCCTGGCATGACAGAATTCACAGATAGTTACATAGACACCACCGCAAACAATGCAATCAATGAGGGAAGGGAGAAGGATTGTCTTTATGACACCAATAGCCCAGGAAGAGACAAATCTATTTGAAGACGGAATCTTTCCAACTTGGTTGAGGAAGCTGCAGGGCTTAAAAAGACAGCGAGTGAAGAACGACAAGATACCCCAGAGCCTAAAAGGTAGAGGGCACTTAATATTTAAAAATTAAAGGTTGAATTGGAGGAGATATTTATGGGATGTTTAAAGCTCAAGCATTTGAACCAGTTTCAGGAAAAATAATTGATTTACTTGAGCAGAGAAATTACAAGGTATACAGCAATTACACATGATAAATTAAGTGATTTAGCCAGAAAATACCAAGTCGATCTTTGAAAGAGTTTTCAATTACAGAGAAGTTACAGGGTACAATTAGATGTTGAAGCTATTGAGACAATGTGTTCTTCAGGAATGCGATTACACATAACAGAATTAGTAAAATGCATTAGTAAATGGAGTGATTTTGAAAAATTAGAGAGCAAGTGGGCGAGAAAGCATGAGAAGAAAAAGAAACATATGTGCACAAAATAAGCTCCCTGAGAATTTTGAAATTTATAGAGATACGTGATGTATCCCTCCCAGCGCTACTCAGTACAAGTGTTGGGCATACAAACATTTTTTACGGATTGTCCTCACACATCACCAGGCGTCATGCTTCATCGTAGGACAATCTTCGCTCTCCAAAACCTCCGTTTGATGGAGAGCGGGGCTACACCTGGAGTCAGGGAGGCACTTCTAATTAAGAATGGATCCGTGATATAAGTGTGTTAAAAACCAATGTGGCATCCTAAAACAGTTTATTTGCTAGAGATGACCTTGGTGATTAAAATCAATTGTGGAGGTATGGGGAAATAGTACCCCATTACCACTATTACCGTCAACATGTTTCTGCCTTGCGGCTCAAATGAGTACGTGGCTTTCATCAGGACGGTCATACGGAATCCTACTGAGGCAATGTGCTGTGCCTCCAAACCAGAGTGACCTGTGTCTACCTCTTAACTAATCTCGCTTTCCAATACCTGTGGATAGACAAGAATATCCTTAACATTCCATATTCTACATGTAGGGAATGCATCACAATGCTTGTAAATTTTAAAGCATGCAAAACTTGCATGCTTTGTGGTTTTGTGGCACATCACACATGAGGTAAAATCATGTCATTATTACAGTTGTGAGACCAGCTCATGATCTCACCCCAATGATGGATTTTCTACGCCCCATGGAAGAAGGGCACAAGGACCCCTGTAATCACACTCTGAAGCGTAATGAAAAGTAGGGGTAAAGCTTTTAGTGTGCAGCATACACGTTCATCCACATTCATACATATCCAGGGATATTATGTCCCTGTGTTCAATAAATCTCTTACTTCGTCAAGATGCATCCCTTACAGGCAAGCCTAGATGCGTCTGCTCCTTCCTCTTGATGTGTGTGAAGTGGAGTGGGGAGCGTATTTTTATGCTGGCAGAGACTTGCAATCAGCAAGTAATTGGTAGCACCTGTGAGGAGAGGAGCTGTAATTCTTGAAACCGGAGCTACCTCCATAAGGGGCAGTCACTGTGTCAATATGTCATGTGAATCAAGGGCACTTCCTGTTGAAGGCTCATGGGAGTTGTAGTTTTGGGTGTTGGAAGGGGTACCCGTTATCCAGAATCGTGCTAAATCTCGGTGCAATTGGTCTGAGAAGGCGAGTAACCAAGGGGATCGTACATTGGATGCACATTCACCGTAGTTGCGTAATGTTCATTAATAATTTACAAATTAGTGGGGTAATACCATAACGCCCTATCTAGAGCGGAATATACCAGTAAGTGGCTGATCTCAGGGGCTGATAATGTTTTTAAATTATAGCTATCTCAGTCAATATATATAAGAGCCACAATAGCCATTATTTTGAATTAATTTATCAGACCCTCGCGTGTGAAGTCTGGGGGTGTTATAAGTTGATATATATATACACATGTATTGAGATGAGTCATGTGAGTTGTAACCATGGAATCCCATCGTTTAATCCCTTTTCCCATGACCTCAGGTGATACATCCATCTTTGCTTGCGAATCAGAAGTTTCTTTTGGAGGTCAGGGGTGTTGGTGATTACTTTTTCTAAGACCACCAATGTGAGATCCATATCTCTGTGTTTCAACTCAAGGTAATGGCGTAGCTGTTTAGTGCTATTTTGTTTGCAGCGTATTGTACACCTGTGTTCATTAATGCACACTTTTATTTTCCATGTGGTCATTCGAACGTAAAAAAAGACACATGGACAGGTAATCAAATAGACAACATTTTCGCTGTTGAAATTGGTCAATTGTTTTAGAACCCATGGTCTTCCTGTCTTTATATCCACCTCTTTGGTTATGTTAGTGAGATGGCATGACACTCAGTTGCCACATGGATAGTGACCCACAGGTGCTTGTGTATCCCACAGTGTTATCTGTGAAGGGTCTTGTGACGTGGTGTCTTAGTGTGCACCAATTCATCTCGGAGGTTGGTATTTCTCTTAAATGCAAACAGGGGGGGGAGACCATTGTTTAGTTCTGCTATTTAAGGTCTTACAGTTCTTCTTGATAATGGTCTGGACTTTATTCGAGATATGAGTGTATGTGGTCACACACACCACTCTATCCGTATTAGGTTTTGTATGACTTTCCAATAATTCTTCCCTATTGTTGTTCCATGCTCGCTTCTTAGCCTTTTTCACTGCCTTTCTTGGGTAGTGATGGGCTGCCAGTTTTTTTCCCAAAGTATTGGCCTGTGTGTCAAATGTCTCCAGTGAGGAGTAATTTCATCTGACTCAAAGGTAAGTTTTGCCCTAAAGCTCTTGGATGGAAACTCTCATACAAGAGTAGGCTGCTCTTATCTGTTGTCTTATTGTGGACCTTAGTGCTAATGCCGCCCTGTTCAATGGTGATTACAAGATCCAGAAACACTGCTTCTTTCTTACACACAGTGTGTGTAAATTTCAAGTGCCTGTCTCTGGTATTGACCCATTCCGCAAATTCGACGGCTAGTTGTTCACTGCCATGCCATATTATTAATACATCATCAATGTATCTACGCCACAATTTAATGTGGTCTTTGTATGGATTTATTTCGATGAATATATGGTCTGACTCAAAATGATGTAATACAGGCAAGCCATACTGGGGGCGAAGGTACTCCCCATCGAAGTTCCTCGTTCTTGGTGGTATATCACCCCCTCAAATTCAAAGAAGTTCTCGGTTAGTGCCAATTCTATACATTCCATTACGAAGTGTCAAGGGGTCGGGAAGTCCCACTCATTTCCTGCTAGAATGTGTTCCACTACTTCGAGAATACGATTTTGGGGAATACATTTATACAATGATTCAATATCCATTGTGATCATCATGTCATCAGGGGTGGTAAGCTCCATGTCTTGAATAAGACATAGGACATCCTTAGTATCTCGCAGGTATGAAATGGACGTTTTTACTATTGGTTTCGGAAACCAGTCACAAAACTGGGATAAACGTTCTAGGAGTGACCCAATTCCTGATACTATAGGTCTGCTAGGGGGTGGCAGTCTATTCTTGTGGATGTTTGGAAGTGTATAAAACCTTGGGGTTCTTGGTTTTTCCGCAATCAAGAATTCTGCTTCCTGTTTGGTAATCCAGTCCTGGATCAGTGCTTCTTCTACTAAGGATTTTATTTTATTAGTAAGTCTTGGAGTGGGGTCAACTGGTAGAATCTCATAGCTCTCCCCATCTGATAGTAAATGAAGACATTCGGTGTCATACATGGTTTTGCTCATTACCACTATTGCACCCCATTTGTCAGCTGGCTTTATAACCAGATCATTATTCTTTTTAAGAGATTATGTTGCATGTTTTTCGTTCTTGCTAAGGTTCTGGAATATCCTCTGGTTGTGGCACTCGATTCTGTCTTCTTCTTTCAGTACTGCTTGTTCAAATGCCAGTATTTCACAGAATATAATAATATGTGGTTGGTACAAAGGTTGGCTTCCTCCTTAATCCAGTGTCTTTTTCTTGTTTCACAGTATCATCCTGATTTTCAAAGAAGTGCTGTAATTTGATGCGTCTGAAGAATTGAGCCAACTTTAGGGGTGGGCGGAATTTGCGTAGTCGCGCTACGCAAAGCTCCGCAAAACGGTAAAAAATCTCCGCGAGCACGCAAAAGTTCCGCGAACACGCGGAATTGCTTGTTCCGCCCGTTCGCGAGGCTTTTTTCCTGTTCGCGAACGCTGTTTGCGTGCTCGGGGAGAAATATCTTGCAAACACGCATTTTGAAAGCGCGAACAAGCAAAAAACTCCGCGAAGCCGCGAATCGTGGAATTTTTGGCAATTCCGCGTTCTCTGCGGAACGCGAAATTACCCAAATTCCGCGAGCAAAACGGAATTTATCGCCCAGGCCTACTCTGTATGCAGGGTGAATAAATACCTCTTTGGGGTTGGAACAAAGCCTAACCCTTTATAAATTACTTCCATCTCCATATCTGTTAGGGTTGTGTTGCTTAGATTTACTATATTGGGGGGTCTCTACTTGTGGATGGTGTTGTCTCCTTCCCTTTGCTCCTTGTGACCATCTGGGTTGGTTGTTGGTACTGTACCCTGGGGGCCTGCCTATTTCGTTTTTGTCTACGTCTTCCTCGGCCTCTGTATAAAAAGGAGGACCTTGGTGAAAGGGGAACCCCAGGGAATTTGGTGAAGAGCACGATGCACCATCCGACTCATGCCGCACCCCTGACCTCCCCAATGACAGCGCTCCGCACAGATGCCGCGCTGCTGCCTGCACCAGAGCTGAGGGCCTCGCTCATGAAGACCACGACATATTGCCCCAACTTACACCTGTTGACGCCAGTGCTTCAAACGCAACACCACTGAGTCGATAACCGACGTGTGTCACCTCCTGAATTCATCAACACGGACGCATTGCCGCCGAATCCACATCACCTCCCCTTCAACAGTAAGGAGCCGACGCCTCACCTCCCCTGTGGCAGTAAGGAACTGAGGCCGCACTGGCCCAGCGACACCTCACCTCCCCAACACCGTGCAAAGTCTTTGCTTTCCTCAATTCCAAGGTACTGTAACCGGGGATCCGTGTGACTCTGCAGCCGGCCCGCGCTTCCTCGTGGTCGGCGCTGAACTGTTGGATTAGTACCTATCACGACGTCAAGATAGCTCCAGTTGGAACTATTGATTTCTAAGATCTCTACTTTTAAGTGATCTTTGCAAAAGTGATATCTTGATTTGGTATGTTGGATGTTTGTCATTTTGTCTTGTTTTACTCAGATTAATATTGGCTGTTTTTCTAAACTGGTGTGAATTACATTTGTGGTGTTTTCCCTTTGTTACTGTGTGTGTAAAAAATACTTTACACATTGCCTCTGGGATAAGCCTGGGTGCTCATGCCAAGCTACCAAAGGGTTGAGCAGGGGCTATCTTAGCTGTGTGACTCCCTTACCCTAACTAGAGTGAGGGTCCCTACTTGGACAGGGTGTAAACCACTGACAGCTAGAGAGCCCATTTCTAACATTTGCATTATTTCCAGTGAGAACAATTGAAGAGTTACTTCCTGACTTGAAAGAGACAGCAAACCCAGAAGTATTCGATTCGAAGGCCGTCGCCGATTGGATGAAGATCAGCCGACTAAAACTGAACACGGAGAAGACAGAGGTCCTCATCCTCGGCTCCAACCCCTCAGCCTGGGACGACTCCTGGTGGCCAACGACGCTGGGAGCAGCCCCGACACCCACCGACCACGCACGCAACCTGGGAGTCATCCTCGACTCAACACTCTCCATGGCCAAGCAAGTCAACGCAGTCTCATCCTCCTGCTTCAACACCCTCCGCATGCTTCGCAAGATCTACAGGTGGATCCCGACAGACACAAGAAGAACAGTCACCCAGGCCCTCGTCAGCAGCAGACTTGACTATGGGAACGCCCTCTACGCGGGAGCCCCGGCCAAGCTCATCAAGCGACTGCAACGCATACAAAACGCCTCCGCACGCCTGATCCTCGATGTACCACGCCACAGCCACATCACCCCCACCTGAGGAACCTGCACTGGCTCCCCGTCGACAGGAGAATCTCCTTCAAACTCCTCACCCACGCGCACAAGGCACTCCACAAGACTGGCCCAGCCTACCTCAACAGACGACTCCTATTCTACGTCCCCAACCGCCAACTCCGCTCCGCCGACCTCTCCCTCGCCACCGTCCCTCGCATTCGAAGAACCACCACCGGTGGCAGATCCTTCTCACACCTCGCCGCCAAGACCTGGAACACCCTTCCACTAAGCCTACGACAGACCCAAGACCTGCTGACCTTCAGGAGGCTACTCAAGACCTGGTTGTTCGACCAGTAGCGGCACCCCCCCCCTTTTTTTCCCCAGCGCCTTGAGACCCTCGCGGGTAAGTAGTGCACTTTACAAATTCTGTGATTGATTGATTAATTGATTTCACAGGAAAAGATAGAGGACTGATTAAAGGTGTAGAATCTGTCCGATTCACAGTGAAGCCAAACTTAGTGTATCCAGGAACACCACCATACAATTTGACTCCATAAACGATTGCAGGAATAATACCTGTAATTGAAGACATGTTGAATATATGGATTTTAAAAGAACTTGTTGGAAGTTTCTGCAACTCTCCGATCATGGTTTTGCAGAAACCTAATAGTAAATATTGGATTGTGCAGGACCTCTGTAAGATTCACAACATTGTTGTCCCGTTTTGTCCCTGGTACTGGATCCAACCATGATTCTTTTCCAGATTCCATGCATTTCAGAATGGTTCAGTATCGTGGACCACTGTCAGGCTTTCTTCTCAGTGCTATTACATGAAGTTATCCAGTTCCTATTTTCCTTCATTTTTCAACAGAGGGTTTTGGCATGATACCGAGTTCCACAAGGGTATTCAGAGAGTTCTTCCATTCTCAACCAGATCTGTAAAAACAATTTGGAGTCACTACAGATGTCCTACACTTCAGTTTTCGTGCAGTGCATTGATGACATACTTGTGGCATCAGAGACATGAGAAGCTTGCAAACAAGATACAATTGCATTGTTGAATCACATGGCTGAGCATGGACACAAAGGGGCATATTTACAAGGAGCTTGCTCCGCCATTGCATCATTTATTTTTACACACCAGCGGCCCTTTCTTTTCTCCATATTTACAAGCTTATAAATCTAGTCAGATACGTCACTTTTCGTTGGCCTGCATTGGTTTTTACCTTTGTCTGAATCAACTGTGTTGCGCTAAAATTTATATATGCAAGGTAGGCGTTCCCACGTGAAACCCCACGTAAAACTGACGCGGTGGCATTTATGACTTTTTGGAAAAGTGAATTATCATCAGGAAGCTGTGCTTGCAATGCTTCAAAATCCGTATGCCTCTAAAAACCAGGCATAGGAATGGCGCATTGGCTGTGGCATAGGAATCTGGCCAGCTGAAGTCAATTCCAACAATGTAATCTGCAAGGAATTCACGTCCCCTCAACAGTTAAGTGCACACATACAGCAGGTAACACAGTAAATGTCACATTACACAACATTAATGACTTGTATCCACACATATAGTAGTCTCACACAATATGCCACACATACGTAGGTATTGTGGTACATAGAAATACACTATTCCCACTTATATGCAAGACATACAGGACCAATGTAATATAGTCCAAGGTGAGTTTTTCACCTGGTCCCCATAAAGTAGGCTACTTTCGTCAGTCAATACTGACGCATGGCCTCTGTTTTAGTGATGCATTGCAGTAGTTGCGTTAGTCTTATGTCCAACTATAGCAATGCACTACTTTTGGGCCAATGCCTTGTGGCATCCTTCCCACAGATCCGTCAGTATTTCTGATTCATCCTTGGGTCCTTGCGCCATGCAGCCCCGTATTGTAAATACAGCACATCCATGGCATCGTAGGGATGTTTGCCGCAGGCGCAAGTAAATTTGACGCATCAATGCGTTACCGCGGCGATGCGTCATTTCTTGTAATAAGGCCCAAAGTGTCTCCAGGTAAACTGCAATACGGTCAGAAAGAAGTCCAATACCTGGAGCATATCACTGAGAAAGGAGCGTGGAAGGTGTCCCCTGAGAGAGTAGAAGCAATTCTGCAGATTATTCCACTACAAACAAAGAGAGAAGTCAGAATGTTTTTGGGAATGGTTGGCTACTGCAGGTAGTGGATACCTAACTTTTCCCTAGTGGCTATGCCTTTACTGAGGTTGACACACAAAGATGTGCCTGATCAGCTTCCATGGGACAAAGATTGCTTGAAAGCTTTCCTAGAGCTGAGAGAAAGTCTTTGTTGTGCCCCGGCACTGGGAATGCCAGATTACAGTTAGATGTTTACATTGTTTTGCAGTGTGAGAGGGCTGCACTCTCTCAGTGCTTACTCAAATGCAAGAAGACCTGTTGCTTATTTTTTGACTACCCTTGACCCTGTAGCGGCAGGACTGCCTGGCTGAGTTAAAGCGGTCACAGCCTTTGGTGTCTGTATTGAGAGGAGTGAGAACATAGTGATGGGACATCCTTTCACTGTAATGGTTCCTCACTCCGTTGAGATATTACTCACCAGAACGAAAACCCAGTACATGACTGACAATAGGCTCACTAAGTATGAGCAGCAAATCCTGGCATCGGAGAATGAGATTTTAAAGCGATGCCAAATTCTGAATCCCTCAACACTTCTACCCATCAACCAAATTGTGATGAAGTTGAACATCATTGTCTAGCTGGCACAGACTTATGCACCAACCCGCCAACATTAAACCTCAGCACAAGTTGCAGAATTAATTGATAGTGACTATATTTACAGATAGTCAGTATAGCTATGGTGTTTTCCTTGACTTTAGACAGTTATGGTCGCAAAGACGTTTCATGACCTCATCGGAATTCCCATCCGAAACGGGGAACATGTAAAAAATGTGCTCACAGCACTACAGTTGCCAACAGAGGTTGCAGTGGTTGAATGTGCATCTAGGCAAAGTGGCAATGGTTACATTGCAGTTGAAAACAGAAATGCTGATGAAGGTGCACAGTAGTGTGCACTAGTGGCCTGCACATTTAGTGGAGCTTACACAGGTGAATCTGAGGAGGTCACTGTGTTTTAAATATTGTTGTCAGTAACTGACAAATGAGAAGAACTGAAAAGATTGCAGTAAAATGTTACAAAAGCAGAACAGCAGAGCTGGGTCAGAGGAGGTTGTGAGAAAAAAGCAAATGACATCTGGATGTCAGCTGATGAAAGATCAGCTTTGCCTGACAGTTTTTTGCTCCCAATGACACATTTCCTTGGCTCAACACACTTAGGGAGAGATGCAATGGTGAGGCTATTCAGACAAAATTTGTTTAACCCCAGATTCAGTATGCATGTAGAGGAATTGTTCCATCGTTGTGTGATATGCCAACAAATGAATGTAGGGAAAAGAACACCAGTAACACTGAGTCACATAGGTAGATCAGGTGGTCCTTTCAACAGGATGCAAATGGACTTTATAGAGATGGCTGTTTGTAATGGGTTGAGATACTTCCTGGCTATAGTATGCATTTTCTCTTGATGGGTGGAAGCCTACCCAACATGGAGGAATGACTGTCTCACTGTAGCTAAATTACTGTTGCAAGAGTTAACACCAAGGTATGGATTGCCTGCTTTTCTGGAGTCAGATCATGGAACTCATTTCAATAATGAGGTCCTGAGGATGCTTTGTACAGCATTACAAATTGCGCAGAGATTGCACTTTAGTTATCGACCTTAAGCCTCTGGCATAGTTGAACAGCTCTTTGCAACCATAAACTCTAGATTAACAAAAGTGTGTGCTTCCACATCGCTGAAATGGTCAGATGCTTTACCATTGGTGTTGATGAGTCTCCAAAGTATATCCGACAGAAACATTGGGTTATCCCCTCATGAGCTCTTGATGGGGTGTGCTGTAAGACGGCCTGCTATACCTGCAAATGCACTTTCGAACATCACAGATGATTTGATCCTCCATTACTGCAAAGGATTGGCTGACGTAGTATGCTCTGTCTGGCACTAGGTTGGAGCTGCCACTCTAAACCCGCATAAAATACAGTGCCATGGCCTCAGTTCTGGAGACTGGAAGTCAAAAGGCACGTTCGGAAGACTTGTTTGGAACTAAGATGGAAAGGCCCCTTCCAGGTGATTTTATTCACGAACACTACTGTTAAGTGTGCCGGAGTACTAAACTGGGTGCATGTTTCGCACCCCCAAAGATTAAGGAATCCATATGAAGAAACAGTGTTCTTTGAGCCTGAACGGAAAGCACTGGTGACTGTAACACCACAAGCTGATCGACTGCAAGGAGCAGTATCACATAGATCACAGCAGCGAGGAGAAGAAAGGGGTGAAGAGCTACAGCTAATAACACCGATACAAGTTCCTGGGATACCACAAAGTGGCACTGAAGTCTCTGACAGAGAAGAACAGACTAGACCTCAACTTGAGAAAGCAGGTGAGATAGCACCAGAATAAACCAAAGATCCGGGTGAAGGAACAAGCATTAAACCAAGAAGAATCACCCGTAATGCTGAGTGGCCACAAAACTATGGTCAAAGGAAACTGAGAACAAGTGTGTCAGGTGATCGAGTACTACCAACTATCACCGAAGAAAGAAAGGCAAGTTGTTCACATGACACAGAGGAAGATCAACAAAGACTGAGAAGACCAAAGAGAGCGAGAGTGCCTTATTGAAGGTATTATGCACCTGAATAGCCATACTACATACATCAGGAACTGAATTTGTCAGTGGATAAAATGTGTGATCTGAGATCTCTTTGAACCCCCCTGACGTCACTCTAAGAACAAACAAGCATTGGTAAATGCATTAGGTTTCGCCTATGTGATTAATAATAAGCTGTTTTGTGTTGTAAGTTGTAGCTTGCTGAGTAGTTATAAAATATAGGTTACATAAAGTCTGTTAAAGTGTTATGACTTGTTTATGTACAAAAAGGCAATATATTGTACTGTTACAAGTGGTATCGTGCTGGTACGTAATAGCAACATTTTGAAAAAAAAGAAATGAAAGAGGGAAATAATAGAATTAGTTGATGTAATAGCAACATTATGTGTTCAGAGGAGTTCTGACAACTTTTGGGCCCAGTGCCACTGCATCTGCTGCACTGCTGAAATCATGACCCTAGTACCTGCAAGGTAACTGCACTTGTGACTGCTTATTTAGTAGTTAAATATAGCAATATTTGGTGTTTGGAGGAGTTCTGACAGCTTTTGGCCTTGGTGCCACTGCACCAGCAGCACAATTAAAAGCATGGCCCTAGTGCCTGGTGGATAACTGTACTTGTGACTACCTGTTTAGTAGCAACATTTAGCAATATCCTGCGTTTAGTGGGGTCCCTTAAGCTTTTGGCCCCGGTGCCACTCCATGAGGAATAGGGTCAAGACTTGTGTTTGCTTTGTTCACCCTAAGTTGGCAGAGTATGCCCAGACGTGGGTGCCTTGCTCACTTTGCCACTGGATTCAAGCTAGCCTGGCTGATGAGGGGTGTTACCCTGAAACCGGTCCCAGGATGCTTGTTTCCGGTCCAGGTAAGACCTGGCTTGGCAGTTCATGCTGGACTATTCCCATGAGGAAAAGGGTCAAGACTGAGCTCCGTCCTTCATCTCCTTGTGTTTGCACTGCACCTGCCGCACCATTCAAATCAAACTCCTTGTGACTGCAAGAGAACCGCAATTGTGTCTGCCTGTATAGTAGTAAACTTTAGCAATATTAGGGGTTTAGAGCAGTTCTGACAACGTTTGAGCCCAGTGCCACTGTTCTTGCTTCACCATTCAAATCATGACCCTGTTGTCTGCAAGGTAACTGCACTTGTGACTGCCTGTTTAGTAGTAAAATATAGCAATATTAGATGTTTAGTGGGGTGCCTAGAGGTTTTGGTCCTGGTGCTGCTGCACCTGCTGCACCATTAAATCATGACTCTATTGACTGCTAGATAGCTACACTTGTGACTGTCTTGTTTAGTAGTAACATTTAGCAATATCTGGGTTTAGTGGGCTCCCTAGAGCTTTTGGCCACAGTGCCCCTGCACCTGCTGTACCATTCAAATCAAGTCCCTTTTAATTGCAAGGTAACTGCAATTGTGACTGCCTGTTCAGTAGTCAGATATAGCAATATTATGTGTTTAGAGGAGTTCTTTTGGGCCCGGTGCTACTGCACCTGTTGCACCATTCAAATCATGACCGTGTTGGCTACAAGGTAACTGCACTTGTGGTTGCCTGTTTAGGAATAAAATATAACAATATTAGGTATTTAGTGGGGTTCCTGGAGCTTTTGGTCCTGGTGCCACTGCACCTGCTGCACTATTTAAATTATGACCCTAGTGCTTGCTAGATAACTGCACTTATGACTGCCTGTTTAGTTGTAAACTATAACAATATTAGGTGTTTAGAAGAGTTCTGACAACTTTTGGGCCCGGAGCCACTGCACCTGTTGCACCATTCAAATAATGACCCTGTTGCCTCCAAGATAACTGCACTTGTGACTGCCTTGTCACTGTAAGACTCTAATAATGTTTTATAGAGAATTCATTGAGAGGAGTACTTATTGCTTTATCGATTGTATAACCAGATACTGCTCACCCATGGGGTTGCCCTGTCTTTATTATATTACCCAGTTTAATGACACTAACTTTATTGCTCTTGGAAGAATGGAAGGCTGAGGTGGTCTTGAGAGATTGCTGCTCATTACCTGGAGATTTCCACATATATTATTGGTAAGCTCTCAACTCACTAGACTATTCTGCTGTCTTAGAGCCCTGGGGGCTAAAAGATTGAGAGTCACGGTGTATAATATATGGGAGATAGGTGCTCTGCAGATCATAGCATGCTGTAAACCCCTTGATCCCATGTAGGTGTAGGGCAGTGGTTCCCAAACTTTTTCGACCTGTGGCTCCCTTGAACTAATTGGCAGTTGGCCGTGGCTCCCCATCATGTCACTTTTTTTTTACCGGTGGGGGGATGTAAGCCCGACCTTTGGAGTACTTCCAGTTTTCTCCCTGAAATGAATTGGGATGAAGCCGATGAAGGTATTATAATTATATTTGTAACAAAATTAAAATATAACAGTCGTTTAATAAAAACTATAATTGGTTAAGTGAGAAATGATACAAAGCTCTCGCTTACTATGAGTTGTGAGATAATACTCATCATGATGTAAAAAAGACAAACTACAAGCCCCAGAATGCACTACCTTAAACGCTAAAAAGAGCCAAAGAGCAGCCGTATGCATGCCTGTTCTGTGCATTAAAGGAAGCTTGCATTGTTGCAACCCCTGCTGTATCTGTTCATGGTCAGTTAATGATGCTTTGAGAAACTTTCAATTATGAAAAAGCTAAAGCGTCTTCTATTCCCTCATCCTTTTCGTTTCTCAACCTCTTGTTTCTGCCTTTCCTTTTCAGACATTCTTTTTCTCCCTTTCTCTGCCTTTATGTCCTGCTTTCCTTCTCTTCCCCTTTGATTCTTTTTTATTAAAATTAGATGCTGCCACGCGGTGTCATTCACATCCTGCATTATACAAACCGCCCAACTATTTTGTGCCCACCATGACCTCTGAATCAGCAGCTGTCAGACAGGGTCTGTGACCCTCCTACTGGTGACGTCAGTCCTGGCTTACATTTCTCTCATCTTCTATGTTTCATCTGGATCAGTTGTTCAAAGCTCATTCATTACTCGAGGATGTCTAGCGATGGCTGCCCGCTTACAACAACTCATCTCCCATTGGGCCACCTGGTTCCTGTCCTAGACTTTTCTTTCACTTACCAGTACAATCTGTTGCTTTAGTCAAGTTGGATCAATTGTTGGAAAACCATTTCTTTTCCCAGATTCTTTTAAAGCCCTAATGAAATAGAGTCAGCTAAGTGTTTTATTGAAGTATCGTTGTCTCTTAAATGCCATTTCTTTCTTTCCTGTTTTAGGTTGCCGGTCTTTCTCCAGAAGGTATTTTGGGTGATGCTGTGTGAGGTCGTTGGCAATTCTCCAGGCTGTGCTTTATAGAGCGTGGGGCAAATGGCAGAGTGTCCGCTTTAGAGAGCATCTCTGTTTGGCAGGATGGAGCGAGCAAACATGATTAATTATCATACCGGTGGCATTTGTAACACCCCTGTGTGTAATTTAAATAAGCTTTGCTTGCTGCCTTCAGGCTGACGGTAGGGTAGGGTAGGGCGTAAATAGACGCATCATTTTTTAATTGTTTACATTCGCACATGATTACAAGCTTCCTCGGCACAAGCTCTTTCCCACATCGTGCGCGGCGCCCCTGGCTACTCCTAACGGCGCACCAGGGAGCCGCGGCGCACAGTTTGGGAACCACCGGTGTAGGGGGTCACAAGAACAAAATGAGTTTTGAGATCTGGTAAGATTAGTGGGAAAAGGTGACCATATGACCATAACCAACTTTTTGGCTCTGACCAGCTGAGGGGCAAGTGCACATAAGGCAATGATTCGAGCTCCCTTTTGGCATAAGCTACACAATGATATAACAACAATGTATGTACAATATCTAGGGATCCGACTATGTTATATTCATTACCCCCCCTTTTTTCTTCCCCCCTCCCTTCCAACAATTTTAGGTTCAGCTTGCTCACCTGTTATATGTCCTGAAGATGCTCTCGAATAATTGAGATCGAAACGCCGCCGACCCCCTACAACATGAACTCCTCTCACTCTGTAAAAATTTTTTGAGGAGTCTCTACATGTGTTCAATGCGATGTCTGTATTTTAATATCACCATCACCTTTCACGTCACGCTTATTTTCACTTATTGTGTGAGCACCTGAATACTATTGTTTTAGAAATAAATATCTGTCATAAACTGATCTACATGTCCCTTTGTACATTGTTCATCGCTCCCTAGAGGAATTCACTTCCTATTCTCAAACATAGTGCCCCCCACAGGGTCACTTTTTGTGTGGACCTTTTGGCCACACCAGAACCATTGTTTTTCTAAAACACTTCACCACCCCAGGTTCACGTATTGGGGTACCCTTGTTTCTCTCTATACTCCAAACATCAGATAGCATAGATATTTATTAAGCACACTGATGCCACTTGTGGTATTAGCCAATAATTGAAAAATGTCAAAATATTCATCTCCTTTTCATACTATAGCATCTGATCCTGAATCAGCGAAACAAAAAACAGCAGGAAAGTGCTGAGAGAGAAACCATGTGGATGTTTGAGGGTTTGCTTGAGGAAGGCAAGCCCTCAGCAATGGTGGTGGTAATACAAGTTTCTCTAAGCTGAAGTAGTTCACAGTACATGTAAACATGTATAATACTGAGAAAATATTTACTGAAGAACAAAACATATGTTTGGGAGGCTCAGTGGGAAATCAGACAGTTTGCAGAACTTCCCAGGATCTGGACATAACCTCTAGTTTTTAGTGAGTTTATTCTGACATACATCTGAAATGTTGGGAGGCGCAAATATATGACACATATAAACTGTATCTTACTAACAAAGTTGAATTTGGTATGTTTCATATCTGTATATATGAAACCTTGCATAGAGTTGCAGCCTGATTCCCCAGTCTCTGGGGCATTTCTCAGTGCCTTAAAGATAATCTGCAACTGCAGTGGCAACTAATGCATTCTCTAAAACAATGGTGAGATTTGTTTCCATATTAGGGTCCGGTTTTGCAGCAAATCCCTCCATACGCAAAGGTCAATTTTCTTGAAATGAATCCCCATCACCATTTAAGTTGAAGACAACAGCACATGGTTTAACTAAGGTTTGAAGAAATACTTATTTCGGGTAATCTATGGCCCAAAGTCTCTTTACATACCCTGAAGATTTGTAATATAGATCCCCACCACCAATTGTGATTTGTTGGTAGCTATTTAGATAGTACAATTGGTGAAGGATTTCTGGCTTGACTCATGCTTTAATACAATGCACTGCAACTTGAACCTAGAAACTGTGGTGCTAATTTACAAGCTCCTTGCGATGAGGGTGCGTTACTTTTAACATGGGAAAAAGTGATGCACTGGCGGAACAAGGGGCTTGTAAATAAGCCCCTGTGTCTTCATAATAGATTAAAGGTTGCATTATGAGTTTGGAAAAGCAGTAACTCCTAGGAGCAGGTCCACCCAATCACAGGTACCCCGTGGTTTCCGCACCTGAGACTACTTGGTGCAGAAGCACCGTTCACAGTGTTACTGGGTGTGAATTCTCACCTGGTAAAACCACCTGGATCTGATGTCTGACGCATAAAGAAGAGCCTCAGCTAGGCCTCCACCCGACCCACTGCCATAGCACATTGGGATCATGCAGCACTCCCTCCAGTCACAACAGGGCAAACTCTGAATTGACCCTCCTGCCCAAAGCAGGATGTAAATGTCACCAGAAACGTCCCCAGAATTAGGGCTATCCCCATTCAAAAGGTTCAGGCAATTACAGACCGACATGTTATTCCCCATTTCGGAGGTATTATCTAGCAATGGCTGGATGTTGACAGTGAGATACAGTATGGAATAGCTAATCTTGGGCCCATATCTCCCCATCATCAGTCCACCATACTTGTAATTAGGTCCTTAGCTAGACAGTAGGAATCATTAATAGGTTAAAAGACAAACTGAGCCATTGTATAGGTGTTTATTTGCACAAATTTCACTGTAAAATGTAGGGTCAGAGTCATAGAAATTCAAATTGACCACACATAGTGATTTGAACACAATCCTCTTTGCTATTGGTTCCAATTTGATTGTTTCAAAATTGGTTTGGTGTGGTTAATTTTCCTACATTTTTTTAATTAAGTAGAAGATCAAGGATACCAATATCAGAACAGTGTACCACTTCGATAACATGTAAAGTATTCTTCAACCATAGATTGTTTGCCTGGTCCGTTGTTCCATGGTACACTAAAACAAAAAATGTAATTCTCAGCAACTATATTATATTAATGATGCTTCAAATTCCTATCCTTCGACCCAAATCCTCTACCCAACCTCTCAGTGTTTGTAGACACTGTATCATACCACCAGCACAGCTTTATCATACCAAAGATGCCACTGCAGTGGATTTCCTAACTTCGTTCAAGAATACCTGCACTGCCTCTGTCCGAACGTATACATCGGTCTTGTCATGCCTCATCACCTTCAGGTGAGGCAGAAAGCATAGGGAAGATGTGATACCTGGCATCAGCAGTTCTTCAGTCACAGACTCCTCCCATTTAACTAGGACTATTAAGCTTAGATTTGTGAATGGGAAGATCCTATTAACCGCAACCTGTAAGGCTGATTCAAACACTACTGTGGTTTTGAGGATGGCTGCTGGTAAATAGGAGTAACTGAGAACCACAAGTATGGCTCTGCTGCTGTTCCTTTTCAAGCACCCCGTGTGTCCAGAAGAAAGTCAGTAGGTTATTTTGATCAGTTCTCTGTAGTGTGCCCAGGAGGAGATGTGATCCAATAAAGATGATTCCATTGCCTCAGTCAGTTATGCTTTGAGTACCAGCGTAGGGAACCCCAGCACTCTAACATAAGCCATTTACCTTTGATTAATGTAGTTCTTCCTTACAGTGCCAACAGAGCCCTGTGCACTCCACTTCTAAACTCCATATGGGCCTCTGAATCCAACTTCAATGGCCCATTCTTTCCACCATTTGTTGCAGACAAAAGCCCTTCACTGAGTATGCCAGCTTTTTTACTTATTTCGCTGAAGTCTTCAGTCTACACTCGACCACGACCAAGACTTCTCAACCTTATCAAGTTTCCTGAAGAAAGTGTCTAGGGCAGCCAGCATGCCTTTTGAACCCACCACCTTATTACTCACCATTGGTTCAGCAACATTCTCCTCCCCAGCACCATTCTTCTTTTTCTTTTTAGAATGTTTTTAATACATGATTTAGTTCATGCTCAGTCACACCACTATGAAAAAGCGTCTGTCACCCAATCCGGTCATGTTGACTCAGCCACCTACTGAGAGGGAACTTGCTCTAACCAATGGGGGCAAAGAGAGGTCAGCATGCTCTACTCTAGAGGGCCACTTCCAGTTTAGGATGGTGCTGTTTGAACTCAAGACTGCCCCTGCCACCTTCCAGAGCCAAGTCCTAGCTGGGATTGAGGCCTTTAGGCTGCTTACATGGATGACATAGCACTCTACAATAGCAGCTGGGAGCACCACCTGTTTCACCTCCAGGAAGTGCTCCAGGCTCTGCAACAAGCATGCCAGACTATCATGGCCAGCAAGTGCCAGATAGGGCAGGGTTCTGTGGTGAACATGAGACACCTTATTGACAGCGGGAAGGTGCAGCTCCTTCAGGCCAAAATAGAGACTACCCTGGCCTGGGAGCCCCCAAAAACTCAAACAGAAGTGAGGGCCTTCCTGGGCCTCACTGGATATTACAGGAGGTTTGTTAAGGAATATGGCACCATTGGTGCCCCCTTAACTGAGCTGACTTCCAAGAAGCAGCCCAAGAAGGTTATCTGGATAGAGACCTGTCAGAAAGTCTTTGACAACCTCAAACAGGCCATGTGTATAGCACCTGTACTCAAGCTCCCTGACTTTTTCCAGGAATTCATTGTAGAAACTGCTGTCTCAGAGAATGGTGTAGGGACTGTGTTATCATAGTTAAACAAGGAGGGCCTAGACCAACTTGTAGCCTTCATCAGAAGGAGGTTACTTTCCAAGGAACAGAAGTGGAGTGCTATTGTAAGGGAAGCATTTGCTGTGGTCTGTGCACTGAAGAAGCAGAGACCTTTCTTGTTTGGTACTCACATCCGGGTTCAGACAGACCACAGGCCTGATGGTCCATCGCCCTATAGGGAATGGACTTTATGGTGGAGCACCATCCTGGATCAGACAACTCCATTGCTGATGATCTGTCTAGGTTCCTCCGCCTTGGTGATGAGAACTCCCAGGAGGTTGACACATGTTAGACCTGCCAGCCTTAGGGTGGTCTTCCCCCAAATGTTTTGCCATAAACCCCTCGTGTTTTGCTGAATTCATTTTTGTTGGCCATAGGGCTCTAGCTCTGGTTAGCAGTGGTAAAGTGCAGAAAGTGTTTGTGCTCTTTCCCAAAAACATGGAAAAAGTGGCCTATAACTAATTTGCACATTTTATTTACTTATAAGCCACTAGTAAATGGTACTACGCACACCCAGGGTCTGTAAATTAAATGCTACTAATCGACCCACAGCACTCATTGTGCCACACTAAAGTAGCAATTTAAAACATGTCTCAAGCCTGTAGTGCAGTTTTAAACTGCCATTTCAACCTGGAAAAATAAACCTTTTGCCAGACCTAAACCTTTCCTATTAACACATATAAGTCACCTCTATGGTAGGCCCTAAGGCAGAGTGCAAGGTATTTAAAAAGTAGGAGATGTGGGTTTAGGTTTTACATGTCCTTATAGTGAAAAATCCCTAAAGTAATTTTTATGAGGTAGGGAAATTATGTTTACACTCAAATGAAATGTAATTTAAAATCTTCTTTAATGGTAAGGTTGGATTATAAATCTCAATTATGAAAATAACACTTTTGGGAAGTTGGCATTTTCTGTGCCTAAACCAGCGTGCCTTACTACCAGTCTACTGGGTCACATGACTGTGAATGGCTCTCCTGCTGTGGGATGTGTATTCCTCCCAGACATGGGAACAAAAGGGACATAGTTGTGACAGGATGGGCCTATCTGGCAGGATGGCTGGGATGAGTTGTGACCAGCTCTAAATTACACTTCAAAAGACCTCCCTGCAGCTCACACAAAGGACGTGACGCAAGCCGTTTGTCACCTTAGACATTTGGGAGCCAAAGCTAGGAAGGGCAGTGGAGTAGGCCAGGCGCAGCCTCCTACAGAAAGACATGGCACTGGGGATAAAAAGGTGTCACTCTCAGACCCCGAAATCAGATCACTTATGGACCTGTAAATGACTCAAAAGAAGGACTATCTTGCTGCCCTTATGCTGGAATTACTGCCTTGCTGCTTGGGAAAGACTGGAATTGCTCTTTGAACCAAGAACCACCAGCTCCAGAGATTCTGCACCCTGCCTGCCTGCTGCTGATGGTTACTGCTGGAGTGAGTCCTAGCCCTCAAGTGATGCCCCCACCAGTTCCTGTACCCTTTGTGTGGTGCTAAAGTGACCATTTCCTACCAAAACCTGGGACTTAAAACGTTTTCCAGCAAAAACTGCTCTTAGAACCGACAGGAGACCAGGACCTACCTGCACACAGATCTGAAAAAGGTGCATTGCCAGTGGGATTGACTTTACCACAGCTACCACTATGTTCTTCTCCGCAGCAGCAAATCCTCTTCAGCTGGACCTCTCAATGAGGGTATCCAGCCCCATGAAGCCCTCTTTGGCTATACCTCTAGCCTCGTCCTGCTGGAGGAATCTAGCTCCAGAAAAACGTCTAAGTCCAAAGGTAGAAATCTTCACCTACCTCGATGACGAGTAGCACCCCATCGACAATAACAATATCCTAGGCATGAATTCCTGACTTCTCCCACTCTGAGCTTTCCCCACCCTGGTCAACGGCTTTACTGAGATCTCGTCCAGTAGCTCCCTGTCGTCCACAAGACGTCCTCAGATACATCCTGGTACCTTGCCACGCTGAGACTCTAAGAACGTTTTCGAAATTTCTTTTAAGTCTGATGGTAAGCCGAGACCGGGCTCAATCCACCCCTTGTGACTTCATCGCAGCTGGCCTTAACTTTTGACTTTAATCCAGTCTTGCAAGACCAGATACACTTTGTTCTTCTTGGCGCTAAATTTCACAAAAAAGTTTAAAAATCCATAACTCCGTTTCCACTAATTGGATTTTGTTTATTTGGTACCATTTTATTTATTGAAATTTACTCTATTTTGCTAAATTGATTTGGGATTTTTCTTGTGTTGTGTTTTCACATTATTACTCTTTGTGTGCTGTATAAATACTTTACACATACCCTCTGGGTTAAGCCAGACTGCTTTTGTTCCAAGCTACCAGAGGGTTAAGCACAAGTTAATTTACTGACTTTTTGTGGTTCGCCCTGTAAAGGATTGTGTTTAGTTCCACCCCTCTCAACTAATAACCTAATTTCTTACAACCCTGATGCCAAAAAAACGGTGCTGCTCAGGCCCTCCAAGTGCTGTAACACACACCTTGTTCACCCCTCTGTAAAGCAAGGCCTGGGGTCTAAAGAGCCTCCATAGGGCAGCCAGACCTAACTCCCAATCTTGTTATAGCATTTGGGGGCCCTTGATCATAGTAAATGGAAATTTAGGATCACCTGAGTAGTTGTTTTCATCTGTTATTGTCCAGTCATGCTGCAGACTGCTTTTGCTTGATTGAACCTCTGGATGCCTAGGTATTTTTCTGATATGGCCACATGAAGGTGATGAAATAGCCATGTGACGTGGGAGCAGGGACAAGACTTTTGCAAGCAGTACAAGTCATAGCAATAATTGAAGGAGATCATGAGTGAAAAATGTTTTACATAGTCAAAAAACAACACCAAAGAATGCAAATTGTCTGAACTAGCACTTTAAAATCTTGAGTTCAGTGACACTCACTAAGTATAGGGAAAGGATGAAAATTGGTTTTGATAAAGAAAGTTATTTAAACAAAATTAAAAATTTAAAGTTGATGTTAGTTGCTTGAAAAAACTACAAAGGGGGTGACAAAAGTATTATTGTAATGCTATCAAAAATGTGCATCACTGTCTTCACTCAAAGAGGATGTTACATTTTGAAATAGAAGCTTCACCCAGGACCAGGTGCTATGGGATGCTATGAGGAAGAACAAGAAGGGTAAAAAGTGTAGTAGCGCACACATAATAGACTTTTCAATTTGTGGGAGGAAACTGACATGTGATACATCCTCTAATCTTCTTGCATGTCTTCACTTACATCCTCTTTGAATAATTGCTAGTGAGTGTGGGACAAGGCGTGCTCTATATGAAAATCACAAGTGAAATAAAAATATAAAGTGCAATACATATGGATTAGCGAGGCAAGTAAAGATTCAAAAGTTACCCACCTGACGCTAGAATTATAAGAAGATTCCCACCTGGTGCCAAGCAATTTCTGAAGTAGTTTATAGTTTTCTTGACATCTTTCACATAATAAAGCACCTAAAAATAATAATTCAGATATATTAAGAAAAAAGTGCTAAGAACTGTGCTAAGAATATTACCCAATTAACAAAATGCTTTCGAAATGTATATTTTTTCCCACTAAAAAGTTCTGAACAAGGAATGTCTATGAGATGTTTACAATAGCAGTTTCACTTAGATATGACTTTGTCGCAATCATCAATTTTCTGTTTTGGCTCAATGCAATATATAAGTAATTGTCTGTTATTATCTTTCTTACTCCGGAAGAATTGTAGGTTCCGAATGTGTTTACCTTAATTTCTCCTATTTGATGCGCATGAGGTGAGGCTGTGAGTGGGGTACCGGTAAAAAATGTCAGGAAGTTGCTCTACACAATTAGAGACCACAATTCTTTTGGTGCTGGATGAGAACTTATCCAGAATTCCTTACATTGGTGGGGAGCAACATAATATTCCTATTGACCTCCGGTTGGAGAAGCGTATTCTCAGTGGGGATCAGACAATACTCTAGATATATGATATATCCAAGAGTTACATACTATACCAATGTACTTAGGGACTCAGAGTAATTTCTAGTTGGCCTATTAACATTTCACCTGTTTAACATATTAAAACCATTCCCACGCAGAATGAGTTTAGGACTGCAGTTTGGATTCCAAATATACCACCTTTGCTGGCCTAATAAATTACCTCTTGCTTCCATAGGGGCAGAGCTGCATGTCATTGCCAAGTAAGTTATAGGATCTAGTAAGTGGAGAACACCTACTGACCACACTGTTACTGTGTCTGATATGCAGTGCAGCACAACTCTTGGGTATGCCCTCTGAGAAGTGCTCTAAGACATTATACTATCATCTGTGACTTGACAACTACTGACCCTGCTCCACCTTATGCAACACTATTACAATAGGCCCACAAACTTCCCCAATCATGGATGAATCTTGAAAACGCTTGCCATTTCTGACATCTGTGCTTCCCTATATGGGCAATGGAGAGAAGAAACCCCAGCCAACATATCACATGAGGGGTATAGAGTCTACAAACTCCATCCCTGTGGGTTCTGTCTTGGTGCAATAGCTAACTGAGGAGCTCTGTTAATATCCCCGTAGATACATCATTCAGTGGTATTGATAAGAGAGCTGAGCATGTCACAGTAGGCCCTTGTGAAACTGTAGGAGATGGTGCTCAAGTTAATCTATGTCTGTATTTTCCATTGAGATGCACCAGTCTTGCCAGAACTCTAAACCTGCACCTGTCATTTATGTTCACTCCCTCTTTGATTTTAATTGATAATGGAGGCTTGGGCTTAAATCAGCAAGATAGATGCTGGACTCTATCAACCACATGATACATGTTTCTTGACCCAACTTCAGAACAACAAAATGCAATTTTCACTGGCATTTAACAGAAACCCATTGTAGAATGATATTTGAACATGAGTGTAGAGTCAAGCTTGCCAACACCAGCAGTGGCGTAGCTAGACCTTTTGCCACCCAACAGCTGCAGGTTAAGAGCGGGGGGGGGTGCTGGCGATTCCTGCACTCGTTTGCCGCACCACGGAGGCCACAGGTAAGAGTGGGGAGGATTTAATGGATCATCACTATATGCTTTCTTAGATCAAGGAAAAACATATAAAGACATGCCAAAGGATTGATTTAATGTTAGAACCTCAACTGTACTGGTTAGAAAGGAATTTTCTAAAGTTTTGAATGTCCAGAATGTCATGTCAATAGGCAGGGTAGGATGAGTTCATACCCTGAGAGCAGTGCAGGCACTCAAATGCTGGTAGAGGAGAAGTCCTGACTGAGCATATGGACATGATCAATAGTAGGGGCAACCTTTGCCTCTTACCAGTGACTGGTATTAGGCTAAAGTTGAATGTGTTGACCCAAATACACAGGATGGTGAGTGCTACAAGAAAGTGGCAACAAGAGTTATGCGACTAACAGAAAATGGTGGGTCAACAGTTGCTGCAGGAATGGGCAGCTTTGATTGAGCCACACTCCAAATCAGGGAGACTTCTAAGGTGGTGACTAGTCAAACTGCTGATGTGCATGATGTTGAAAGTGCAATAAAAAGGATGCTGAGAGACAGCACAATGTTTAGAGCAGCCAACAGGACAAAGATGATTATAGGGAGATCTCATTGTCATCGGTTTGTATGCTCAATAGTGAAAATGAGGGCACAGTTATTGGTCATTCTATTGTTGTAAGTATACTGACTTCCTCTGTGTCTTACTAGTAAGATCATCAGGACATTCATTGGTTATAGTGTGCAGAATGCTGAAGATGTGTCTCCAACGATTGTGCACGGTGCACTGGGTGAGAATATCAACCTGTACCCAAGCCATCTGCCACAGTGTTCCAATTGGCCAACATCTTTTTGGGCCATGGCGTCTGCCCTTGCCCTTACACTGTTTCTTTGCATGCTTCAGAGGATGGACCTAGCAAGATAACAGTGGTGTCCATAGATTATTGCTGGTAGCATGAGCAGTGGTGTATGTCTGCTAGAAGAGGCATATAGGTGCATCTGTGAGGAGGAACTGCATATATGATAGTCACACTGCCCCAGTTCAGGACTATTTGATTACTTTTTAAATTGGAATCCAAATCAGCATGTCAAAACAAAATCCCAGTAATATAATAAACTGAATCTCTCAATGATATGAGATGCAGTTCCTGAATGACTCATACTTCCGCAACATTAGAGCAACATAGTAAATCATTCAAGTTAAAATTAAGCCATACCTTCATCCATTGTTCACACCAAAATTGTGTATAATAGACAGAAGGGTCATTCTTTGGGTACCGATTTGCATAGTAGTTATGTTTCTCCTTAAAGGGGATGTCCTTAGTAAATCAAGATAAGGAGTCACTTGTTGATGGTTAATTTGTGGAGCATGAGGAAGACCTGCAGCAGGTCCTCTGCCTTTGGGGGATCTGCTTTGCTCCTACATATTCTGCTCCCGGCCCTCTCAACAGCTCTTTTGCAACCTTTTCACTCTTATTTTAAAATTATTTCTGTAAAGTGCCTGCAGAGGCACACTAATATCAGGCAGCTTGCTTCTTTCCCATTTCATGGCATCTAATGCATACTTTATTCCTGCGATCCTAGAATGCTACATTTAAAGTAAATTAGAAAGGCTGTTGCTGCATTAGTGTGTGCATGCACAGTGGTAATCATTCAAAGATGACCTCCCCACCTTCGCATGTTGTATGGCAGCCATCTTTGAAATTTTTTCTTTTGCTTTAAGAAAAAGCATTACAAGATGGCTACTATGTCTGTGTGCACACATTCGGTGCCCATCTATGGGAAAAATAGCATTGGCAAAGACGATAGGCCCCCCGGAGGGGGGGAGATGGGGATTTTTGGTTTTGCCAATGCTTGTTATTTTTCATTGACAACCATTCCAAAGTGGTCATTTGTTTCTGAAAAGAACAAATATGATCCCGTGGCGCATGACGTTTTCTTCACGTGTGTGGGGATCACTGTGTTTGTCACATGGTGTTTTCTCCCAGTGTGTGAGGTTCATTGTTATTTGTCATTTAGAAAATATACATCGGGCCTTTTTAGGAAGGTCCTCTTAGTGCCTGAATAGCAGCCTGGTGTGGTGGATAAACCCAAGTTTTGATTGACGTCAATCGTGGTTTTCCTGCTCTGAATGGGGTAGGGGAGCTACAAGCTTGGATGGGCAGGAGAACTGCAGATTTATAAGGGTTCTGTCAAACTCTCAATATCCCTGGCTTTTTTATGTTTGCTAAAGAAACTTAATTTTTAAGAATATGGCCTGTCAGCTTAATGTGTAGATCACTTTTCTTTGCCAAAACTTGATTTCTTTATTCTTGCGTTCATATACTGTGTGGATATTTATTTACCTGAATCATGTGGATAAAGTCATATTTGATTTGTTCTTTTTTATCCTCCTTTTCACTTTGATATTCTTCTACGGTCATATTATGCCAGGTGAAATGTATGTTTCCAAGATGTGATGTTTTGGAGACAAGCTCTGAAATAAAAAATATATGTGCTTTTAATGTTCTTTAATATTTTTCTTCTCTAATTCATTCTAGAAATTCATCTAACTCATTCTGTATAGTCAAGAGGTTCATAAACAAGCATTTACAATGCAATAGGTCTCGCATTTATGAGAGTTTGAGCTATTGGCATTGTAAATGACAATGCCTTTAATTTATGTGTTGTTTTTGACACAGCTAAATAAAAGGCATTGTCTTGCAAATGCGAGACCTATTGCATTGTAAATGCGTTTGGCGCCCGTGCTATAAAAAATAAATTAAAAAAGCGTTAGGAGAGAGCGTTTCCTGCCTGAAATAGCAGGCAGGGCAAAGCTATTTGAGAAAATAGTGCTCAGAGGCTGTAGTTAAAGCCTACCGAGTAACAACACAGGGTAACGGGGGTTTACTAATGGGAGTTTAGAAAATGAGAAAAGGCGGTACTAAGGAGGGACTACTAAGCCTATTGACCAATGAAAAGCCATAGTTTATAGTGGACAATGACAAAAGCCAATGTAAAATATGGGCGGAGAGTGGCGGAGCTTGAAGTCCATACCTGAATACAGCATGCATTGCAGAGCAGCGCATGCGCTGCCCAGACTCGACTTAAAGATGAATGTGTCCATCTGTAATGCAACTGGTGGTCATGTAAACCGCTCTGATACCTTGGGGTCGAGTTTGCGCTATAGAAAACTACAAAAAAAAGATGTTCATCAGAATGAATGATGACTTATTATTTGGCTAGCTGGCTCAACTGGAGAGGTATTTCCCTTTGAAGGCAGGTGGTCAGGCCATCTCCACACTCCTTGCCAGTTATTTCTATTTCACTGTGGTCAACCTGTGGCCGGTCACATTGAGTAAAAGCAGCATCTGCAATGCTTTCGGATGTATTCATTATTGGGGCCAAAACAGCTCTCACTGGTCTCGCTTGTTCATCCCACCAGCGTCTCTTTGACAGAATGCAAGTGTACACAAATTAAACCCTGTTATCTCAGTGCTGTTTTGCCTACCACACATATAACGCTTAAAGCTTCAAAAAGTTGACAACACGCCTAAAGCCAGCCGATGAAAAACAAGTATTAATAATTTTTTATCTCGTAGGTGTACATTTTAAAGATAAGCTCAAAGCTGCGCGCTGGAACTTTGCAAAATCTCCATTTAGTATTCAACTCTCCCTCCAAATTATCAGCCCAAACTGTCTAAGAGTTTCTTATAAATGAACAGAGCCAGGCCTCACAAACCGAGGCTTACAGAGCTGCAGACATTATCCTCCTGCGTGTCCAGATGTCTGCAGGTCACAGCAGGTTTTACACCTTCGAGTTATGCTGCTTTAAAAGTGAGGGGAATTACGTGCATGGAATTTGAAAAAAGCAAATGCACGAAGCAAGGAAAGGGTGCAGTAGCACAGGCTGTTACTAGGTGTCCCTGTGGGTGCAGTGTCTTATTTTAATAGAGGTCTGTTTATAACTCCACAGGGAAACCTAGCAACAGCCTGTGGTACTGCACCCTTTCCTTGCTTTGTGGATGGAGGGAGAAGCAGCTCCGAAGTTGCAAGCAAAAGAAAGTGTGGCGCTTGTTAAACGGGCGCCACACTAAGGGGCATATTCACAAGGACTTATTGCCGAGTTATTGTCACCTTAACGCATCAAAAGTGGAGATAGATTTAACGCCCCATTCACAAGCTGGTGCAAACTGCAGACATCGCCAGTATTCCCGCGATAACTGCCGCAAAATTTACCTCCACGGGTGACACCACCAACTAACCCTAATGAGATGAAGAGTAGGCGTTCCTGTGCAAAAACACACTAAAACACCACTACACCACATTCACAACGAACTGCCAGATCTGCGATGCAAACCAAAAACAGGCGATAAGCCGCGGTAGCAGCAGGGAATTAACACCTGCCTTTTGCTGGTGTTAAGCAGGACGACTACCTGCAGCATGAAAGGGAGCCCAGCCAAGAACCACATATGAAGACCCACAGATGCCATGGAGACAATGATCATGCAGCTCGGAGACCCATGAGGGCCACAACACCCACTGCCACCACCCCCAGGCCCGCCACCACCCCCAGGACCCGCCCCGCCCCCCCCACCGGACCACCACAGAGGCAGCGTACACAAAGACAGCGGACCCACCATAAACGCACCAGCCGCACAGACCCAACACCAGAGGAGGACATTGACCACTACAGGCCCAAAAGGACAACCATCCCCTGCATCCTGACCCACAGCGCCCACCGGCTGATGGTACCAACCCAGCGGACAACCAACATCCCTCCGCAGACAAAGCTGCCGGCTGTGCTGCACATGTTGGCCTCTGGTACCTTCCAACCCACAACTGCCAGAGTCGGAGGAGTCTCACAGCCAGCCCTATCCAAGTTCATCACACCTGTCCTGGATGCCATCATCAGCCTGGTACCCCAGCACCTCCACTCCACCCACTCTGCGCAGGAGCAGCTGGAGACCAAGCAAGACCTCTACGCCATAGCTGGATTCCCTCACGTGTGGGGGGCAATCGACTGCACACATGTACCCCTCGTGCCCCCTGCCGACACTGCACACAACTACCGCAACAGAAAGCACACGCATTCCATCAATGTGCAGGCAATAGTGGACCACCGGGGACTCCTCAACAATGTTGTGGCCAACTCCCCAGGCAGTGTGCATGATTCATACATCTCCCGACAGTCCATCATCAACCAGCGCTCCCAGGATGGCACCTATGGAAATGCTTTGCTCATTGGAAAGTACCAAATGAACACACCACACACCTCCACTCCACAGTCATGCAACTCACGACACTGGCAATGGGCATGCAGCAAAACTACATGCAACATGCCACACAACATGCCAACCGACCAGACACGACAACACGACTCCATTGGGAACCTGGGCTTGCCATGCACACAACCCAGCCACGGCATGGCACCAGAGCCACACAATAGCAGAATGTGAGGAGAGGCTTGGAGCAGGCATGTGCGAGAGCGGCAAGTGACTAATGAGTGAGAACCTACCCAATGCCAGGTGTGGCGTGGATGTGCCGGACAGACTTCAGTGTGCAAACCACGGAAATGGCCATGTGGACATTAACTGCTGGTGCATGGAGTGTAGTGGCCAGTGGACGCTACCATGTCCCCACAGTCTGTGGGGCAGAACGGTGAAATGTCGCTCGTTACATCTCCCCCTGTATGCGCGGGCGGAGTGGGTTGGCCCTGCGTACGCTGCGTAGGGGTGTGAATGAAAAGCCCGTCGCACTGGGCGTGGTTCTCATTCGGAATGGCCAACGTGTCTGCCAGGGCGGCGCCTCTCAGCCCGCCACAAGGCCGGCGTCGTGCGCAGCGGGGCCTGCGTCCCTGTGCGCCTGCTGCACCCCGGGCCGCTGGTCCCCAGGCCCGTCATGCCTGCCCCAGCGCACCAAGGAGGCTCCGCTCACCTGCCAACACCGGCGTGTGTCAAAGAGGGCCCACCACGTGCCAGTGCAAGCTCCAAGCCCCAGTCCCGCAACCTTTGCAGCCTCCGCAGACCATCGCTGACCTCCACGATGCTGGCCCACAGTACTCCTTTTTCATTCACATACTCCACCGGCGTACTCTTCGGCCCAGTTGTTGGCACATGTTGTACTGAGTCGTGAGTTTTGAATGGCAGTGACCCCAAGTCTGTGGCAGCCTCCACATCACTATACTCCCTCCGATCAGTGAAGCCAAAGTCTGCATCGCAAGCCTGCGACACGTGGTGCCACTAACCCTGTTCAACGCAAGCCGGCGACACTTGGATGAAGGCTCAGGCCTACACTGCGGTCCAGTAGGTCCCACATGTGGAACTGTGTCCTGAGTTTTGAATGGCAGTGACCCCAAGTCTGTGGCAGCGTCCACATCACTATACTCCCTCCGATCAGTGAAGCAAAAGTCTGCATCGCAAGCCTGCGACACGTGGTGCCACTAACCCTGTTCAACGCAAGCCAACGACACTTGGATGATGGCTCAGGCCTACACTGCGGTCCAGTAGGTCCCACATGTGGAACTGTGTCCTGAGTTTTGAATGGCAGTGACCCCAAGTCTGTGGCAGCGTCCATATCACTAAACTCCCTCCGATCAGTGAAGCAAAAGTCTGCATTGCAAGCCTGCGACACGTGATGCCACTAACCCTGTTCAACGCAAGCCGGCGACACTTGGATGAGGGCTCAGGCCTACACTGCGGTCCAGTAGGTCCCACATGTAGAACTGTGTCCTGAGTCTTGAATGGCAGCGACCTCAAGTCTGTGGCAACGTCCACATCACTTAACTCCCTCCGATCAGTGAAGCAAAAGTCTGCATCGCAAGCCTGCGACACGTGGTGCCACTAACCCTGTTCAACACAAGCCGGCGACACGTGGTGCCACTAACCCTGTTCAATGCAAGACAGCGGCACGTGGTGCCACTAACCCTGTTCAACGCAAACCGGCAACACTTGGATGAGGGCTCAGGCCTACACTGCGGTCCAGTAGGTCCCACATGTGGAACTGTGTCTTGAGTTCAGAATGGCAGTGACCAAATGTTAATTGCCGCGTTTATATCACTGAACTCCCTTCGATCAGTGTCCCAAACCCTGCATCGCAAACACACGACACGTGTCTGTGGGCCCATGCTGACGGCTGCCCCAGGCCTACACTGTGGTCCAGTAGGTCCCACATCCAGCACTTAGTCGTGATTCATGAATGGCAGAGTCCATACCAGTGAACGCATGGAGAGGAGTAAGAGGAAGATGCGGTTACGTCCGGATGAAAGCCGGATCCTCGTCACGGAGGTGACCGAACACTAGCAACAACTGACCTGGTGCCACTAACTCTGTGCGCAATGAGTCATGGGCACTTTCTGGTTGGACTTTGGTGGCATCTGAGTCCATGGCCTGGGGGTTGTCTGCATCATCATCTGGCTGGGACGGACTTGGTGTTCGACATGTGTCTGTTCCATTCATCTCCACCATGGTGACTGTTTCTGCGTGGTTCTGCCCTCTGCATCATGCCCTGGGGGTACACCTTCCACTGTCCATGGAGACACTCCGCGACAGCCCCCTTTGTCATCTACGAGAACCTGCTCTGCTCTCGTGACCCTGCCCCAGTGCACCGCAAGTCAGCGGCCCGTGGCGGTAGGCCCGTGCAGGACGCTGTGCATCCGGAGCCACTAACTCTGTGCAGCTCAAGTCATGGAGCCTTTATGGTTGAATGGTTGTGTCCTTAGCGATGTACACTGTTGTTGTTTTTTGACTGCACCAGGCACTCCATGATGGCTGGTGTACACACACCCCACACACATCCAACACAGGTGTCACTCGACATGTGAGCCTGCTAATAAACGTGGCCAGACGCACATGCCCGTAGCCATTCACACCATCTAAGCAAGTGTGTCCGTGTGGTCATTATGTCAGCATGATGGGCCCGAGCCCTGCAACATCACAGTGTGCTGTCTTCAGCGGACGATACCATGTCTCCTCAGCAGTGGTCAAGACCTTGGACATGTAGCTTCGCCCGCCCCCCCCCCTGCATGCACAAGCGGTGTGTGCTGGTCCGGCGTACATCAGGTCAGCGCCGGGGTGTGCTGATTCGGCAGGGGGATCAGGGCGTGTCTCTGGTCTGGCCTTGAGCAGGAAGTGTGGTAAGCGTGTCTCTGTGTTGGAGTGTTGTCGCCACCAGGGCCACTGTAGTCGATGTTGCAATGTAGCATGCACCCGCAGGGTGGGCCCGCAAGTTCGGGGAAATGTAGGAGCGCAAGACCGCTCGGGGTCTTGGCTCATGCATGCCAAGTGTTATGTGTATCAGTCCTGCGGCTGCATAAGTCAGATGCCTAGCCTCAATCGCAGCGCGATCACAGCCAGCCATGGACTATACACCTGTGTCCGCCCTATCCAGACAATTGGCCTACACTCACGTGGCCGCACACCCTCAACGGCCAGCTTCACGGTGTTGTTGGCATGCCGCTGGACATGCGCAGACAGGCATGACATTGGTGTGCCTTTAGGAGTGCACGTGATACAACCGCGCAGCGCACACAAGTGTGGGGGCTCGTGGGAGGGAGGAGCAGCTGTGAGGCAACATAACACACAGTGAGGCCGCTCATGTGCCAAGTGCTTGGCATACCATCCATGATTCCCTGGGTCGCAGACATCCCACCCCACCCATGTCAGGCCTCTGTACATCTCCTGTATGCAAGCAGATGGTAAAGTTACTGTAGGGATGAAAGGTCCTTTGTCTGAACTATCAGGCGGTAGCACATCTGCAGCTCCGAGCTGCGACTTGCATGTGCCCAGCACCCCCTGACAGATACGATAGCATTTGCTGGCGACTACCACACTACGCACTGCCCGACGTGAGACCAACGTGTACACATCCCACACGCAAAAGTCCTTGGTCGTAGTTAGCGTGCGTGAAGTGGCCTTCACACGTACTCCCACCCCACCCCAGGCCTGCACCCGTTGCACACAGACACTGCTCATTGCTCCGAGCTGTGCCATTTCATCCACAGGACTGGCGCGGGTCATCACAGTGCCGCTTCAAGCAGAGCCACTGACGCTATGGCAGACCATCCCAGACACATGCACAACTCCAGTCACGTGGACCGGTACCGTGCATGTCTGCTGCATGTACTGGGGGCACTGCCATTGGCAGTGCTGCGGAACAGTTACTGGCTAAGCTTCTGCCTTGCCAACGTCACCTGCATTTAGCCTGTGTTGCATTGTCGCTCGTGCATATTCGAGTGGACCATGGATGTCTGCCTCTCCAACGTAACGGTAGCTGACCTGGATTTCGACGTGTGTGTGCGCCCCCTGTTGGCCCACGACCAGGAGTGTCACCGTGATGCCGGTTTATGCATGCTTATGCATGCTGGCAACTGGACCTGGGAGATTGCACGAGTCGTCGTGTGCAGTGACCACATTGAGCCGCTCCCCTATTGGGCTTTAGTGCCAATTGGGGCCAGGGGTTGGAGTCAGCACATCTGTCCGGGACAGCTGATGGGTTACGTCGCCGACATGTTAGATGTAGTGGACAACGAGCTCATGTTGGAAATGTTGGCCTACGCTGCTGCACTCGCGTTCATGGACAAGTGACAACGTACCTGCAGCCACAACTGAATGTGACCCATTGCATGTGTCCCGGCGCCTGGTTGCATGTTGGGGATCTGGTCACATGTCCCAAGACGACAGTGGACATGGCTGCATTGGCCTGGACTCCGGATACATGCGCGGACAACCAACGCGCGTTGGCACTGACTTGTGTGGGTGATGGACTCCCCCGGGGTGGACATGGGTGCTTTCCAACGTTCCTCATTCAGACATGCTGCTGCATTGGTCTGCATGTTGTGGCACTTCTCTTGGCCGTACTGACACGCAATTGTTGATGAAGTTTCTGCAGATTCACTTGTCTCCAACTGTGATGAGTGTTGATATGTATGCAAATGTGTGTGTCAAGGCCTATCTGGGTCCCTGCCATACATGCATTGCTACCCCATCAGGGCTGTGGGTTGGTACTTGTGCATTATCATGTCCCTGTTTCGTGCTTTGCTAGATGCGTATGGCCATTTACCGGCCACAGCGGGTGCACTTGTGTCCTGTGTTCGGTTGTGCAAATGTTGCTGTTTGTACCACATTGTGTTCGATGTTGGGGTGCTCTGCTTCCTATGTGTGTGTGCTGCATTGTGTGTGAGTTGACCCTTCAGCTCTGATTTGGCTCACCCTTCTCCCTTTCAGGCAGTGTGGTTTTCACTTCTGTGCTTGTTCAGTGGTGTGATATTGCCGAGTTGTGTGACTTTTGCTCTTGGTTGGTGTTGTTACTCTTGGGCATGGTTTGTCTGCAGTTGTGCTGTGCTTAATTGTGCATGTGTGCCATTGTGCCCATCTCCCCCGTCCCCCAGTCCCTGGTCGTTCCTCTCCCTGTTGCTGTTGTGTCTGTTGATTTTGAGCAGTTTCCGGTCCCCGACTCCTGCCACCATCTCCAGACTGATGTGGTGGACACCATTTCCTCCATGTCATCCAGCTCCTGGTGTGGCGCTGGACTCCCACCTTCGGTGTGCATTGCTGCCTTCTGGTTGGTGGCGTGTTTCTGCTTGTTTGTGCGTTTCGCATCAATCCAGCTGTTCTGGTTTTCTTCAATTGTCCTCCTCCACTCTCCGGCTGCATTCACCTTGTCCACGATGGACTGCCATGTACAATGTTTTGTTGCCAATGGGGCTTGTGGGGTTGTGTACTAGCTCCGGCTGCCTCCATTGTGCTTCGCTGTTGTTTTCTGTTTGGTTTGTCTTCCTTTTTCCTGCTTTTGTTGTGCTTATTCCCGCCTGCCGTGTGTGTGTCACGGGCCTGGCACTGCTTATCGCTGCTTTCCTCATCGCGAATGGGCTCATCGCACGTTTTTTGGTGTTGGGGTTTGTGTTTTTATCTCCGTCGCGGTGGTTGTATCTCGGACATTGGCCGCGTTTTCAGCAAACTATCGTATGGTACCGCCGTGTTGTGAATTCCACGTTAACACGGGGTTATTTTCCCGCGATAGACTGCGATGTGTAAAGTTGCGTTAACATTGTTTGGGGATGTTTAGCGCACGTTCTTGTGAATATCCCCCTAAAAGTATGCATGACATGACTATGTAAGTGAAACAAAATGTAGGAATAATAAAGCAGGGAGGATGGGAGGTGGTGGTGTGGGGACGGCACTGGGTAGATTAAGTGCAGCAATGATGGGAGTGGGGGAGGGAATGAGAGGCAACAGATTGCCAGAGCTGCCAGAGCTGGCCAACTCCCCACAAAACAACTGTGGTCACCAACTTATAAAGCAGACCGTGTAACAACACAAGTAAAAGTCCAGTCATTATGGGAGGTTACAGGCAGTACCAAGGCGCGACTACTAAGCCCATTCACAAATGAAAAGCAACGATTTTGAAAGCACAGTAACAGGAGTCAATTGAAAAGATGGGCGAGGAAATGCGCGGAGCTTCTATGCCATGCTTGAATACAGCATGCCTCGCAGAGCAGCGCATGAATTGCCCAGGCTCAACTTAAAAAGGCAGCAGAGAATAGAGAAAAGAGAATGTTGGACACTGCCCTTCACCCATGTAAGGGCGCTGGCTGTGTAAACCTTCTTTTGACCACCCCTCTTCCTGGTGTCTTAGCGCACTGTAGAAGACTCTTTAAATCAGCAACAGCATACCGCATCCCAGCAATATAACATAACACAATGTAAAACCATAACACATAAAAAAAATGGCACACCATAGTATAGAACAACATAACATCTATTTCCATTATACCGTAACTCAACATACAACACTTGGCAGCTCTTACAAAAGTGGTCTGATTCTTACAAGGTGGTCAGATTCTTACAATGCTAATCTAATTGTTTTATGTTTAATATATAACATTTTATTTAAAGATCATAGATTTTTAACGATTTCAAAAACCTCTTTAGAGACACGCTTTTGCCAAACTATGGGGCATATTAGCAAGGGCGGTATCGCCGCTTTAGCGGCACTTTTTGCCGCTAAAGCGGCGATATTTTTATCACCCTATTAGCAAGCTGTCGCTAACAGCTGTTAGCGACAGCTTAATGGCGATAGCGGCCGTTTTGTTGCCGCTTTGCATGTCAGCGATAATTATCGCTAATGACATGCAAAGTAGGCGTTCCCAACTAAAAGCAACTGAAAACAGTCGCAAACACAACTTCCCCCTATTACCAATGCCCGCGAAGCGATAAAAAAAGTTGCGCTAACCGCGATTATCGCTGGAATCTAACACCTGCTAAAAACTTGACTTAACCATCTTGTCAATGGGAGGTGGATTGTAAGGTTAAGTCCTCACCTGTCTATTAGCAAGCTTTTCATTAGCGCAGTGAATTTATCGCAGGATTTCTCGCGCTATTGCTGGGTTTCGCCGCTATCGCTGGATTTTTTATCGCCTTGGAGATAAGCGTTGATAATAACGCGTTATCTCCGCGATGAAATCCAGCGATAGCCGGCGATAAAAAAAACTGCGCTAAGCGCGCTTTGCGATAATTATCGCAAATCCTTGGTAATATGCCCCTATGTACTATACCCCTTTTCGTGTTAAAAAGAACAATGTTGCAACTCCAAAACAGAGCCAGTCAGGCATGTGTTCAAATATTGGGTCCAGCCACTTATAATGAAATCTAAGAAATGAGGCAATAGAAAGCCCTGTCAAGCTAACTAACACACAACACAATACACAATACTAATGCACGCTCCCTTAAGTGTGGGGTCTCCACCCTAAAGGTACAGGAATACTGGCAATACACCTACAGTGGATGGGAATGACATTTTAATGTGAACACCCTGGAGGAGGGTATGCGGTGTGGGAGAAGAACCATTGTTAATGTCTTCTCTTTTGTATTCCAGCAGATACTGTAAAACCCCGAGGCAGTGGGAACCAGATAAAACAGTGACAATGGACAGTGTCAGAAGCACAGCTAGCCTCTAGATGAGGAAAGCAGCGAAACAGGTGATGGAGAGGGGCATAATTTAGCTGAATCATGGGTTTTTGCTAACTTTATGTAGAGCAAACCTAGCTCCAAAAGAGCTGTGGAGCGCTGTATAGAGAACATTTTATTGTAACCCGAGCATCTTGGCCACAAGGTGCTGGGGATACAAAACTGCTATCCAAGGGTATCATTAGGGGGAAGTGAGGGGAGATATAGTCAAAGAGAGAAAACTAGATAGCACCTGCATGGTTTCTTCTCTCATTAGCAATTCAAAGTGCTTGGCTGTTAAATTATTTGACCAGAATTAAATGTTTGGTGAAATAAGAAAGCCAGCTTGCACGGTCCTAAGGCGATTAGCTCAGTTGCCACTACCTGCTTCCTTCAATTGCAGAAGTGGGGGCAAAGCAGCAGTTGCAAAACCTCCACTAGAATCGGACAAAATTACAACTATTTGTTTAAAAAAAATAAAAGGGGGATGGCATTACTATAAGAAAGTTACAACAGATGACAACAAGGCCCAATGCTGGGTTTCCCCTTTAAAACCATGGTAATGGTACCTACAACTGATGTGTTTCAGTGGCTGTAAGCTACTACTACGACTCCTAGAATGCAACAGACTAAAATGAAAACTCCATATTAGACCTTAGTTTTCCAGGCTCTCTCCAAATGCCCACGCCCTGATGGGGGTCCTCGGTTCATAAAGACACTGCTTGTGTTCGTAGCTTGTACCCCAGCTGTGGTTCTGTATTTCGGACTCGGCCGAATTACCTCGAGCCTACAGCCTCCTCAGAACACTGCAGAGCAACTGAAACCAGGTGAAATGCACGACCTAAAAGTGCCACGAAGTGGCATCCGGTTATAAGTCAGAGCTACAAAATAAGTGATAACTCCATGCATTTTGGTCTCCTCTGAAAGGACTTAGAAGAGGGTTGCTGTGGTCCAGTGTTGATCACACATGCTGCATTTTTACACAGTCTTTATGAAATAACTATTCGCAATTAACTCCAAGTACCAACCCAGAGACAGTTAGAATAAAAAGAATTAGCCATTTTCAGCAGAAAGAACTGGAAGACAAAGCTTTTTAACATGCTTGAATATCGGTCTTCTAGTCGCACAGCATTTGGAAATGTATTTGCTATATCTATTCGCCCCTATCCCAAAGAGAGCAGTGTACAGCTTACTTCTTTTCTGTTTGGTTGCTTTCATTCACTAATGCTCACACCAATATGACTTTATCACACACTGACTGCAGATGAATACCCTGTGCACCGGGTCCTCAGTCATGCGGGTGAAAGCACGCAGATTCGACAGGCGAGTCTGAGGGTCCATATGTGGCCTTTCTACTGTGCCGGAGCACTTCTGGTGGTGTCGGTTTTCTGGGTATTCAACATTACAGTCAAAGACTTGGTTGGTTGAACAATGCAAAGAGACAGAACCGTACAGACTACTCTCCTAGCAAGTGCGTTTCTAGCACAATATGAGAAAGGGATGGCACAGACCTATGCAAACATGGAATGCTGTCCTCCCTGCAAGGAAGAGGAACAGATTAGGGTCTGCCTGCAAAGTAGAAGGCTGGCTGTCGGGAGTCGGCGTTGTTGTATTCAGGCACTCCCACGTGACTACGTGTGTGGGGAATGCCTGTAGCGGTATGTGTGGCGCGGTGCAAGTCTCGGATGCGCAATGCAGGCCGCAGCAATAACCACAGCACACAGCCGGTCGTTTTGCTCTGCTCGTGTGTCCACTCTGACGTAGAGCGCACGCGCACAGCTCTTTATTAACAACGTTCCGCGCTGCGTGGAACAAACCACAATTACCACGTTTGCGGGGAGGTATCGACACTCACCCCCGCTGATCATCAACAGTGGTGGAGCACTCCACCAGATATCGCAATGCGATACAACATTCCTCCAAAAAATCAAAACTTTGATAATAAACATTGCAAAGGAGATAACACTTACTCATGAATCACGAGGTAGAGACTGTCAATTACCTTTCGGGCTTCGGGGGTGAGGACTGCCTCTTGGTTTCGGAGTTGATGCCACCGGTTGTTCCTCACGGCCTCAAGGACTTTCTGCAGACAGGCGTCTTGACTGGTGGCACATCATAATTCGTCTATGGAGACTGGGATCAGACGCGATCGGTCTGAGATGTACCTCACATACTCTTCGGTCTCTTCGGCCTCATCCACCTCACTTCGCGTGGCAGCTCTGGGATGGCGGGATAGATAATCCGCCGGATTGCTGGACCCTGGTTGATACTCAATCGTGCAGTTGTATTCCTGTAACTGCAGCATCCACTTCTCTATACGAGGTGGTGGTTTGAATGCCGTTCCTTTGAACAACGGGATGAGGGGTTTATGATCAGTGGTGACCAAAAGGGTTTCCCATAAACATAAAGATGGAAATGTCGACACCCCCAGTACACCGCAATCGCTTCTTTCTCAATCTGCGAATATCGTTGTTCAGTCTCGGTCAATGACGGACTCGCAAAAGCTACCGGATCCCACTCATCTTCCTCCGTCTGTCGTTGCATGAGAACTGCTCCGAGGCCTTTTGGCCCTGCATCCACGGTGACCTGGGTCTGTAGCCGGGGATCGAAATACCTCAGTGTGGTATTGCTAGAGAGTGCATCTTTGGTATTTTGAAAGGCGGTCTGTTGCTAGGGGCCCCAGACCCATGGGACAGTTGACTTCGTCAGTTCTCTCAAAGGTGTGGTCAAAGAGGATAAGTTCCTGATGAACCGACCACAATAATTGATCATCCACAGGAAGCTGCGCATTTCGATGACATTAGTTGGAGCTGGAGCCTCCTTAATGTCTCTGACCTTTTCTGGATCAGGAGCGACTCCATCTGCTGAAAATGTGTACCCAAAGAATTGCAGCTTGCTCTGGAGAAACTCACATTTGTCTCAGTGAAGAGTTAGTCCGGAATCTTGAATCCGCGGTAGCACTTGTCTCAGGCAACTATTGTGTTCTTCAATCGATTTGGCATGGATCAGAATATCGTCACTCACATTGACGACTCCAGGGAGGTCCGCGAGAAGCTCTTTGATAGTGTTCTGAAACACTTCCGCGGCACTTGATACTCCGAAACTCAACCTTCTATAGCGCCTCAGCCCCACGTGCGTCGAGAATGTGGTGATGTATCTGAATTGTTCGTCCAACACCAGTTGATGGTATCCAGCGCGAAGGTCTAACTTCGAGAACCACCGCGCTTCACTCAATTCCCCTATGAGGTCATCAATGGTAGGAGTTGGGCGCCTCTCCCTCTTGATAGCGGTGTTGGGGATCCTCATGTCCACACAAATCCTTACTTCCCCAGGTTATTTGGGTTTTCTCGCGACTACGATAGGGGACACCCAGGGGGTTGGGCCCTTTACCTTCTCTATTATGCCTGCCTCTTCCAGCTTCCGCAACTCTTTTTCGACTAGAGGCCTCAAATGGAATGCAACTCGCCTATGTCGAAGAGCCACTGGTTGTATAGACGGGTCAATGTGTAGATGTATTTGCTTGTCTTTGAGACATCCAATCCCCTCAAATACTTTTGGAAACTCTTGAAGTATTTGATTCACCCCTTCCTGGTGGATTCCGAATGCAAACAAGACTATCCCAAGGGCTTCTGCCGACTTGCATCCTAGCACCATTCCCCTGCCTTCTTCCGTGACATAAATCACTGCGTCCACTTTGTTTTGGTCATAGGTTAGAGTGGTCTTGAATTTTCCTTTGATTGCAAGAGGCTTGGATTGTCCATAGGCAAACACCGTTATCTTAGCAGGAACCAGAGCTGGGGGATGTTTCATTTCCTTGTGAGCCTCACGGGACATGATATTGTTGGTAGCCCCAGTGTCTACTATCGCGGTTGTTACAGTATCTCCGACTAGAATCAAGCACTGTGGGGGTTTGCTCGTGGAGTTAGATGCTGACCCCACTGTGAACACCGAGTGTACCGTGTATTCTTCCTGATGGTTTTCATCCATGTCACTGCCTGTCGTCTGTGTTTCTGGAATCAGGTTCACCTGTGGCCTCGCAGTTCGTCCCCTGCTTGACCTACAGACCTTCATGAAGTGATTCATTTTCCCGAAGGCTCTGCATCTTTTCCCTTTTGCAGGACACTCTGATGGTCTGTGAGCGGGACCTCCGCAATATCCGCAGCTGCGGGTTTTCGGGCCTCGGGCTTTTGTGGGTGTTGCCCCACCACTCGTAGTAACTGTGTTTACTGGCTCCGTTTTGATTGGGACCTGTAGAGCCGCTTCCATATGCTTTGGCCTTCGACAGTTCTTTGGTTCTTCCCAGTGTCAGTATTTCTGCTAGAGGCTTCCCTGATTCCTCTAGGATGTGCTCCCTTAGCTTTGCAGATGCGCACCCCTGAATGATTTGGCCTATGATTTCCTCCTCCTCATCCCGAAATTCACACGTGGCGGCTAGTTCTTTGAGCCTTGCATGAAATATGTCTAGTGACTCCTCAGGTTGTTTCCTGGCCTGCCTGAATATGAAACGCTCATAATCACGGTTTGCCAGGGGTTCAAAATGAGCATTTAGCGCAGCAATAAGTTTGAGATGAGTCTTAGGTGTGGCCTCCATGATGGATTTGGCTATCCGGTAAACGTCCCTTCCACCAAGGTGTAATATCATCGCCCTTTTTTGGTCGTCTTCCACCTGAGTGGCCTCGAAGAACAGCTGCACTTGTTCTACCCATTCTCTCCATTTTGGGGCCTGCGTCGATGGTGCCCCCTCAACCACAAAAGGTTTCATGGCAGGTAAATGAGCCATGACTGCTGGCACCCAGGGTCACTCAACTGCTCACTGAACATGCGTGGAAAGGCACTGCAGGAAACCAGTCACACTATTTAATGCACCCTGTGCTGATCGCACACTGCGTCAGTACTCACTGCACTTTCCTTGCTGGAACCAGCCTCCAGCTCATGATCGTTGTCTCCCTTTGGAGAGGCAGCTTGTGAAGGCCAGGCTACCGCCAGACACGAGGCAGAGATCTCCAGGCCAGCCTGCAGATGCCACGCCCAGACCGACATGCGGTGCTGGGGAATGTAGGTTCCGCTGCACGAGCACTGCACGTGCGGGTGAAACCACGTGCAGCCACCTCACGGGATCCGCTGTCACCACCTTCGTCGCCAATGTTGTATTCAGGCACTCCCACGTGACTACATGTGTGGGGAATGCCTGTAGCGGTATGTGTGGCATGGCGCTTGTCTCGGATGCGCAATGCAGGCCGCAGCAATAACCACAGCACACAGCCGGTCATTTTGCTCTGCTCGGGTGTGTCCACTCTGACGTAGAGCGCATGCACACAGCTCTTTATTAACAACGTTCTGCGCTGCGCGGAACAATCCACAATTACCACGTCCGCAGGGAGGTATCGACACTCACCCCCGCTGATCATCAACAGTGGTGGAACACTCCACCAGATACCGCAACACGATTCAACAGGCCGTCTTAACACTGAGCAGTCAAGAGTGCCTGTGGCACTTGTATCAGTGAGGAGTGCCACTACTGAAGGTTATGCTAGCTGTGAAGCGCAGCAGATGTGCAGAAGCAGGGGCGTAAGACCGTGCATTCTGCCCTTGAATAGCGGTTTGCACCTGCTGCCTGAATTAGTTCAATATTTGCTGTGACCTGTCACACAGTAATGCTGCCCAAAAAGTAAAACATTCCAAGGGCTCTTAGTTTAAACTACCACCATTTGGCTAAAGTTGGTTTTATTATCCTGAAAAACACGCAGAAGCTTTCGAGCAAACGCGTACGTGCCATCTGGTGCGACACAGCATAAGATGCGGGCGGCTTGTCCCCCCCCACCAAGCTAAGCCACTGACACTACAGAAGCAAAATACCAGGGACAGAATGGCGCTCTACCTGCTGCAAATGCGTGACTGAACTCGGAGCTCTGTCTTTCATTTCCTCGCGAAGTCGTGGAAATGAAAGAAGGACGAGGGTACTTAGCTTTGTCCGAGTGCCCTCGCCCTTAAGCCGGCATTGATGCCAAACACCCAAGGAGCTGGAAGTCAGTGAATTAATCCTTTTTTAAATATCATATAACAAGCCATCTGTACCTTTGGTCCGCAAATTGAAACACCGCAATCTTTTAATTAATAAAAATGCGAGACCTATTGCATTGTAAATGGTTGTCTAAAAGCGCCCCATGAGACGCTTTCACTTTAATGGCAGCAGTGCCCCTTTCCTTAGAGGCGGCTCGTCTAAAGAAAGGGGCGTGGCCGCCATTAACGTGAAAGCGCCGCATGAAGCGCTTTTACAAACTAAAGTTAAAAAACAAACGGCCGCCATTGTCCCAGCAGCTTTGAAAGCGAAAGTGGGCGTGGCCCACTGAATGTAAGCAGAGCACGTCGTCGTGCTTAATGTAGGGAAAAATCAATAAATAAAAACAGACACCTACTGTGTACCAACAAAGTAAAGGGGCCACTAGCCATGGGAGGATACAAATGACGACATGGCCCTACTAAGGAGGGACTAAGAAGCCTCATAATGAATCATAAGACAGCATTTACAAAGGACAAATACACAAGCCAATGAAAAATAAGGGTGGGGGAGTGGGCGGGGCTTCTCTCCGTACTGAACTATCACAGCTCTTCGCAGAGCAGCGCTTGCACGCTGGCTCACACTCGACCTAAAAATGTATCATGCATCACATAGGGAAGGCTTCAACAGCAATTAGGTATTTCAGGCAGGCGCCTGACTTAATGACTTTCAGAAAACAACTTAAAACCTGGATGTTCCAGCAACAACTCTAGGTTTCTCTTTCTTTCTGTTACAACTGTTATTAGGATAGCCTACGGTCTGACTAGCACCGGGACACTCTTTTGAGTAGCCGTGCGCTCTACAAGTACCTTATAACATAACATAACAGGTGAAGGGGCGGCATACCTGAGGCTCTTCACTATAAAGTATCCACGTGCTAAAGCAGTTTAAGGGGATTAAGGTTTTCTAGTTGAGACAAGGAGAAAACAGGTTTATAATAACCCATGACTCTCTAAGCCACTGTAGGAAGCGATTAAGGATAGGTCTAAGGAAAGAAAGAGCAATGTATGAGCAGACATCAAAATAAATATAGAATTGTCATTTATCTCACACAAAGCCTTGCTTATAGAACTATTAAAACACCCCTGCTGGGTTAGGTTTACAGTGAAAACAGTTGTACTCCATAGTAAGTGCAATTGGAAACACAATGTGTATTTTGAGCCTTAATGCAGATAAAATTCTTGTAGACTGTCTACTGGTGTTGTAATCGATTAAACGTTTGAATGGCCTAGCTGGCACAAACTGACTTTGGTCCAGATCATAGTTGAGGGTAAATTAACATCCGTATGTAATCTTATCTTTGCGTAGAAATTAGAATTCTGAGATTTGCAGTAAATATTGCACCCTCACTAGTTCCCATTGGTAAATTTCAGCAGGTCAAACCAGCAAAATGTAACAGGTGAAAAATATGAGGTAAATTTCAATACCTATAGAATGTGTGCAGAAAACACAAACTCTGCATGTTTCAGAGGAAAACTCGGAATAAGAGATTAATGTATTCAGCAATTAACTCAATCCATTCTGGAATGAATGGATTTAGATTTCTCTGGTGAAGTCCAATGAAGACATCAGTTAACTTTCCTGTCCCAGCCAAAGGCTGCTTACTCATTGCTTATCATTCTGGATCTCTCACTGCAGGAATGTTTGTAATCTGCTGCCATAATAAATTAACATTCAATGTTGTGGTCCAGGAAAGGGGGGATTCCCCAATATGAATGATCAAGCCAAATAGGGGGAGATGACTTTAGAAGTGACATGTTTGGAAGGATGGAGCAAGCATATAAAAAAAATGGTTGATGTTTTCAGTCTACTGAGAGGGTTGTGAAGGTCAATGGCAACTTGTCTTGAGGCCAGCATCTGTAATATGAAGGGCTGAACTGGCTTGGTGTAGACCACAAGACTGGTGAGCTGAAGTGGCAGATGCATGTGTTCTGGGAAAAGGCACTCATAGCTACGGATGTGTGCCAGAGGGCATCACAGAAACGGTTAGACTGTGTAACTGTGAGTCGAGCTAACACAGGGCAAATATCAGCTTACTGGCTTTTTTCTTTATATTTTTCATGTGGGTGGCAGGAGTACCTGTACCATTAGGCCATACTCCCAGGTACTAGTACCGTGGTGCATACTAATCTTTAGTGCTGGCTAGACTTATTTCTTACTTGTCCAAATACCATAACTTTTGATTTTCTGACGTTCACTTTCAGCTTATTAAGCAAATTATACTTGAATGGATTTAGATTTCTCTTGTAAAGGTCAAGGAACAAATAATTTCCCTTTCTGCCCCAGCCAAAGGCTGCTTACTCATTGGTTAATATTCTGGTTCCCTCAATTCAGGAGTGCTTTTATCCTGCTTCCATAATAAATTAACACGCAGTGTTGTGGTCAAGAAAGGGGGTGATTCCCCAATGTGAGAGGGTGGAAGGGTCAAGCCAAATGGGGGAGACGACTTTCAGGGTGACATATTTTAACGTACGGAGCAAGCATATAAAAAAAACAATGGTTGATGTTTTTAGTCTGCTGAGAGGGTTGTGAAGGTCAACGGTAACTTGTCTTGAGGTCAGCATCTGTAATATGAAAGGTTGAACTGGCTTGGAGAAGACCACAAGACTGGTGAGCTGAAGTGGCAGTTGATTGTGTTCTGGAAAAAAGGCACTAGGAGCTACGAATGTGTGTCAGAGGACGACACAGAATAAGGTTGGATAGCAAACCAGCAGAAGGGAACACTGTACAAATAGCAAGTGGGGGCCTGATTCACAAAGGTACACTTACACTTCTATGTAAGTTTACTTATTTTTGGTATTCACAAACTACAAGTTAATAATAAGTTTACAACTAGAGAGACTCCATGGTCAGGGCAGAGAACTCTGCAATAAAAATATAAGTTATAAGGCTTATCTTTTACATGCAAAGTTCTATGCCCGACTGTGGAGTATTAATATTCGTAAACTTACTATTAACTCATAGTATTATTCTGATTAAAATAATGTCAGCCACCAAAATTATTCACTGCGATTTAGAAAAACAATGGTTAGCCAGATGCTGAGTTTGTGTATGAGTCAGCACAATCTCAAATGAATGAAAGAATAACACAATAAGGGCCTGATTCTCAAAGGTATATCAAAAATGTTGTGTAAGTTTTCTACTTTTGGTATTCACAAACTACGTGCCAGGTTTTATGACTCTGAACTCCCTATACTTATGTGTGTGGAGTTCTCCACCCGAGAACTCTGCACACATAAGTAATAGGGAGTATGGAGTCTTATAACTCTGCACATAGTTCGTGACTACCTAAAAGTAGAAGTAATAAACTTACACAAAAGTGTAAGCTTACATTTGTAAATCAGGCTCCCTATGAGTAACCCTTCACAATACCTTCACTGTGCTGAACAGCAAGACAAACTGCTACAACCGAATTCAGACATCCAAGAAGTGCAGCAGCAGTTAGATCTGATGTGGCAGAAAAATAAGCCATGGTTCTTCTGATTGTCCCATGTTCTTGAACAAGTACAGAGAATGTACATCCTTCTCTCTCATGGCAGAATAGGCAGAAATCTTTTTGAAAATGTTGCATTCTTAGAGCAGGTGCACCACAGAGTTTATCTGCATGCGTCTTCAAACTGCACAGGATTAAAAAGATCGCTATGAGGAAGCCTCAGTAAAGGCTTTGCAAAAAAGGAAAAGTGTTGAATCCTCTGTCTACTATTCCCAGGAACCAGGAACATTCTTTCTTCTCTTCGTGTGTTTGGAGGATTACGTCTCAGGATTGCAGAAACATATTCTTTCTTGCCATGTTTTCACTACTTCTTTTATACAATAATGCATTTTGTGTTCAGGAGCACAATTGCATCCAACTTGCAATCTCCTTTTGTTTTTGCTGCAACCATCAAATAGTCAATATATTTCACTAGCACCAAATTACAGGGTAGTTTCAGATTTTCAAAATCTTCTTTAGAATTTAATGAAAGATTGAGGGGCTTTCTGCATACCTTTGTAGGATACAGCACCAAAAAGAACTTTATGAGGATCTGAATGTGAAATTATATTGGCTATCTTCATGAAGAGGAATGGAGAAGACTGCTTGGCATAAGTTGATAACTGTGTACCATTCTGCATCTGCAGCAATCTGAACTATAATCACAGCAGGATTTGGTACCACAGGACAACATGGAACAGCAATTTTGTTGATATTCTGAAGATCTGGGACTACCCTGTATTTTCCCCTTGTTGTTTTAAATTCCCATTACAGGGGAATTATGGGGACTACCTAGCACTTTCTTTAGAATTTACTGTTCTATAGTCTGTTCGGTTACAAGCTTAATTCCCTCCTCTGCTTCTCATGTAAGATTGCATTGAGGAGTTTGAGGAAAGGCTGCATTTATGTCACAGAACGTTTTTTACTGACTCTGCACTTTTAATTAGTCCTATCTTTTTACATGTAAAATTCACTGTGTGTCTCAAATCAAGAGGCAAATCATCTTAGAGAACTAGATACAAGTGGGCCTGATTTAGATGGGTCCCACTGTCACTTTTTCGACGGTTACTTGGAGCTCGATTTAGGTGTTGGTGGGTTCATGGCCGAAAGACTGTCAGAGTCCCGCTGCCTCCACAGGGACTCTTCACTCGCGTCAACAGCACCATAGGCAGAAGTGGCTGGCGGCGGGAATACAGCCAAGGATTCCGCCAAGCTGAATACGATGTGCCTTTCCGTTGCGGAAACTGTGGCGGGTATACCTCCTACTTTGAGTTGGAGGAATTAAAGGAAATGAGGCAAAACCTTAATTTTTTTCTGTTTTCCTCTTCCGTTTCCATCTTGAACCCATTAGCCCAGGGCCCTCCTTTACTCCTCCGACTCCACCATGATGCAAAACAACTCCATTGTGCTGGGATCTAAGGTAAACTACTTGTACAATTGTCTTACTATAATTTGTGTGTTGACAATTGCTGTATTCTCGTGTATCTTTTGCATTGCTCTTACATGCAAAATTTTTCTTAGGTGTAATGCCAAATTGTTAATTTTCCTGCTTATTGAGGTAAATTGAACACACCTGTATCGCACTTAAAAAAAAAAAAACGTTGTGTTGTGGTTGTGAGTGTTGTGCTGTGGTGTCTGTGCCTTCAATAGTGTGTGTATGTTGTGTGCGTGGCATGCAATATGTAACACAAAGGGACATAACGCATTGCCTACATATGTTTTTGATACAAACGTGACATATATGTGTATTGGCTCATCAAAAAGTAGTACCTGCCCGTCTCCACTCCACCAGGGACTCACTCCATCAGCAAACCGCAGCTAGGACACTGCCAGCACAACGAGAACATCTAAATAGGCTTGGCGCAATACCACCAGACTGACAGTGACTGAGTACTGTTAGCCAGCAGAGAAGACTGCTGCAGCGGCGGTTCAGCCAGCACACATCTAAATACGGCTGGTGGAATACCATCAACTCAATGGAATACTTGGAACTGCCACCACAGAGGGATGGCGCTAGTCCCGGCAAGATATAAATCACACCCTTAATTTTGAAGGGTAAGTCTTCATCTTGGGTTTGAATTGCAACACTATCTGGTACACAATAGATCATGCAATTCAATTCCACAGAGAAGGTCCCTACCTAATAGGGTTACAGGACTTGTTTCACATATTATGAACTCACGATCACTCTCAAGTTGGACACTTTTTACTGTAACATTTGCTCAGAATTGCAGAGACCTGGCTACTTATCTGTCTGTTACTAATACTAACAACTTTGATTTCTTTTCCTGACAGGGGTTGGTTTGCAGTCACCATGGGATGAACAGTGGAGTGGGTAGCAACTATATCAATCAGAAATGATACTGGGTGGCCATTCACATCATCATCTACATAGGGGAAACTCTATTCTACATCTAGGACTGCAACAAGCATGCAATGCTCCTCCACCCTCAGGCACCATCATTGTGAGTCACACACATTTGCTGTTATTTGGGAAAAACCTTCATAGGACTTTGCTATTTTGCATATTCTGCTGCATCACTGGAGCTACAGGTACATTCATATCATATTGTCTTTGATTCTGTATATTTTGCACAAGAGACGGTTTAGCTGGGATCATTGACTGAGATGTCAGGGCTCAACCTGTGCTAATTTATTTGGATTCTGCTGCATTTGGGGATCAAAATCATTCTGAATTTGATCTGGATTTTGTCTGCATTCTTCCAATGTCCAAGATGCCCGCAGTTATGACAGAAAGTGTTCTTCTTCACTATATTAATGTTCTCATTTCCATGCTAACTGTTCACAAAACCCCTACCTCTACCCTGAGAAATAACTTTTGCATTCTGAATATTGCTTTCCATCACCCTTCCACCTTGGAAACGCAAACATCAGATCTTCTCACACTGGAAACTCAGTCACAACCATTTCTTTTTTAGACTCATTTCCATGTATTTTTCTTCTGTGTTTTGCCACCCCCTTTAGGTTTTGGTTCTCATTTATCACTGTATTTATTAGATCCATCCATTCTTTAGTACAGCTTGCAACTCCATAATGTGTGAATGTAAACACATTTCATTTATCTCATCTTCAGTCAAATACATTATATACATTTTGCATAAACCTTTCTTTTTAGTAGAGGTGAATGGAACTTGCAGAGTTTCACTCTTCGCAGAGTTTTTACAGAGTTCCGCAAGCGGGCGGATTCGGCACACTGCACTGATTTTTTCGCGCCAGAAACATGTTGCATGCTCCAAAATCAGTGCAAACGGCACCAGGCAGTGCACCAGAGGGTGCTGCTTCTTTTCTGCTGCTCGAGAAGGTTTTCTACTCGAGCAGCAGCTTTCTCCCTGCTAACAGTCGTGACAGTCTGCGACCGCCCACGTTGAGAAAATCTCTCCGGGTGCCGTCCTACCTCCAGAATATCGCGCTAGGGTATGACAAATCTCGCTCACCAAATTAATGTTGGCGAGTCGCATGCAGTGGTTGGCGGAGTTTCATTGGAACTCAGCATTACAAGCAAGTGGGCACTTCAGCGGCAGAGTAGAATTTATTGTCCAACCGTTACTTTTTAGACAGATAAACACTCATCTGCCAGCTCCTCAAACTTTTCATATGCATCACATCCACGATTAGCTGCTTCTTTACTCATGTAGTTCAAGACATCCACATTTTACAGAATGTGTCTCTCTCCAGTAATACGACCTCACAAAATTTCCCCATATTTAGATTTTTGCTTGTAAATATTAATCACTTTTCTTGCTGATTCTTCTGGTTGCTCTGCAGCAGCAACAGTAAATACTATGTCAACAGTTGGCACATTAGCTAAAACAGGTATGGTAGAAACAATGGTAACACTAGTTGGATCAACTCCACTTGGCCTTGCTACTTCATTCCCAGGTGCTGTTGGAACTTCTGGCTCTGTATTCATAATTGTGGCAGTTGCACAAAGGATCTCCTGCTCCTCAAGTCATCCAAAATGTGTCCTTCTCAATATTTTGCTTTTCTATTTTAATTTTGACAGACCCATTATCTTTTTACTTTTGATCAGTTTCACTCACTATTTCAGGAAACACCCTCCACCTAACACTGTATTACTTTTCCATACCCTTTTCTGCATGCTCCATCTCAATTCTAAACAATGGCTCACAGCATTTTTAACTTGGTTTTTCATTCTTTTTCGTTCCCTTTTAATTACTACACGATCCCATTCATTCAGTGCTTCAGACCCTTGACCTTGCCAGGTAGGTCGCTCCCCCACCACACAGCTCCGCCTGTGTTGGCCGCCCGCTGCTGCTGCTGGTAAGATCGCCGTTCCGCTTGTGGCCTCGGTGCCCGCATTTCTTGCTTGTCTCCCCTTTTCCTTCTGTACCCCTCGCTGCCCCATTTGCATTGTGCCCGTATTTGTGTCTGCTTTTCTCTCCCCATTTTCCCTTCTGTACCCCTCGCTGCCCCATTTGCATTGTGCCCGTATTTGTGTCTGCTTTTCTCTCCCCATTTTCCCTTCTGTGCCCCTCGCTGCCCCATTTGCATTGTGCCCGTATTTGTGTCTGCTTTCTCTCCCCATTTTCCCTTCTGTGCCCCTCGCTGCCCCATTTGCATTGTGCCCGTATTTGTGTCTGCTTTTCTCTCCCCATTTTCCCTTCTGTACCCCTCGCTGCCCCATTTGCATTGTGCCCGTATTTGTGTCTGCTTTTCTCTCCCCATTTTCCCTTCTGTGCCCCTCGCTGCCCCATTTGCATTGTGCCCGTATTTGTGTCTGCTTTTCTCTCCCCATTTTCCCTTCTGTGCCCCTCGCTGCCCCATTTGCATTGTGCCCGTATTTGTGTCTGCTTTTCTCTCCCCATTTTCCCTTCTGTGCCCCTCGCTGCCCCATTTGCATTGTGCCCGTATTTGTGTCCGTTTTCTCTCCCCATTTTTCCTTTTGTGCCCCCGCTGCCTCTCGCCATTCCCGCTGCTGCGTCCCCTGCGGCCCCGCCCCCCTGTCTGCCCATTCGCTGACCCTGCCTCCCGCCTCCCAGCTGCTCCTCCCTCCCACCTCCCCATAAATGGCGGCCGCTGCGCGGTGAGGAGAGCGACCCTTGACCTTGCCAGGTAGGTTGCTCCCCCACCACACAGCTCCGCCTGTGTTGGCCGCCCGCTGCTGCTGCTGGTAAGATCGCCGTTCCGCTTGTGGCCTCGGTGCCCGCATTTCTTGCTTGTCTCCCCTTTTCCTTCTGTACCCCTCGCTGCCCCATTTGCATTGTGCCCGTATTTGTGTCTGCTTTTCTCTCCCCATTTTCCCTTCTGTACCCCTCGCTGCCCCATTTGCATTGTGCCCGTATTTGTGTCTGCTTTTCTCTCCCCATTTTCCCTTCTGTGCCCCTCGCTGCCCCATTTGCATTGTGCCCGTATTTGTGTCTGCTTTTCTCTCCCCATTTTCCCTTCTGTGCCCCTCGCTGCCCCATTTGCATTGTGCCCGTATTTGTGTCTGCTTTTCTCTCCCCATTTTCCCTTCTGTACCCCTCGCTGCCCCATTTGCATTGTGCCCGTATTTGTGTCTGCTTTTCTCTCCCCATTTTCCCTTCTGTGCCCCTCGCTGCCCCATTTGCATTGTGCCCGTATTTGTGTCTGCTTTTCTCTCCCCATTTTCCCTTCTGTGCCCCTCGCTGCCCCATTTGCATTGTGCCCGTATTTGTGTCTGCTTTTCTCTCCCCATTTTTCCTTTTGTGCCCCCGCTGCCTCTCGCCATTCCCGCCGCTGCGTCCCCTGTGGCCCCGCCCCCCTGTCTGCCCATTCGCTGACCCTGCCTCCCGCCTCCCAGCTGCTCCTCCCTCCCACCTCCCCATAAATGGCGGCCGCTTAGCGGCCGCGCAACGGACGTACGCAGCGGGCGCGCCGCTGGTGCGCCGAAGGCGCACCTAAGGCAAGCCCGTCTGCGCCCGTCCGTGCCTGGACCGCGCCCAGCGCCAAACCCCCTGGCCCCCGCAGCAGCCAACCCACCCACCGGACTTACGACACCACCACCCTCAACGCACTCAACACCGGCCGTATCCCCGGCTGCCACCCTGCCACCCCAGGTCGCACCCACGGACCCTTCGGCTGCCAATCCTGCAAGTTCTCCTGCCTCCGGACCTGCACCGCACCCGCCAAGCCGAGCACCAGCAGCAACCACCTGAAGTGCATCCTGCTCAACACCCGCTCCGTCCACAGACACGCCGTGGAACTTTGGAACCTGCTCGACTCCACATCACCAGACGTCGCTTTCCTCACGGAAACATGGATGAACGCCTCCTCAGCGCCCGACATCGCCATCGCCATCCCGGACGGATACAAGATCACCCGAAGGGACCGCGCCAACCAGACCGGAGGAGGCATCGCCATCGTCCACAAGAACACCATCCGCATCACGACCAACTCCGACGACACCTTCACAGCCGGCGAACACCTGCACTTCCAGATACACACCGACCCCAAGACCACCCTCAGAGGCACCCTCATCTACAGACCCCCAGGACCACGCACACAATTCAGCGAAGACATCGCCGACCTCATCAGCCCGCACGCCCTCCCTCGGCTGACTACATCCTCCTTGGGGACCTCAACTTCCACCTAGAGAACAACAACGATCGCAACACCACCACCCTGCTGGACAACCTCGCCAACCTCGGACTCAAGCAACTGGTGACCACCCCCACACACCACGCCGGCCACACGCTTGACCCCGTCTTCTCCTCCAGCAAGGACATCTCCTTCAGCCACACCACCGGACTCCACTGGACAGACCACAGCTGCGTCCACTTCAGCTTCAGCAGGATCACCACGCACCACCACCCGCAACAGTTTCCGCGCAGAAGCTGGAACAAGATCACCACCGACCAACTCACCACATCCCTGAGCCAGAACCCTCCCGCCAGCTCAACGAACCCCAACCAAGCCGCCAGCAACCTCACAAGATGGATCACCAACTGCGCAGACGACCTCGCCCCATTGAAGCCCCCCAGTCAGACCCGGCAACAAGAAAGCATCCTGGTTCACCGACGAACTCAAGAAATCCAAGAAGAACTGCCGGGCCCTCGAGAAAGCATGGCGCAGAGACCCGACTGCAGACAACATGACCACCCTCAAGCACGCCACCCGAAAACACCACCAGCTGATCCACACCACCAAGAAAACCGCATTCAAGGAACGACTGGACAACAACGCCCACAACAGCAAGGAACTCTTCATCACCGTCAAAGAACTCTCGAACCCCAGCGCCGGAAACAACGACATCACTCCCTCGCAAGACCTCTGCAACTCGCTCGCCTCGTTCTTCCACAGCAAGATCGCAGACATACACAACAGTTTCAGCACACAGCCGACGCACCCTACGACCGTTCCAATGTCCCCCACCTCCACCCTCCGAGCCTGGACCCCGATCAACACCGAAGACACTATCCGCACGATGAACTCCATCCACTCCGGATCACCAACAGACCCCTGCCCTCACCACGTCTTCAACAAGGCCGACGCCGTCATCGCACCCCACCTCCGGGACATCATCAACACCTCCCTTGACACCGCCACCTTCCCAGAGAGCTGGAAGCACGCCGAACTCAGCGCCCTACTGAAGAAACCGTCAGCGGATCCCACCGACCTCAAAAACTACCGCCCCATCTCGCTCCTTCCTTTTCCTGCCAAAGTCATCGAGAAGACCGTCAACAGACAACTGGCCGCCTTCCTCGAGACGAATGGATCCCTCGACCACTCGCAGTCCGGCTTCCGGGCCAACCACAGCACCGAGACCGCCCTCATCGCAGCCACCGACGACATCCGAGCCCTGCTCGACAACGGGGAAACAGCGGCCCTCATCCTCCTGGACCTCTCCGCAGCGTTCGACACAGTCTGCCACCGCACCCTAGTGCAACGCCTGAACAACGTCGGAATCCAAGAGAAGGCACTGGAGTGGATCATCTCCTTCCTCGCCGGAAGAACCCAGAGAGTCCGCCTCCCCCGTTCAGTTCCGAGGCCACCGAAGTCATCTGCGGCGTACCACAAGGATCATCACTCAGCCCCACCCTCTTCAACGTCTACATGAGCCCCCTCGCAGCCATCGCACGCCAACACAACCTCAACATCATCTCCTACGCCGACGACACCCAGCTGATCCTCTCCCTCACCAACGACCCCACAACCACCAGAACCAACCTACATGAAGGGATGAAGGACGTAGCCGAGTGGATGAGGAACAGCCGCCTGAAACTGAACTCAGATAAGACGGAAGTCCTCATCCTAGGATCATCACCCTCCGCCTGGGACGACTCCTGGTGGCCCCCTGCCCTGGGCAACGCACCCAAACCAACGGACCACGCACGCAACCTGGGCTTCATCCTGGACTCCTCCCTCTCAATGACCCGACAAGTCAACGCCGTCTCCTCGTCTTGCTTCAACATCCTACGCATGCTGCGCAAGATCTTCCGGTGGATCCCCACCGAAACCAGGAAGACGGTCACCCAGGCCCTCGTCACCAGCCGACTGGACTACGGCAACTCCCTCTACGCCGGAACCACAGCCAAACTTCAAAAAGACTCCAACGCATCCAGAACGCCTCAGCTCGACTCATCCTGGACATCCCCCGACACAGCCACATCGCCGGACACCTGAGAGACCTGCACTGGCTCCCCGTCAGCAAGAGAATCACGTTCCGACTCCTCACCCACGCACACAAAGCTCTCCACAACCAAGGCCCCAGATACCTCAACGACCGTCTGACCTTCTACACTCCCACCCGCCAGCTACGATCAACCAACCACGCCCTCGCCGCCGTCCCCCGCATCCGAAGAGCCACAACGGGAGGAAGATCCTTCTCCTACCTGGCTGCCAAGACGTGGAACTCCCTACCCATCCACCTCCGCCTTACCCAAGACCACCTCTCCTTCAGGAAGCAACTCAAGACCTGGCTGTTCGAACAGTAGCGGACCCCCCCCCCCCAAGCGCCTTGAGACCCTCCGGGTGAGTAGCGCGCTATACAAATGCTTGATTGATTGATTGAAACTGTAAAGGTCAAGGCTGTGGTTTTCTCTCGAACATCTTCCATCTCAGTTAGTCAAGCTTTCTTACACTGAAGGTACCATCTAGAGTAAAGCATGTGTTCTTGACTCATTCTATTCTCTTAACCACATACATATATAGGGGCCAAACTTCAAAATCATTTCATCCAGAGGAATTTTCTCTCCATCCATTAAAAGAGCGGAACAATTTTTCAATGTAATACGCATTTTACTTAAACAAATTCCAAACAAACCACAAAAAAATACACAATTACACTAAACCAGTAATAGCACAGCTAGGGTAAAGGTCAGCCATTCACAATGCAACACTCCTATGCAACACCAATGTTAGACCTGACAGCCTTTGGTGTAGTCTTCCCCCAAACTTTTTGCCTTCTTCCCTCCTGTTGGCTTTAGAACTTTGTGCACTCTACCACTGCTAACCAGTGCTAATGTTCTTGTGGTAACTCATTTGAAGATGTTAAAATTTAATTACACTCATTTGTGACATTTAATTTATTTACAACTCCCTAGTAAAGTGGTACTACAAATACCCAGGGTCTATAAATTAAAATGCTACTAATGCTCTGGCACCACTTATTGTGCCGCCCACTTAAGTAGCCCTTCAGAACATTTTCCAGGCCTGCCATTCCAGGCTGTGTGCAGTTTAAGAAAATAAACCTTTTGCCAAGTATGAACATTCCTTTTTAATACATATAAGTCCCCCTTAAGGTAGACCCTAAACAGCCCATTGGTTGGGGGCAGTGCATTGAAAAGACAGGACACGTACTTGTAAATTTTACATGTCCTGGTAGTGAACAATTCCTAAAATTGTTTTCCACTTTTGCAAGGGCTATCTCTGCCATAGGATAACATTGATTTATATTATTACATTTGATAAGTGATAACTATTGTTGGTGAGTAGGTAGGAATGTCAGGTTTAGTGTCTGAGGAATTGTAACTTGAAATGCCACTTTTAGAAAGTTGGCATTTTCTTCTCCTAACTATTTGGTGCCTACAGCCTGTTTCCTGGGTCACATACCTGGGTATAGTTGGCCTTTGTGTTTTCCTCCCAGACAGTGAGACAAAAGGGGACTAGATGTTGGCCGGATGGGAAGATGTTCCCTGACTACTTACGTTTCGAATGTGCTGCATCCAGCACACTTAAAAAGAACTTGACACAAGACTTTGTTCACCCTAGACACCTTGGAGCCTGGGAGGGGAAGGGTGGAAATTTCCAGAACCATATGTAGAAAGTCCTAGACCTTTCCTCCACTTCAAAGACTGGCACCAGATATAACTATTGGACCTTGAGGTCCACTCTTTGGTACACTCCTGGATCTGTGGAAGACTTCAAAAGGACTGTGTTTTTTCTTGTTGGACTGCACTGCTGCTTGAAGCCTGCCCTGTGTCTCAGAGGACTACCCTGCTGCTTGAGGTCTACCTTGCTACTTGAAGGAGAGAGGACCATCTCCTTGAGCCTAGGACTATGAGAGTGACCTCCTACTATGAGCTACAGGGACATTACAAGCTCCAGAGGCCTCATTGCAACTGCCCCACGGACCTGCTTCAAGTGGACCTGCCTGGACCTGCCTGAGCCCTGCTAGCCTCTGTCAGAGTGAGTTCTTGATCCCCAAGAGGTGCCTCCCCAGGCCTTGGACCATTGGCTGCCATCAGTGTGCATTCCTCTGTGAAGAAAGGAGAAGTCTCCAAGTTTGAGCTCATTGTGACTGTGAATAAGCCCATTTATGCAGAGACTCTGCTGCTCAGGACTACTGCCAACTCAAAGACCAGAAGAACCACACTCTTCACAGTACAGAGACCGCCAGCAATGCAAAATCTGCACTTTGCATTACTGCAGCAACAGCCTTTGGTAACCACCAATGCGAAATTCCAGCAATGACAATTTACGAAGCTCGACAGGAAACTCGCACTACAACAATGGGCATCTGCAATGCTCATCTCACTCCTCGTGGCCGCCTCCACCATGAACTGGACTCTTCCTGCCGAACTTTGAGAAGGTAACTTTTCAGTGGATCTAACCTGGTCCCTGTATTCTGCCCGCACTCCATCACGGTTGGCCTGAACTTGTGACTTCCCCCCAGACTAGCACAACCAGATGACCATGAGTGGCACATTGTGCTTTTAGGTGCTATATTTACCTAAATCTTCGAAATTTCATATCTCCGGTTCTACTGATTGGATCTTTTCCATTTGGGTCTCAAATTATTTATTGAATTTTATTATGTTATTGTGTAAATTGGTGTGGAATTTTTCTTGTGTTTTGCTCTCACTTTATTATTATTGTGTGCTGTTTAAATGCTTAACACAGTCTAAGTTAAGCCTGACTGTTTTTGTGCCAAGCTACCATATGGTTAAGCACAGGTTAATTTAATTACTTTTGCGGTTCACCCTAACAAGGATTATGGTTGCTGCTTGAGAAGGTTTAACACCCACCTCAACCAAAAACACAATTTCTTACGACCAACCTATCACAGTAGGACTGCCTGTGACAATCAACCAATAGCAGCACCATTCGTGTGACGCAATGCTCTCCTCTTGCAAAAAGCAAACAAACTAAACAACAATTTAAATCTATTCAAAACAAAATTCCTTGTCTGCTTCATTTGACAAAAGACAAAAAGGAAGGGTACATCAATTTCACTAAGAGAGGGAATAGTAACTTTTGGCACTATCACTCACACATAGGCAAGTTTCCCACCAGCATCTAGTTCCATCCACAAAGCAGTAAACAATCACCAATCTAAATTAGAATGCATTCACAACTAGTCCTTTAGTAACAATACAGAGAAATGTCCTACAACGGTGTGAATGTGGAACCTCATAACTACACATCTCCAATTTGCAGACCCGTTCAACAAACATGAATATCATGACATCTTGGATTTTGTTGAAAAACTTCATCAATTACCTCAAAAATTCAGTAATAACTCGGAATTCAGTAGAACTTTATTCGGGTGCCAAAGCAGCCATAAAAACTCACAAAACAATAAAGACTGAAATGCTTACATTATCATTTCACTGTGATTTCAGTTGACATGACACAAATCTCATATGAAAACATATGCTGTGATAAAAACTCATGCATATACACATAATTCAGAGCAAAGAGATAAGACATTATTCAAAGTACATACTACTACTTGACCGCAGAGTGGCTCGCAAGAGCTAACATAAAAGCAGGACTCATCATCAGACAGTTGTTGCAAGAAATAAAAAGCTTGTGTGCACTGTAAAAAATTTGAGACTTCATAAAAGGAATTAAAAACAATTTGGTAAATGTTTTGTAAAAACCACAAAAAAAAGGTAAAATGCATCATTGATTGCCCAGTCCCTGTCGTCACAAGGGCACAATCTAGATTCCTTAGGAAGCCCAGCAGAAAACAGTAAGCATTTAATGATATCTGCAGTGAAGTGAAAAAGTATTAGGGCCATATGTATGAAGCTGTTTTGCGATCGCAAACACTGCGATTCGCAAAAAAACGGTGTTTGCGATCGCAAAACACAGCTTCGCTATGTACGAGACACATTCCGTTCGCTAATCTGAGAATCGCAAAAATAGCGATTAGCAAATTAGCGAATCGTACTTATTTGCGAAATTTTTGCGAATTCGCAAATTGTGACACACCAATAGCGAAACTCGCAATTGTAGAGCTCGCAATTAGCGAATTCGCTAAACGGAATGCATGAACAATTCGCAAATTGTGAATTCACGAAATTCGCAAATTAGTGAATCGCAATTACCACCAAGTCTGAACAGGTGGTAACCAGGTGCAAGCTATATAAAGAGGCCCACAATGCAACTGATGTTTGCCACAATGTCTGGGCTGTACGTGATAGCCAGGAGGCTGCGACTCAGAGCTGCTGCACAGAGAAGGCGACGCCAGGAAAGGATCTTTAGAGCGCGCATAACCCTGTTCCAGCGGACTGAGGAGGAGATCCATACAAACTACAGGCTGGACGAAGAGAGCATCCTGGAATTAATAGCAGAGCTCAAACCTATACTTGAACACCCCACACGCAGGACACACACCATCCCCACCCATATACAGGTCCTGTGCTCACTGCACCTCTTGGCGTCAGGGAGCTTTCAGGGGTGATAGCCACAGCAGGAGGGGTCTCACAGAGTGCATTGTCGCGCTTCTTCCACGCGTTCCTTGATGCCATGGTACAGAGGCTGCACAACCACATCCACTTCCCCAGCACACCACAGGCACTAGACCAGACCAAGCAGGAGTTCTATCAAATTGCACAATTTCCCCACGTCATTGGATGCATAGATGGGACACATGTCGCCATATCCCCCCTCCCAGAGCGAGTATGTGTTCAGGAATCGCAAGTCCTACCATTCCTTGAACATACAGGTGGTGTGTGATGCCAAGCACATCATCACCGACATCGTCGCTAAATACCCAGGCAGCACCCACGACTCATTCATCTTCCGCCACAGTGGGATACACCGTCGACTCACAAGTGGGGAGTTTGGTGAGGGATACCTACTAGGTAATTGCATGTGAAAGAAGGACACACTAGTAATGCACAGCAGTGGCAGGGCAGTGTTCAACCATATTCCTCTCGCCCCACAGGTGACAGTGCGTATGCGGTCCGGGACTACATCCTTACTCCTTACCTGAATCCTGCTAACGCTGGGGAGCGGAGGTACAACAGTGCCCACATAGCAACCAGATGTACCATTGAGCGGACCTTCGGAATACTCAAGAGCCGTTTCCGCTGCCTACATAAGAGTGGAGGGGCACTTCAGTACAGCCCCCAGACCTGTTGCAAGATAGTGGTAGTGTGTGCCATGCTGCACAACATCGCCACCAGGAAAGGCACACCAGTGGAGCTCACCGATTCGGAATCATCAGATGAGGAGGGGCCAGCTCCAGGACGCATGCCAGCCGGTGTAATTGGTGCAGCTGCTGGGCGCCAGAGGCGAGATGAGATCACACACAACTATTTCTAGGTAAGAAAAGATGACACAATGCTATATATCTATTACGAGACTGTGTTTAATTTCCTTTAGTACAGGATATATATCGGCACACAGCCTGTGTGGCACACAATGTATTGTTCAATGTCCCGCACATGTGTGATTCACAGTGCAAAATAACTATCTTGACCAAGTGTCTGTGTGCACTGGGTTGATGGACCCATATCCATGCCTAAGTCTGACCACCTCAACTGCGGCGCTGATGGCCTGAGGCCCTCGCTGTGGGTGCACAGTGCCCTCTTCACCTGCTTCAGCAGCCATGCTGTGACGCACACTACGGCGCCTGTCCGGTGGGGGCGGTGGTGTAATGCTGCTCCTGCTAGATTGGGCGTCCTCGTCTGTTGGAGTGAGGACTCCTGGGCCAGCAGTGGCAGCTGCCCGCAGCTGATCCACAGCACATGTCACCTGTACCAGACCCCTGGCCACGTCCTGGCTGCAGTGTGCCACCTCGTGCTGCATACTGATGCTGCGCCTTGACAGCACAGAGGTCGCTGAGGAAAGGCGGTTGACCGCCCTGGTGTAGAGGTCCAGGCGGGTGTGTAGGCGCTGCCTCTCCCTGCACCTAGCAGCACGGTCCGCCCTTAGTTCAGCACAGAGTGCCTCCAGGGCACCCGTCAGGCCCATGAAGCCAACCCTGATTTGCCTCTGGATTGACCGTATGTTTCTTGCCTGCAGGCGCTGGACTTCTAACATGTGGCCCACCAGCCCTTGGAAGACTGTGTCGTCTCCTGTGTCTGCTGCACTGGTGGATGCACGTTGTGCCCTGCGCCTGGATGGGATTGGTGGTATTGGATCGGCACGTGCTCGAGCACGGGGTTGTGGCTCCGACTGTCCCTGGACTGGTTGGACATCGACATCGGTGTCCTGGCCTTCCTCCTCCAGCGGGGGAAATGGTGGCACTGCAATCCGCCTGCGGTGTATTGGAAGGATAACTGGGCTGCCCTCGTCTTCCTCTTCCTCCTCCTCCTCTTGCCCTGTTGCCTCTGGGCTGGGGGATTCATCCTCCCCTCCAATGATTGTTCCCTGTGTTTATGCTGGTGCAGTGGACATAAATGCACACATTGATTTACTGTCCTGCCTTGCATTTGTGAAGCATTCAATTTCACTGTTTGGAGTTACATGAGTCCTGTCTGTCTGTATTTTGCCTTTCATGATGCACACATACTGTTTGAGCCTGGCTGGGTGTCAATGCTCCACTGTTAGGTGCATGTAACTACATCTCCCATAATGCATTGCTGTGTGTGCTTGTGTACCTGCACTGGACTTATAGTTTTGTTGTGCCCCTGGGTCTCTCCTGGGTGTGTGGGGGAAGTAGGGAGGTATCAGGGGTGTGATGGCATGCTTCTTACCTTGTCTTGGTTGTGGGTGGTTGGAGCTGTCCAGGTCTGCAACGCCCATTACACTCTCCGGAAGCAGGGTCCCCTCAACCATTTCCTCGAGTGGTGTTGAAGCGGTGGCAGTGGAGGTCCCACCACCGGTCTTGTTAGCCTCCTCCAACCTGGCAGCAACCTTCTCCTTTGAGCGCGCGCGCATATCATACCAGTGCTTCTGTAGGTCTTTGACGCTTCGATGTGTGACGCCAATTGCGTTGACTTTGCGCTGGATGTCTGCCCATATCCTTCTCTTGCGTGTCTCTGGCACACGCAGGGACTTCTTTCCAAAGAGGAGCTCATGGCTCACAACCATCTCCTGTATCAGGACCTCCTGCTCACTTTCTGTGAACTTTTGTTTTCTTTTTCTGCTGGTCTCCCACTGCTGCTGGTCCTTGCTGGCCATGTCTCCAATCTCTGAAATCAGTGGAGCACTGCAGTGATGCCTCACCTCAACTCCTAGTCTCTCACTCTGATTCTGAGACTCAGGTGCAGCATGGGTAGTCACACTTCCTGGTTGTGATGTCATCAGGCTGCACCTGAGTCCCAGATTTGCTATTTGCGGATTTGCTAATTTGCGATTTCGCTAATTTGCGGATTCGCTAATGAGGAATCGCTATTTGGCTAATCGCTATTAAAATAGCGATTTTTAACGATTCGCAAATATCTTGCGATTTTTTAGTTACATACCGTTTTGCGAATCTCTAATTGCGATTCGCTACGAATCGCAATTTGCGATTCGCAAAAGGGGAGTTTGATACATATGGCCCTTAGTTCCCAATGTCCGCATAGTCTAAACAAGTAATTAGTTGGGGATCTATCAGGGCTCAAATGCAGATAAGCTGCAACAGGGGCTTTAGCATTTCTGTAATTAGCCTGTTAGATTGGGCCTGGGTAAATAATAACCCTTGCACATGCTTTCTACTTAAGTTGCCACTCAAGGTGGGCTTAAGGAAGGCATTGGCTAGCACAATCTCTTGGAAAGTTTTCTTTACATAGGCTAACCATGGGATGGAGAAACCTTTGACACATGTAATACAGTCAGTAATAATGCCTCGTGTAAGATACGCCTCCTTAGTTCTCCAGATGGATAACCACAGCAGCGGTAGGCATGTTCTAATACGATCACTCAAATAGTTTCAACTCAGCTCAGTATGACAGAGAATATGGGAGAAGGATAAAGAAACGGACAGAACTTTTCTGCACAAGCGGCATTCTTCCACCTATATAGCTACACAATCTGCAATACCCCAGATCTCAACCCCCCAGGTTGCCACAGGGATACATTGGGTAATATATATCTGTAGTAGTGGAGAAAGTGCCCTTCCCTCAGGTGGTTGTGGGAGACTGAGGAGTGAACCTACTGCCCTAGATAACTTCATCCTATAGTGGGTGATGTTTGGTGCCTATGAGCCTGCTGCATCAAAAGTGACCCCTAGATAAGAAAAAGAGCTAATGCTTTGTAAACGGTTTGTGCTGATTACAAACCTTGAAAGCTGAGTATACTTAGGGCTGCACGCCATAATATATGATTAGGAGAAATTAGTCTGTAAATCAGGGGCGGCCATAATTTGCACAAATGAGTGCACCAGCAGGCGCAGTGCTTTTGGGGTACAGGCCATCATTACGGCGTAATCGGTATATAGCAATACTGGGAGAGGGGCACTGTTTACCTTTGAAATGTCAGGGATGCAAAACGATAAATAAGGACTGAGCTTGTTAATCCAGAAGATAAACAGTAAAGGGGCAAGCACACAGCCTTCCCTCACCATGCAATCAATCTTGATTTCATTAGAAACTTCACCATTTGGGCCAAATCTTATCCTGGCATTCATATTCTCATGCAAAGATGCAAAAAAGTGTACAAGTGCCACATCCATCCAAATTGAGAGAAGGAGTTGCCACAGCTTCGGGCGATTAACACAGTCAAACTCTAAGGATAATCCCATAAATGCAAGATGCAAAGGTGTTTACTTTGCTATTGTGTACTTGCCTATGTTTAAATTCAGGTTCAGACATTGCTCAGTAGTGCCTATGCAGTTTCTGAAGCCATATTAACAAGGATTTATAATTGCGTTTTCTGCTGCCCACGCCTTAGTTCTGGTATATTATATTCTTCATAGGATTTTAACAGCAGTATCGATCAGTGAGATGGGACAATAGCAACTTGGCAGTGATCTGTTCCCTTTCTTGAAGATTGGAACAATAGTGGAAGTAGCCCAAGAACTTGGTACAGATGAATGTTTAAGATTGTTAAAAACATTAGTCAGCTGCGGGGCCCGGAGTTTGATGTTACATTTAATCAAATCGATAGGGACTCCATCCGGGCCAGGAGTCTTTCCATCAACACTCTGTTGAATAGAAACAACAACTTCGCATAGGGTGTTGAAGCAGAATATATTTGGGAAACGTGTTTCACACAAGCCTCACTGGGGATCTGGCAACCAATTGGGGTGACAATATGGTTTGCAATTCTCATAGCAGATACAGCAGTCCAGAATGACTTGCTGTCTTGTTTTGATGCAGCATAAACTATTGTATCCCACTGCTGTGAGATGACCTCTTCCATCTCTTAGCAGTAGCTGCTTTATACTGTTTCCGGAGAGCAGCTATTGTAGGAGAGTACCTGGGGTTAGCAGCAGGGCCCCTATGGAGAGATTGGATAGAACAATAAATACAAAACAGAAAAGGTGGTCATGGGGAAGTTTAAGAGACCAGCGAGGATTAAGTCCCCAACCATTAATGAATAAATAAAATAAATCCTCGGGTCTGAGTGCAAGACCATACAAGAAAAAAGAGACAGCACAGATTATCTCTAGGTGCTTCTGGAGGAGTCCCTTAATTAGGACGAAATCCCATCACCCACTGAAGTGGCATGCTTCATCATCTGGGATTCTCCTCTTGACGGGGATGCCTAGCCCTGCCAAGGGCTACAACCTCCTCGCTGTGAGGAGGGAGCTCAGGGATGTTTTTGTTCCTACTCTATAAAGGATGTACTAAATCCAACAGATGAGAAGGCACTAGACTAGTTGGATAACAGGCGCAGTGCAAAAAAACAACTTCAAAAGTGAGGAAAGTGATGCTAAAACTAGCTACCAGGAGCAACAAGAACTTTATTGACTCGTTCCTAGTGCCAGGATTAAAAACAGAGTACCTGCAGTATGAATTAATAACTGCATGTGCCAAATGAAACCAGGTCTACATGTTTCAGCCTAATCGACCCACACTGGTGTCACGGCTTTCGTTAGTACCCTAAGGGAAGTGTTACTGTGAAGACTTCGAAGTGAATGGTGAAAAAATAAAGAAAAAGAGGTAAATACAACACCAGTAATCCCACTTTTGGTGTACTTGATTTACTGGTCGTACCTGTTGTTTACGGATAAGAAGCCTCACCTCAACCTGGCCACAGCTCGGGGGAGAGGCACCGCTCTATCCGTCGGTACCCCGGACGGTCTTGGAGCTGCTACCGGAGGTTGGATAGAAGCCAAGCATTTGTGGTTATTAAACCATCGTGGTGCTATGTAAGTCACTTTGGAATGTTTTGAAAGGGATTTTTTAATGTTTAAACAAAGGTCCACAAAAGAACTGCCTATCCCCCGATAACCTCCCTCGTCTGCCAGGCAACTCGAAACAACCCCTGGTTCTCATTTATTACATTCCCAGAAATTGGGCCTGATTCTGGAGTTTCCATACCTCTCTAAGATTGTCTGTGGATGTCTGTAACTTGCCAATCCTGGCACCAACACTAAATTTCACCCATGATAGTATGGCCAGAGCTACTTCGATGGGGTTATGGTCTCCGAAAAGTGAACAAATTATGGCACCAGGCAGTAGTGAGTTAATTAAATTACTGGTAGTAAAAATATAATCGATAACTGATGAGCTGCCCCTGCCCCTGAAGGTGGGTAATCCCGAGTCACTAATGCCAGCCTCATCCATCACGTTATGGAAATCAAGTGACGAGAGGAAGGCCTCTATCTCTTTACCTCGTTGATCAAAACACTCTAGAGCATAATTATCATTCTGTAATTAAATGGATGGAGGGACAACCTTGCATTAAAATCCCCAGCTAGACACAAGTGAACCTTGAGTTTGAAATATTATCAAAATCATTGGTTTAGAAGTTTATCAAATTCAAGGTGAGGTCCCCCTTAAAAAGCAAAGCTTGAAAATCACTACCTGGGGTTTCCAGTGCAATGGCATGGCCACCAGTCAACAAATGTATCCAAACAGTAATAACTCAATTCCTACCACATTAAAATCTAGATGGACACAACAACAAACACATAAATATGACAAAATTATCAAAATCACAGCAACGAGGCCACCTAAAGACCCACAAATCAGAATTGCAATGCAAAAGAGCTCACACACAGTGTAATACATACCGAATATACCCAAACAACAAACAACCACAATGCGCTTGAAGAAATCCAAAACACACCACAATGCATCTAGACATATTTATATTCACTTTCCTTTGGTCCAGAACAGCTCAGAAACACGGAACACAGCAAATAATCCAATTTAGCAACCACTGGGGTAGACAGAATTCAGATTATGGGATGCTAAAAACAAGTAGAGAACCTAAAGGTTTTCAGGTGTCTATATTTGGCGTGCCTGTTTTTGGGGTGCCCGTATCCTCCACCAAAACTGTTGACACTATCTAATCAGATAATCAAGATGAAGTGCCATCGTAGAATCGAGGACGGTGTTAAACCTCAAGCAGCATATATAAGGCAATGTGTCCCGAAAATGCCGAAATAGCACCCAAACACAAATTAAATATTTACCATTTAATTGAAATAATTCCTTAAGAGTCAATAGTAAGATGTAAACCATGAGGGTTTATTAAAATAATTCAGGTGCAATACATAACTCAAACACAATAATTAGTTGAAGGGCAGAGTAAATCAATATAGGGAATCAGCGTAAGACTCATTGAAATGCAGCATGAGAATGACATTAAGTCAAGTGAAAAATATTCGAAGTCCAAAGTAGAGAAAATCCAACAAGGGTTTACTCTCTAGAATCAAGCAAACCAGACAGGCTCACCTCCAAAATGTACCATCTTTTATAGAACGATTAACAACAGAGGTCAATGGAAAGGGCGAAGTTAGCGTAAGGAGTGCAAAGGTAAACAAATCACAATTCAGAATTATACAATATCATCTATTGCCACATCCTAGCCCTATGCCCTAAATGAATGTTAACTTGCCCTATTCTAACCTAATGTCATTAGATGTGGCATTACAAATCTAGGGGCATATTATCAAGGGCTTTATCGCCGCTTTAGCGGCACTTTTTGCCGCTAAAGCGGCGATAATTTTATCGCCCTATTAGCAAGCTGTCGCTAACAGTCGTTATCGACAGCTTTCAGGCGTTAGAGGCCGCGTTTTCCATCGCCTTGCATGTCAGCGATAATTATCGCTAATGACATGCAAGGAAGGCGTTCCCTAGTAAAAGCGACTGAAAACAGTCGCTAATCCCACTACCCGCTATTAGCAAGGCAGGCGAAGCGATAAAATAATTTGCGCTAAGCGCGTTTATCGCTAGATTTTATCACCTGCTAGTGAGGATGACTTACCTGTTTAAAGTATAGGAGGTGGATTCTAATGCTGAATCCCCCTTAGCGATAATGCGAGAATATCGCTGCTTTTCCAGCGATATTCTCACATTTTGCCGCTATCGCTGGAAATATTATCGCTATGGAGATAAACCTTACTAATAGGGTGTTATCTCAGCGATAATTTCCAGCGATAGGCGGCGTTAACAAAAAACGCGCTAAGCGCGTTTTGCGATAAATATCGCAACTCCTTGCTAATATGCCCCCTAGTTCCTCAAAACAATGGAAGTCTCACAAATTAATGGAGTACAGTATTATTGGCAGAAAGAGCACTGAATGTTACAAAAGGCTTCCTCCGTAGTTTTGGAGAACAACATGTCAATACAGAGCATTATGTAGTGCACACTTTGGTTACGTGCGGTGAACAGAAAAGAAAACACACATCACAGCTGCGTTAAAATCCAAGGTGGAAGTTTAACTTCATTTTGGGCCTAATTTAGTCAAGCACAGGAAAACAAAGGGGCATATTAGCAAGACCCACGTTAAAATTATCGCCGTTTTAGCGGCAGGAAACTGCCGCTAAAACGGCGATAATGGGCTTGCTAATATGCGTTATGGAATTCCAATAGAAGCCCAGGTTAGATGTCCTGCACATCTAACCTGGGCTTCTATTGGATTCTATAACGCATATTAACAAGCCCATTATCGCCGTTTTAGCGGCAGTTTCCTGCCGCTAAAACGGCGATAATTTTAACGTGGGTCTTGCTAATATGCCCCAAAGTTCTGTCAATGTCAGTCTTTTCGTTTTAGTGCAGAAATGTTCATAATATTAAGCACACATTTTTATTGAATTGAAATCCACTATAATAGCATGATAGCAGTTAATTTAAAGGAAACACGACTCAAGGAGACTAAAAAGCTCTAAAGCCAAGCCCACTTTGAGGTATTGAGACATTACTGTAATTTTTGCTTGGACTTTCTTGGTTATGCTATGTTATGGAGACTTCAAGAGCGCACTATCACCCAAGAAGGTATCCTGGCCATGAGCAGGTGTGAATCTAGCCACATCTAAGGCCTATTGGGACTACTCAGTAAGATAGGTTTTCAGCTTCTTGCAGAATTGAAGAAGTGAGGAGGAGGTTCTTAGAGGTAGCGGCAGGTCATACCATGCTTTAGGACCGATGTTGGAAAAGGCTTGACCGCCGGATCTGGTTTTCTGTATGCATGGAATGTGTGCAAATAGAAGTCTGGATGAGTAGAGGTGTCAGTAAGGTTTGTTAAAGAAGATGCAATTGTTGAGGCATGATGGGCCATCGTTATGTAATGCATTGAAAGTGTGGGTGAAGACTTTGAATTATGCTTGTTTGTGAACTGGGAGTCAGTGGTGCTCCTTCAGGTGTGGTGTAATGTTAGTGTGGTGTGGAAGGTTGAGGGTGATTCTGGCCACATAGCTAAGAATGGTCTTCAGGCTTCAGGTGAATTTTTTAATAATGCCGACATTGAGGGTTTTTTCGTAGTCCAGCTTGCTTGTGACAAGGGTGTCTGTGATGGTTTTCTGGGCAGGGCCGGACTGGGCACCGAAACCGGCCCTGGCAAACTGTTCGGCCGACTCCCCTGGCGGGCAGGGGGGTGCGGCCGAGCTGTTTGCTAGGGCCGGTTTCGGCCGATTTTGCTACAGGGGGCTGATATTGCCAGCCCCCGGTAACAAAAACAGCTCCCCAAGGGCCCAAAACCGGCCCCTACCCTGGCGGCCCACCGAGAAAACGCCTGGTGCCCGCTACGGCCAGTCCGGCCCTGTTTCTGGGTGCTGATTATTAGCTGTGGTTATTCAGTTTCCATGTGTAACAAAAATGTGTCGGCATGAGAAATTTTCAGGTCAAAACATTGAGTTAAAGATTACTAGACAGACATTCTTCGCCAGCGATTGCAGACTTTACACAATCACTGAGGACAAGATCAGGCACTACAAATACAAATCACAAACACAAGAAAATAAAAGAAAAAGCAGACAAGCGAGCTGATCAATGCAGAATTCTTCTTGTGCTGTAGAATATGTCTGAACCCTTAAAAAGTAATTAACACTCCCATCCAGCAGGAATTTAAATTTCTCAAATAATTTGATTTTGTTTTTTACCCAGATGACAATAATCCCATTCTTCTCATACAGTCAGAACTTTGCGTGGTGCATGAGGAAAAATTGCAGTTTTTAGAATTCTCACTCTACCTCCATTGTGTGTATGCCACATGTGGTTAATAAGTGGGGATTTACAGACTTCTCTGCCACTTTTCATGGAGTGTATGCTAAATGCGTAGGTGGTCATATAGCGTGAGTGTGCAAAATCAGGCATACCTTAACAATGGATGGAATATTAGTGTCAGAAAATTAAATGAGAGTCACAGAATCTGTTTTTGAGCTGCACGCTGCCACCGCTATTTTCCTTTGAATTTATCCATCCGATCCATGTCCTTAATCTCTTTTCTCTTCCTCTCAGCATCATCTCTGTCCTTATATCCACTAACATCTTAGAACAAGCACTGGCATAGCCAATAGGTCTCGCCTTTGGGACCTTATAAGTGCTTAGCCAGAGGTTTTGGCTTGGCCTTTGTTTTTAAGCTATGTAGTAGAGCAGTGTGGCTGCTGTGCAGCATGTTGAAAAGTTATAATAAACAAAAATGGCCACATTCCTAGAGGAGCAAAAAAGATCAACCAACGGAGAAAGGCGAGCAGGTCAGAGAAGAGACTGTGAGTGGGACACAGAAAGGCAGGTACGGGACAGTGAGAGAGCAAGTGTGACAGTCAGCCACACAGAAAGAGAGGCAACGGGAGAGATGTAGAGAAAGGAGATTCTCGCAGAGTCACGTGGATTGAGGCTCTTCACCCTTGGGATGTCATCAGCCAACCCAGTGTGTTCTGGGAATTGTAGTCATAGCGGATGCCATTGCTGACTGCGTAGTACCAGTGTGAGCGATCTAATGATTTGCGTCAGAAAATCCTAGGGCTGGAGAGAGGGAGACGATTTCGTAGTACAGTGAGTGGGGGTCTGGGGCGCACGGGGTGATGCTGGGTTTGGAGACAGGAATTATACGGGTGCGGTGTGGAGACAGCAGTACTTTGGGGACAAACGTGGTGCCCTCGCTCTCCGAAGCTCCTTTCATGCTGGTCTCTGGATAGCAGTAGCTGCGATTGCATCTGACAGGCTGGACTTCAGAGAGAAAATGCTTTTACCTAAACAATTAAAATAACCCACGGGGAAAGAGGAATGTTCCTTCTGACGTGCAATTAATCTTCACCATGAACAGATGGCTGTATCCATCTCACAATTAAAGTAGAAATCTGTAGAAATCCCAAAAGGTGTGTGCATCACCGAAACAAGCGAGGCTTGCACATTCTAGCTTATTGACAGGAAACTTGTCGAAATAACTTCCCTGTCACGTCCTGACAAGGAAGCGAAACGGGGACCTATCAGAAGACAGGCAGAATACCACAAGCTGTGCCTGCCAGTGTCACGTTTCAAAAGAGGTGGCAACCTCTACATCTGCTGCCTGCCTGGTGCGAAAAAACTCAATAAACAGCCGGCAGTAGTGCAGCAAGGGCAGGCTAATGGAAACAGCTGAGTTTGTCACCGAAATCAAAGGATTAATTTCCAGGTAGCCGCCTCTTCATATCCAGCTGCCTAGTGCCAGACAGCAATGCCAGAGGATTGCTCCAGCCACACAATTCCGCTGCCAAACACCCCCACTTGAAGAATATAAATCTGCTGTCAGGGGGCATGTGGCTATATAGGAAGCCAATTGTTGGGAGGAGAGCGACAGAACAGGCAGTCAGCGAACCATGAAGTAATTATCTCCAGCCCGCATATACCAGACGAAAACTCGCCGGCAGTGCCAATAAATGGTAAAGCTGAGTACAGAACCTTTTATCTAGTGATTATTTCCTGTAGTCCAATCACGAACTTGGCTAGCGTTACCAGCATAGAGTGGAGAACACAGAAGGGGAGGAGACAGCATATGCCCCCTTTCGCAAACCAAATAGTCGCCATTGTTGAAACAAGCAGCGATGGGGTGGAGGGGGCGGCACTGCATGGGGAGATTAAGTAAATTGTTAGCAGCGACGGGCGCTGACCTAAAGAAGCATTGGCCGCGCGCGAGGGGCCACAAGACGCGATATGTGGTGGGGGAGGGGGAGAAGCGGGAGTTGTGTGCGCGTGCGGCCAATGCTTGAAAAACAAGTATTTAAAATGAATGCTGCTCTCGGAGGGAGAGGTTATGGTTCAGCGGTGAGAGGTGCCGACTCGGGAGCTGAGGACCAGTGTTCGAGCCTTGTTGTCGGCTCAACATATGTGCGCGCGCTTGCCTTGAAGTACGGGAAACACACACGCTCGGAAAAAAAATGAAGCTGACGAGGAGGGAGGGGGAGGGGATTCACACGCTACACGCTCGAAAAAAAATGAAGCTGACGAGGAGGGAGTGGAGGGGGTAGGGGAGGGGATTCACGCGCTGTAGAAAGCCAGATGGCAGCTGCTGTGCACGTCGCGCGCGCTTGTGCGCGTAACAGCAAGCTGGTGGCCGGCTTGGTAGCACTTTCAAAAGCCCCTTACTAAATGTCGAGCAGCGCATGCGCTGGCTCAGCGAGACCTAAAAAAGTGGCACACTGTCAGTGCGCCCCCTGAAGGCAGACATCATGAGGGGGAAAGGAGTTCCAATGGTCCACATAGACATCCACCTGCAGGCGAGTGCAGTCACTCACTGCACCTGACTGCTAGGAGATCTCTGTCCCCACTAAAATGCAGGCAGTTACCACCCACACTTCGTACTGAAGAATCTCTCTTACCTGGATCAGGATTTACTAATATTGAAAGGGTTATGGTGACAAGAGATGAGGAACCATAAATCATGTTTTATAAAAGTAAAAAACTGTTTCAAGCAACAGAACTCATTGTTTCAGAAAAATATAAACATAACATATTATATGATTAACCGTCTTAGAAACTACCATTACAATGAAGTTCAACAATGATACAAACTTGGAAACACACTGTAAAACGAAGTTGAATTAAACACACTTTAAACTACATACAGTATGCATGTTTCTGAATATATTACCTTGGTATTTTGAGAGATGATCAGAATTTGGTTCAACCACATGATTATTAACTTGGACTCCTGGGCATTGATCTTGTAATTTTGACAAACGCTGTATATCCATTTTTCCTAAGTAGAAAATATATGACATTATTTAAAAATTCTGAAAATGTAAGCATACCACAGAATGCTTCAATCTGAAAACACCCCCTAGTAACTCCTGCACTTTTTAGGTCTGGCTTGTTCGCTTCAGCCCTCTGCATGGCCTATTGTCTACAATATACCTAGGGGCAGATCTACAAGGAAGTGCCGCAGCGTGGCACCACAAGCCCTTTGGCTGCGCCACGCTGCGGCACTTCCGAAGCACAGGGATGCGACATATTTACAAGAATATGTCGCATCTCTGTGCTTCCCCCTGCGCTGGCGCACAAACTGCTGCCATGCGCCGGCGCAGGCACCATGGTGCAAGGATGCCTGCGTCGTTGGGAGATTGTTTTTGTGCAGGAAGGGGCACCTTCCTGCACAAAAACAATCACTACAGGCATTTTCCTCTTTCAATGCGTGCTGTAGAATGCAGCACGCATTGAAAGAGGAAAAAACGAGGAGAAATGAAAACATTTCTCCTCGTTGCACCTCGCTACGCCACCTCTAGGGTGGCGTAGCATTCAGACGCATCTCCAGATTTACGATTTCTCGTAAATCTGGAGATGTGTCTTGTTCCATGGGTGTTGCGTGGGAACACCCACAGCAACACCCATGGAACGCCCCTTCAACGCAAAGTGCTGCATTTGAAGGGGCCGTTTTTACAAGGAGAGGAAAAGTCACACAGGGTGGCTTTTCCTGTCCTTGTAAATATGGAGGAGCCCCCTGCGCCACCAGTACGTCACGAAAAGTGACGTACTGGTGGCGCAGGGGCTTGTAAATCTGCCCCCTAGAGTGGGCTATGAGTCAGCCTTACATCACTGTAAATCACATCTTGTATCAGTCCAAAAAGGTATACATCTCTAAACTACTGCTGTTTTTTGATTGGTATAGTATTCTTCTTCCCAGGAGTGCTTCCTTTGCTCTGCGTGAGGTGAATTGTCTTTGGCATTTGACGAGGTCTATTTGCTGAAGACAGACACTTGAAAAAAAAACTTCTCAGTTTAAAAGAAACATATTCTACATTCCTCCTTCTTAATCACCACTCCCTGACAATATGCATCCCAATAATGTATTTTTCAACTTGATTTTTCCAGAATACAGTTATCAAGCAAAATAAATGCTGCATTAAAAAGACCAACGAATATGAAAAAGTACGATAGTGTTTTTCACTTTTTGTTTGTTATGCAGAGTCTACTGCTTTCAGTGAGTGGAGCCTTCTTTGTAACGTCTTCCTTCTCGTTTCAGTGTGGGTAATTTGATTAAATTCCTAGTCCAAGTGCATAGCTGCAGGATGAATGCAGAGTGTTTCAAGGAAGATTTGGATGGATATTAAAGAAGTCTACTAATTGTGACATTATTACATTGTTCAACTTCCTGGTCACAACCTTTACTCTCTAAGGAAAACAGTCGTTGACAACTTGGGCCCTTCAGACGATCAAAGATGGTTGCCAAATAGCAAGGACAGTGGGTGCTTTAATTAATGGCACTGACACTGGAAACAAACAGGAAGAGGCCGGAAAAACTTCAGGGGGCATATGAAGCGTCATAAAGCTCCATAACAAGCTGGTTCCACTAATAATGCTATAATAATACTATAATGCTAAAACCTAGCAGTAAGGAAAAATTTAAACATTATAATGTTACCCCCGCCATGGGAGAAAGTCCTATGGCAAGGGGAGCACTGTATTTTTTCTTTACAAAAAGAAAATCCTGTTTCAGGATTTTTTTTTTGTAAAGAAAAAAGGAATAGTAAATGCCTTTAACTGAAATGCAGTGACAGCGGTTCATGTCAATGCCTTTATAAATGATCGTCTTATAAATTAGGTGGGTGGTCCCTCCATCGTTCTAGTTATAAATCTCCCCCTTAATTTAGTGAAATTAACTTTCACATAAAAAGGGCAATTCACTAAGCTGTACATTTTGGTATACTATGAGCATATACCATCTGTGAGAAAGTGAATTATTAATTGGGGGTGGATGATAGACCACATAAAGTAATAGCGTCCACTAACTTGGCAGGTCCTGTCAAAAGTTTAAATAATTTAAACCTAAGCTCAACCCATGGTAGATATGACAGAGAACAGAGAGGCTTAATTTAAGGAAAACACGTCAAGTATTCAGAAATATCCAAAAAATGAGAAAGTCAAAGAAATGACACAATACAAATCCCAATCCAATGTATCCATAAAGAGAAACAATTAATAAACAAAATTACACCAAAGCAACATAAATCCAATGAGGGGAAAGGAGTCATGAATTTTGGTCAATGGTCACTGTAGACTGTGAGCTAGGAGTATTTTGATGCCGACTGTGATGAAGCTCAGGTCTGATACACCGATTAGACTGGTCCCGCTGGAGCTTGAAATCACAAAATTCGAAAAAGTCTGTGGAATTGCCGGTCAGATACTTTTCACAGCAGGGACCCTTGAACTTCTGGATCAAAAGTGTTTCAAAACTTTATAAATTTCTTTAAGTGCCCAAACAACCACAGGAGTACACTTCTAAGGCCCCAAGGACATCAGAGGGACATTTAGAGACTCTCAGAGTGTCAGGCAGAGGCCACCAGCAAACTCCAGTCCAAGTTCCAATTGCCACTGGCCAGCTGGGAATTTCCAGCAAAAGGCTTCTTGCAGCTTGTTTCTGTAGCCACACAGGAGTTTATTCAACTGTCCTTTGGAGTCTGCTTCTTCGATGCAGGTACAAGGGGGAGCAGCCCAGTCCTTCAAATGTAGACAGAAGGTCAGTACTCTTCTGTTCTTTTGCAGATCCTGAAAGTATTTCTTAGGGGGTGCCTTGGCACATGTCTGGCACAAGCTAGTAGGAGAGTATAAATCCTAGGCCCTCCCTAACCCATGGAGTAAACATTCCTGGGGGCAACCCAACCCACTTTTTCAGTAGTTCCACTTTGCTTTATCATAACAGTCCCAAAGGGCCATGTGTCAGGGCAATGTCAAGATGGCCATAGTCTTTAGCCACACTGAACTTGGGCTCTGAATGCTGGGAGATTGTAGAGGAGTGGACTATGGGAATCACCAGTGTACACCCACAACTAACACTAAAATCTAGTTTGAAGAAGGAGACAGAGGTCTGGTAAGACAAAAACAAGGTTCCTAAGCACTAGATGGGGATGCACATGAATTGGCCGGGCATCCTGTTTGCTCCTTTTCAAGGGCGCCAAAATGTAAAATTTGGCTCAAACAGACCTGTCAGGTAGGATATGACATTGAGTTATCAGCAAGATGGCAGGACCCCATCATTCTGCTGGGTTCAAATGAGTAATCTCTGCCTATTCAGGGTGAGCTGTCAATCACAACAAACTGTTATGTAGGTCCGGGGATGGATTCCATACCTCAGTCACACCTCATTCAGGCTAGCTGTTTCTGGAGTGTTAATACAAATTTGCGTATCAGGCATGGAAAATTTAACTTTTTAAAGTTACTGATCCATAATATTTATAAAATACTTGACTTCACCTTTGAATTGGATTTTTAATAACCGTTAAAAATAGTTGTTTAATGATTTTTATTACATGTCCCATTCAGAGGCGGTTCCTGTGTTTGAACATGGGGGCTTCGTTCTCCAAATTTTGCAGGCATGTGGATGTTAATTGCTAAATTATTAATTGCTAGTAATTGCTTATAGCAATTGGCATCCTCGTGTCTAACAAAACATTTCTGTGTCTCAGTGCCTGCCTTTCTCTAACCCTTGCTCACTTGAGGGTAAGGCAACAGGCCAGTTTATAGTGGCATACTCACATGTGCCAGGTAACAATTTCTTTTTTTTTGGCTAAGTAGGACTAACCTAACACGAGCACAGGTTTACTGGAATCGGGGGACTTGGAGGACCACCCACTGATAATGCATAGCAGCATCATATTTTAGAAGCAGCACGGGTCATGTAGGGCATCAGTCCTGTACTTCCCGGGGCTGCTTGTCAGGCTTTGCTGAGGCTCCCTCACCATCCCACCCTCTCCCAGGTTGTCACAGGGTGGGGTGGGGCCAACAAGCCTCACTCACCTCATCCCACGACAACCTGGGAAAGAGTGGGTTTACAGGAGGCTGCTTGCGATGCCCTCGTGTCTGCCTTCCAGGAATCCTTTTTATTATACATTGAGCCGGCTGCGGAGAGCGAGGGCTGGAGGAGTGCAATACTACACTGGAACACACATGATAAGCCCTCATAATTTGAGCATATGACCGCCATAAAATACGTAAGCTCAGGATGTGCGATGAACAAAAAGGATTCCTTTTAGTACAGTGCACATCCTGATATCACGTATTTCAAGGTGCTCAAATGTGCTAATGAAGTCATTAGCACTAGAAGTCAGCAAACCAATAAATTGACAGGAAGAGCTGAACCAAAGCCGAGCCATCGCCGACTCTGGCTCTAAGAGCCAGTGTACGAGCTGAGTCCTGAAAATATTTGGCATGTAAATAATGCAACAAACTTCACGCTAAAATATGACATGGTGTCTTCAATATTCAAAAAAGTGTATTTCTTTAACATGCAGAAGTGTTTCACCTTAGTATGTCAGATTTTACTTCCAATTCAAAAGTATTTATTAAAAGCAAGAGCTTTTAAATCTGAACTGATAAACCTTCCTGCCCCCATTCTGATGGCGATGATATTAGTAAATGAAGAGGAAAAACAGGGGTAATGTATACGCTATTTGTGGGTTTGATTCCTAAAGATAGATCACAATTGCACAATTTTATATCAATTTTGAAATGTGAGAAAAATGTGATTTTTTTCAGCTAAATTTGAGATTTAGAGGGGATTCTGGTTAAGAAAACATTGGGGAATACACACAAGTCACACCTCGCTGGACTCCCCCAGGAGTCTAGTTTTCAGAAATGTCTGGGATTGGTAGGTTTTCCTAGATGGCCGCCGAGATCAAAAACGCAGGTGACTTCCTCGCAAAACAAGGTCTTTTGTAATCAATAATTTTGAAGTTTCCACAGTACATTTTGGGCCGTTTCCTGTCACGGGCACTAGGCCTACCCACACAAGTGAGGTACCATTTTTATCGGGAGACTTGAAGGAATGCTGTGCTGGTGGAAGTTTGTTGCTCCCCTTAGATTCCAGGACTTTCCATCACAGAGATGTGAGGAAAATTTGTTTTTTTCCCCAAAGTTTGAGATTGGCAAGGGACTCCGGGTAACAGAACCTGGAGAGAGCCAAACAAGTCACCCCTTACTGGATTCCCCAGGGTGTCTAGTTTTAAAAAATGTACAGGTTTGCTAGGTTTTCCTCTGTGCTGACGAGCTAGAGGCCAAAATCCACATCTGGGCACATGGCAAAAAAAGGGTCCGTTTTCTGTGGAAAAATGTGATGTTTCGATGTTGCGTTTTGGGCCGTTTCCTGTCCCGGGTACTAGGCCTACCCACACAAGCGAGGTACCATTTTTATTGGGAGACTTCAGGGAATGCTGGGTGGGTGGAATCTTGTGGATCCACGCAGAATCCAGAACTTTCCATCACAGAAATGAGGAAAATGTGTTTTTTTTACAGTTTGAGGTTTGCAAGGGATTCTGGGTAACAGAGCCCGGTGAGAGCCACACAAGTCACCACATCCTGGATTCCCCTGGGTGTCTAGTTTTCAAAAATGTACAGGTTTGCTAGGTTTTCCTCAGTGCTGGTGAGCTAGAGCCCAAAATCCACATCTGGGCAAATGGCAAAAAAAGTGTCAGTTTTCTGTGGAAAAATGTGATGTGTCGATGTTGCGATTTGGGCCATTTCCTGACCCGGGTACTAGGTCTACCCACACAAGTGAGGTACCATTTTTATTGGGAGACTTTGGGGAATGCTGGGTGGGTGGAAACTTGTGGATCCACGCAGATTCCAGAACTTTCCATCACAGAAATGAGAGGAAAAGTTTAAAAAAATGTACAGGTTTGCTAGGTTTTCCTAGGTGCTGGCTGCTCTAGGGCCAAAATCTACAGCTAGGCACATTGCAAAAAAAGGGCAGTGCCTAATGGGCTTTCTGCCGCCATGGGGCAGAGGGGGCAGACCGGGGGCTTTTGCCTTGACATGCCCCAAAAGGGGGCAGAAAGACTGTGGCTATTTTTTTGGGGGGGAGCATTTGTATTCCCATTCTGGGCAGCCCCCACCCCTATATACAAAAAAGCCAGAGTAATTCCTCATGCCTAGTGGGGTCCCTGCCCCCCCGGGGGGACAGATCAAGGGCTATTTCCACATATGCCTTCTGGGGGGTAGAAAGTCTGTGGAATTTTTTGAGGGGTGTTGGGGCATTGGCATGCCCAGTCTGGGCAGCACCCACCACTGAACACCCCAAAAAATATTCCCTGGTGCCTAGTGGGCTTTCAGCCCCCGGGGGGCAGATAAGGGACTATTGCCCCCATCTGCCTCACGGGGGGAAAGACTGTGCAATTTTTTGGGCTGGGGCATTGGCATGCCCATTCTGTGCAGCCCCCACCCCAATGTATAAAAAAATAAAAGAATCCCTGGTGCCTAGTGGGCTTTCTGCCCCCCGGGGCTCCTGCCCCAATCTGCCGTGTGGGGGGGCAGAAAGACTGTGGCATTTTTTATTGGGGGTGGGGGCATTGGCATGCCCATTCTGGGCAATCCCCACCTCTGAACTTTGAAAAAAAATATTCCCTGGTGCCCAGTGGGCTTTTAGCCCCCCCGAGGGGGCAGACAAGGGGCTATTGCCCCATCTGCCTGCCTGGGGGGCAGAAAGACTGTTGCAAATTTTCTTGGGGTGGGGGCATTGGTATGCCCATTCTGGGCAGCCCCCACCCCTACGTACATAAAAGAAATCCCTGGAGGCTAGTGGGCTTTCTGCCCCCGGGGGTGCAGATCAGAGGCTACTGCCCCCATCTACCTCTCAGGGGGCAGAAAGACTGTAGCAAATCTTCTTGGGGTGGGGGAATTAGCATGCCCATTCTAGGCAGCCCCCACCCCTATGTACAAAAAAAAATCCCAGGTGCTTACTGGGCTTTCTGCCCCCCCCCAGGGGGCAGGTCAGGAGCTTTTGCCCCATCTGCCTCTTGGGGGGGGGCAGAAAGACTTTTGCATTAATTGGGGGAATGGGTGGGGGCATTCGCATGCCCATCCTGGGCAGCTCCCACCCCTGGCCTATAAAAAAATATTCTGTGGTGCCTAGGGTGCTTTCTTCCCCCCGGGGGGGCAGATTGGGGGCTACTGCTCCCATCTGCCCCCCGGGGAGGGGCAGAAACACTGCTTATGCCATATTTCAATGGGGAGCAAAGGCCCTTGCCCAAGGGGCCGCTTCCTTCCTCCCTCGTGCCTAGTGGGTGGATCCCTGCTTGGGGATAATCCTCCTGGGGCGATCCCCAAGCAGGGATATACTAGGGAAGGGTACCATTGGAAAGGGGAGATTCTCCACTTTCCAACGATACCTCTTCCATGTGTTTCAGTGCTCGAGGGCGGAGATAGCCCCACAAGCACCGAAACATTGAAACTGAAACTAAGTTTCAGTTTCATTTTCAATGTAATGACGACTGCGCGCCATGCGCGCAATCATCATTACATTGAAAATTAAAAAAAAGGCTTTGGAGGTAGAGGAAGCTCTTCCCCACCTCCTGAGGCCCCAAAAAAAAGGAAATCCCTCTGCTGTTTGCAGCAGAGGGATTTAGTGTGCCTGTGCACATGACAGAATGGTTCCGTCATGAGCACAGGAGCACTGGTGCTCATGATGGAAGTATTCCGTCATGAGCACCGAAAGGGTAAAATTCTATCACAATCTTAATGCATTTCTTCACATTTGGTAATAAATTAATCAATACCAGTAGCTCAAAGAGCTGGCTGGAGTAGACTCCCTAACATTCTCGTCACACCACGTATGATATTTATTCTTCGCATCTTGTTTCTATTTTGTCATACATGTCTCTTGTAGCATATCATTCATCAATATTTCAGGCCTCCACCTACTTATGAGACTCCTTCAACAGGACAAACAATTTTGCAACAATCTGCTCATAGTAGCATTAAAGCTGCACATATTTCCAAGGAATCAATAATCCAAAAAAAGCATATGCATAACTGTTAAAAAATGGATGGAGCTGCCCACAAAATGTACTCCACTATAATGTTTATTAATTATACCTCAAATGCGTCCCAAGCACTTCTAATTACCTGTGAGCAATTTATGTATCATCATTTCTGGGCACAAGGCTTGTGATTAAGAGAGGCCACATGAGTGAATACCAGGAGTGATCTAGTGCAGAAAGTAGCCTGGAGTGCTGCCGCCTTTACGTGATCCTGTTTGGTAAAGAGTAAACTCTGGGGAGCAGTGGGCAGTGCAAGGGTACCAAATGTATGGTGTTGGTCCCGGTGGCAATAGAGGAGAGGATGGCTGCCCAGGATCTAGAGGACAGATCTCTTCTTGTTCCTCTTTACTCCTCAATTGTCCAGATTTTGCACAAGGTATCACTACTTGCCAGAGTGGGTAAAAGACTACTGCTGAGGGCAGCTGAAAATTTTGAATACCCGGGAGGGGGAAGTGATATTATGAGATAGTTTCTTTTTGTGTCTGGACACACAGAAAAGCAGGCTGAATGACTTCTGGATAGCAGATCCTCAGGTTGGGTGCACCTGGTGAGGTTACCACTCACTTTTAACTGGCTGTAGCCCTACAGCAGCAATATATACTACTGGGCCGCGAGTGGGCAGATTCCTGAACAATAGGTATATAGAGAGTAGAGGAATGGCATAGACCCCAAGCTAGACACCACTTGTAAACAGGCTCAGCATCTACTAAACTCTGGGGGATATTCACAAGGAGCCATCGCCGAATTAACAGCACTTTATCGCAGCCAAAGTCATGATAAATTTACCTCCCCATTCACAAGCCGGTGTTAACAGCCCACAGCACCAGTTTACCCACGATAGCAGCCGCAAAATACATCGCCACAGAGGACCCTCGCAAATATCGCTAATGAGATGCAGAGTAGGCGTTCCCGTGACAAAAGGAGAGACAACAGCACACCTCAACATTCACAACGACCAGCCACATCCGCGATAAAAACACAAAACAGGCGATAAGGTGCGTTAGCACCAGGAAATCTACACCTGCTCTGACCTGGTGTAAAGTCCGACGGCAGCCAACACCACAAAAGGGAGCACAGCCCAGGGCCACATCCGAAGGGCAACAGATGCCATGGAGCCACCCATCATGCGGCCCGGACACCCAAGAGGGCCACAACACCCACCAACACCACACCCAGGCCCGCAACCCCTCCCCCCCCCTGGGACGACTCCCAACCCCGGACTAAGAAATTGCACACCAACACCACGAATCCCAAAACAAACGTTTTGCCTGATGTCGCACAAGCAGGAAAATAAACATACATGCGTGGCCAGAAAATGGAGAATCAGTCATACAGCAATGCAATCACCAACACAAAACACCATAAAACAAAAGCAGAAACAACACTTAGGATGAGTGCTAGCTGTTCCTCACTGGACAATCCGTAGCACACAGCCTGGAAGGCCAAATACAAGAGAAGAAGGTGTGCCATGCGCCCAACAAAGGAAAGAGAGGGAGAGAGCGAGGGAGAGAGACAGAGTGAGATAGCACAAGCAGCGCAAGGCTGCTCGGGCACCTGGCTCCACATGCCAACATGTGTGTGTGCGTTGCCATCCGTACACCATGAGCCCAAGGCCGTGCCCCAATCTCAGCGCCAAACCCACATCACATTCCGAAAACGAAAGTAGTAGTCAGACAAACATCAGGGATGAAAGCACGATTGTCCCAATGCAGAATGCGGGAGGACACCTGCACCTCTGACCTTGGTCCAGAACGCGCCTGGAACACCCTGATAGAGATGCAATGGCAGATGGGGACGACTCCCACACCACGCATTCCGCAAATGAACCATCCGACTCATCCACAGCCCACACACAGAAGCCCCTGCCTGTGGTACCCCCGCATGGGATGCCCTTGACACTCACGGAAACAGCAACCCATAACCCACAATGTTGCACACACATTCGAATCATTGCTCAGAGCTGTGGCATATCCTCCACACAACTGCCGCAGTCCAGAAGAGTGCCTGTTCACGAGGAATGTATGACGTTACTACGACATACAATCCCACGCAGAAGGTTACAACGCGGATGTTACATCGTCCGCGTTGTTACCACGCATGGTTTTACATCGCAAGTCGTTTCTACGACTTGCACTAGATGGCGCGCTGGACTTAGGAATAGTATAAATTACTATTCCTACTCCAGTTAGCGCAACAGTAGGGAATGTGTTGGATTTAAAATCCAACACATTCCTTGGTGTTGCGCGCCATCTAGCGCAAGTCGTAGAAACGACTTGCGATGTAATGCCATGCGTGGTAACAACGCAGACGATGTAACGTCCGCGTTGTTACCTACCCGCGTGGTGTTGACAGCGTTATAAACGCTGTTTCCCGTTCACGAGACGCACCAACGCAATGGCAGGCCATACCGGGCACATGCACAACCCCTGTCACGTGGAACAGTACCGTGCACGTATGCTGCATTTACTGGGCGCACTGCCACTGGCAGTGCTGCGGATCAGTTACAGGCTCAGCTTCCGCATTGCCCACGTCACCTGCGTCCAGCCCTGGTTCCACTGCTGAACATGCACATTCGAGTGTCCCATGGATGTCTGCCTATCCAACACAAATGTTGATGAATTGGACTATGACTCGTGTCTGCGCCCCCTGTTGGATCACGAACAGGAGTGTAACCGAGACAGCCGTGCATGGGATGCCTTGACATACTGCATATGTATTGGTAGTTGTGCATGGGAGATAGCACAATTTCTCATGTGCAGTGACCACATCGAGGCGCTCCCCTATTGGGCAGTGTTGCGGATCGGTGAGACGGCGTGGGCTGAGCACACCTGCCCGGACCACCTAATGGATTGGTTCACCCTGGTGTTCCTTGAAGACGACAACGAAGTACTATTGGAACACATTGCACATGAAGCTGCACGGGCATTCATGGACGAGTAACTACGTTCCTGCAGCCACATCCGATTGCCTCCCACAGCACATGGCCCAACAACTTTTGCATCATGGGGATTGCTCACATAACCCACCACAACAGAGGACACACCTGCCAACGTTCGGGCTCTGGATGCATGTGCGTGGAATAACGCGTGTGTACACACACCTGTGCAAGGCGATGCAGGTCCATGGTCGGAGCAACACAGCGTCATCTGGCAACGTTGCCAATTTGGACACACTGCTGGGTGAGAGCACACACATGGCAATGTAGCACGAGATGTGAACCTGTCGGACCCTCACACCTGATCACTGTCAGCAGAGCAGACAATGGGCGCCCCCCGGAGGCAGAGCACCATGCAGACCCCACGTGCAGTGAGTCGTGCCCCCTCACACGGGGCAATGTGCAGACGCCAAACAACACATGACTCGTCCAGCAAGGCAAGGTGGGCTGTGAGTGTTGCCATCCGTGATGAATGTTGTCCATTTCAGCCCCACCATCATCTGAACCTCGACATGTACCCATGCTGCGTGTAAGTGTCTTAAGCATGTCCCTGCCTGTTGTGGCCGTTGCCTCGTCCATACTGACACGCACATGCCAATAAAGCCTATGCCACACCACTGGTGTCTAACTGTGAGGTGTGTTGTTTAGATTGTCCACTCGTGTGCCACAATGAGCCTCGTCACAACACAGGAAGGAACTGACTGACGCATGTGCAATGGGGGTGTGTCCTTTTGGCAGGCTCCGCCTCTGTGAGCCAGACATTGTTTTTGGATAGGTGCTGGATGACATGTGCACTCACATGACTCCAGCTACGTTTGTATGGTGTCCAACCTCTGACCATGTGGAGCAATGTCATACATCACAACAGATTGTGTCCACACAGATGTGTGTAAGTCGGTATGCCACGTGAAGTTCTGCTGTCACACGTGGTGTGGGATACCACTCCTGGCCTGCCACAGTTTTGGTCACTCCTACACACGGCCCTATTCAACACATGGACGTGTGCCTACGTAGGGGTGTTGTGAGATTGCTGTTGATGTGCAATGGAAACACAGCTAGTACTCACCTTCACAGTCATCCAATTGGCCATGTGTCTCAGGGATAGACATGCGCATAGATGTCAGTTACCAGGGTGTACCTTCATGTGCAATCATCGTCCCCACATCCAGCCATACTTCCATACGTGAGCGAACATAGTGATGACACATCTGTGTGATTTAGAATGTTTTATTCACATTCAGGTGATTGACGGAGCTGGAGCTGTACCTGGCCATCCAAGCCCACATCACATGGAAGCCCAGTGGTGGGCCACCCAGAGTCCTTTGGGGATTGCACAGTGATTGGGAAGAGGGAGAGTGCAGTCTGCAGCAGGATTGCTGTGTGATTGGCCAGCGGGGAAGAAATGGCAGTCCGTGTCGGGGTCCGGGTGAATGTCGCAGGGTGTTCCGGAGGTCAGTAGGAGGTATTTCCCAGGGCATGATGCATAGGTCATGAGCAGGCAGGGACGGGCCATATGGCGGTGATGGATGCTACTGCCTCCTTCCTCACACAGTAGTTCCCATCCCCTTCTCACTCCCCTGATACGGGTTCTGTGTCCGGTGTGTCCGGTGTGTGTGGCGGGGTGATGGCTGCATCGCTGTGTGCCCCTGACACATCAGACTGCGTAGGTGATGGGGCAGCATCACAGTGTGCCATGGACACATCAGGGGTCGGACCTGTGTGTGTCGATGTTCCCGCTGCAGTCATCTGGGAACGGCTCAGTGGCAGCAATGGCAAGTTGGAGTACTGCAGGGCGTTGCTGTTCCCAGCCACTGCTCGCTGGTGTCCAGCCGTGGCAGACATACTTCCAGCCTGCATCTGCTCCATGGTGTCCATTGCCCTCCGCATCTGTGCCAAATCTGTGCTGTCATGGCTGGTGCCTGTCTGACCAGACAGTGCTTGTATTAGACTCATGGCACCAGCGAGGTTAGCCAAGGTCTGTGGCAGAGCATGGTGCGTACAGGGGGTGTCCGATAGGGACTGTACGTGGTCCCTGATAGGACTCAGACACCCACGTATGGCATTGAGTTTGGCTGCCACGAGCTCGAAACCCACCCGCAGCTGATGAGCCAACTCCACCTGGCAACCCAACACATGCCGTTGGAATTCCATGTATTGGTCGGGGGGTCCTGGGAGACAGCCATGGTGGTGTGTGTGTTTCCTGCTGTGTGGTCTGTGCAGGTGGTGGGGTGACCTTGAGGCAGCTGGCCTGGCCTGCTCCTGGGGGTGGGGTGCAGAGGCGGTCCAACATCCGTTGGAGGGTTTCTTGACATATGTGCAGGTTGTCCTCTTCATCATCTATGGTGGGATGTGTGGTGTGCTCTGCAGGAGGTGTTGTTTGTCCCTCTGCAATGTAAAGGGGAGATGCAGGTTAACAGTGTTTCACATGTATGGTGATGATTTGCAGATGTATACATTCAGACTGCATGCCAATGTACATTGTGACTGTTTGGGGGTGCTGGCTATTTGATGGCAGTCAGTGTGTTTTTCGACTACATGACGGATGTGTGGTAGTACCCGTACATTATTATCACACAGTGTCAGGCAATGCCAGATGTGGGTGGACAGTTACTACGCACAAGCGGAACCTGTTGTGAGCTCTGTCCTGTGGTGCTGGTGTTGCACTTTGTACCACATTGCCTTCATTGCTGATGTTCTGTGATTGCTATGTGTGTGTGCTGCATTGTGGGTGAGTTGCCCCTGCAGCTCTGATTTCGTGTAGCCTTCTCCCTTTGAGGCGGGGTGCCTTTAAATTGTGTGCTTTTCGGGGCCTGATTTGCTTTTGACTTGGGTCATGTGTGCTCGCGGACTGTTTTTGTGGCCTGGTGCATTGTTCGTCTGCTGCGTGTATTGTAAGGCATGGGTTGTGGGTGCACGTGGACATGTCGGAGTGTGACCTGCTCCTTTACGGATGTGATCCGCACTTGGCTACCTCCATGTCGCTTCGTGGGCCATGTCATTTTTTTGGGGCAGTTGCCATGCTATCAGACATGCAGTGTTACTTGCATAGTCAGTGTGGGTCACGGAGCAGCTGCTTTGCTGGATTCGGCACATGTGCACTGGTCGGTTGTGATATTGGTGATAGGGGGGGCCCTCTGTGCACATTGTGGATGGGGGCCTACTTGGCGTTTCTATGTGTGCTGCATTCAGGGACATGTTCCACGGTCATTGTGGGTGTGCTGTGTGCTGCGTGTAATTGTGCATGTGTGCCATTGTGCCCATCTCCCCCCATCCCCCCGTCCCTAGTGGTTACTTACCCTGTTGCTGTTGGGTCAGGTCGTATCGTGCTGTGTCCAGGGCCCCCAATCCTGCCACCTTCTCCTCACTGCTGACTGTGGTCACCATTTGCTCCAGCTCCTCCTGTGTCGCAGGGCTCCCACCTCCAGTCGCCATTGATGCCTCCCTGTTGGCGGCAAGCTTATGTTTGGTCTGACTTTTCAGATCATGCCAGCGCCTCTTGACCTCCTCCAGTGACCTCCTGGACACTCCGACTGCATTGACCTTGGTGACGATGGCCTGCCATATTTCGGTTTGGGTTGCCAGTGCCGCAGTGGAGGTGCCGAACAGTTGTTGATGGTGTTCGGTCACCCCCGTGACAATGATCTGGTCTTCCTGCGGACTGTACCCGGTCTTCCTCTTCCTCTTGTCCTTGCCCTTCCCCGACAGCGGGGTTCCTGGATGGTCCTCCGTAGGGCTTGTGGTGTTCGGCTTGTCCTCTGCACTCGGTCCGGGTGCATCCATGTTGCTACGCAGTTTGAATAGTTTTTGGGCTTTTTTTTTTCTTTCTTTTATGGTGCTTTTTTCCGCCGGCCGCGTGGGATTTACAGGCCTGTGGCTGGTGTTCGCTGATTTCTGTACCGCGATTGGCCTCATCGCATGATTTCTCGCGTTTCGCATTTTTTGGGTGTGGCGTTGATTTTCATGCTGACATTTTACGCATTATCTGGTGGCTTTCGCATGGTACCGCCTTGTTGTGAATTCCACGTTGACACAGGGTTATTTTCCCGTGATAGGCTGCGTTATTGAAAGTTGCGTTACGCTACTCTTGCGGTAGTTATCACACGTACTTGTGAATATACCCCTCTGTTGCTAGATCTGCTTCCACCAAGCACTGATGTATCACTTATAAGAAACTGGTGAAGTGGCTCCCTCTCCGCAACCCGAGACCTTTGTTGGCACACATCTTGGAAGTAAAAAGAACAACTTTTGCAGCAAGCAAAGCTTAACTGAGACTGCTCTTCTGTGCTTGAGCCACTTGAATAAGGTGAATGCGCCTAGTGTGTGGGTATGTGAAAGCCATGGAGCATAAAGGGAGCCAAGCAAGACAAGCAAGCAAGACAAAATGGATGATGACCACACTCAAATAGTGCCTGGAACTGGTTGTATTGCAGATCTATGTAATGCTTTCTCCTGGAGTTTTAGCTAAAGCTCCCAATTATGCCAAAAAGGTGGATTCCAAAGCAAAATCAGATAAACTGGACAAGATCCTGAATACAATCTAGGCCATGTGATAGGCACTCAAACACAAAATTGATTCTATCATAATCGATCACTAAAGTATACAAAGTGATGAACAGAATGCTTGAATTGAGCCCAGCAACTGGTGATTAGTCAGGGATGCATCTTAATCCATCGCTATTACGCACACCATGGCACCTCATTGGACTCAACTATTTGCAAATCAGCCTTGACCCTCCCCACTCGGAACAGTACAGCACAAACTGCCAAGCCAGGTCCTCCCTGAACCATAAAACAAGCAAGCCATGACTGGTTTTGCCCTAGTTATGTGCTCATCAGCTGGGTACAGCTTGGTTTCAGTGACACAATGTGTACGGACCCACGTCTGGGCATACCCATCCCACTTAGGGTGACACTAAAGTATACACAAAAGTGATAGTTGGAAAGCTTGAATTAATCTCAGCCACTGGTAATTACTCGCCCGAATCCCAATCCATCATTATATTGCACACCATGTCAACTCAGTTTGGACCCAGCTATTTGAAAATCAGTCTTGACCCTGCTCCAGTCAGAACAGTCCACCCCGAACTTAGAGCAAAGTGTAGAAAATGTTTCCATCTGGATAGGCTCGGCCTTAGATACTATGGCCCCAGTTAAACTAAAAGCCATGAAAAAAAAACTTCCCAGCCCTGGCACAATGAGACTCCAGTCACTCTAGACTAGGGGACCCCTGGGGTAGAATGTAGGTAGGGAGGCAGGTGAAGGAAATAAAAAATGTACAAAAAGAGCCACTACCTATATGAATTTAGAAATGCACTGTGCGTCATATATTTCCATCAACCGCTCTTACTTGACCATCACGAAATACGAACAGTATTCAAGAAAAAGTGATCATTGTTCAATTGATTATTTATTTGTATATACCGACTTTTCTATACAAATACATTAAAACATTCAAAACAATATATCAAAAATGGAAAAACATTTTATATATAAGAAGTTATCAGATCCCATTGCACAACTCACATTCAACCCCATACAATTATATTCTTATTCAAACATACTCACGCTTGAAACCACAATTATATACATCACAAGCATACCAAAAACACATAATAAGCACCAGGTCCCCTCACCATGAGAGTCAGTAAAGCAAAGGCGAAGAAAATATTTGCTCAAAATTTTAATATAATATGTCAACAATTAATTGGACAATAAATCTAATATCGACATAACATCATTTTTTCTTAACAAACAACGGGGGGACTAATATAAAGCGCCAACGCGCGTTTCAGTGCAGCCCTTCTTCCTTTTAGGGTATCACCTTCTTCAGGGCGCATATAGAGGATTTTTGTTTAAAAATGAGCAGTGAGACCTGTCGTAGAAAAATAAAATTTTACACAGTGTCATCATTGATAACAAATAACAGATTAACAAATGTAATAACAATGAGAGAGAAAATAACGATGGTTAAGTTAAGAAGAGTGATATTATAAACAAATGATATTTATTTCTCAATGATTAATAAAACAAAACCAATGAAAACACATGCACAGAAAAAATGAGAATAAGAAAAGAATGAAAAAAGAAGAATAAAAGAGAGATAAAATAGGTAGACAAAAATTAGAACAAAGATTTAAATTCAAATTTTGGATTAAGGGACTCAAAGCATATCGAGTCCGACTCGATCAATAAATAACCAAACTCCAAAGTATATTAGGTCCCCTGGTTTCATAGGTAATAAGGCCTAGAGTAAAAAATGGAAAAAGGCCATTTAGAACATAGGTGAGCCTGGTTCCATAACACATTGAGATTCAGTTCTCATATGGTGGAATCAAAGAGTAGCAACCCAGTAGGGTTCAGTTAAAAAGAATTCATATACGTAGTAATGATGAATGGTACTACTGGCAGTTTGAACACCTATTTCATTGAACATAGGTAGACAGAATGGCATATGGACTCCTTTGAGTAAAAAGCCGTAATGGTAGAGCATGCTAACAAAGCTAAAATATATAGACATCTTACCAAAGAAAATTTCAAAAAGAGTTCAGACACATGAGACTCGCTGGGTCGACGATGCACACGCTGAATCACGATAAATATAAATATAAATATAATTAGCGGAGCAGCTGCGATGATCTTTCAAATCGTAGGTAATGGTAGCAGGTGGAAACGAAACTCTATAATGGAAACACAGATGGAGCCAGGCCGGAAAGATCTATCACTTTATGCTGTTCAGTCAAATACATACTGGCACAGCGTTACATGAAAAGATGGACATATAAATTAACGCCCACCTCCCTTCTGTTCAAAGAATGGATATCTAAGAACGTTCTAAATAGAGACAAACTGAACCAAGGAACAAAGATAGTATAGTGGGCTCTCAAGATATTATCCAAACATGCCCGACTTCGGCAGCAATTTCATAGAGGGAGAAGCTGAGTGCAGACACTCACCTGTTTTTATCAGGGCCCGTGGTCCGGAGTTGACGGTATCCGAGTCAAGAAAATTATGGAAGGTACTATATACATAAAATAAAAACAGGGAGGGAAAAACACCACAAAAAATGAGTTTGCGGCGAAAGTAGATGTATACTAAACCAATTTTGTTCTCTTAAAGTGGTGAAAGGTACCTTTTGTACGTGGCTTCTAAATAGGGTCTCTAACTCCATCTGGTGGGTATTTAACGGCATAGCATCTCTTCCTATCTGAATAGTATGGGAATTTCAAGGCTAAGAGCTAAATCCTGTATAATAGTTAAGACAGGGAAAATCAAAGAGAGATTCTTAAATCAAGAGTCCTCACTGTAATTACTAAGTCGATATATAGGACGGTGGGAGAATAGAATACCTGGATAAAAGGATGTGTTCCATCGGCGTCTATGAAGCAGTACAGCGTTCCGCGAGCGGCGTGGAAAAACAGCTCGATTCAGAGACTTGTTAATTGACCATTTAAATAGCCCAATGGTATAGCACCTCAAAATCTCAGTGCGTAGGTGGCGCAGGTACGTTCTTTAAAGGGGAAAGTTATCTCAAGGTGCAATAAACATCCGGACATCACTCAAAAGATCACAATACCTTGTGCCTCGTGATCTTTAAAAGTATAAGGCCAGGAGGATTAACAGCTTCCCAAATATTACATGGAGTGTAATGCGGCAAGAAATTCTTTTTTAGGAGGCTGAAAATAATACCAAGCGACATTCGAGAAGATAGCACATAGAGTTAAAATGGACATACCAAAAGAAAACTAAGGATGTAAGAGAAGACTGAGGATGTGAGAATTTTTTTTTTTTTCATAAAAACATAAATTATTAATCAGATTGAAAGGTTGCCGAATTTATTCAAACAAGAGGAAGGAGAGTCACTCATTAAGCTGGCTCAATAGCAGAAGTCAATGGAGCAAAATAGAGCTAAGGTTACCACAACATAAGCTGTCCTAGAGTTAAGATGTAATACATGCTAAAAAATCGCATTCTCCCAAGGCAAAGATTCATTTAATCCCTTTACCTTAGAGTTAAAAAAAAAGATCCAAAATACCTCACGTTTTTTGCGTATATTTGTACAGTCAAGACCTTTCTGTGGGCGTATTTTCTCCAGAATAGTCCAACATAGGTCCTCCTCTGTATGGTTGGCTTGCTCCCAATGGCTGACCAGAGGTGCTGCGGCATTATGTCTTCTTATGTTGGACTTATGCTCACCTACTCTGATCCTGCATTCCCTAGAAGTTTCCCCTTTATAGGGTATATTGCAAGGACACAGAATGGCATAGATGCAATTAGATGTCCTGCAGTTCGTCATTTCTTTGAGCTTGATATTACGGTCATTGATACAGATCTGATCTTTCACAATGGCATTGGCACATGCGTGGCATGTTCCACATTGATGATTACCATTAATAGGACAATTGCCCATGATAGATTTTTGAACAAATCCTTTGGACTCCGGGATCTTAGCATTGACCAATAAATTACTCAAATTCTTGTTCCGGCGAAATGCAAAGAGAGGTTTAGGCATCCGCGTAGCTTGACAGTCCAGGTTAAGTAAATGCCATTGTGATTTCACAATCTGCCGAATTTTGTTGTCAATCGATGAGTGCTTCGTAACACAGACTAATTTGTCTGTTTTTTCTTGTGGTTTGGGTAGGAACATCGAGTCACAGTTATAAAACCGTGCTCGTTTCAATGCATCCCTTACCAGTCTGTGTGGGTATCCTCTTTGTAGAAATTTCTCTTTCATCAACTCAGCATAGTGCAGATAGTCCTTGATGGAAGTACAGTTTCTACGTAAACGTAGAAACTGACTGAAAGGAATTCCATCTTTTTGGCTTCTCGGGTGGAAGCTACTGAAGTGGAGGAGGGTGTTCTTGGCGGTGGGTTTGATGTATAGCAACACCCTCAGTTTGCAATTCTGATGTTCCACCCATATGTCCAAGAACTCCAATTTGTGTGTACTCCTATGGGCGGTGAACCTAAGATTATGGTCCGCTGCGTTAATCCATAGGATGATTTCGTTGAGAGCCACCTGGTCGCCGTTCCAGATGAAGAAAATGTCATCTATGAACCGCGACCAGTGGCGAACGTTTTCAAAGAATGGGGCAAGCTCATTGTAGATGTTAATTTCTTCAAAGTACCCCATATATAAGCAGGCTACACTGGGAGCACAGGCTGCCCCCATGCTGACTCCTTGCACCTGGTGGTAATAGTCACCGTCAAATTCGAAGACATTTTCTTCGAGAACTATTTCAAGACATTGGGTTAAAAATCTACCATTGTGTGACGTGATTTTGGTGTCAATAATATCATTGACTACTCTTAGTGCTTCCTTTTGGGGGATGTTTGAATATAGGGATTCAACATCCAAAGTAACCAAAATCTCTAGTTCTGGATTGTATTGGAGTCCTTCTATCTTAGAGATGAAGTCCCCCGTATCTTTTACATATGATGGGAGAGCCATCACTATTGGCTGTAGAAATTGATCGATATACTTCGATAATGGTTCAGTGGCCGAGCCGACGGTAGAGACAATAGGTCTCATCGGGGATCCAGTTGGTCCTTGTGGGTTTTCGGTATCCCATAAATTATTGGGATACGGGTATGAGTCGGGGTAAGATATTCCGCCTCTCTTAGGCAGATTTCTCCTCTCTCTACAGCCCCCTCTACCGCTCGAAGTATCCTGCGTTTCACTTTGGGTTCCGGATTGGTAGAGATTTTAAGGTAATGTCTTCGTGATCCCAAGAGGTCATCCATCTTCTCCTTGTATTTGGTAGTGTCAAAAATGACGATGCCGCCTTCCTTATCACAGGGTTTGATAGTAAGCTCTCTGTTTTTCTTGAGAGTGTTGAGGGTGGCATTTTCCTCCTTAGATATATTATAGGAGGGATTGGGCACAAATTTGATGACCTTCTCGATCTTATTAAGAACTGCCTTTTCAAACATACCAACCTCAATGCCCACAAGGTCGCTGCTTGGGGTAAAGGTAGATGGGGGTTTTAATCCCGATAGATTATCACTATCAATGATGGTATTATTGTTTTCGAAGTATTTCTTAAGTCTCACTCTCCGAAAGAAGGCATGTAGATCCTTCATAAGTTCAAATCTATTTATATTGGTTGAAGGGACAAAGGAAAGCCCTTTGGTAAGAAGTGCTTTAGTAGGGTAATCCATTTGGTGAGTCGATAAATTAATGAGGAATGGACCAAGCTATTTAATCTAAAGAAAAAAACTAAACGCACCGAGTCGCATGCTAATTTCATGCTTGAATACTTAAAAGCCGGTACTATACCAATAGGTCTCAGAGTGAAAAGAAGTGATTCAGTTACTCAATAAAGAAATTCAGGATTTAGAAGAGAAGCTTAAGCAATCGAACGGTGTTGAAGAGGGGAAAAAGAAATTGGAGGAAATCTCAATTGAACTAGATTCCTTTTGTGAGTACTTACTCAAACGAAAAACTGAAAAATTAAGGAAGGACATAAGACTTTTCTCCCAGGAACGTGTTTATCTGTTCCTTATTGATAATTTTTACACAGCTAACAGCGAAGGCGCCTCTAGTAATACCAACCCTAACTGGGGTAATAGACTTATTACCACTTTTTCTGACACGACAGATTCTGACAGCGAGGGCCCTTCCTACCGTAACCCCCAATATAGACAGGATCCCGAGAGATCCACATCTGAAAATCGTTTTTTAGGAAATCGACGGGGGAACTATCGCCCTCGATATCAAAACAGATATCAGAATCAACATCAGAACCAACAGCAGAGGGGTCAATATCAAGAGCAAATACAACCACAAAGATACATACAGACTCGCCAACATCAATACTGGAGAACATAAACAACATACCTATCTTTAATTTATCGACTCACCTAATGGATTACCCTACTAAAGCACTTCTTACCAAAGGGCTTTCCTTTGTCCCTTCAACCAATATAAATAGATTTGAACTTATGAAGGATCTACATGCCTTCTTTCGGAGAGTGAGACTTAACCCTTTTGCTGCGTGCGTCAGCCAACGGCCGTCGCGAGCACTACCTCGGTAGTGCTGCGCACGTCCGTTGGCCGATGCGGCCCCGCCCGCTTAATAGAACATTCCGCACTGGCGCGGAACGTTCGAAGCAGCAAACGGGTTAAGAAATACTTCGAAAACAATAATACCATCATTGATAGTGATAATCTATCGGGATTAAAACCCCCATCTACCTTTACCCCAAGCAGCGACCTTGTGGGCATTGAGGTTGGTATGTTTGAAAAGGCAGTTCTTAATAAGATCGAGAAGGTCATCAAATTTGTGCCCAATCCCTCCTATAATATATCTAAGGAGGAAAATGCCGCCCTCAACACTCTCAAGAAAAACAGAGAGCTTACTATCAAACCCTGTGATAAGGAAGGCGGCATCGTCATTTTTGACACTACCAAATACAAGGAGAAGATGGATGACCTCTTGGGATCACGAAGACATTACCTTAAAATCTCTACCAATCCGGAACCCAGAGTGAAACGCAGGATACTTCGAGCGGTAGAGGGGGCTGTAGAGAGAGGAGAAATCTGCCTAAGAGAGGCGGAATATCTTAACCCGACTCATACCCGTATCCCAATAATTTATGGGATACCGAAAACCCACAAGGACCAACTGGATCCCCCGATGAGACCTATTGTCACTACCATCGGCTCGGCCACTGAACCATTATCGAAGTATATCGATCAATTTCTACAGCCAATAGTGATGGCTCTCCCATCATATGTAAAAGATACGGGGGACTTCATCTCTAAGATAGAAGGACTCCAATACAATCCAGAACTAGAGATTTTGGTTACTTTGGATATTGAATCCCTGTATTCAAACATCCCCCAAAAGGAAGCACTAAGAGTAGTCAATGATATTATTGACACCAAAATCACGTCACACAATGGCAGATTTTTAACCCAATGTCTTGAAATAGTTCTCGAAGAAAATGTCTTCGAATTTGACGGTGACTATTACCACCAGGTGCAAGGAGTCAGCATGGGGGCAGCCTGTGCTCCCAGTGTAGCCTGCTTATATATGGGGTACTTTGAAGAAATTAACATCTACAATGAGCTTGCCCCATTCTTTGAAAACGTTCGCCACTCGTCGCGGTTCATAGATGACATTTTCTTCATCTGGAACGGCGACCAGGTGGCTCTCAACGAATTCATCCTATGGATTAACGCAGCGGACCATAATCTTAGGTTCACCGCCCATAGGAGTACACACAAATTGAAGTTCTTGGACGTGTGGGTGGAACATCAGAATTGCAAACTGATGGTGTCGCTATACATCAAACCTATCGCCAAGAACACCCCCCTCCACTTCAGTAGCTTCCACCCGAAAAGCCAAAAAGATGGAATTCCTTTCAGTCAGTTTCTACGTTTACGTAGAAACTGTACTTCCATCAAGGACTATCTGCACTATGCTGAGTTGATGAAAGAGAAATTTCTACAAAGAGGATACCCACACAGACTGGTAAGGGATGCATTGAAACGAGCACGGTTTTATAACCGTGACTCGATGTTCCTACCCAAACCACAAGAAAAAACAGACAAATTAGTCTGTGTTACGAAGCACTCATCGATTGACAACAAAATTCGGCAGACTGTGAACTCACAATGGCATTTACTTAACCTGGACTGTCAAGCTACGCGGATGCCTAAACCTCTCTTTGCATTTCGCCGGAACAAGAATTTGAGTAATTTATTGGTCAATGCTAAGATCCCGGAGTCCAAAGGATTTGTTCAAAAATCTATCATGGGCAATTGTCCTATTAATGGTAATCATCAATGTGGAACAAGCCACGCATGTGCCAATGCCATTGTGAAAGATCAGATCTGTATCAATACCGTAATATCAAGCTCAAAGAAATGACGAACTGCAGGACATCTAATTGCATCTATGCCATTCTGTGTCCTTGCAATTTACCCTATATAGGGAAACGTCTAGGGAATGCAGGATCAGAGTAGGTGAGCATAAGTCCAACATAAGAAGACATAATGCCGCAGCACCCCTGGTCAGCCATTGGGAGCAAGCCAACCATACAGAGGAAGACCTACGTTGGACTATTCTGGAGAAAATACGCCCACAGAAAGGTCTTGACTGTACAAATATACGCAAAAACGTGAGGTATTTTGGATCTTTTTTAACTCTAAGGTAAAGGGATTAAATGAATCATTGCCTTGGGAGAATGCGATTTTTAGCATGTATTACATCTTAACTCTAGGACAGCTTATGTTGTGGTAACCTTAGCTCTATTTTGCTCCATTGACTTCTGCTATTGAGCCAGCTTAATGAGTGACTCTCCTTGTTTTTTCTCCTTCCTCTTGTTTGAATAAATTCGGCAACCTTTCGATCTGATTAATCATTTATGTTTTTATGAAAAAGAAATTTCTCACATCCTCAGTCTTCTCTCACATCCTTAGTTTTCTTTTGGTATGTCCATTTTAACTCTATGTGCTATCTTCTCGAACGTCGCTTGGTATTATTTTCAGCCTCCTAAAAAATAATTTCTTGCCGCATTACACTCCATGTAATATTGGGAAGCTGTTAATCCTCCTTGCCTTATACTTTTAAAGATCACGAGGCACAAGGTATTGTGATCTTTTGAGCGATGTCCGGATGTTTATTGCACCTTGAGATAACTTTCCCCTTTAAAGAACATACCTGCGCCACCTACGCACTGAGATTTTGACGTGCTATACCATTGGGCTATTTAAATGGTCAATTAACAAGTCTCTGAATCGAGCTGTTTTTCCACGCCGCTCGCGGAACGCTGTACTACTTCATAGACGCCGATGGAACACATCCTTTTATCCAGGTATTCTATACTCCCACCGTCCTATATATCGACTTAGTAATTACAGTGAGGACTCTTGATTTAAGAATCTCTCTTTGATTTTCCCTGTCTTAACTATTATACAGGATTTAGCTCTTAGCCTTGAAATTCCCATACTATTCAGATAGGAAGAGATGCTATGCCGTTAAATACCCACCAGATGGAGTTAGAGACCCTATTTAGAAGCCACGTACAAAGGTACCTTTCACCACTTTAAGAGAACGAAATTGGTTTAGCATACATCTACTTTGCCGCAAACTCATTTTTTGTGGTGTTTTTCCCTCCCTGTTTTTATTTTATGTATATAGTACCTTCCATAATTTTCTTGACTCGGATACCGTCAACTCCGGACCACGGGCCCTGATAAAAACAGGTGAGTGTCTGCACTCAGCTTCTCCCTCTATGAAATTGCTGCCGAAGTCGGGCATGTTTGGATAATATCTTGAGAGCCCACTATACTATCTTTGTTCCTTGGTTCAGTTTGTCTCTATTTAGAACGTTCTTAGATATCCATTCTTTGAACAGAAGGGAGGTGGGCGTTAATTTATATGTTCATCTTTTCATGTAACGCTGTGCCAGTATTTATTTGACTGAACAGCGTAAAGTGATAGATCTTTCCGGCTTGGCTCCATCTGTGTTTCCATTATAGATTTTCGTTTCCACCTGCTACTATTACCTACGATTGGAAAGATCATCGCAGCTGCTCCGCTAATTATATTTATATTTATCGTGATTCAGCATGTGCATCGTCGACCCAGCGAGTCTCATGTGTCTGAACTCTTTTGAAATTTTCTTTGGTAAGATGTCTATATATTTTAGCTTTATTAGCATACTCTACCATTACGGCTTTTTACTCAAAGGAGTCCATATGCCATTCTGTCTACCTATGTTCAATGAAATAGGTGTTCAAACTGCCAGTAGTACCATTCATCATTACTACGTATATGAATTCTTTTTAACTGAACCCTACTGGTTTGCTACTCTTTGATTCCACCATATGAGAACTGAATCTCAATGTGTTATGGAACCAGGCTCACCTATGTTCTAAATGGCCTTTTCCCCTTTTTTACTCTAGGCCTTATTACCTATGAAACCAGGGAACCTAATATACTTTGGAGTTTGGTTATTTATTGATCGAGTCGGACTCGATATGCCTTGAGTCCCTTGATCCAAAATTTGAATTTAAATCTTTGTTCTAATTTTCGTCTACCTATTTTATCTCTCTTTTATTCTTCTTTTTTCATTCTTTTCTTATTCTCATTTTTTCTGTGCATGTGTTTTCATTGGTTTTGTTTTATTAATCATTGAGAAATAAATATAATTTGTTTATAATATCACCCTTCTTAACTTGACCATCGTTATTTTCTCTCTCATTGTTATTAAATTTGTTAATCTGTTATTTGTTATCAATGATGACAGTGTGTAAAATTGTATTTTTCTACGACAGGTCCCACAGCTCATTTTTAAAGAAAAATCCTCTATATGCGACCTGAAGAAGGTGATACCCTAAAAGGAAGAAGGGCTCCACCGAAACGCGCGTTGGCGCTTTATATTAGTCCCCCCGTTGTTTGTTAAGAAAGAATGATGTTATGTCGATATTAGATTTATTGTCCAATTAATTGTTGACATATTATATTCTATTTTTGAGCAGCAATGTTCTTCGCCTTTGCTCTACTGACTCTCATGGTGAGGGACCTGGTGCTTATTATGAGTTTTTGGTATGCTTGTGATGTATATAATTGTGGTTTCGCGTTAGTATGTTTGAATAAGAATATGATTGTATGGGGTTGAATGTGAGTTGTGCAATGGGATCTGATAACTTCTTATATATAAAATGTTTTTCCATTTTTGATATATTTTTTGAATGTATTAATGTATTTGTATAGAAAAGTCGGTATATACAAATAAATAATCAATTGAACAATGATCACTCTTTCTTGAATACTGTTAATTTTTCGTGATGGTCAAGTAAGAGCGGTTGATGGAAATATATGACGCACAGCGCATTTCTAAATTCATATAGGTAGTGGCTCTTTTTGTACAATGAGACTCCAGACAAGAATGTCGCAGGCAAGAACAGAAGTGGAGGAAAAGGTACGAGCTTGAGGAAAAAATGAACTACAAACTTAAACTAGCCAAACATAAAAAATGTATTACAGCTGCAAAAACACTTTATTATTCTGAACAGATAAAATTAGCCTGCAATGCTAATAAAACCTTATTCCAAGTTATAAGAAAACTTGTAGTCCCAGTTAATCTCAACTCAGCAGTAAATAGCCAAGATTTTTGCGATGCTCTTGCTTGTATTTTGCAAGAGAAGGTTGCAAATATCTTTAACAAAATTTCTGCAGGCAGGACACTTGTACAATCAGAGACTCAAGCTCCAAACCTAGAAACAGGTCAAGCCAAGTTTTCGGCTGCATCTGAAGAGCAGCTTGGAAGGTTAATCCCCGTGGTTAAATCTGGCGCCCCCCCAAGACACGTGTCCACCCAAGAAAGTGCATATGATCCCAGCGCAGTTGGCACAATACCTCTCGCAGATCTTTAACATGATATTTAAAGAGGGATTCTCCCCCTTGCATTGGAAATCTGCCTCTGTTCTAAAAAAGGAAACCTTAATACCTTAGACCTGAACAACTATCGCCCTATTTCCAGGCATCCTTTCACCGCCAAACTGGTGGAGAAAGTAATGAATGAACAGCTAGGATGACACCCAGTACGTGTTCAGGAAAAATCACAGTACTGAACCCCCGCTGGTGGTGGTCACAAAGGAAATTCGAGAAACTTTAGATAGTGGAGGGACTGCGGCTCTGGTTCTGTTGGATCTCTCCGCAGCGTTTGATGCGATCAACCATGATATCCTGATTGACTATACACGGAAGTTGGGGATAGTGGGCACTGCACTTATCTTCTACAATCCTTCCTTACAAACAGACAACAGAAAGTAGGGCTAGGTAAGTTCACCTCTAAATCCTTCTCCCTGCCTTATGGAGTCCCACAGGGCTCATCATTGAGCCCAACGCTTTTCAACCTATATGTCATGCCGGTTGCCAAACTCATTAAATCATTTAGCCTTTCCCTAGCTTCTTACACGGATGACAAACAAAATATGGTGTCATTGGCGAAAAACAAGAAGAATCCAGGCCATGTATTTAGGAATTGTATGAGCAATGTCAGTAAGTGGATGGATAACATTTGCCTGAGGCTAAACTCAGCAAAACTAAGGTTATTCTTTTCAACATTAATCCATCATTTTGGGCTGCGGGATGGTGGCCTCCTGAACTAGGCTCCCTTCCGAAACCAGTGACCTAAGTGAAAAATTTAGGAATTCTGCTAGATGAGGAGCTTAAGCTCAAAGATCAAGTCAGTAAAGTCACATCTGCCTCCTTCCATTCTTTGAGGCTAGTTAAGAAAATTGAATTTTTTTGCCGTCTGATCTTTTGAAAACAGTAATCACTTCTCTTTTACTTACAAGGCTTGACTACTGCAACTCAACTGATCAGTGGGTTCCTGGAAGAAGCTTCAGCCCGCAGATTCCTCTTTAAAATTCCTAAATTTGAATCAGCATAAGGGGCCATTAAGAAACTTCACTGGCTGCCAGTAAAACAGCGTATTAGGTTCAAGGCACTCTGTTTGGCCTTTAAATCACTGCAAGGCCTAGGTCCATCACATTTTAAGGACAAGCTAAGATGGTACTAGGGTCAGCTAGGAACTTAGTAGTCCCCTCCTTTAGAAGAACAACCTGGGGCGGGAAAAGTTTTTTTAGGACTACAGCCCGACCCTGGAATAGCCTACCCCCAGAACTCAAAACTGTCCTTCGCTATCAATTTTCAGAAAATCTTTGAAAACGTAGCTTTTTGTTCACAATAGGAGCTGTGCTCTTCCCTTGAAGTATCAAGGTCCATCACGAGGACACTAGAACCTGTAGCCTCTTCTGTCTCTTTAGTGCAAAGACGCCCCAGGGCAAGAGTTTGCGCTTTATAAATTTCTCATTTAGTCATTCATGCAAAAAGGCCAACACATGTGTCCAACCCCCTGCAGGATGACAACCCAAGCAACACATAACCTTTGGCCATGCGCCACAGTGGATTGGCCGCAGAGGGTACAGCCAACCATCTGAAGGCTGCCAACCCAACACAGTGCATGGCGTTTGGCGTGCATGGCATAGGGTTGGCCTTCAGGCTGTGGGGACCCATCCCCGGGACATTTTTTTGAAAGGGGAAGGGGCACAAGGCCCCCCTCCCCACATCACTTCACAACTAGGGGACCCCATCCACCAAGGCAAAACAATATTTGTAAAGAGTAGGGGGGCATGTGGCCCCTCCTTGATCCAGAAGGGGCCCACGGGGATCACATCCTCCAGGGCCAAACCATATATGTGAGGTAGAGGGGAGCACACAGCCCCCATCTCCAGGCCAATACTGGCCCTGGGCACCCCCGGAGACCTTAGCCCCTGGGGCCAAAACATATTTATTAATAGGAGGGGACATGCAGCCCCCTCCCCCGGCCTGAATAAGCCACAGAGACCCCATCCCCCAGGGCCGAATTCCGATAAAAAGGTAAGGGGATCCGCATGTTATTATAAAGGCCCACGTCCCCGAACTTATTGTGGCCCCAGGGATTCCACCCCCTGGGGCATTTCTAAATTATAGGTGGGTTACCAAGTGCCCAACCGGGGACCCACCCACCACCCAATTGGGGGCCACGGGGCAGCCCAGGGACCCTGCAGCCACAGCTCAGAGGGAGCAGCTGTGTCTGCAGGCTTTATCTAGGGGGGGCAATATCTGTTTCCTTACCAGCAGGAGTGCAGGCAGGGTAACAAACGTCTGCTCCCACCCAGCGGTACCCGTGCTGCTGCAGGCAGGGAAGGTATGTTTGCTTCTGCCTGGTGGGAGATTTAAAAATGCTTCTACCAGGCAGGAGCATACATATGTCAGTTCACACCTTAGTTTCTGCAGGAGTGATAGGATTTCCATGAGGTATGTTCCCAACTTCACCCACAACCCAGACAGCCCAACAGTAGTCAAAGCCAATCTAGGTGCAATGGGGGTTGAAGGGATGGGAAGAAACAAAACACAGGCTCCACGGAGTCAGTGCAGTGAAGACTGTGGTACCCGGATATGTATTTGATAAGTCTTCTGAGTAAAACAGAAAAGAAAGAGGCAATCAGTGACTCTGCTGTTATGTGTAGGCAATGAGAGTGCATATATCAATGAATAATAGTAGGGTGTGAATACCTGAGTAACACCTCTCTTCCATTTATGTAGAGTGAAAGACTGCATTTACTGACATGTAATACAATTTAAGGAAGTAATAAAGACTGAAAGGATTACGTAGCGATATATGTTCTATACATCTCAGGTGTAGCATATACCTATGTGATTATAGCGCCTATCTTGTATTTTAGGGTGCTGCACTTTAACAGAAAGCTCAGTATAGATTGGACTAGTAAATATCAGGAAACAAAGATAGAATATTTAATTGTATATCTGATCTAGTTGAGAAATTAAGTAAAAAAAACAGAAACACAAAAAGGTGTAGAGCCTTTAGAAAATATAACTATGTCCCTATTTCTTTGTATCAGCAGAAAAAGGATTTACGTATTCTTCCTTCTTTTCCATAGGTATCTCACTTCAATGCATTCAAAGACAGATAAATTAATCACCAGTCTATATCAGATAAGTATAGCCTTTAAGTAGGGGGACATATAACACAAGCGCAGCGCATGTTACCACCAATAGGATAGTCGACTTGGATCCTTTAAATATCCACATTTTTCTCATGCAGGAATACCAGAAGCTGAAGAAGGAGCATGGGCTACATTACACAGAGGAATCCAATCAAGGCCTATGATGAAGCAGATGAAAATGCTGAAATTGTGTCTGGAACAGTGACCCAGAAATGGAATCTAGGTGGTCAGATGGCAGAAAGCTGCAGGCGCGAATGCTAGAATGCCAAGCAGCTTCCTGCTGGGTGAGCCCGGCTTTATGCCAGAAGTGCTCCGCCCCTCTGCATCCAGCAGTGAGGTTGCTGCAGGCACAACAACATATTTTTTCCTACATGTGGTAGTGCGAGCAGGGAAGCTATTGTGTCCAGGGAGTGAGCTCCCCTGGGACAGGGTAATAGAGCCTGCCCGGGGGATGGGGTCCGCGGGGCCTTAAGATGCTCAGGGAGGGGGAGCCACACGTCCACACCCCCTTTTTAGTTTACTGCAGCCCGGGGGATCTGGTCCTATTGGGCTTTTAAGGATCTGGGTGGGGGGTCACGTGGCCTCTTCCCCTTTGATGGTGGATTTCAGCCCTGGGGGTTGGGGTACCTGGGCCCAATAAGGCTCCAATATGGAGGCCGCGTGGCCCCTCCCACAATTTTGTGCCACGGGCCTGGAGATAGGATCCCGGGGACCTCACTGAGGCTCAGGCAAGGGTGCCATGCTCCCTCTCCACCAAAATAAACATTCTGCGTCACCCTGGCCCATCCCGCTCTTTTTAAAAAATATTTGCCGCAGATTCATGGATGCTGAGCAAATTCTCAGCAAACTATTTTTAAATAGGAGAGGATGTGGCCGAATAGGCTAGGGCTGTCGATCTCAAATCTGGGGAACTGGGTTCGAGTCTCGGCAATGATGCTCAACATCCTGTGATTCTGGGCAAATCACTTAATCTCCCCGTGCCTAACAGAAATTAATATGTCCTTGTGTAACTTAACTGGTACTCATGTAGAGCGCTCTGATACCTGAAACCTTCAGGTCAAGTTCGCGCTATATAAAACTCTGGGGAAAAAAATGATGTATTTGGCTCCAGGCGAGGTCCTTCTGGAGCCCCACCACCAGGCTTAGGGACCAGCATATCCCTACCCTAAGTCTTTATAAAACATTTTTTATAGGACTAAGGACTGAGCCCCGAGCCCTATAATGAATGCCGTCACATCCTTGTTGATGTGCTGGCAGGCAATCAGAACTCAGCAGGAGATCTGATGGTACCGCAGATCCTCCATAGCGTGAAAAATACAACATTTTGAGCATTAATTGTTCAAAAAGTACTGAATGGATTACAAAATTACAACAAGTGCTCTTTCTGAACCAAGATCTAGCATTCTGCCAATTTTGGTGTAAATATTTTCAGTGGTTTGAGCTATAGCTGTGTCTAAAGTTCTTATAGAAAAATGAATGAGAAAATGCATTTTCAGACCCCTTGTCAATAGGTATCTATAGTTAGGCCTGAGCGATGAACTCCGCTCTGTTCACGGAGTTTTCTCTACTCTGCGCTCTACGAAGCTTGTGGAGTTCTGAGAAACTCTGCTTCGTGTCAAGTTGGTGAGCGAGGGAAATCCACCTCCCGGTGAGATTTCTCAACGCGGGTGGTCAGATTTTTCAACGAGGACGATTACGCATGGTCGCGACTGCTTGCATTGAAAACCTTCTGTTCGCATTGAGAAAGCCGCCCCTCGGGTAGAAAATCTACTCAAGCAGCAAGAAAAGAAGCAGCGCCCTTTTTGCTCTGCACATGGTGCTGTGATTGCTGATTTTACAGCGCTAGACATGCACCCAGCATTGAAAATCAACGCAAAGGGCATGACCAAAAGCACTCCACCACTTGTGCAACTCCACGTAGCGAAGCTAAGTTTTTTGGTTACTGAACTCCGCCCCAGGCCTAGTTATAGTTTAGACCAGGTTTCCATAGGAAACACATTTTTCGACTTGCCTATAACTTTGCTGTTGTTTGATGAATGCACACAAAATGTTCCAAAAAAAGTGTCAACATCAGTCTTGATGCGCATAGAAAATTTGAGGGTGATCCACCAAGCTGGCGCCTAGAAAAGGGAGGGTAAACAAAAAGTGGGTTTCCCATTTTAATTCCCATAGGACCTTTAGACACGCCTGCAGTCCGAACTGCTGGACGGAATTTGGCAGGAAGATAGATTTTTGTTCACAGATCATAGTTTCAGTTATCCAGTGTAAATCCGTTCAGTAGTTGTTGAGAAATTTAAGAGAATCAAGATAGTGATATTTTGCGACGATTTCGCGATTTACCACAATGATCTTGCAGTTAACCACGGATTCGCGTGCCAACAGGAATGCCGTGATTAGCTCACAGAAACCTGTGGTGAGAGTTGCAGCCATCATTTTATCTAATGAGTGATAGTCCCTGGGGCTTAAAATAAAAGTGAAAAGAGGTATAAGGACATGGAGCACGAGGTACCCTGACCCCATGGGGGAAATATAGGGGTGTTTGTGGGACCCCTTAGGCATACAACACCTGCAAAAATGTTTTTTCCTTACGAGCGGTATTCGCGACCATCAGCGCCCTCCGGGTAACGTTGCAACTTATTCACGAATACCACAAACAATGAAAAAAATACATTCACAGACCCACTCAGACAATGATATACCCATTCACAGATCCACTCAGAGACCCATGCACCCACTCACAGTCCCACTCAGACTCATGCACCCACTCCCATACCCATTGATACAGTTATGCACCCAGTCAGGGATCCGCTCAGAGACTCATGCACCCACTGACAGACCCACATAGACACTGATGAACCCACTCAGAGACTCACTCAGACAATGATGCACCCACTCACAGAACCACTCACAGACTCAGGCACCCACTCACAGACCAACTCACAGAGTCATGCACCCACTCAGAAAGCCACTGATACACTTATGCACTGACCCACAGTCCCACTCACAGACACATGCACTAACTCACAGACCCAAGATACACTTACACACCAACTGACAGAGCTACTCAGTCACTCATGCACCCACTTACAGATGCACTGAGACTCATGTACCCACTCACACCCACTTAGACACTTATGCACCCAGTCACAGACCCACTGAGATTCTCATGCACCCACTCACAGACCCACTCTAAGTCTTACACACACACTCTCAGACCCATTCACACATTGACCTAGTCAGACACTCATGCATCCAGCCAATTACCCACTCACACACACACGCTTAGAGACTTACTCAGACACTTACACACCCACTCACAGACCCACTCATACACTCACACACCCACTGAGAGATCCACTCAGACACTCATGGGCCCACTCACAGACCCTGTCAGACTCTCATGCACCCACTCACAGACCCACTCAGAGACTCATGCATCCACTCACAGACCCAGTCAGACTCTCATGCACCCACTCACAGACCCACTCATACACTCACATACAAACTGACAGACCCACTCAGACACTCATGCACTTGCTCACAGAACCACTCAGACAGTCATGTACCCACTCACAGACCCACTCAGACACTCATGCACCCACTCATAGATCCAGTGAGAGACTCATGCATCCATTTGCACACCCACTCTGACAGTAACACACCCATTCATAGACCCAGTGAGAGACTCACGCACCCACTCACAGACCCACTCTGACCATCATGCACCCACTCACAGACCCACTCATACACTCATATACCAACTCACAGACCCACTTAGACACTAATGCACCCACTCAGGGACTCACACTCACTCACAGACCCACTCAGATACTCATGAAACCACTCAGAGACCCACTCACACACCCACTCATAGACCCACCCAGACACTCACACACCCAGTCACAGATTTACTCAGAGACTCATACACACTCACAGATTCACTTAGATAGTTACATATGCTCTCAAAGATGTACTTAGACTGTTAAACAGCCTCTCACAGAGTTTGTGAGACAGTTATGCACCTACTGACTGATCCATTCAAAGATTCATACATGCACTCACAGACTCATGCAGACACCTATACAACCAGTCACAGACCCACTGACGCATCTATGTAGCCAGTGTGTTTCACAGATTCAGTTTTTTAGTTATGAATTGTGAATGTGCTAGTGGCTACTGAATGTCTGCTTTTGTTTTGCGATTACGCAAATTATTCATGATTATCGTGATGTCACAAATATTTGAAAAATAAAAAAATATATACTAATAAAGAAAATGAACAAGATTTTGGGCAATAGGGCAGCTCTTAAAAGAGCCTTTTGTTCATTGTGTTATAGTCTCTGGGGAATGCAGAAATAGTTTTGTTAATGTGTTTCCTGACTGTCAATTTGTGGACAGAATTGAGTAGACCACTTCCATTTCTGCCTTTGGCATGTGTTGGAGTACACCAAGACTGTGTGTGGGAAAAGTGCCATTAAATCTGCAAAGGTTTCCTTCATTAGGATTTCCAGTCCTACCCCAGTGAATGTGCCAACCAAAGGTTACAGGGACATTATAGTTAGGAAATAGTATTTACAAAACCTTAGAAATTCACAGAAAAAAACAAAGGTTACAGGGATGTTATAGTTAGGCTCAGATTCCACTTGTACACAGCCACTAAGTCACCCACACAGCTACTCATACACCCACTTATACAACCATACAGCCACTCACACACCTGCACAGTCACTCAGACACCCACTCACGCACAAATACACACAGTCACACAGTGACTCACATAAATTATGTAAAAAAGGAATCACTCATTAGTAGTACACAAAGAATACTAATTTTACTTTTGTGGTACCTTAGTATATACGTTTAACATACAAAAAGCTTTTGAAAACAATCACTGGATGGTGTCATCAGTGATGTCATCAGTGATGTCATTTGAGATGTCAGCATTGATGTCATGAGTGATGTCACTGACCATGTCATGAGTGATGTAATATGTGCGGTCACAAGCAGTACATCGCGGGGTCGTAAGTTATAGTTAGCTCAGGTAACTATAACTTCTGAATTTCAATGGTTTTGTATGAGTGAAATCTGAGCCTAACTATAACGTCCCTGTAACCTTTGTTTTTTCAGTGAATTTCTAAGAATTTTTTTATTCTATTTCCTAACTATAGCGTCCCTGTAGCTTTTGTTTTTTTCAGTGAATATATATATATTTACTGAATATACTGGCTGAAAAAAACAAAGGTAGCATTAATATTACCCCCTGGGAGGTGGCGGTCCCCTGGGGAGAAGCTCTCTAGGCAGAGGAGACAATAGCTAAGGGGTCAGGGTATTTCTACCCTGACCATTTTCTTTTTTAAGGTATTTTTTGGGACTAGGCTGAAGCGTAGTCCCAAGATGGCTGCCAACACTTCCTTGTTGAAGGCACAGCGGATCTACTGCATTGCCAGGAACACACCCAAACCTCAACTTCTAATTGGCTACAGTAAGCCCCCACCAATGCACATTGGAAACCATACACTAAGGTACCTATTTGGCTTTAAGATCTCTACTGAGAATACTGGAATCCAGTGCTCCACTATGTTTTTTTGCATTCCTGCTTTCAGTGAAGCTATGTCTTCTTCAGAAGAATGGAGAGACCCTGAACCTGTAGAGATGGGGAAGAGGATATGCCACCATCAACAACAAAAAATCTGATGTCTGGAAACACTTCTCTATTCCATCTGGGGAGAAGAAGGTAGTAACCAAAATAGTACAGTGCTATGTCTGTGCGAAAAAGTTATCCCATGGAACGGGGAAGAAATATTCCCATGGTACTTAATCCATGTGGAAACACTTGAAAATGATACATCAGCAACTATACATTCACATGAGGAGGGTGAAGGCAGCAGGTGGTGAATCAAAATCAATCAACCATCAGTGGATGCATTGGCACTACAGCAAATGATCACCATCCCTGTTTATTCTGAGAAACAGAATGGATGTGTTAATGGGGTTGTAAATATCTGTCTGGGTATGCATATGGGTGAGTCACTGTGTGTGTGACTGAGTGTGTGGCTGGTTGTTTTGGTCTGTGAGTGTCTTTGAGAGTGACTGTATGGGTATGTGAATTGGTGGCTCTATGAGGTTGTCAGTAGCTGTGTGACTGACTGTATGGATGTGATAGTAGAGATGTAAATATCTCTGTGGGTGTGTTACTGGGTATGTCACTGTTTGAGTCAGTGTGTGAGTATCTGTGTAGGTGTGTGACTGGTTGTGAGAGTAGCTATTTGGGTGAGTGAGTGGCTGTGTGAGGTTGTGTGTGAGTATCTGTGTGGGTGTATGAGTCTATGTGAATGACTGTGTGGGTATGTAAGAAGTTAGTGTTTGTATAAGTGGGTTTATAAAGTCGGTGTCTGTGTAAGTGTGTGTATGTTTTTTTAATTGTACTCTGAAGCACTTTCACAATATAAAGTAATGCAACAACACTGGAACAACTAATTTGTACACGACATTACTCCAATAAATGGTGACATTCATCTGTATAGAAAAGAAAAAAAACATATTAGAAAGCTGCAGTAGTGGTTTTGTGAGTATGTGAGTGGGTGTATGGCCTATGAATGGGCGTGTGAGTGGGTGTATCAGTGAATGAATGAGTGTATATGTGGTTGTGTGAGTAAGATGTGTTAGTGGGTGTGTGAGTATGTGAATGGATATGGGAGTGGGTATCTGAGTGACAGTGTGGGTGTGAGCTGAGGTGCAGGAGTGGTTTTCTGGGTGTATGAGTGTACATGTGAGTGTGTGAATGGGCGTGTCAGTGGGTGTCTGAGTGTGTGAATAGGTGTGTGAGTCAGTGTGTAAATGGCTGTTTGGGTATGTCAGTAGCTGTGTGAGTAACTGTATGACTGTGTAAGTGGGGATGTCAATATCTGTGTTGGTGTGTATATGGATGTGTGAGTGTGTGAGTTGGTATGTGAGTGGCTGTGTAGGTATGTGAGTGGGTGTGAGAATGCTTAGAATGGTGTGTGAGTAGTTCTGTGAGGGTATGAGTTGGTGTGAGTTTCTGTATGGGTATGTTAGTGGATGTATACGTGAGTGTGTCAGTGTGTGACTAGCTGTGTGAGTATCTTTCATGGGTTTGCAAGTGGGTCTTTGAATTACTGTGTAGGTATGTGAGAAGTAAATATGTATATAGGTGTTTGAGTGGGCGTATGATTAGTTGTATGGTAGTATAAGTGGGTGTATGTTTTTTTCTAATTGTATCTGGAACACCCTGACAATGTAATCTAATGGACCAAGACTGGAAGAACTATGTAAACCACATTACTCCAATACATAGTGCCATCCCTCTGTATAAAAAAAACACAAACATAACAAATAAGAATTAGTATTACAATTTATAAAATTATAAATTAAACTTAGAAATTTTACAATGCATAACTTTATCAAGCAAGAAATCAGTACACAATCCTTATGGTGTAATGCTACGCTATAATAAAAATCAACATTTAATTTTCCCTTCTTTACAGTTCCCAGATTTTATACTTATACATAGGCTTTCCTGTTCTCAGTTTCTATTTTTGGTAAATTCTGGTGGGGTCTTTTCAGTGTTTTCAAATGATTTCAATACCTAAAAAAACAGTGGTTATGAGTGGTTACACATTTTTGCACCATTTAAAACAACATAAACAGTGTTGCTCCTGTGTTTATGGAAAGTTTTGCATTTATTAGTGCTTGCTTTCTGCACTGATGTAAATATACAGTGTACGTTCAGTGTATATGAGGTCCAAATAATTTTTTTCTGATCACACTTATTGTACAACACCATACAATACTTCTTCAGTGAACATTTGGTCATGCGCAGTCACTCTTTCCTTCCTATGTAAACTTCTATCTGTGAAAAGGCCCTCTCAACATTGGCACTTGAGACAGGCAACGCCAAAACAGCCAGTACACATTTTGCTAACTCTTGCCACTGACATAACTTTCCATGCCAATATTGGTGCACCTGAAGATTGTGATTCTCTGGGACAGGGTCTGCAGCAAATGCATTGAACTGGTGCTTTTTTCCCTTGGAGTGTTTGAAGTGGTCAAAAATGAAGCAGCACTTTTGAAAGTCTGGAGAAAATTCCCCTTTATGGAAGGGATCTAGAACTTGTGCAGAGTACCACAGTGAGGCTTCATTGACTTCATATGCCATGGTTAGTGATGGGACATTTCTATGCATCGTTGTAAGCCATTTCTCATACATTGTAAAATAAAATTTCCTAAATTGCTCCTCAACATTTTGTTGCTTACCAAGTGGCAAGCACTCTAACATGGAACATGTTGCAGTGCCAAGGAGAGGTTTCAGATCTACAGCAAGTATTCTGAACACTTGGTAGACAAAGGTGTTTTTAGACTCTAGTTGTTTTATTATGTCCAGCATTCATGTGTTCCTGTAAAAATCTTAGAAAGCAGTAGAGTGTACTTTTTTTCACATCATTATGAATATGCGATCCAAGATCCTCACCTTTCTTGCCTTTGGCATCATCACTCAGCAACAATTTGTAAATGGTTGCCACATGGATAATATAGTATTCTTGGCCTTTAGGACATCGAACCACCAGCTAAACGATACAGTTGGGATGACTCTTTCTTTGATGCCGCACAAAGCAAAAATGAAAAATATTTGTTATTAGTTCCCGCGCATAACAAAACAGTGAAATATGATTTTGAGATTTCCTGATTTTCTACAGTTTATAAAATAATTAAACAAGACCTAAAACATGCCTCTAAAGAGAACGCCAAGGTTTAAATAGCTGCAAAAGCGACAAATAAAATAATTCTCTTTTGTCTGCAGTCTGTTTTCTATGGTTAATTAGACTGTTTTTGCTATGTTGCACCAAAAACCAATTGCAACCAACTACTGCAAATTTACCTCCATCTACATTTTCTGTCACTGTTTCTATATGTATAGTACTGAAGTACTTAATATAGACAGACATTTTTAAGATGTACGCTCCTTTTTGGATAATAAGTGTCCAACATGTTTGTTTTTACAATATCAGTATTGTCTGGCTCAAATTTGGGAAGATATTCAACTTCAAAACTCTGTTCTGAATTTATGCCAAGCCTAGGCTCACCCAAATGACTCCTCTGGAATTAGAATATAAACTAGCAGAACTCAAACAGTCTCAATATTCATAGGGGCAGATTTACAAGAAAGTGACACATCTGTAAAGATGCGTCACTTTCCCTGCGCCACCCTGAGAAACCCTTGCGCCACTATTGATGCGCCGTATTTACAATACGGCGCACCATGTCGCAAGGATTGACAGATGCGTCAGAAGTTCTGATGCATCTGTTGACGCAAAAGTCACGCATTGCTGGAGTCGTGTCGCAAGCACGACGCAACTCCAGCAATGCATGGGGAGGCCTATCCTCATTGTGCTGCGTCACTCCTTACGCCTGCTTCAAGCAGGCATAAGAATTTGACGCAGTGGCGTCCTAGAAGTGGCTTTTTTGCGTTGGAACGCCCACCCTGCATACATTATACCTGAAGCAGGTATAATGTGACGCAGGGCTTTACAACGTGACGCATCTCCCTAGATGCGTCATGTTGTAAATGGGCCGCATTTTTACGCTGCCGCTGCGTCACAGAAAGTGACCCAACAGTGGCGCAAAAATGACGCAAGGGGCTTGTAAATCTGCCCCATAGAATCCAATATCCCTGTATGAAAGCATCTTCAAACTGAAGCTGTATACAGTCATTACAGTGTAGTAATTAATATATTTTGAAGCCTCTGTTCTCCTGAATTTGTAGGTGTTTTTTGTTGATTTACGAGTAAGTGTATGTATTACTACAGACATAAGACTGTTCACTTTTCCTTTTAAAATAACAGGTCTTGGAATTCCAAAACAACATTTTGTGTAAAATGTTCATTTTCCTCTGTATTTCTGCAGACAGTACTTTCCACAACTATTTGCTTGGAAACGCAGTTCTTGCTGCTTTAGGCCTTTTCCCTTGGTTTCCTTTGTATTGCTACATGTAATATACTCCTCTATGAAAGAAAGTACAGACACAGCTGTGGTTGTTCCATATTTAGGTGCATGTTTTATCCACAACAGCATATGAGGAGCACCTCTTGCTTGGTACTCTTTTCGACAAAAGAAATCAGTAACTTCTCCAAGAGTTGTAATTTTTTTTTGTTGCAGATGGAGGACAGCATAAATTGAAATCTGTGGTTAAAATACCTGCAAACATTTTCAGGATCCAAAGAACAAAGTTCCCCTCGTGTCTTTAATTCAATACCTTTTATGTTAGAGTTTGCTTCTCTCAAAAATCCATTTAAATCATCCCATGCATTTGCTGCCTAACTCAGGATTACAAACCAAGTTGGTGCACCTAAATTTTGCAACATACACTTCAGCTCACCATGACGACGATGCCAATACTCATTGGTCCCACATAGGCCAGCGAACAAAGTTATTAAATTGTATTCAACGTTCTCATCTTTTCCGTGAATTTTGTCAACAAAGTCTTTTGCAGACCTATTTTGTACATTAACTCCTGCCTTAATAATATGGTTAACAGCATATGGCAGTCGAGACAAATCACTTTCAAATAAGAGATGGAATACATATGGAATACGTTGTCAAAATCTAGGATCCTCTGAATATAATCTTGTTGACCTATACTCAGCTGCAGGTTCTTGCAAAGTGTGGTCATCACACTGTTCACCAACTCCAGTTGGAAATAGTTGAAGAAGACATCGAGCTTCTAAACCTTTATCCCACATACTCATTGGAGCTCCTTTAGCTTGTTTCATCTGAAACAGGTCAATAGCATCCCCATAACATCTTTTGAAGGCAGTGAATGGATTCTATTGTGCTCATATATTTCTTCAGATCTACTTCTATCCACTTTTTAAAACTGTCCACTTAAAGGCAACATTTCTTACCCCATGCAACTTCCATGTTTGAGAAAATCTACATTATTATAGTTCACATTATTATCTTTAAGATAGAATGTAGCTTTCTTCACCTTATTTACATCCACTAGTTCCTACCAGATTATTTTGTTTTTGTGGACACACCATTCACTAGAAAAACAAGTGCTTTTTCAAAATCTCTCTCCACACCCACAGTTTCAATATTGCGTTTAAAATCTTTAAGACCTTTCTAAAGCTCAATGGGTGGTTGTTTTTCTTGTCTTTGGTTTCATACAAACTACTTCTTGAAAAAGGTGAATAGATTGTATCAGTATTGTTTCATAAACATTTAGATGTTGAAGTTCTTCTGGAATTTCAACCACTTCTAGCTTCATGCTCTGGGAGGCATTTTATTGTCTACTAATTTGTCATAGCAATACTTGCAGATGATCTGGTGTGTTGACAAATCAAAACGTTCTTCTATAAATAAATACACTGCAAATTCTAACCACTTTTCTCTGTTTTCTGCAGTTTTCAAAGACACATCAACATTTTGAATTTGGCCTTTGTAGTGTGTGCGCCGACAGCAAATACAAACATAGGGGTCCATTACGATGGCGGGTGGACAAAGTCCGCCCGCCATCGCAACGGAGAAAGGGGCCACCCGCCACATGTGCGGCGGTCCCGCGATTTGAATTAGGATGCGCCCGATCCCCCATACTCAGCATTGTGGCGGGCGGTGCTCACAGCACCGCCCGCCACAATGCTGGAAATGCATGTTGTGCATTTGCATGCGCAGGGTGACAGGCACCGCGCGGTGCCTGCCACCTTGTGCATTCAAATGCAGGGGGTACCACAGGTACCCCCCATGTGCACCCCCCACCCCCCCAACACCCTGGGGGCCCGCAACGGGCCCCCAATTGCAATTACCGTATGCCTTTCCATGGCAGCAACGCTGCCATGGAAAGGCACACCTCCGCCAGCATCGTAATATGGATCGTAATATGGATCGTAATATGGATGGCGGTGTCTTGCAGACACCGCCACCATATAATGCCCCCTTTTCCGTCCGCCGGGGTCCCCCCGCCATAGTAATATGGCGGGGGTAAATGTGTGTCGGGCGGAGGGAAATAGCGGGCGGATCGCCACCGCCATACGGGCGGTGGCGATCCGCCCGCTATCGTAATGACCCCCATAGTTTGGTTTCTCTGTAGAAACTGCATTAAACTTTGCTCTTTCTCATCTGAACGTATCATGTGTTTTGTTCCTATATACCTGAACATATGAACTCGTCAATTTGGCCAGTCTGTACTTCAGGACCAAAGAAATGTAAATGAATATGTTGACATACTTTTTCAACCTCTGATACTGTACCATACAAAATTTCTCCTAAACACAATGCAGGACTTTTTACAAAGTAACGTCTTCTTACTACATTTTGTATTTTTGAATGATGAACAGCCAAAATTAGAAAATGATGAAAAGTCCTTTTGCACACTTTCCTCAATAAACTCGCCATTTAGTGTCCTTTTGAATTAATGTATTTCCTCACTTTGCATGGATCTAATGCTTGCACCTTAGCAATTTTCCTCTTCACACTTTTACATGGAAATTCAAGTAGAAAAGTTCTTAATGTTTCAATTGATTCCTGATGAATACTACAAATACTACAGCTGTCCCATTTATACACAGGGGCATGTCTATGCCTTCCTTGCACCTTTTCAGCTATCTCTTCCTCTACATTTCTAGGAACCATCTCCTCTTTCGCAATGGGAGTACCATCTTTTACCCCATATCATCAGCCAGTTGTTTAAACTGCGTGCACTGATTCATTCTGTTGTGAGTAGCTTTCTTCATTAAAGAAAGGTTCTGTACTAGACATATGCTTCCATTCTCCTTTGAACATTTTGCAAAACTTATTTTTATTAATAAGCCTTTTTTGGCTTTTTTTCTTCATAGACATCATTGTTTTATCCAGTGTTCTCATTCTGTTTAGTATCAAAATAAATAGTTTGCACTTGAGAGCAAATGCTTTATCAACCACACTTTCAATGTATTGTTTTGTTTCAGTGCTGCTCCTCTCCTTTTACTCTTCTTCATTTTTCTTACCAAATTCTGTATTACCCTGCTTTTGAACATTCTTAATCATAGTTCTTTAAACTCTTTCTGCCTCCTTGTCAAATTAGGTGTTTTTAATTACATATTTTACTTTCAATTTCACTTACTCCTTCTAGTTTCCAAGTTGATTTTAAACCTTACCTTTTATTCAAAACATTTTCCACATTTTGCATTTTTCCATACACTGCTTAAAAAACTCCTTAGCTCTCTTACCAGCAACTCTTTTTTACCAGCATGTTCTCCCCATCATGTCCTTTTTTACTCTCACTTTTAAGAAGATAGTACTATATTGTTTTTTTTTCTCCTTACTGCCTTTTTCGGCATTGTAAATCATTCTCTTTAAACCCAAGTATATGTCTGAAAAAAATATATAGAATACATTTGATTTTACATTACAAACTATTCAATTATATACTATATGCAAGTGAGTACCTACATAAGTAGTTATGTCCCTGTGTAATACCTTTTGTAAGGTTCTGAATATGCATGTATAAATTAGTATAGCTGGGTCTGGTGGCTTAGTGCACTAATGTGTCCACTGTACGGCCTGTGTTTGAACTCATGGTCAGAGTTTCAAATCCTGCACCTCCACTCTAACTTCCATCCTACTGAGGTCGATAAAATCAGTACCATTGAGTTGGGTCACAATAAACATCTCATATTCAGCAGCAAGATGCCCTCTAGGTGAACATGCGCTTTACAAATACACATGTTATGTTATGTTATGTTATATGAATGCTTCTACGAGTGGGTAACTGGGTATGTGAGTGGTTCAGTACATATGTTAGTGAGTGTATCAAACTGGGTATATCAGTGGTTCAGTACATATGTTAGTGAGTGTATCAGTGCCTCTGTGGGTATCTCACTGGATGTGTAAGCAGCTGCGTCGGTGTATGACTGGTTAGTGACTGTATGGGTGTCTCAATGGGAATGGCGTGGCTGTATGTATTGGTAACTGGCTGTATGAGTGTGTGTTTGAGTGTGTAACCATGTGTGCCACTGTCTCAAAAAGAGGTGGAAACATAAGTGCTGTGTGGGTGTGTGAATATACAGTTTTATAGTACACTCTAAAGAGCATACCTGTAAAATCTCTATGCTGTTGTCGAAGTTTTATTACAATATCTGTTTCCCACTGCAAATCTGAAGTCAGAAATCTCTCAATTCGCTTCCACTCTCAGTACAAAAGTACCAATAATGGCTACCTTTCCCACTGTGCTCCCACTGATGCACCCATACTTACCAAATCACAGAGTTCCTTTCATCTTTTATTTTTGTTATGCCACTCCCAAATGGTCACTAATTATTAACTCTTTCCATGTTTCCTATAAAGCAGTCCAATTTGATAGTGTTTTTTGGCAGATTTGCAGATCCACTGCAACGCTCAGTGCAATCCCTGAAAAACATTCAACAATCTACTCTTAATGCTTTTCATTTATGTTTCATTTTTTTTATATTTTCAATTAGAAGAGATTTACTCCTTACTGAGCAATTTTTCTCCAGCAGCCTGCTTTCAAGTGTCACACTTCAGTCTCTTTTGTTCCCTTCCCCCCACAAACTTGCAGCTCCATTTCCATAGTAACCATGTTTGGAACACTCTCTGCTAGCACTAGGTCAAAAGTTCATAAGACTTCTCTAAACAGCATACTAGCTTCAAATTAAACTGTAGCAGGTGTGGTTGACTGTTAGCAGTTCCAAGCATATTCCAAACAACATAACCTTATATTTTTATTTTTCCAAAGCCAATCACAGCGGGAGTTACTTTTTTTGTTAAGGTCACTATCTAATTTTAGTTCCGTACACATCTCCACCACCCAATTAAATATGCTCTTTTATGTTTTACTTGCTGTCCTCCATTTTAGCTGCATTTCATCTTCAAAACTGCCTCACTTTGCTGCAGCCTTTTCCTATGTGCTCCTCCTGCTTGTCTCCAAAATGGTCAGAGTCTGGATTGTGGGCCATAGGTTTGTGTTTTGGGCCAGAGAGAGTGCTTAAAAAAGTGGCCTTGACAGGGACCTAAGTTTACCTAATGTAGACATTACTTGGGCTGTCCAGAGACGGTTAAAGTGGCATCAATTTCTGCCTTTGGTTGAAAGCATTGTGGATTGCCAACATCCAGACCTCATGATTGTGCACTGTCGTGGCAATGACCTAGGCACAATTACTGGGTGAGGACTGGAAATCCCAATGAAGTATACCTTTGGTAAATTAATGAGACTTTTCCCTCATACTGCCTTGGTGTTCTCCAACATTTGCCCAAGACAGAAGTAGCTGTGGTAAACCAAATGTTGTCCATAGATAGAGAAATCCAGGAAATATGTCAATAAAACTGTTTTAGCATGGGCTCTATGTACCATAACAACTTACGGTTCGATATGGATGGAATCTATTGAAAAGAGGGAGTCCATTTAACAGACGGAAGCAACAGGGTGTTCCTCAACAACTTGAAAGACTGCATCCTGTTCTATATATTATTATCATCTATAAATCATAAAAACAAAGTCCCTTTCCAGAGTCAACCCTGTTCCAAAACACTGGTTATATTTTCTTCTCAATCCTTTTTTTTCTCGCTCAGATCTGCTGATCTGTCGCGGATCCCCAACCAAAACACATATTTAATACAGAACAGCAGCATGTTTTGTCTCTGTGACAGATCTATGGATCCGTTCCCAACCATAAGTACACATGGGTGTGTGAGGGACTGTATTGGTGTGTGAGGGGGTGTATAAATGTCTGCGGGTTCTGTTAGTCAGTGTTTGCGTGGTTGTGTGGGTCTGTGAGTGTGTATGTGATTGAATGTGTGGGTCTATGAGTTGGTGTGAGTGGTTTTGTGAGTCCATCAGCGGATGTGTCAGTGGCTGGATGGGTGTCTGAGCAGCTGTGTGAGAGCCTGGATGGATGTGTGAGTGGGTGTGTGAGTGATTATGTGGATGTGTGAGTGCATGAGTGGATGTGGGAATCGCTGTGTGGGTCTGTGAGTAGGTGTGTGAGTGCTGGTGTGGGTGTGTAAGTGGGTTTGTGAATGGCTATATGGGTGTGTGAGTAGGTGTCTAAGTGACTGTGGGATCTGTGAGTGGTTGTGTGGTAGGTGTGTGAGTCTGTGAGTGGGTATGCGATTAATTAGGTCTAAGAATGGGTTTGTGAGTCTGTGAGTGGATGTGTCAGTGGCTGGATGGGTATCCGAGTGGGATTGCGAGAGCCTGCATGGATGCATGAGTGGGTGTATAAGTGCTTATGTGGATGTGTAAATGGGTGTATGAGTGTGTGACTGGATGTGTGAGTGGGCATGTGAGTGGCTGTGTGGGTCTGCAAATGGTTATATGAGTGCCTGTGTGGGGATGTAAGTGAGTTTGTGAGTGGCTGTATGGGTGAGTGAGTAAGTGTATAAGTGGTATAGTCGGGGTATAAGTGAGTGTGTAAGTGGGTTTGTGAGTGGGTGTATTTTTTTCATTGGGTTCTGGGTCCAAGGATCCATTGCGGATTCACATGGGGACTGTGCTGAGCATAGATCCTCGCTCATGGAAAAAAAGTTGGAGGGAATTTCTTGCCCATTAGGGGTCCCTCACGATCCTTCCTTTAGACCCATGGGGTCAGGGTACCTCTAACATAACCCCTTTTATCTATTTTCACTTTTATTTACTGTCCCTGGGAACATGACCCGATATAAAAAATGGCAGCCTCAACTTTCCTATCAGGTTGCTGCCAGCTACTCTATGTCCTGCTGTAGGCGCTTGGATCCGCGGATCTTCTGCGATGGATCCGTGTCCCTAAATATATATAAATCTTTTTTCTTTAATAACTCCAAATCTACTGAAAAGATTTGCACCAAATTACAAAAAGAGATCTTCTAGCTTTCTGCTGAATTTGGTGTGATTCAGTTCAGCAGTTCAGGCTGTAGTTGTGTCTAAAATCCTTATGGAAAATCGCATGGAAAAAACATGTTTTGGGACCACGCCCCCCTTTTTCTTGGCCCCTGCTTAATGAATCACCCTGAAACTTCCCAGACAGTAGTGGACACGATTGGCATACTGGTCTTGAGAATTTTGCGAAGATTTGTCAAACAGCCCCAAAGTTATTAGCAAAACAAAAAACGCTTCTTCTAAAGAAACTAGGTCCTAACTATAACTACCTAGCTGCTCTCCACCTAAACTTGGGAACTATCCAGAGTTTTCTGCTTCTTTTTGCATAATTTATGTGGCAGTCTAATCCTGAAAGGGTATTGCTTTGAATTATGAAGGGTGCTTGTTAGACCTGGAATCCTTGGCATCGTTTCCCCTATCTTTTTGCTTCTACCGCCCTTATTTTTGACTGTGTGCTGGATCTCGTTTTTGCTGGTTTAGGTACTCTGGGCACTTTGCCACTGCAGATCAGTACCAAAGTGCAAGTGCTCTCTGTGTAAATTGTAATTCTGATTAGTTAGCCATGATTGCCATATTTGATTTGCTGGTAAGTCCCTAGAAAGGTGCACTTTGTGTGCCTAGGGCCTATAAAGCAACTGCTACTAGTGGGCCTGCAGCACTGATTGTGCCACCCACACCAGTAGCCTTTCAAATGTGTCTCAGAGTTGCCACTACAGTGTCTGTGAACACAGTTTTTTACTGCCATGATGACCTGCCAAGTGCACCCACTTTCCAGCCCCTAACCTTCCCTTTTCTTACATGTAAGTCACCCCTAAATTAGGTCCAAGATACCCCCATGGGCAGGGTGCAGTGTATGTTAAAGGTAGGACACGTACTAGTGTGTTTTACATGTCCTGATAGTGAAATACTGTGTATTTCATTTTTCACTATTGCAAGGACTATCTCTCCTATAGGCTATCAATGGAGCTGCCTTGAACATTTTACAAGTGTAACTGTCAATTGGCAACAGCTTCAGATTTCGAGTTTGGGCTCTCTGAACTCAGAATTTAATAACACACTTTTTAGTAAAGGTGGTTTTTACATTGTGTATTTGAAAATGCCACTTTTAGAAAGTGGGCATTTTCTTGTTTAACCATCCTGTGTGCCTCTGCCTGCTTGTGGTTTCACCATCTGATTTTAGACTGACAGGGGCTGTTTGTGCATCCACTCCAGACTCTCACACAAAGGAAGCTGAGGTGTGCCCTGCACATGCTGGTCAGCCATCCTGGGCTAGAGTGGTGGGAGGAGTTGTCACAAGCACCTGAATAGGCTGTTTCTGCTCTTCACAATGTTGTCTCCACCCCCTCTAGTGTGGCTGGACCAGGGACAGAGGTGGTTTTACTGAGCAAGAGAGACTTTCTGAACAAAGTCTTCAAATGGAAAAAGGGGTATACTTATTAGACCTAAAACCCCAGAACTTTATAATACTTCTGGAATCAAGAGGAATCTCTGTCAAGGAGAAGAGCTTGAGAACTGTGATAGGAGTCCTGCCCCTTTGCTGTGTGTTGCTTTGCTGGGTTGGCATGCAGTTTTTGCTTCTGCCAAGGAGAGGAAAAGGACTGGACTTTGCTGTTTTCCTGCTTGTGAAGTTTCTCCAAGGGCTTGTGTGTGCTTGCGTCCTGTTCTAAAGTCTTAGGGGCAGCAAAGACTTCACCTGTAACATCCCTGAACTCCAGTGCTGGGAGTTCTGACCTGCCTTGGGTACCAAATCCAGTTCTGGGCCATTGCAGGTTGTTCCAGCTGTAAATAACTGAATAAATAACCAAAATCTATGCTTCGCTCTGCTACCGGCTGTTTTTTTCAATGCAGCACCGCCGTGCAGGAGAAAATCCAGATGCACAGCCCAATGCGGCCGAAGAAATCAACGCAGCACCTGCCCGCTGCCCGAAAAACCACTGCATGCTGAGTCAGCGCACTTTGTCTTCAAAGTCCGAGACCACCGCACTGACTCCAATGCAGGCCCTGCTGTGCAGCTAAAAGAAACAACACATTGCATGTCAGCGGCTTCGGAAATTGATGCAGCACCTGGATCGCCACTGCATTGACTCATAGCGGCTCCAAATCCTCCATTATGCTGATGACATCGTTATAATGGATCACACGCAGACTGGTTTACAGAAAGCCCTTAACGCACTCCACAGGTACAATCAAAAGAACAACCTCATGGTGAACCAGGAGAAGACCAAGATAGTCATCTTTGGGAAGTACCTACGAAAGAAAACTGCTCAATGGCACCTAGGTGATTTGCAAATTAAAACATGCACGAGCTACAACTATCTCAGCATCAGGCTATCAGATGGGGCAAAACCAGGGACCCATCTAAAATACCTAAGAAGCAAGGGGGCTGGCATCATTTACGGTTTGAAATGCCTAAACCAGCTGTTACACACTCCAACTGCTGAACCCATCCTGAAAGTTTTGAGAACTAAACTTGTACCCTCTCTTAATTACGATCACCTAGCATTTCCAGGTGCACTCAACAAGCTCCTCATGAATCTTCAAATTTCCGCTTACAAGAAGGTTCTAAATATCCCTCGACAGGCCAGGAGGGCCAGAGTGAGATTGGAGCTGGGACTCGCCCATCTGGATATCTTATGCTCAGGGGACATAATAAAATATTACATCAGTACTTTGCGTGCCTCAGCACCCTCACTGAAAGCTCAAATCAAAACAATCTTTGAAGTGGCTGGCACCCCATGGCAGGCACAGTTGGCAGCGGCCACAAGTCTACTTGAAATAAAAGTTCAAAATGTGCAAAACCAGGACATTCCCATCACAGCCTGGAAAAAGACAGTGAATGCACTGGTTAAGAAACTATCATTTGAAAGGGACCTGGAAAGTTTATTTTGCCAACCCAATCTTTCTACAGTGGACGCCTCCTATATCCTGGGAAAACCTCAGCCTTACTTTGAGCAAGTTTTGACAGTCCAGGCTCGGAAAAGAATCACCTACATGAGACTTCTCGCATTGCCTATCGTGGACTTAAATCCATCCTGGGCTCGGCGGAACAACTCAACCGCCTGTCGTCTATTTAGCTACCAATGTGAAACCTGCTGTGCTGCTGTCCAAAGATGGCAAGTGAGCGGCATCGCTTGGTAATCCCAATTTACAGGTCTTACAGCCTTAGACACTGCAGAGAAGTCTCAAACCTGTGTTTCTCTGCCAACACAGCACAAACTGCGGCCAGACTAGGGAAATTCACATACGCAATTCGGGCTGCACTGACACATACCATTAAAGCCACCAGCAGCAATTAGCTGGCCATCAAGCTTGAGTGACACGATGAATAGTTTGCTATTGTCAGAATAGATTGAAACCTTTTAAAAGTCATATTTTGAGATGTGTATGTTGGATTTTTGTTGTTTTGGTCTTGTTTAGTTTAGATAAAGATGCTTTATTTTTCTAAATGGGAAGCAGCGTTTACATCGCATGCGGTACAACGCATGCAATTACAACGCGGCCGTTTCAACGACCGCATTATTACAACGCTAACCATTACAACGCAAGTCGTTTCTACGACTTGCTGTAGGGGGCGCTCTAAACTAAGGAATAGTATAATTTACTATTCCAACACCTTCCCTACTGTTGTGCAGGCTGGAGTTGGAATAGTAAATTATACTATTCCTAAGTTCAGCGCGCCCCCTACAGCAAGTCGTAGAAACAACTTGCGATGTAATGGTATGCGTTGTAACAACGCGGTTGTTGTAATGACCGTGCTGTAATCACATGCGCTGTACCGCATGCGATGTAACATCGCATATTCTTCTAAACTGGTGTGGTGTCCATTTGTAGTGTTTTCACTGTGTTACTGTGTGTGTTATGTACAAATGCTTAACCCATTGCCTCTGAGATAAGCCTGACTGCTCTTGCCAAGCTACCAAGGGGGTGAGAAGGGGTTATCTGGGTGTGTAACTCCCTTATCCTGACTAGAAGGAAGGATCCCTACTTGGACAGGGTGCAAGCCAGTGCCAACTAGAGACCCCCATTTCCAACAGTGCTCCCTTGTGTCTGGTCAAACCTAAACCTCTCTGAAGAGCTTTAGCAATAGCAAAATACGAATCAGGCGTTGCGTTTCTTTATTTCAGGCTGGCATTTTACCAATTCAAAGCTGTAACAATGTGCCTGGCGTGGTAAAATGCTTTTGTCATTTTACAGCACCACTTGGATGGCACTGTGCTAATCCTATGCTTAAAGACTTTGATAGAAAAACAGACATTTGAGGTGAGCAGTTTCAAAGTGTCGCTGGTGTTGGAGGGTGCTCTTTACAGGAGCTGCTCTTCACCTAAACTTGGGAACTACCCAGAATTATCTGCTTCTTTTTTGCATAAGTTATGCACCACTCTAACCCTGAAAGGGTATTGCTTTGAATTATACTGGGTGATTACTTGTGTCTGGACAAAGCTAAACCTCTCTGAAGAGCTATAATGATAGCAAAACATGTGTTAGGGGTTGCTTTTATTCATTCCAAGTTGGCTTAGATGGTATTTTACCAATCCAAAGCTGCAATATCGTGCCTGGAGTGGCAAAAGGCTTTTGTCATTTTACAGCTCAGCATGGATGGCCCATTGCTAATCCTATGCTTAAAGACTTTTCTGTAGAAATGGCAAAAGACTTTGCCCATTTCTAGCTAGGCATGGATGGCACTATGCTAATCCTGGGCTTAAAAAACAGACATTTGATGTGAGCAGATACAGAGTTCCGCTGGTGTTGTATGGTGCTCTATGCAGGAACAGCTCTCCACCTAAACTTCTTTTTTTCATACATATATATATATATATTATCTACTGGCGGTCGCCAGTAGATAGTTATAGTTAGGACCTATTTTCCATAGGAAATTCGCAACATTCTATTTCCAATACCTTTGGCGCCCATTGACGAATCTTCGCAAAATTCTCAAAACTTATGGCCCGCTCCGGTCCGCTCCTATCCTGAAAGTTTCGGGGTGATTCGGCAAGCGGGGGCCGAGAAAAAAGGGGGGTCCCAAAACGTGTTTTCCCCATGCAATTTTCCATAGGAAACTTTAGACACGGCTACAGCCCGAACTGCTGAACGGAATTACACCAAATTTGGCAAAGAGGTAGTTCTTGGTTCAGAAAGAACCCTTTTTGTTAAATGGCGTAAATCCGTTCAGTAGTTGCTGAGAATATCAAAAGTAAAAACACATATATATCTATGGCAGCGGAGGATCCGCGCACCCTCCCGATCACGAGCTGTATGCTAATTGGCTGTCAACACTCCAAACCAGGAAGTGTTGGCAGCCATCTTGTGCCTCGGTAGAACCGAGGCACAAGAAAAGATGAAAACAGACGCAAAAAACGCAAAAACGGGGCAGGGTAGAAACACCCTGACCCCCTAGGCCTGCTCAGAGGGTCCTACAAGGACCCCAGGGCCCAAAAAAAAAAAATATATATATTTTTTTAAATCGGCAAAAAACGCGCTGGGTGCACGGATCCTGCCGATAAAAAAAAAAAAACGTGGTTAATTGGCCCCCGGGTGGGCCAAGTCCCGGGGGCATGCGGGGGTTAATGTAAATTTATGTGGGAAGCCTCTAAGGCCCCCACAAGCCCCGGGGACCGCCACCCCCAGGGCTTTGAATTAAAATGGTGCGGGAGGGCTCTCGGCCCTCCCGCAGCCCCGGGGACCGCCACCCCCCGGGGCTTCTTTTTATTTTTGTAAAAATAACCTGTGTGGGGGGGCTTAAGCCCCCCCACATGCCCCGGGGACCGCCACCTCCCCATGGCACTAAATAATAAAATGTGGGGGTCCCCCGAGCCCCGGGGACCACCACCTCCCCGGGGCTGTGCATTTGGATGGGAGGGGGGCTGCGCGGCCCCCCTCCTGGAGCCCTTGATGGCCCTGGGGACCGCCACCCCCCAGGGCCAGCTCCTGCAGTGTCCCGGGGTGCCTACCCCGGGACACTGCTGTTGCAATGACAGGACGGGAGCCTCGCGGCTCCCGCCCTGTCATTGCAAACTTGCTGCTTCATTGAAGCGAGAGCAGGAAACCTGCTCTCGCTTCAATGAAGCAAGCAGATTGCTTTCCATAAGGGGAGCTGCATGTCAGCAGCTCCCTTATGGAAAAGCAATGCCGGCTCCCGCAGGACGCGGGAGCCGAGGCGGGACCATGCGGGGATTGGGAACCCCCACGGTCCCCAACGAGTGGCCAGGCCCCGGGGGATGGGGTCCCCGGGGCTATTAGTGGCCTGGGAGGGGGGCCACGCAGCCCCCCTCCCCAAAAATAAAAAAAGTTTAAAGAAAAACGTAAGGGCCGGCCCCGGGGGATGGGGTCCCCGGGGCCTTAAATGGCCTGAGGAGGGGGGCCACGCAGCCCCCCTCCAAATATTTAAATAAAAAATAAAAGAGGGCATGCCCCGGGGGATGGGGTCCCCGGGGCCAATAGAGGCCCAGGGAAGAGGGGCCACGCAGCCCCCCTCCCATACAAAAAAAAAAAAAAAGACCGGCATCGTGCCAGAGGCCCCGCCCCCTCCCTGCAGCAGTCTGCAAACGTGCCCCCTGGCACGTTTTAAGAAGGGGAAGTAATTCCCCTTGAATACTGGGGTCCCTGGGGGCCAACTAGCCCACCAGGTATGTCCAGAAAGCGCCACAGAGCTGCGTTGCACAGAGGTGTAAATAGGGGCGTGGCCTCTGAACACCTCTCTGCAACGCAGCTCCCTGGCGCATACTGGAGGTACAGGGTGGGCTAGTTGGACCCCAGGGACGCTCATGATTCAAGGGGACTTAATCCCCCAAATTAAAATGCGCCACGGGGCGTGTTTGCACAGTGGTGAAGGGAGGGGGCGGGGCTTGAGGTGACATGTGAGCAAACAGGCCCAGTGGCGTGTTTTAAGTAGGGATATTAAGTCCCCTTCAAACCTGAGGGTCCCTGGAGTCCAACTAGCCCACCAGGTACCTTCAGTAAGCACAACAGAGTTGCGTTGCAGAGAGGTGAAAAAAGGTGCGTGGCCTCGGAACGCCTCTCTGCAACTCAGCTCTGTGGTCCTAACTGTAGGTACCTGGGGGCTAGTTGGGCCCCAGGGACACTCAGGATTCAAGGGGACTTAATCCCGTAACTTAAAACGTGCCACGGGGCATGTTTGCACACATGTCACCTCAGGCACCCCTTCTAAAAAAAAAAGAAATTAAGAAAAAGACCAGCATCGTGCCGAGGCCCCGCCCCTCCCAGCAACACTCTGCAAACGCGCCCTGTGGCGCGTTTTAAGTTGGGGAATTAATTCCCCTTCAATACTGGGGGTCCCTGGGGGCCAACTAGCCCACCAGGTACCTCCAGTATGCGCCACAGGGCTGCTTTGCAGAGAGGTGGTCCGAGGCCACGCCCCTTTGAACACCTCTCTGCAACGCAGTTCTGTGGCGCTTACTGGAGGTACCTGGTGGGCTAGGTGGACACCAGGGACCCTCAGGATTCAAGGGGACTTAATCCCCCATCTTAAAACATGCCACGGGGCGCGTTTGCACAGTGGTGAAGGGAGGGGCGGGGCCTGATATGGCAAGTGTGCAAATGGGCCCCTGGCGCGTTGTAACTTGGTGATTAAGTCCCCTTGAATCCTGAGGGTCCCTGGGGGCCAACTAGCCCACCAAGTACCTTCAGTTTGCACCACAGAGCTGCGTTGCAGAGAGGAGTAAAAAGGGGCGTGGCCTCATACCACCTCTCTGCAACGCAGCTCTGTGGCGCAAATTGAAGGTACATGGTGGGCTAGTTGGCCCCCAGGGACCCTCAGGATTGAAGGCAAATTAATTCCCCAACTTACAACGCGCCAGGGGGCGCGTTTGCACAGTGGTGCAGGGAGGGGGCGGGGCCTGATATGACAAGAGTGCAAATGAGCCCCGAGCACGTAGTAACTTGGGGGATTAAGTCCCCTTCAATCCTGAGGGTCCCTGGGGGACAACTAGCCCACCAGGTACCTTCAGTTTGCACCACAGAGCTGCGTTGCATAGAGGTGTAAAAAGGGGCGTGGCCTCAGACCACCTCTCTGCAACGCAGCTCTGTGGCGCAAATTTAAGGTACATGGTGGGCTAGTTGGCCCCCAGGGACCCTCAGGATTGGAGGGGACTTAATCCCCCAACGTAGAACGCACCAGCGGGCGCGTTTGCAGAGTGCTGCAAGGAGGGGGTGGGGCCTGATATAACAAGTTAGCAATTCTGCTGTGTGGGATTTACTGGAGGTAATAAAAGGGGTAGTTGGCCACCAAGGTTGACGTTGGGGGCTAACTATCCCTCCTGTTACGTCCGCTAAATCCCACACAGTGGGATTGCTAAAAGGTGTTTGAAGGCCACGCTCACCTTTCTCCACCACTCTGCAAATGCGACTGCTATGTTATAGATAGAAATTAGCATTTAAAAAACCTTTGAAATTCACTGAAAAAACCATAGGTTTCAGGCACGTTATAGTTAGAAATTAGCATTTAAAAAACCTTAGAAATTCACTGAAAAAAACATAGGTTTCAGGGATGTTATAGTTAGTTGGACATTTCACTCGTATAAAACCATAGAAATTCCCCTGTTATAGTTAGTTCAGCTAAGTATAACTCACGCCCCCGCAATGCACTGCTGATGACGTCACATATTACATCATTCATGACATGGTCAGTGACATCACTGATGACATCACTGATGACATCTCAAATGACATCACTGATGACATCACTGATGACATCATCCAGTGACTGTGTGTTTCTGTAAAGTTTAAATATGTTTTATATATATGCCAAGGTGTATTGAAGAATGAGTGGGTGTATAAGTGTCCGGATGAAGGATTTAGTAGGTGTGTGACTGACTGTATAAGTGAGTGATTAAATGTGTCTTACTGAATACATGCGTTAGTGACTAAACTGTCTGAATGTGTGCATCAGTATGTCTGTTGTTGTGTAAGCTGCTGCATGTGTTGGTCAGTAGCTACATGAGTGTCTATATGGGTTATTGATTGGTTGCCTGAGTATTTGTATGGGAGACTGAGTGTGTGTGTGTGGGTGGGTGGGAGGTGTGTGACTCTGTGCATAGATGTGTGAGTGGTTGATTCACTGGATGTATGGGTTCAAGATTTCATGTGGAAACAGCTGTATGGGCGGGTGAGTGTGTGTATGGGTGTGTTGGTGAGAGATTGGATGTCTCAGTGGTACATGTCCAAGTAACTACATATGTAAAAGGCAGTGTATGTGAGAGTTGGAGTATATAAATGACTATATGTGAGAGTCAGTGATTGCGAGAGTGGCTGTATGGATGAGTGTGTACTTGTCTCAGTGATTGTATAAGAGAGTAAGTATGTGTTAGCATATGTTTGAAAAAGTGAGGTGGTGTGTGTATAACTGTATAGCTGAGGAAATGGGAGTGTGATTGATTCTTTGCATGACTGACTAGGTGTGTGAGTAACTCCATGGGTGAGTGGCGGTGTGTGAGTGTCTGTATAGGTGTATGAGTGCATATGATAGTGTTGTATTGATGAGTGACTGTATGTATAAGTGATTGTATGGGTAAATGAGTGGATGTGTGTGTAGACCTAGGAATCAGTGAGTGTGTATGTAGTAACTGGTATTGGTGTGTCGATGATTTCGAAAATGGTAGTCTGTATTTTACAGTGGGTGTATCAAAGGTTATATTAGAGTGTGAGGAGGTGCATCAGATTTTCACGTGGATGATGTCATCAGTGATGTCATCAGTGATGTCATTTGAGATGTCATCAGTGATGTCATCAGTGATGTCACTGACCATGTCATGAATGATGTAATATGTGACGTCATCAGCAGTGCATTGCGGGGGCGCGAGTTATAGTTAGCTGAACTAACTATAACGGGGGAATTTCTATGGTTTTATACGAGTGAAATGTCCAACTAACTATAACATCCCTGAAAGCTATGGTTTTTTCAGTGAATATATATATATATATATATATGGAAAGGGATTTTCCGTGTTGTACCCTCAGTTGTACAAACCAAAGTCCCAGAGGGTCACAGAAAGGCAGCACTCTCATCAGCAGAGTCGAGGCAGGTTAAAGTTGTTCACCATTTTTATTTTCTGTTATTTTCTCCATTTGATATTCATATAAATCATGCAAAGTGCCAAGTGCAACAGGAAACAAACAAACGACCTACGCGTTTCGGCCAGAGGCCTTCGTCCGGGTCATGTGATAACAATTGTTGGGTGTTTAAAAGAGGTTGGTTTGACCCGCCCTCATTTACAAAAAACAAAATCCCAAGTTAAAAGCATATCGTTAAAGGAACAGTGATTCATATTGTCATTAATACATGGAAGAGATGTTTTTTGAGCTTAGTGACATCATCTATAGACTCGTGAAGTATTTAAAATAAAAGTGCTCTTTCATAGTGCGAGTCATAGAAAATTCAAAATTGCGAAAAAATAGTTCATTTGATGCTCAAATGACATAAAGAGAAGCCCAACTATTTTATCATACTCATGACATGTCCAAGTTAAATGCAACTAATCAATATTTACTTAATTATTGATTAAACAGAGAAGTGCACTAGTGTATGATTCCCTGTTAAGAAGGAGAAAGTTAAGAACAGATTTTGAGGTGCCGAGTTGTCTAAGTTAGGTGAAGTACCAGAGAGAGGGAAGGGTGCTGAGTTGCCAAATCACTATGTAGTACCTATCCTCATTTGACCTTGCAGCTACATGCACTCTTCCATCTCATCAGTTAAACATTACCTCCTTAAGATTCAATGTATTATTCTCTCCCACTGTGTTAAGTAAGTGAGAAAGTAGAGAAGTGTGCTAATGTTGAAACAGTGGAGGCAATAAAATCAAACTTTTTAAGTAAGAAAATCGCAAATCTTGGTGAAGTAGCCAGCTTCTGCCACTATATTCTATTTTTCTACTTCCCTCTTGCAGGAGTTACATATTGGCATATATTAATTAAGTCAATAAAAAGCAGTTTGTGTGAATCTACTCCCTTTGGAACAGTAATAAGAGAATCACCGGCCACCACCAAAATCTGATCTATGTTCCTAATATGACATGTGAGCATTCTGATAGGGGCTACCTTGATGTAAAACCTAATGCTCTCCAACAAATGTGATTGATAACTAAATGATAGTATAAACCTGGTTTCAGATTAAGTATATACACTTTACAGAATGAAGTTCTGTCTGAAAATCATCGTTCTTAAAGCAAAACTCTTCCAGGGTGTTCATCAGAAAAAGTTATGCAGTTCTGCATCTGCATTTAAGCCCCATGGTATTTCTGTTCCTTTCATAATGATCCATCTGGATTCTGCTTGTCTCAATAACAGATCCCGGTCTCCCCCTCTGATGTTAACAGGGATGTGTTCTAATCCATAATATTTCAGATTATCTGAGTTGCCCTCATGTACATTCCAAATATGCTTGGCGATTGCGTATGCAAAGTCTTTATTTTGAATCGCCCTGAGGTGTTGTAGAATGCATAGTTTTAATTTGTTTACCGTGCTCCCTATATATTCCTTTCCACATTCACATTTTAGGGCATAAACTACATGTGTGGTTTCGCAGGTGATCCTTTCTCTGATGGCTTTTTGCTCACCCAACATGGTGTTTGTTGTCTGTTGGTTCATGCCATACCTGCATGCTTTGCATTTTGGACATTTGAAGAATCCTTTCGCTTTCAGCCATTGCATTTTGATGATCTGTTCTTTGATAGTGGCTGTGTGTAAGGATATGTTATGTTGAGTTGACCCGATGTCACTTCCTTTAGATCATCATCCTTTCTCAAGATTTTCCAGTGATCTTGGAGTGCATCCCTTATTATTTTACTGGAGGAGTTGAATTGTGTGATGTATCTTACTTTATTCATCTCAGGATCATCATTTTGTTCCATGGTTGTTCTTTTGGGGTGTAATAAGGCTTCTCTTTTCTTCTGCAAGGTTCTGAGTTTTGCATTGTCTAGCACTATTGTGGGGTATCCTCTGATTAAAAATCTTTGGTACATCTCATCCAATTGTAAGAGGAATTCTGCTTCTTCCGAGCAGTTTCTTCGTGCTCTTAAGAATTCCCCATACGGAACACTCCATTTTAAGCATCTGGGATGTGCGCTGTTAGCTGATAAGATGCTATTACATGCAGTTGCTTTTCGAAAAAGTGTGGTGCATATTTTCTGATCTTTTATGTAGACATGTATATCTAGATAGTCGATCTCTGTCTTATTGATGTTGTATGTAAATTGGAGTTGGAAGCTGTTATTGTTGAGAGACTTGAGGAAGATGTTCAACTCCTCTATATCTCTCTCCCATATTAAAAACAGATCGTCTATATAACATACCCAAAGTACAATGTTCTCCATTGCCCGTTTGTTCTTGCCTGACCAAATTTGTTCTGCCTCCCACATGCCCATGGTGAGGTTTGCATATGTGGGCGCAAAGGAAGTCCAATTCCTTGCCACTTCTGTCTCTTGCAAGATGAATAACGAGAGCAGACCCAATTCTCGTGCTGATTATTTTTATTGCTCACACATCTCTGCCATTATATATATATACATACATATTTATATATATATAAAGAACATTCCGTAACCTTTGTTTTTTTCAGTGAATACATATGTATATCTATATTATCTATATATATTTATATTCACTGAAAAACGATAGGTTTCAGGGACGTTATAGTTAGTTGAACATTTCACTCGTACAAAACCTGAGAAATTTGTCCGTTATAGTTAGTTGATCTTACTATAACTCGCGCCCCTGCAATGCACTGCTGATGACGTCACATATTACATCATTCATGACATGGTCAGTGAAATCACTGATGACATCTCAAATGACATCACTGATGACATCACTGATGACATCATCCAGTGACTGTGTGTTTCTGTGAAGTTTATATGTTTTATATAAATATACGCCAAGGTGTATTGAAGAATGAGTGGGTGTATGAGTGTCTGAATGGATTATTTAGTAGGTGTCTGACTGACTGTAAAAGTGAGTGATTAAACGTGTCTTACTGAATGCATGGGTTAGTGACTAGACTGTGTGAATATCTGTATCAGTCTGTCTGTTGGTGTGTAAGCGGTTGCATGGGTTGGTGAGTAGCTACATGAGTGTGTATATGGGTTATTGATTGCTTGTCTGAGTATCTGTATGGGTGCCTGAGTGTCTGTGTGGGTGGGTGGGGTGTGTGTGACTCACTGCATGGATGTGTGAGTGGGTGATTCACTGGGTGTATGGGTTCAAGAGTGCGTCAGTGAGGGGCTGTATGGGTGGCTGAATGTGTGTATGGGTGTGTTGGTGAGTGAATGGATGTCTCAGTGGTACATGTGTGAATAACTACATATGTGAAAGGAAGTATATGTGAGTGTTGGAGTATATAAATGACTATATGTGAGAGTGAGTGATTGTGAGAATGGCTGTATGGATGAGTGTGTGCTTGTATCAGTTATTGTAAAAGAGAGTAAGTATGTGTTAGTATCTGTATGAATAAGTGAGGTGGTGTGTGTATAACTGTGTAGGTGAGTAAATGGGAGTGTGAATGATTCTTTGCATGATTGACTAGGTGTGTGAGTAACTGTATGGATGAATGGCGATGTGTGAGTGTCTGTATAGGTGTATGAGTGAAAATGATAGTGCTGTATTGATAAGTGACTGCATGTATGAATGACTGTATGGGTGAATGAGTGGACGTGTGTGTAGACCTAGGAATCAGTGAGTGGGTATGTAGTAACTGGTATTGGTGTGTCTATGGTTTTGAAAATGGTAGTCTGTATTTTAGAGTGGGTGTATCAAAGGTTATATTAGGGTGTGAGGAGGTGCATCAGATTATCACGTGGATGATGTCATCAGTGATGTCATTTGAGATGTCATCAGTGATGTCATCAGTGATGTCACTGACCATGTCATGAATGATGTAATATGTGATGTCATCAGCAGTGCATTGCGGGGGCGCGAGTTATAGTTAGCTCAACTAACTATAACAGCCGAATTTCTCAGGTTTTGTATGAGTGAAATGTCCAACTAACTATAACGTCCCTGAAACCTATGGTTTTTTCAGTGTATTTCAAAGGTTTTTTAAATGCTAATTTTTAACTATAACGTCCCTGAAACCTATGGTTTTTTCAGTGAATTTCAAAGGTTTTTTAAATGATAATTTCTAACTATAACGTCCCTGAAACCTATGGTTTTTTCAGTGAATTTCTAAGGTTTTTTAAATGATAATTTCTAACTATGCCTACAGAGGTAGGACATGTGAAGAAAGAGGAAGAAAGGCACAGAAAGAAGCAAGAGAAATGCAGAAAGAGGCAACAGAAGTCCAGAAAGACAAAGAAAAGTGAAGGAAGAGGCAAGAGATATGCAGAAAGAACCAACAGGGGAGCAGAAAGAGGCCTTGTTGCAAAGTCATCCTGTGCCCTCAACATTTACTGACTGCTACTGGTGGTAACTGACTCTGACTAACCAGGACCGGAGCCAGTGCTATGCTGAAAGACACTTAGAATACAGTGAAAACACCTACATACACTAGGGTACACTATGGGTTGGGGTACCCCTGTGATTGGCATGACCTCCCCTGTAAGGCCCTAGTACATAATAGGGTAGGGGGATTAAAACTACCTCTAACTCAGAGGTGCAGAAAGAGGCAAGAGAAGTGCATAAACAGGCAGGAAAGGTGAAGAAACAGGGAACAGGGGTGCACAAAAAGGCAAGTGATGTGCAGAAAGAAGTAAGAGCAGTGCAGAAAGAACCAACAGAGTTGCAAAAAGAGGCAAGAGGGGTGCATAAAAACGTAGGAGGGGTGCACAAAGAGGCAAGAGAGGAACAGAAAGAGGCAGGAGGGGTGCAGAAAGAAGGAAGAGAAGTGCAGAAAGAGGCAAGAGAAATGCTGAAAGAAGCAACAGAGGTTTAAAAAGAAGCAAGATAAGTGCAGAAAGAGGCAAGTGAGGTGCAGAAAGAAGCAAGAGCAGTGCAGAAAGAACCAACAGGGGTGCAAAAAGAGGCAAGAGGGGTAAAGAAAGAGGTAGGAGAGGTGCACAAAGAGGCAAGAGAGGTACAGCAAGAGGCAGGAGGGGTGCAAAAAGAAGGAAGAGAAGTGCAGAAAGAGGCAACAGAATTGCTGAAAGAAGCAACAGATGTGTAGAAAGAAGCAAGAGAAGTGCAGAAAAAGGCAAGTGAGGTGCAGAAAAAAGCAAGAGCTGTGCAGAAAGAACCAACAGAGGTGCTGAAAGAGGCAACAGAGGTGCAGAAGGAAGCAAGAGGGGTACAGAAAGAAGGAAGAGGAGTGCAGAAAGAAGCAACAGAGGTGCTGAAAGAGGCATGAGGGGTGCAGAAAGAAGGAAGAGAAGTGCAGAAAGAAGTAACAGAGGTGCTGAAAGAGGCACGAAGGGTGCAGAAAGAGGCAAGAGAAGTGCAGAAAGAAGCAACAGAGGTACAGAAAGAGGCAAGAGTGGTGCAGAAAAAGGGAAGAGAGGTACAGAAAGAGGCATGAGAGTTGCACAAATAGGGAAGAGGGGTGCAGAAAGAGGCAGGAGGAGTGCAGAAAGAAGCAACAGAGGTGCAGAAACAAGCAAGAGAAGTGCAGAAAGAGACAAGAGAATTGCTGAAAGAAGCAACAGAGGTTTAGAAAGAAGCAAGAGAAGTGCAGAAAGAGGCAAGTGAGGTGTAGAAAGAAGCAAGAGCAGTGCAGAAATAACCAACAGAGGTGCTGAAAGAGGCAACAGAGGTGCAGAAGGAGTCACGAGGGTGCAGAAAGAAGGAAGAGGAGTGCAGAAAGAAGCAACAGAGGTGCTGAAAGAGGCACGTTAGGTGCGGAAAGAAGGAAGAGAAGTGCAGAAAGAAGTAACAGAGATGCTCAAAGAGGCACAAAGGGTGCAGAAAGAGCAAGAGAAGTACAGAAAGAGGCAGCAGAGGTACAGAAAGAGTCAAGAGAGGTGCAGAAAGAGGGAACAGGGGTACAGAAAGAGGCAAGAGAGGTGCAGAAAGAGAAAAGAGGGGTGCAGAAAGGCAAGAGATCTGCAGAAAAAAGCAACAGAGGTGCTGAAACAGGCAAGTGAGGTGCAGAAAGAGGCAAGAGATCTGCAGAAAAAAGCAACAGAGGGGCTGAAAGAGGCAAGTCAGCTGCAGAAATAAGCAAGGCAAGTGCAGAAAGAGGCAATAGAAGTGCAGAAAGAAGCATCAGAGAAGCACAACGAGGCAAGAGGGGTGCAGAAAAAGGAGAGAGAAGTGCAGAAAGAAGCAAAAGTGGTGCTCTAAGAGGCAAGAGGACTACAGAAAGAGGCAACAGCAGTGCAAAAAGAACCAAGAGAAGTGCAGAAAGAAGCAACAGAGGTGCAGAAGGAGGCACGAGGAGTGCAGAAAGAAGGAAGAGAAGTGCAGAAAGAAGCAACAGAGGTGCTGAAAGAGGCAAGAGACTTGTACAAAGAGGGAAGACAGGTACAGAAAGAGGTAAGAGGGGTGCAGAAACAGGTAAGAGAACTTCAGAAAGAGGCAAGAGAATTGCTGAAAGAAGCAACAGAGGTGTAGAAAGAAGCAAGAAAAGTACAGAAAGAGGCAACTGAGATGCACAAACAGGTAAGAAAGGTACAGAAAGAGGGAAGACGAGTGCAGAAAGAGACAGAAAGAGACAACAGGGGTGCAGAAAGAAGCAAGACAGGTGCAGAAAGAAGCATGGAAAGTGCAGAATGAAGCAACAGGGGTGCAGAAAGAGGCAAGAGAAGTGCAGTAAGAAGCAAGAGAGGCGCAGAAGGAGGCAAGAGAACTCCAGAAAGAGGCAAGAGAGTTGCAGAAACAGGCAAAAGAGGTACAGAAAGAGGGAACAGAGGTGCAGACAGAGGCAAGAGTGGTGCAGAAACAGGTAAAAGGGGTGCAGAACGAGGCAAGAGGGGTGCAGAAATTTGCAAGATAGGTGCAGAAAGAACAAGAGCAGTGCAAAAGAACCAACAGAGGTGCAAAAAGGGGCAAGTGAGGTACAGAAGGAGGAAAGAGAACTGCAGAAAGAGGCAAGAGAGTTGCAGAAACAGGCAAAAGAGGTAGAGAAAGAGGAAACAGGTGGGCAGACTGAGGCAAGAGAGGTGCAGAAAGAGGGAAGAGGGGTGCAGAAAAAGGCAAGAGGGATGAAGAAATTTGGAACAGAGGTGCAGGAAGAAGCCAGAGCAGTGCAGAAAGAACCAACAGAGGTGCAGAAAGAGGCAAGAGGGGTACAGAAAGAGGCAAGTGAAGTGCAGAACAAAGCAAAAGCGGTGCAGAAAGAACCAACAGAGGTGGAAAAAGAGGCAAGAGGGGTGCAGAAAGGGGCAGGAAAGGTGCACAAAGAGGCAAGAGGGGCACAGAAAGAGACAGGAGGGGTGCAGAAAGAGGAAGAGAACTGCAGAAAGAAGCAACAGATGTGCTGAAAGAGGCACGAAGGGTGCAGAAAGACACAAGACAGGTGAAGAAAGAAGGAACAGAGGTACAGAAAGAGGCAAGAGTGGTGCAGAATGCGGGAAGAGAGGTGTAGAAAGAGGCAAGAGAGTTGCACAAAGAGGGAAGAGGGGTGCAGAAACAGGCAAAAGGGGTGCAGAAAGAACCAAGTGAGGTGCAGAAAGAGGCAAGAGAGTTACAGAAAGAGGCAAGTGAAGTGCAGAAGGAGGCAAGAGAACTGCAGAAAGAGGCAATAGAGGTGCAGAAATAGGCAAGTGAGGTGCAGAAAGAAGCAAGATAAGTGCAGAAAGAAGCAACAGATGTGCAGAAAGAGGGAAGAGGGGTGGAGAGAGAGGCAAGAGGCATGCAGAAAGAAGCAAGACAGGTGCAGAAAGAAACAAAAGAAGTGCAGAAAGAAGGAATAGAGGTGCAGAAAGAGGCAAAAAAGGTGCAGAAAGACATAAGAGGGGTACAGAAAGAAGCAAATGAGGTGCAGAAAGAGGCAAAAGACGTGCAGAAAGAGGCAAGAGAGGCTTAGAGGAAAGCAAGAGTGGCTTGCACACCATTAGTACCAATTTAACACCCACATTTAGCAATAAGTAACATGTGACCATTCTAGTTTTGCAAAGGGCCTTCCACCACGCTGTAACACTTGTCGCTGCATTTTTGGTAACGTTTGAGCCGTTTGAGCTAGAAACAAGGCTTTTTTTGTTCAAATCTGCAGATTAGGGTGCAGATGATGAATTATGTGGTTAATGCAGAAAATGTATAATTGCGCGAAAGTCAGTGCAGCCAAACAGTCACATAATTCCAGTGGCCCTGCTCATACCTCTGACTAGGTCCACAAGTGCTCCTAAGTGATTCCATCTTTTTTTGTCTCACTGAGTTCATAGTTGAGCTTCTATGGAAACGAGGAAGACTAAACCTGAGGTTACCACTCCACAACACAGACTACCATACCACATAATTACTCTCCATAACACATAATCCAACTCTACATAATTCCTATACACTAAATACCACATACTTTCTATCCACATAATTTCACTGCACAACATACCACATAATTCCACTACACACAACGTACAGCCACTCCACTCCAAAAAACATTAGTAAAAGACTTTTGCATTTACAATGCCAATAGCTCTAAATCTCGCAAATGCGAAACCTATTACATTGCAAACACTTCTTTAACTAGTAGTCGCGTTTGCAGAGTGGTGGAGAAAGGGTGCTGGTCCTCTGACCAGCGCTCAGGAATTCCGCTGCGTAGGGCTTACAGGAGGTACCAGTAGGGCTTCTTGCCCCCCAAAGTCCCTCAGGAGTAAATTGGACTTCATCCCCCATCCCGTAGTCTGCCAGGAGGCGCGTTTGCAGAGTGGTGGAGAAAGAGTGGCATGGCCTCCGAAGACGTTTTAGCAATCCCACTATGTGGGACTTACTGGAGGTAACAAGAGGGGTAATTGGCCCCCAAGGACATCCTTGGGGGCCAACTACCCCTCCTATTACCTCCAGTAAGTCCCACACAGCAGGATTGCTAAGTTCTCAGAGCAGGCCACGCCCCCTTTGCCCACCATTCTACAAACGCGCTCCCTGGCATGCTCTTGGATGGGGATTGAAGTCCCCTTCACTGCTGGGGGTCCTTTAGGGGCCAACTTCGACACCGTCTCACATCGCACCCTCGCAACCAGACTTCACAACGCAGGGATACAAGGAGCCGCCCTCGACTGGATCCAATCCTTTCTCTCCGGCAGAACCCAGAGGATCAGACTCCCCCCCTTCCTCTCCGAACCCACCGATACCTACTGCGGAGTACCCCAAGGATCATCGCTCAGCCCCACGCTCTTCAACATCTACATGGCCCCCCTCTCCACCATCGTCAGACAGCATGGGCTCAGCATCGTGTCCTACGCTGACGACACCCAGCTTATCCTCTCACTCATGAAGTATCCCGATGACACCAGACTCTGCTTCCAGGAAGGAATGAAGAACGTGGCAGCCTGGATGAAAGACAGCTGTCTGAAACTCAACTCAGAGAAGACCGAGGTCCTCATCCTTGGACCCTGCACCTCCACCTGGGACAACACCTGGTGGCCTTCCACCCTCGGAAACACACCCATCCCTACAGACCACGCACGAAACCTCGGCATCATCCTCGACTCCTCGCTCTCCATGAACCGCCAGATCAACGCCGTCGCTTCCACTAGCTTCAACTGCCTGCGCATCCTCCGCAAGACCTTCAAATGGATCCCCTCCGACTGCAGAAGGACCGTCACCCACGCGCTCATAACCAGCAGACTGGACTACGGCCATGCCCTATACGCCGGAATCAACAGGACTCTCCTACACAGGCTCCAGACCATCCAGAGCACCACAGCCAGACTCGTCCTTGGGACACCGCGTCACGAACACATGACCCAACACCTACGAGACCTCCACAGGCTCCCCGTCGAGAAGAGGGTCACCTTCAAACTCCTCACCCACGCCTACAAATCCCTCAACAACATCGGACCCAAATACCTCAACGAGAGAGTATCCTTCCATCCGCAGGAACAGAACAGGCGGGAGAGCCTTCTCCTACATCGCGGCCAAGACCTGGAATGAGCTCCCAGTGAACATCAGGTGCTCCCCGACCCTGCACACATTCAGGAAGGACCTCAAGACCTGGCTCTTCGACTGATCCAGAGCTGCCCCCCCCAGCACCTTGAGACCCTCACGGGTGAGTAGCGCGCTTATAAACCCCCTGATTGATTGATTGATTGATTGAACTAGCCTACCTCTTACCTCCAGTAAGCCGCACACAGTGGGACTGCTGAGAGGTGGACAATGGCCACGCCCTCTTTCTCCACCACTCTGCAAACGCACCCCCTGGCACGTTCTAAGTTGGGGGATTAAGTCCCCTTGAATACTGATGGTCCCTGGGGGCCAACTAGCCCACCAGGTACCTCCAGTAAGCACCACACAGCTGGATTGCAGAGAGGTGGTCTGAGGCCACGCCCCCTTTTTACACCACTCTGCAAACGCACCTCTTGGTGCACTGCTGCTCGGGGGATGAAGTTCACTTGTGTACTGAGGTCCTCAGGACACAAGTGGACCTCATCGCCCCACCAGCAGTGCACCAAGAGGCGCATTTGCAGAGTGGTGTAACCGGCGGTCCCCGGTCCTTGGGGGGGCTTGCGAGGCCCTCCCACCCTAATTTTAAGAAAGTCCCAGGGAGGTGGCGGTCCCCGGGGCTTGGGGGGCCCACAAGGCCCCCCCACCCTTATTTCATTATGCCCCAGGGAGGTGGTGGTCCCCGGGGCTGCGGGGGCCCCCGCGGGCCCCTGCAACATAAATTGGCATGCCCCCGGGACCTGGCCCACCCGGGGGCTTAAATACAAAGAAGCGCGGGAGCCTGCGCTTCGTTTTTTTTTTATTTTGTCGGCCGGATTTGCGCACCCAGCGCGAATTTGGCCGATTGTTTAAAAAAAAATGCTTTCTTTGGCCCTGGGGGTCCTTCTGGGACCCCCTGAGCAGGCCTATGGGGTCAGTGTGTTTGTACCCTGCCCCCTTTTCTTGTTTTTCACCTTTATTTTTTTTACTCTTTTCTAGTGACTCGGTTACCGAGTCACAAGATGGCTGCCAACACTTTCTGGTTTGGAGTGTTGGCAGCCAATCAGAGTGAAGCCCGTGCCCGGGAGGGTTCGCGAACACTCCTCGGTGCTCAGATATCAAACGTTTTCTTTTTTTAATTTCTCAGGAACTACTGAACGGATTTACACCATTTAAAAAAAAGGGCGCTTTCTGGACCAAGACCTACCTTTTTGCCAAATTTGGTGTAATTCCGTTCAGCAGTTCGGGCTGTAGCTTTGTCTAAATTTCCTATGGAAATTAACATGGAGAAAATGCGTTTTGGGACCCCCCTTTTTTCTTGGCCCCCGCTTGACAAATCATCCCGAAACTTACAAGACAGGAGCTGACCGGAGCGCCCCTTTAGTTTTGAAAATTTCACAAAAATTCGTCAAACGGTGCCAAAGATATTGACAAATCAAAAAACACTTTTCCTATGGAAACTAGGTCCTAACTATAACTACCTACTGGTGACCGCCAGTAGGTAATATACATATATGTGTATATATATGTGTGTGTGTGTGTGTATATATATATATATATATATATATATATATATATATAAATATATATATATATATATATATCCAGCCACAGTGCCCCACGACACAAGCCTGAACCTTGAAGGGCGGCCAGTGCTTTCCAGCGCAGGGCTTCTGGTTGCAAATCCCATCAAATCTCCTTCCAATAAAAAGAGGTGCACCGACACTTAGCTAAGCAGCGTTAAAACTTATTTAATGGTGAGACAGCACGAAGGTAAAAGGCAGTTATCCCAACGTTTCTGCTCTTGTCGAGCCTTGATCACGGGAGGCAGTCTCTTTTTTGAAAACGACCCACGTGGTTTCCCTTATAACTCCGTGGGCCGTATTTTACTAAGAACACGCACAGGGAAATCTTCAATTTACAGGTGAATAGCGCAGTCTATTTCTTTTTTGCGAATGACCATAATGCGCAACCACTTCTTATTATAACAGTTCCCTGGAGGGTGTGAGCCAAATCTGCCAAAAAACACAGTTCGTAATTTCAATCTTCACTCACTGAATAAAACGCTGCTCCAGCCAGCAGTACCGGAAAACTTTCCTTCTGCTCCCAACTCGCCACACACGGTGAACGCTTTCACCGGGGGCAAGCAGGTCAGGCTCCAAACATTAAATCCAGCCACAGTGCCCCACGACACAAGCCTGAACCTTGAAGGGCGGCCAGTGCTTTCCAGCGCAGGGCTTCTGGTTGCAAATCCCATCAAATCTCCTTCCAATAAAAAGAGGTGCACCGACACTTAGCTAAGCAGCGTTAAAACTTATTTAATGGTGAGACAGCACGAAGGTAAAAGGCAGTTATCCCAACGTTTCTGCTCTTGTCGAGCCTTGATCACGGGAGGCAGTCTCTTTTTTGAAAACGACCCACGTGGTTTCCCTTATAACTCCGTGGGCCGTATTTTACTAAGAACACGCACAGGAAATCTTCAATTTACAGGTGAATAGCGCAGTCTATTTCTTTTTGCGAATGACCATAATGCGCAACCACTTCTTATTATAACAGTTCCCTGGAGGGTGTGAGCCAAATCTGCCAAAAACACAGTTCGTAATTTCAATCTTCACTCACTGAATAAAACGCTGCTCCAGCCAGCAGTACCGGAAAACTTTCCTTCTGCTCCCAACTCGCCACACACGGTGAACGCTTTCACCGGGGGCAAGCAGGTCAGGCTCCAAACATTAAATCCAGCCACAGTGCCCCACGACACAAGCCTGAACCTTGAAGGGCGGCCAGTGCTTTCCAGCGCAGGGCTTCTGGTTGCAAATCCCATCAAATCTCCTTCCAATAAAAGAGGTGCACCGACACTTAGCTAAGCAGCGTTAAAACTTATTTAATGGTGAGACAGCACGAAGGTAAAAGGCAGTTATCCCAACGTTTCTGCTCTTGTCGAGCCTTGATCAAGGCTCGACAAGAGCAGAAACGTTGGGATAACTGCCTTTTACCTTCGTGCTGTCTCACCATTAAATAAGTTTTAACGCTGCTTAGGGAACTGTTATAATAAGAAGTGGTTGCGCATTATGGTCATTCGCAAAAAAGAAATAGACTGCGCTATTCACCTGTAAATTGAAGATTTCCCTGTGCGTGTTCTTAGTAAAATACGGCCCACGGAGTTATAAGGGAAACCACGTGGGTCGTTTTCAAAAAAGAGACTGCCTCCCGTGATCAAGGCTCGACAAGAGCAGAAACGTTGGGATAACTGCCTTTTACCTTCGTGCTGTCTCACCATTAAATAAGTTTTAACGCTGCTTAGCTAAGTGTCGGTGCACCTCTTTTTATTGGAAGGAGATTTGATGGGATTTGCAACCAGAAGCCCTGCGCTGAAAGCACTGGCCACCCTTCAAGGTTCAGGCTTGTGTCGTGGGGCACTGTGGCTGGATTTAATGTTTGGAGCCTGACCTGCTTGCCCCCGGTGAAAGCGTTCACCGTGTGTGGCGAGTTGGGAGCAGAAGGAAAGTTTTCCGGTACTGCTGGCTGGAGCAGCGTTTTATTCAGTGAGTGAAGATTGAAATTACGAACTGTGTTTTTTGGCAGATTTGGCTCACACCCTCCAGGGAACTGTTATAATAAGAAGTGGTTGCGCATTATGGTCATTCGCAAAAAGAAATAGACTGCGCTATTCACCTGTAAATTGAAGATTTCCCTGTGCGTGTTCTTAGTAAAATACGGCCCACGGAGTTATAAGGGAAACCACGTGGGTCGTTTTCAAAAGAGACTGCCTCCCGTGATCAAGGCTCGACAAGAGCAGAAACGTTGGGATAACTGCCTTTTACCTTCGTGCTGTCTCACCATTAAATAAGTTTTAACGCTGCTTAGCTAAGTGTCGGTGCACCTCTTTTATTGGAAGGAGATTTGATGGGATATATATATATATATATATATTATCTACTGGCGGTCGCCAGTAGATAGTTATAGTTACAACCTATTATCCATAGGAAATCCGCGACATTCTATTTGCAATAACGTTGGCGTTGGTTGACGAATCTTCGCGAAAGCTTCCAACTTGTTGGGGCGCTCCGGTCCGCTCCTACCCTGAAAGTCTCGGGGTGATACGTCAAGCGGGGGCCGAGAAAAAAGGGGGGTCCCAAAACGCGTTTTCCCCATTCATTTTTCCATAGGAACCTTTAGTCGCAGCTACAGCCCGAACTGCTGAACGGAATTACCCCAAATTTGGCAAAGAGGTAGTCCTTGGTTCAGACTGGTGCCTTTTGCTTAAATGGTGTAAATCCGTTCAGTAGTTCCTGAGAAAATCAAAAGTAAAAGTACATATATATCTATGGGCGCGTCGGATACGCGTACCCTCAGCGCACCCTGCGCGCACCCTCCCGATCACGAGCTGCATGCTAATTGGCTGTCAACACTCCAAATCAAGAAGGGTTGGCAGCCATTTTGTCCTCGGTAGAACCGAGGGACAGAAACAAGTGCGCAAAGCGCAAAAGGGGGCAGGGTAGAAACACCCTGACCCCTAGGTCTGCTCAGGGGGTCCCACAAGGACCCCTGGGCAGAAAAAGATTTTTTTTTTTAAATCGGCGGGATGCGCTTAGGGTACGCGTATCCCGCCGAGAAAAAAAGAAACAAGTGCGCAAAACGCACAAAGGGGGCAGGGTAGAAACACCCTAACCCCTAGGCCTGCTCAGGGGTCCCACAAGGACCCCCTGGGCAAAAGCATTTAAAAAAAAAATAATAATAATTTTTAAAACGATCGGGCCCGCAGGCCCCGCCCCTTCCTTCACCACTCTGCAAACGCGCCCCTGGCGCGTTTGCAGAGGGGAACAATCCCCTTGAATACTGGGGGTCTCTGGGGGCCAACTAGCCCACCAGGAACCTCCAATATGCGCCAGGGGCTGCGTTGCAGAGACGTGTAGAGAGGCCACACCCCTTTTACACCTCTCTGCAACGCAGCTCTGTGGCGCTTTTGGAGGTATATGGTGGGCTAGTTGGACTCCGAGGACCCTCAGGATTCAAGGGGACTTAATCCCCAACTTAAAACGCGCCACGGGGCGCGTTTGCACAGTGGTGAAGGGAGGGGCGGGGCTTCAGGTGACATGTGTGCAAAAAGGCCCCGTGGCGCGTTTTAAGATGGGGAATTAAATCCCCTTCAATCCTGAGGGTCCCTGGGGCCAACTAGCCCAACAGGTACATCCAGAAAGCGCCACAGAGCTGCGTTGCAGAGAGGTGTAAAAGGGGTGTGGCCTCTCTACACGTCTCTGCAACGCAGCCCCTGGTGCATATTGGAGGTTCCTGGTGGGCTAGTTGGCCCCTAGGGACCCTCAGGATTCAAGGGGACTTAATCCCCCAACTTAAAACGCGCAACGGGCGCGTTTGCACAGATGTCACCTCAGGCCCCGCCCCCTCCCTTCACCATTGTGCAAATATTCCTCTAAAATCAGCCGAAATACGAATTCCGATTTACTCACCTGTTATCAGGAGAGACCTCAGTGCTGTATCTTTCAGCCCAGTACTGGTCCTGAAAAGTAATTCTAACCATACTTACCAGTAACTTGAATTTCCTTCCATAGGCTAACATTGACTGGTTTCACTTGGAAATTCTTCTAAGTGTGGAGTTTTGGAACTTTAAAAATTCCTCTAAAATCAGCCGAAATACGAATTCCGATTTACTCACCTGTTATCAGGAGAGACCTCAGTGCTGCATCTTTCAGCCCAGTACTGGTCCTGAAAAGTAATTTTAGCCGTACTTACCGGTAACTTGAATTTCCTTCATAGGCTAACATTGACTGGTTTCACTTGGAAATTCTTCTAAGTGTGGAGTTTTGGAACTTTAAAATATTCCTCTAAAATCAGCCGAAATACGAATTCCGATTTACTCACCTGTTATCAGGAGAGACCTCAGTGCTGCATCTTTCAGCCCAGTACTGATCTTCAAAAGTAATTTTAACCGTACTTACCAGTAACTTGAATTTCCTTCCATAGGATATCATTGCCTGCTTTTTGCTGAAAAAGTTTCTAAGTGTTGATTTTTGAAACATACAAATATTCCTCTAAAATCAGCCGAAATCCGAATTCTGATTTACTCACCTGTTATCAGGAGAGACCTCAGTGCTGCATCTTTCAGCCCAGTACTGGTCCTGAAAAGTAATTTTAACCGTACTTACCAGTAACTTGAATTTCCTTTCATAGGCTAACATTGACTGGTTTCACTTGGAAATTCTTCTAAGTGTGGAGTTTTGGAACTTTAAAATATTCCTCTAAAATCAGCCGAAATACGAATTCCGATTTACTCACCTGTTATCAGGAGAGACCTCAGTGCTGCATCTTTCAGCCCAGTACTGATCCTCAAAAGTAATTTTAACCGTACTTACCGGTAACTTGAATTTCCTTCATAGGCTAAGATTGACTGGTTTTCAGCAAAAAGTTTCAAAGTGTTGATTTTCACAAACTACAAATATTCCTTAAAAATCGCCTGTATGACTTAAACACATTTTTTCAACTGTTTACAGGAGATGCACCAGTGCTGGATCCAGGATCCAACACTGAGTAAGAAAAAGTTACAATAACAGTTTTTACCTGCTAAGTGAATTTCCTTCCATAGGATAACATTGGTGATTCTATGAGAAAAAGTTTCTAAGTGTCAACTTTTAAAATACAATAATATTCCTTAAAAATCACGACTGTAACCAAAACGCTTTTACTCAACTGTTTACAGGAGATGTAGCAGGACTGAATCTAGGATCCAGTCCTGTGGTTACAAAAGTAATCCATAAAGTAACTAATTGCATTTAACTAGAAATTCACATTGAGCTGAATGTTGCATTGTGTTTGAAAATGTGTTGCCCATTGCAACAACTGTAACTACTGTACTTAAAAGTCTATTGCCTATCTGCAAAGTATTTAAACTAAAGTAATTCATTCTGAGAAAGTATTTTTTGTAATGTAATGTATAATGTAATTACAATGTAATTTAAAAATAAAATATGTAAAAAAAATTGTTTCTAAAAATGTAGTAAATCAGTATGAAAAAAATTAATATAACAATTAATACATTTAAAAATTGTCATTTACAAAACCTTTGAAATTCACTGAAAAACCGTAGGTTTCAGGCACGTTATAGTTAGAAATTAGCATTTACAAAACCTTTGAAATTCACTGAAAAACCATAGGTTTCAGACACGTTATAGTTACAAATTAGCATTTAAAAAACCTTTGAAATTCACTGAAAAAACCATAGGTTTCAGACACGTTATAGTTACAAATTAGCATTTAAAAACCTTTGAAATTCACTGAAAAAACCATAGGTTTTAGGGACAGTTTTAGTTACTTGGACATTGCACTCGTACAAAACCCGTGAAATTCCCCCGTTATAGTTAGTTCAGCTAACTATAACTCGCGCCCGCAATGCACTGCTGATGATGTCACATATTACATCACTCATGACATGGTCAGTGACATCACTGATGACATCACTGATGACATCTCAAATGACATCACTGATGACATCATCCACGTGATAATCTGATGCACCTCCTCACACCCTAATATAACCTTTGATACACCCACTCTAAATTACAGACTGCCATTCGCAAAACCATAGACACTCCAACACCAATAACTACATACCCAGTCACTGATTCTTAGGTCTACACACACACATCCACTCACTCACCCGTACAGTCACTCATACTTACGGTCACTCAGTACAGGACTATCATATGCACTCTTACTCCTATATAGACACTCAAACAACGCCACTCATCCATAGAGATACTCACACACCTAGTCAGTCATGCAAATAATTAAACACACTGCCATTTACTCACCTATACAGTTATACACACACCAGCTCACTTACTCATACAAATAGTAGCACATTGTTACGCTCTTATACAATCACAGATACAAGCACACACTCATCCATACAGCCACTATCACAATCACTCACTCTTGCTTATAGCTATTTATATACTCCAACACACATATATACTGCCTTTCACATATGTACTTACTCACACATGTACCACTGGGACATACATTCACTCACTAACACACTCTTACACACACTTACCCACCCATACAGTCTATCACAGATGCACTCTTGAAACCATCCACCCAGTGAATCACCCACTCACACATCTATGCACAGAGTTGCACACACCCCTCCCACACAAACACTCAGGCACCCATACAGATACTCAGACAAGCATTCAATAACTCATATAGACACTCATTTAGCTATTCACAAACACATGCAGCCACTTACACAGCAACAGACAGACGGATACAGACATTCACCCAGTTTAGTCACTAACCCATGCATTCAGTAAGATACGTTAAATCACTCACTTATAGTCAGTCACGCACCTACTAAATCATCCATACAGACACTTACACACCCACTCATTCTTCAATACGTCTTTTCCTATATATATTAAAAATATTTAAACTTTACAGAAACACACAGTCACTGGATGATGTCATCAGTGATGTCATTTGAGATGTCATCAGTGATGTCATCAGTGATGTCACTGACCATGTCATGAGTGATGTAATATGTGACATCATCAGCAGTGCATTGCGGGGGCGCGAGTTATAGTTAGCTGAACTAACTATAACGGGGGAATTTCACGGGTTTTGTACGAGTGCAATGTCCAAGTAACTAAAACTGTCCCTAAAACCTATGGTTTTTTCAGTGAATATATATATATATATTACCTACCGGCGTTCGCCAGTAGGTAGTTACAGTTAGGACCTTGTTTCTAGTCAAAAAGCGTTTTTTCTCTTGCCAGATCTTTGACGCCGTTTGACGAATCTTTGTGAATTTTTCAAAACTAATGGTTCAGTAAGGTCAGCTCCTGTCCTGAAAACGTTTTGGGGTGATTCGTCAAGTGGGGGCCGAGAAAAAAAGGGGGTCCCAAAACGCTTTTTCCCCATGTTAATTTCCATAGGAACTTTAGACAAAGCTACAGCCCGAACTGCTGAACGGAATTACACCAAATTTGGCAAAAAGGTAGGTCTTGGTCCAGAAAGCGTGCTTTTTTTAAATGGTGTAAATCCATTCAGTAGTTGCTGAGAAATTCAAAAAATAAAAATATTGATATCTGAGCACTGAGGAGGATTCGCAAACCCTCCCGAGCACGAGCTTGATTCTGATAGGCTGCCAACACTCCAAACCAGAATGTGTTGGCAGGCATCTTGTGACTCGGTAACCGAGTCACAAGAAAAAGGTAAAAAAATGATAAAAAACAAGAAAAGGGGGCAGGGTAGAAACATCCTGACCCCCTAGGCCTGCTCAGGGGGTCCCACTAGGACCCCCAGGGCCCAAAAAAACATTTTTTTTAAAAACAAAATCGGGCCAATTTGCGCTAGGTGCGCGAATCCGGCCCAATTTTTTTTTAAAAAGCGAAGCACGGGCTCCTGCGCTTTGTTTTCAATAAGCCCCCAGGTGCGCCAGGTCCCGGGAGCAATGCACAATTAATTAGTGGGGGCCCCTGCAGCCCCGGAGACCACCACCTCCCCGGGGCTTTTTTTCAAACTGCATAGGGGGGCTCCTCCCCCCCACGCTGCCCCGGGGACCACCACCTCCCCGGGGCATTGTTATTTTAAGACGAGGGGGCCTTGCGGGCCCCCCAAGCCCTGGGGACCGCCACCTCCACAGGGCTATTATAAATTTTGGGCGGGGGCCTTGTGGGCCCCCCAAGCCCTGGGAACCACCACCTCCCCAGGGCTACAAGATTGAAATGAAGGGGGCATGCTGCCCCCCGCATCCCCGGGATACGCCACCTCCCCGGGGTGACTTCTAAAATCAAACTGTGGGGGGCTCAAGCCCCCCTACACTTCCCCAGGGACCACCACCGCAAAATATGCAAATACGGGGGTCCATTGCGGACCCCCGGGCCCCGGGGACCATCACCTCCCCGGGGCTTTAAAGAGTTGGGAGGGGGGCTGCGCAGCCCCCCTCCTGGAGCCGTCGAAGGCCCTGGGGACCGCAACCTCCCAGGGCCGGCTCCTGCAATGTCCCGGGGTGCCCACCCCCGGGACATTGCCGTTTGCTATGGCAGGGCGGGAGCATGGCTTCTGCCCTGCCAAATCAATCACTGCTTTGCTTCGTTGAAGCGAGAGCAGGAAACCTGCCCTCGCTTCAACGAAGCAAAGCAGAATTGCTTTTGGGCAAGGGGAGCTGCATGTTAGCAGCTCCCCTTGCCCAAAAGCAATGCCGGCTCCCACAGGAGGCGGGTAGCTGGCAGGGACTGTAGGGGCATTGGGGCTCCCCCCAAGGTCCCCAACTTGAGGGCAGGCCCCAGGGATGGGGTCCCCAGGGCCAGAAGTGGCCCAAGGGAGGGGGGCCATGCAGCCCCCCTCCCAGGAAAATATATATTTTTTTTTTTTTAAAGGAAGGCCGGACCTGGGGAATGGGTCCCCGGGGCCATAATTGGCCTCCCTCAAAAAAAGTAGGCTGGCCAGGCAAGGGGGGGTGGGGTCCCCTGGGCCAATAGTGGCCCAGGGAAGGGAGACCACGCGCCCCCTTCCCCTTTTCTTTTTAAAAAAAAGAAAAAAATGTAAGGCCCTGGGGGATGGGGTCCCCAGGGCCCAAAAAATATTAAAAGAAGGGGGGCTACACAGCCCCCTTCTAAAAATATTTTAAACAAAAGAAAAACCGCATCTCGCCAGGAGGCCCCGTCCCCTCCTTGCACCACTCTGCAAACGCGCCCCCTGGCGCGTTCTAAGTTGGGGGATTAAGTCCCCTTCATTCCTGAGGGTCCCTGGGGGCCAACTAGCCCACCAGGTACCTCCAGTAAGCCCCATAGAGTGGGATTGCTGAGAGGTGGTCCGAGGCCATTCCCCTTTTCACACCACTCTGCAAACGCGCCTCTTGGTGCACTGCTGGTGGGGCGATGAGGTCCTCTTGTGTCCTGAGGACCTCAGGACACAAGTGGACTTCATCCCTCGAGCAGCAGTGCGCCACGAGGCACGTTTGCAGAGTGCTGTAAAAAGGGGGCGTGGCCTCGGACCACTCTCAGCAATCCAGCTGTGTGGGGCTTACTGGAGGTACCTGGTGGGCTAGTTGGCACCCAGGGACCCTCAGGAGGCAAGTGGACTTCATCCCCCAACCAAGAGCATGACAGGAGGTGCGTATGCAGAGTGGTGGACAAAGGGGGCGTGGCCTGTGCCCACCTATCATCAATCCCACTATCTGGGGCATACTGGAGGTATCAGGTAAACTAGTTGGCCCCTAAGGACCCCCAGCAACATAGGGGACTTTAATCCCCATCCAAGAGCGCACCAGGGAGTGCGTTTGCAGAGTGGTGGGGAAAGGGGACGTGGCCTGCTATGACAACTTAGCAATCCCGCTGTGTGGGGCTTACTGGAGGTAATAGGAGGGGTAGTTGGCCCCCAAGGTTGTCCTTGGGGGCCAACTACCTCTTCTATTACCTCCACTAAGTCCCACACAGTGTGATTGCTAAGAGGTCTTCGGAGGCCACGCCCCCCCTTTCTCCACCACTCTGCAAAACGCGCCTCCTGGCACAGTACTGGTTGGGGGAGGAAGTCCACTTTACTCCTGAGGGACTTTGGGGGCCAAGAAGCCCTCCTGGTACCTCCTGTAAGTCCTACGCACCGGAATTCCTGAGCGCTGGTCGGAGGCCCAGCCCCCTTTCTGCACCACTGTGCAAACACGACTACCAGTTAAATAAGCATTTGTAGTGTAATAGGTCTCACATTTGCGAGAGTTAGAGCTATTGGCGTTGTAAATGTAAAAGATTTTTACTAATGTTTTTTGGTGTAGAGTGGATGTACGTTGTGTGTAGTGGAGTTATGTGGTATGTTGTGCAGTGAATTTATGTGAATAGAAAGTATGTGGTGTTTAGTTTATAGGAATTATGTGGAGTGGGATTATGTGTTTTGGAGAGTAATTATGTGGTATTGTAGTCTGTGTTGTGGAGTGGTAACCTCAGGTTTAGTCGTCCTCATTTCCATATAAGCTAAACTATAAATTCAATGAGACACCAAAAAAAAGGAACCACTGAGGAGCACTTCTGGACCTAGTCGGAGGTATGAGCAGGGCCACTGGAATTATGTGACTGTTCGGCTGCACCAATTTTCACATAATTAAACATTTTCCGCATTTGACAAATATTCCATCATCTGCTGCCTAATCTGTAGATTTGAACAAAAAAGCCTTGTTTCTAGCTCAAGCAGCTTAAATGTTCAAAAAAATGCAGCGTCACGTGTTACAGCGTGGTGGAAGGCCCTTTGCAAAGCTGGAATGATCACGTGTTACTTATTGCTAAATGTGGGTGTTAAATTGGTACTAATGGTGCACAAACCTCTCTTCTTTAAGTGCCTCTCTTGCCTCTTTCTGCATTTCTCTTGCTTCTTTCTGCACCTTTCTTCCTCTTTCTACACCTCACTGTCTTCTTTCTGCAGTTCACTTGCCTCTTTCTATACCTCACTGTCTTCTTTCTGCAGTTCACTTGCCTCTTTCTGCACTTCTCTTGCCTGTTTCTGCACCTGTCTTGCTTCTTTCTGCACCCTTCTTCCCTTTTTCTGCACCCCTCTTGCCTCTTTTTGCACCTCTGTTTGTTCTTTCTGCACTTCTCTTGTTTCTTTCTGCACCTCACTTGCCTCTTTCTGCACTTCTCTTGCTTCTTACTACACCTCTGTTGCTTCTTTTAGCAATTCTCTTGCCTCTTTCTGCACTTCTCTTCCTTCTTTCTGTACACCTCCTGCCTCTTTCTGTACCTCTCTTGCCTCTTTGTGCACCTCTCCTACCTTTTTCTGCATCCCTCTTGCCTCTTTTTGCACCTCTGTTGGTTCTTTCTGTACTTGTCTTCCTTCTTTCTGCACCTCTCTTGCTTCTTTCTGCACCCCTGTTGTCTCTTACTACACCCCTGTTGTCTCTTTCTGTACTTGTCTTCCTTCTTTCTGCACCTCTCTTGCTTCTTTCTGCACTTCTCTTGCTTCTTTCTGCACCTCTCTTGCTTCTTTCTGCACCCTTGTTCCATTGTTTGCATCCCTCTTGCCTCTTTCTGCTGTTCTCTTGCCATTTTCTGTACCTCTCTTGCCTCTTTCTGCACCTCACTTGCCTCTTTCTGCACTTCTCTTGCTTCTTTCCACACCTCTGTTGCTTCTTTCAGCAATTCTTTTGCCTCTTTCTGCACTTCTCTTGCTTGTTTCTGCACCTCACTTGCTTCTTTGTGCACCCCTCTTGCCTCTTTCTGCACCCGTCTTTTCTCTTTATGCACCTTTCTTGCCTCTTTCTGCACCTCACTTGCCTCTTTCAGCAATTCTCTTGCCTCTTTCTGCACTTCTCTTTCTTCTTTCTGCATCCCTCCTGCCTCTTTCTGTACCTCTCTTGCCTCTTTGTGCACCTCTCCTACCTCTTTCTGCACCCCTCTTGCCTCTTTCTGCACCTCTGTTGGCTCTTTCTGCACTGCTCTTGCTTCTTTCTGCACCTCTTATTTAGAGGTAGTTTTAATCCCCCTGCCCTATTATGTACTAGGGCCTTACATGGGACGTCATGCCAATCACAGGGACACCCAACCCATAGTGTACCGTAGTGTATGTAGGTGTTTTCACTGTATTCTAAGTGTCTTTTAGCATAGCACTGGCTCTGGGCCTTGTTAGTCAGAGTCAGTTACCACCAGTACCAGTCAGCAAAAATTTGGGGGCACAGGATGACTTTGCAACAAGGCCTCTTTGTTCACCTCTGTTGGTTCTTTCTGCATATCTCTTGCTTCTTTATGCACCTTTCTTCATCTTTCTGCACTTCTGTTGCCTCTTTCTGCATTTCTCTTGCTTCTTTCTGTGCCTTTCTTCCTCTTTCTGCATATGTCCTACCTATGTAGGCATAGTTAGAAATTAGCATTTAAAAAACCTTAGAAATTCACTGAAAAAACCATAGGTTTCAGGGACGTTATAGTTATTAATTAGCATTTAAAAAACCTTTGAAAGTCACTGAAAAAAACATTGGTTTCGCGGATGTTATAGTTAGAAATTAGCATTTAAAAAACCTTTGAAATTCACTGAAAAAACCATAGGTTTCAGGGACCTTATAGTTAGAAATTAGCATTTAAAAAACCTTAGAAATTTACTGAAAAAACCACAGGTTTCAGGGACGTTATAGTTAGTTGGACATTTCAGTCATACAAAACTAGAGAAATTTGCTAAATTTCGCATAATTGAGAATTGTGTATTATCTGGCATCATACTGATCATGACACTAAATGCTTTGCAATCAAAACTTTATCAATTTAATTTGTGTACTGACAATGTGAATTCATCTTAGATGCAAGAAGTTTGAGTACTTAAAAGCATATGTACTAATTGTGTAATGATGAAATTTGATTTAGAAATGCACAACTCAACATGTCATGAGTTAATAATTTTAACAGGGCGAAAAGGGACAATTGCCTGAAAAGCGCTGGATCGCGAGTGACATGCGATATCACCCAATGATCGGCGCTTACGTGCTCTCCTGGTTAAAAATCTTAGAAGTTATGATAATTCGCACTAATGAAAGCATTCGGAACACTTTTCAAAATATTTTCTTTATGCTGTGTAGTGATTGGAATCATGCTGATCATGACTCTCATGTTTTGAATACTAAACTTTATTAATTCGAATTGCGATTTTATAATGCATAACGCTGATTATTATTTTTAAAGCGTATCAACCAACTGTAAAATGAGAAAATTTCAAACTTGAATTCAATGTGAGGAAACATGTTATGTATCAGTAACTTGCACTGCGTAGAACTTAGTAGTATTTCTTCCATGTCCATGAATTGTTAAGTCTATTTCTATAGGAAACAGGTGTACAGGAAATTACTTGACAAAGGCTTAACGTCGAAACGCGTCGTCCTTTATTTGGTGCACAATAAATCATTGTGCTGTCATCTGGTGTGCCGCATCTTGTTATTTTGCTATTGTGGGCAGAACACAAGAACGTCTATTCATTTAGAGTGGCTGCTGCCGCCGCTTGCAGGCACCAACGCCGGAGGCAGGGAACTACGAAGCGCAGCGTCTGTTGGTGAATTCTCGAATGTGCAGTGGTTCCCGCCGTTCCCGCAGATGGATTGAGCGCGAGAAAGAACATTAGGGTAAGTGGGTGCCGTAGTGAGCAGGGGTATTTGTGGAGGTCGGGGGTCTGCGTCGGAGGACTGGGATCGCTTATCGCTTACATTTCCCCTGCTCGTAATGATATCCCTGCTTTTGCCCAAACTCGCATTCAAGTAGTGATTGGGAACAGGCGTAACTGTCGCGGTCTCCATTGGTAACCGTGTGTGTCAGAAGACTGTGAAAGCATGTCAGAATGGGAAATTGAAAGAAAAGCAGTCGCTATATCTTTATTCAATGAAAACTAAGATCTAAGTAACAGTGGACCGTCGACAAGTGCTGGGATAACTGGAGCTGACTCATCGGTCAAACAAAAATTATTTCTGCTGGAGAAGTTAAGCAAACGTGAAATCAATAAATGGCGGGAAGTCGCCTCACTAACAAACTACGTGGAGGTTGGTCATGTGCCCGGAGGCCTTAGGATATCTATCGTGCCCACTTACGAAAATCCCAATCAAGATCTGCTCGTAGAATGGGCGGAATTCATGGCTAAAACCTGTAAGGGCATGCTGGAAATGCTAATTAAGTATGCACAGATTGATCTGGACTCTACTAGGAAAGAATTGGTAGCTTTAAGAGCTGAGCTGGACAAGATCAAAACAGACAAATCAGTAGTGGAATTTTTGAAAGCACTGCCCAATAAACTTAAGGAATATGAAGACGCAATTAAAATTAAGAAACAGCGCAAGTTTCTTAGAGATAAGGGAGACTACGCCGAAGGGCGAATTTTGACATACGCCAAACGTTTCGATTGGGCCCAAAGAAACTTCAGGGCACTGTCGACTGGATCCAGTTCAGATCTGAGTATTGATTCGGAGGACCGCAGCACGGGTGTCCCTTTAGGGGTACGCCTGCTGACATTTCTTCACAAATTTCACATTTTGAAACAGAAGAAGAAACAAAACCAATCGGACAAGCCCCCAACAAATCGGTGATAAATTTATCATCAAGAATATTAACTGCAGAAGAAACATCTGTACTATGGTTAGGTTTGTCCTTTTGTCCTACAAATGATTTTAATTATACGGACACTCGAATTGATCTGCTTCTTTTCATCCGGAAGCTGAAATTAATGAAACTATTCAAAATGACAATTGGATCGAAGAAACCAATAAGAGATCAAGATGACATCCGAGACGATATCAATTTACAGGTCCAAGACATGGATTTACTAAGAGATATGTATAACCTTGAAAGCAACAACCAGCTGAGTCAAGGCGATGATATTCCGCATATGTTGGAATCTTGTGGAGTGACTAGCAGTCAAGCCAGTCATAGTGGATTGAAAATGAAATCTAAGTTTAATCCAAATGTTCCGTATGACAACATTGAGGCATATAGCTCAGCACTAATAACGGAGCTGAGGAGGATGCGTGCAAACATCACCAAACCCAAAAGGGATAATTTATCAAAAAGCCAAAGGAAAGCGATTAATGGATTAGAGAAAGACTCAAGCATCGTCATCAAGCCCTCCGATAAGGGGGGCAATGTTGTCATTATGGACCTCACCAACTACAGAGCCGAAGCAATGAGGCAACTATCAGATGAGGCCTGTTACGAACTGATTAATTGGGAGACCTATAAACAAACTATAAAGGAATACCATGATCATTTGGCTAACTGGTACCATCAAGGATTGTTGGACGTTGAGGAATATAAATTTTTGAGAACTGAAAATCCGCGGATGCCATGTGTGTATTTTCTGCCGAAAATACACAAAGACGCCACCAATCCACCAGGGCACCCAATAGCCTCCTCCAATAGGGGACTATTGGAAAATACATCGATTTTCCTAGATGTCTTTCTCTCTAAATATGTATTGAACCTAAGGTCATACTGCAAAGATAGTTCTGACTTTTTGCGGAGAATATACGATGTCCAATGGGAAGATGGCTATCATATGATAGCGTTAGATATCTGTTCCCTGTACACCTGTATAGAGCAAACCATGGGGGCAGCTGCATGTATGTATTTTCTCAAAAGCAGGCACATGAGCTATTGGCAACACAACAAGATGTTGGAGGCAATGATGCTTTTTTGCTTACAGCAGAACATCTTCCTTATTGAAAAATCTGTTTACCGACAGCGGTCTGGTACCGCGATGGGTACATGTTTCGCCACCAGCCTAGCAAACTTGTTCCTAGGCTGGTGGGAGGAGCAAATTGTCTGGACCGAGAAATTCGAACGATATACTGATCACATACCCATATGGATCAGATATATCGACGATTTATTTTTGATTTGGGACGGATCAGAACCCCTGGCAAAGGAGTTTATCCAGGAATTGGGGGTGAATAATTTAAATCTGAAATTCACCTATAAAATTAGCTCAAATTATTGTGAGTTCCTGGACATAGCAGTTGAGATCAAAGAAAGCAGAATCACGACACGCTTGTTTCGTAAAGAAACAGCTAGGAATACTGTGCTGCATGCGGCGAGCCATCATCCTGTCCCCCTAGTGCAGAGTATTCCCTATGGGGAGATGTTGTGGGCTCGCCGCAACTGCAGTACCAATGAAGATTTTCAGGCAGAGCAACATACCATCATGACTCGGTTTAGAAACAGAGGGTACAGGGATAACGTCCTGCAAAAAGCCAATGATAAGGTGAGGAGCAAAACCCAAAATGAGCTATTATTCAATCCATCGACCAGTAAAGTCGAGAAACATTCGCAGAAAGAGAACGAAGCACCAAGAATGATAATTACTTTCAGTAGAGGTGCATGGGCTCTTAAGAAAGCAATGAAAGTGCACTGGAACCTACTGGAGGCCGATCCTATAATAGGCAGCCATGTAGGCGGCAGCCCACAAGTAACATACAAAAGAGCTAAGTCCCTGAGGGACCGCTTAGTGCATAGCTATCTTCAGGACAGCGCAACCACGCATTGGTTAGAGACATTGAATGGCTTTACCACGTGTGGTATGTGCAAAGCTTGCCACAATGGCAGGAACTGAAAAGAGTACTTAACTGGTGTAGGCAGAAAGAAGAGAATCACACAAATAATTAACTGCAACAGTGACTTTGCTGTCTACGTACTGGAGTGCCCTTGTGGTCTCCAAGTAGGCAGTACGAAACTTCCATTAAAGTTGAGAATATTGCAGCACCTCCGTGCCATAAGGAATTGTGACTTTAACTACCCGGTGGCTCGGCATTTTGCCGCCGCACATAGTAGTTGTCTGCAATTCTATGGAATAGACAGAATCCCAGCACATATACGGGGGGGAGACAGGGAGAAAAATCTCAGGATTCTTGAGTCAAAACATATCATCGATCTGGATTGTAAAACACCGAAGGGTTTGAATGGAGGCGAGGAACTTGCCACACATATAGGCCGGTAAATCCCATGTGCTAAAAGTAGACTGCAATTCCCACTATTTTATTATATTTTATTTGATTTATTTTATTTCATGGTTGCAGTTAGTGTCACCTCACAATTTTAATGTGGATTATTAGAGAGGGATCACTGCTGGTCAATTCTTGATGCCGATTAAGGCATCAGAATGTAGGTCAAAGCCATATTTGTGGTCTTATAACATAGGAACCTTACAATTTACAGGCACCTCACTGACAGGACCCTCCTACTATGTCCCACTTAATTATCACTATTGTTAGGGAACACCCACTTATCACAGTCCCGTTTGTTCGTTTGCACCTCACATAGGCCCATTTTCTGTCCCGAATAGGATATTCATCTACAATGAGACATGGTAGACTGAATTATGAATGTTACATCTGAATAAAAAATGTTATAGTGCTATTCTGAAAAAAGAAACTAATTAAGTCCTTTTCCGTGGCAACAGAGCACGCTCCGCTGAGGGCTCACTGCCAAGATAATCAGAAATTGACCGTGAATACAACCAAATCAAGGGGGCACTTGCCCAAGATTCAGCATTGGCTAAATTTTGCATAATTGAGAATTGTGTATTATCTGGCATCATACTGATCATGACACTAAATGCTTTGCATTCAAAACTTTATCAATTTAATTTGTGTACTGACAATGTGAATTCATCTTAGATGCAAGAAGTTTGAGTACTTAAAAGCATATGCACTAATTGTGTAATGATGAAATTTGATTTAGAAATGCACAACTCAACATGTCATGAGTTAATAATTTTAACAGGGCGAAAAGGACAATTGCCTGAAAAGCGCTGGATTGCGAGTGACATGCGATATCACCCAATGATCGGGCGCTTACGTGCTCTCCTGGTTAAAAATCTTAGAAGTTATGATAATTCGCACTAATGATAGCATTCGGAACACTTTTCAAAATATTTTCTTTATGCTGTGTAGTGATTGGAATCATGCTGATCGTGACGCTCATGTTTTGAATACTAAACTTTATTAATTCGAATTGCGATTTTATAATGCATAACACTGATTATTATTTTTAAAGCGTATCAACCAACTGTAAAATGAGAAAATTTCAAACTTGAATTCAATGTGATGAAACATGTTATGTATCAGTAACTTGCACTGCGTAGAATTGAGTAGTATTTCTTCCATGTCCATGAATTGTTAAGTCTATTTCTATAGGAAATTGGTGTACAGGAAATTACTTGACAAAGGCTTAACGCCGAAACGCGTCGTCCTTTATTTGGTGCACACTAAATCACTGTGCTGTCTTCTGGTGTGCCGCATCTTGTTATTTTGCTATTGTGGGCAGAACACGAGAACTCCTATTCATTTAGAGCGGCTGCTGCTGCCGCTTGCAGGCACCAACGCCGGAGGCAGGGAACTACGAAGCGCAGCATCTGTTGGTGAATATATATATATATATGTATATATATATATATATATGTATATATTATCTACTGGCGGTCGCCAGTAGATAGTTATAGTTAGGACCTAGTTTCCATAGGAAACTCATTTTTTGTTTTCCCAATAACTTTGGTGCTGGTTGACGAATCTTCGCGAAATTTTAAAAACTTATGGCCCGCTCCGGTCAGCTCCTATGTTGAAAGTTTCGGGGTGATTCGGCAAGCGGGGGCCGAGAAAAAAGGGGGTCCCAAAACGTGTTTTCTCCATGTTAATTCCCATAGGAAACTTTAGAGACGGCTACAGCCCGAACTGCTGAACGGAATTACACCAAATTTGGCAAAAAGGTAGCCCTTGTTTCAGAAAGAGACCTTTTTTTAAATGGTGTAAATCCGTTCAGTAGTTCCTGAGAAATTAATAAAAGAAAAAGGTTTGATATCCGGGCGGAGCCTAACCACAGAGCACGAGCTTGCCTCTGATTGGCTGCCAACACTTTAGACCAGGACGTGTTGGCAGCCATCTTGTGCCTCGGAGGGAGGGAGAAAGAAAAAGGTAGGAGAAAGATAAAAAAAAAGCCTTTAATATTGTATTAGTCACATCAACAGGAAGGGGTTTATTGCCAATATGACGAGTGAGGTCAGTGAGTTCTGAGACTCACAGTTACAGGGCAAGTGTGGGCTGCGTTACAAAGGCTCCCGTCCTCCCATGGCGCGCGAGCGGATGGTGAATTCAATCAGAATAGTGTGGGCAGGGCATGCTGCTGTGTTGAGCTTGCGGCGCCGCGGTAAATTCAGCGGCCGGTACGAGTCATGACCGACACCAACCCACCAGCCTGGTGAATTTAATCAGAATAGTGTGGGCAGGGCAGGCTGCTGTGTTGAGCTTGCGGCGCTGCGGTAAATTCAGCGGCCGGCACAAGTCATGACCGACACCAACCCACCAGCCTGGCGCACAGCGTGTGGATGGACTGACTCACAGTGTGGTGGCATGGTCAAAGGTGGTTTGTTGGCGGCCTCAAGGAGCACCGGGACTGACCCCTGATTGTGCCTGAGCCGGCTGAGCGAACCTTATGCGGGCGGACCGGCAAAGAGAGACTGAGGCGAGCCAGGCACAGGCAGTATGTAATACGGAAATGCAGGTCTCGCTGGTCGCCCAAAGGTGGTTTGTTGGCGGCCTCAAGGAGCACCGGGACTGACTCCTGATTGGGCCTGAGCCGGCTGAGTGAACCTAATGCGGGCGGACCGGCAAAGAGAGACTGAGGGGAGCCAGGCACAGGCAGTATGTAATACGGAAATGCCGGTCTCGCTGGTCGCCCAAAGGTGGTTTGTTCGCGGCCTAAAGGAGCACCGGGACTGACTCCTGATTGTGCCTGAGCCGGCTGAGTGAACCTGATGCGAACGGACCGGCAAAGAGAGACTGCGGTGAGCCAGGCACAGGCAATATGTAATACGGAAATGCAGGTCTCGCTGGTCACCACCGGCCGTCGCTTCAAATTAATCTTTAAACTTGCAAGTAAGTGTGTGCCTAGCCTAGCCCCTGAAGTCAGGGGCATACATTAAAATCATTCAGATTTAAAGTTGCAGTTATTAAAGTTCCAATTGTCATGCTTCAGCTAGCCTTGCCTTCCCCATTCCACACACAACACACCCGCATTCACATACTTCACCTCAGACACCACGGCACGACACCTGTCTAAGGTTGAGAATTGATCAGAATGATTTAACATTTGACTGTGCTGGCCTAAACGCACTGACATGTCTTATACTAATGTCACTGACCTTCCACATAATTAATTGCCCAACATCAATCATGCACATTAAAAAAGTTGTGCAATCACCCTGCTCCCAGAACCCCCTCCCACTCTCACACACACATCCATGTTAGGCTGAGTTTGAGTCACATTTGCGTGGTGCATGATTTGTGGGAAGAGAGCAGACCACAACACCGTCGCTAGTGCTCACTGCTGTAGTAGACAGCAGCACAGTCGACCTGTCTGCCTATTATTTATAGTGCTGCGCATGAATGAGGAGCGGTGGTCGGAGCAGACAGTGACTTTGCTAGAAAGTCGAACCGATTGAAACCAGTTCATTCATGATCTGTCTGCAAAGCCAGCACCAGCCACGTGTCTGCAGAGTGCAGCTTAATTGAAAAATAACGCACAATACATTATGACAGGCTTGTTATTCGTGTATATCTTTTATTTACATGTTTTGGTGTGCGCTTTTTCCGAGTTTACCCCGTTGCATGCTGGAACATTGAGTCCAAACTTTCCTAGTGATCCCTCTGGCTTGACCGGACCGGATGAAAATGAAACTAGAAAAAAAATCATCCCCAAAGGCCCTTGCCTGGAAATCATAAAATTTTTCTGTGTACAGGAATACACTATCAGAGCCTCAAAGTAAGTGCAATGCGATCAGCTGATCCTAATTGAGCGGAGCCCAGCGAGATGGCAGGAGCCGGGGCACGGGAGCAGAGGAGCTATGCCTCAATCTAGCCTAGCCCCTGCTGGTGAGGAGAATTCCTGGGAAGAAGAAGAGCTCAGGCAGGGAAGCCCAGAAAGCAGAACGCAGTCCAGACGGTAAACAATAGGCAGCCCACTAGGATTCCATTGTATACCTTACAGTGTTACTCCGTGACCCCTATCCATTCTGTGTACACTTGCACTGGCTGTGGGTGTCCGTGGAACTCCTTTGTACACCAAGCAAGCCCAGGCCTCCCTGATACTTCTACACAACCCACAGGAGGGCCCTGAGCCCCACCTTAAACTTCAATACTTAATCTATTGACATGCTGTATAACCTTTTTAAATGTTAGGATGATTCCTCCGTTCCTTGTCTGTGCGCACTTCTCTCCTATAAAAGCTCAAAGGCATTGATAATCTCCAGGCCTCCTTTGTAGACTGTGACTTGCAAACCCCTAGAATCCTGTAGTGTGACTGGCTGCCTCAGTAATCAGTTGCTGGATCTCCAGGCTCCAAAAATGCCCTTCCATTTCTGGTGCTTTACAGCAATTCTAAGATTCTTAGAGTTTATCTTTGCTCAAATGGGTGTAATTTATGACATTTATATGCTTCCCTCATCTTCATTGCTTGATTTTGTTCCTGAGAAAGTATCACTCTTAGTTGTTAAAATGTCACTCATAATTACACTGAAATTATGAAAATGTCACACATAGCAATCTGAAACCTTGGCCCCTATGGGAAAGCGGACATTTGAGCATCACCTGATTTAGGGAAGCCTGGTCAGAAACCACAGTCCTAAAATTCAGGCGCGGACCAGATTTCCTCACATAAGAGTAGAGTTATGTTTTCCTGAGACTGCAGCGAGTCCTTGCTTCCTGCAGATAGCTCTGTGGTAAAACTCTTCGCCTCTTCTGCTCTGTTGTGCCGCGTGCAGGGACCGAGAGGAGGGCTGGAAACAGTGACTGTGAAGAAATGGCCGTGGTGAGAGGCCCGCCCTGAGCAGGCTGGAGGCAGGGACCATCACCGATACACCCAGCATTAACAATGTGTCACGAGAGCCTGACAGTGAAGGCACGGGCCACAGTGAGAGACCCATGCTCAAGCCGCGTGAGCAGGCTGGAGGCAGGGAGCATCGCCAGTACACGGAGCATTAACAATGTGTCATGAGAGCCTGACAGTGAAGGGACGGGCCCTAGTGAGAGGCCCGCTGCAGGCAGGGAGCATCAGCAGTACACAGAGCATTAACAACATGTCACGAGAGCCTGACAGTGAAGGGACGGGCCGTAGTGAGAGGCCCGCTGCAGGCAGGGAGCATCACCAGTACACAGAGCATTAACAACGTGTCACGAGAGCCTGACAGTGAAGGGACGGGCCGTAGTGAGAGGCCCGCTGCAGGCAGGGAGCATCACCAGTACACAGAGCATTAACAACGTATCTCGAGAGCCTGACAGGGAACAGACGGGCCGTAGTGAGAGTACATTGACCGCGCCCGGGCACCCTGAGCAGGCTGGAGTTAGGGAGCATCACTGTAGCAAGGAGCATTAACAATGTGTCACGAGAGCAGTGAAGTGATGGACCATAGTGAGAGCCCCGAGCTCGCGCCGCTGGAGCAGGCTGGAGCCAGGGAGCATAACCAGTACCACAGAGTATTAACAATGTGTCACGAGAGCCTGACTTTCCGATTGAAATGCCCTATCGTGTGTGGGATTCCCCATGACATTGCTGTCTTTTTGCACCAGTGCTCTCTCGTGCCCATACAGCGCCAGCTGCGCCACACCGTGCAAAATTCTGCTGCAGCTGCACCAGAGCACGGGCAGGGATGCACGGAAGACGTGAGGGCGCACAGGCCGACAGGGTCGCAAAGCCGGCGCTGCATCTATGGCAGGCTCTTGTTGAGTGTTAGGGTGAGAAAGAAAACACGATGTATCCATAGGAGCTGGAAGTAGAAGTGTGAGGGCTGGGGCCCGGCACCCTACAATATCCATGCTGGAGTTTAGAAGTTTAATCAGCAATAAAAAGCCTTTACAATTGTCACATTTGTTATGCATTCAAAGACTGAGGTCAAATGTCAAGCAATGTCTTCTAACAAATTACCTATTGTTCTTTTACCATGGAGAGTTGAGTTTAATTTTCTTTTCTTTCTCTGACTGTAGGGTGAGAGGATTTTGTAACTTGAAATGTGTGACAAACTTCCTATGGTGCAGAGGGAATGTGAAAGGAAAGGCTGTAGATTGCCAATTATATTCTAACACACAACACTGTTTGAATACCTGTAAATTAACTTTGCAAGTATTTCAACATATAACCGCCATTAGAAAGTACAAAAAAACACATTTGTACCTAATTTTAATAGGATGAAAACAATTCAAGACACTTTTCTTGGTGATAAATATTTGCAGAAGCCTGAAACCCCAATTCCATGCATCATTGTTTGTGCACTGGATATTTTTATCTGTAAAACTGCATGTCTGTGCCAATTTAGTGACCATTTCAATGGTAAAGGAGCAGTCTGTAAACGATAGTGTACTACCGCCCAATGCTTTAGTAATAGATTTGCAGCCATGTGCTCCAAAATGCACCAAGAACTACACTCCACATTCGAACCACTCTCCTGTTGAAAGGGCGTTGCCCATTGGCTACATTTGTTCTTTGTGCAACACTCAGATTTTTCACAATCCCTATGACTTCAATGGTGTAACATTGATGGCAGCACCCCCACTCTGACAATTGTTCCAGCGCCAATGTACGCATCAATGTGACACCCCCAGCCACAAGGAAAAAAGAGGCAAATAGACATTCCCTTTTTAAGTGGGGTCTCTAGAAGTGAATTTTAGAGAGGACACACGTTGAGACACAGATAAAACTGGTGGGGCCATCTGCAAATTAAAAATTGTATATATCTATAAATAGTGACAAGTGCTTAATTTGTAAACAAATAGGTGCCAGGTCCTTTGTCAGGAGGCCATTTGGGCTTCACCTCCCATTGCTTCTTTCAGCAATTATCTTGCCTCATTGTGCACTTCTCTTGCCTCTTTTTGCACCTCTGTTGGCTCTTTATGTACCTCTTTTGCCTCTTTCTGCCCTTTTCTTGCCTTTTTCTGCACCTCTCTTCCCTCTTTCTGCACATATGTTGCCTCTTTCTGCACCTCATTTGCTTCTTTCTGCACCCCTGTTGTCTCTTTCTCCACTTCTCTTCCCTCTTTCTATACCTTTCCTGCCTGATTTTGCATCTCACTTGCCTCTTTCTGCACTTCTCTTGCTTCTTTCTACACCTCTGTTACTTCTTTCAGCAATTCTCTTGCCTCTTTGTGCACTTTTCTTGCCTGTTTCAGCACCCCTCTTACCTCTTTCTGCACCCCTGTTGCTTCATTCTGCACTTTCCATGCTTCTTTCTGCACCTGTCTTGCTTCTTTCTGCACCCCTGTTGTCTCTTTATGTACCTCTTTTGCCTCTTTCTACACTTTTCTTGCCTTTTTCTGCACCTCTCTTCCCTCTTTCTGCACATATGTTGCCTCTTTCTGCACCTCATTTGCTTCTTTCTGCACCCCTGTTGTCGCTTTCTGCACTCGTCTTCTCTCTTTCTATACCTTTCCTGCCTGTTTTTGCATCTCACTTGCCTCTTTTTGCACTTTTCTTGCTTCTTTCTGCACCTCTGTTGCTTCTTTCAGCACCTCTCTTGCCTCTTTTTGCACCACTGTTGGCTCTTTCTGCACCTCACTTGCTCCTTTCTACACTTCTCTTGCCTCTTTCTGCACCCCTGTTGCTTCATTCTGCACTTTCCATGCTTCTTTCTGCACCTGCATTGCTTCTTTCTGCACCCCTGTTGTCTCTTGATGTACCTCTTTTGCCTCTTTCTGCACTTTTCTTGCCTTTTTCTGCACCTCTCTTCCCTCTTTCTGCACGTATGTTGCCTCTTTCTGCACCTCATTTGCTTCTTTCTGCACCCCTGTTGTCTCTTTCTGCACTCGTCTTTCCTCTTTCTGTAGCTTTCCTGCCTGTTTTTGCTTCTCACTTGCCTCTTTCTGCACTTTTCTTGCTTCTTTCTACACCTATGTTGCTTCTTTCAGCAATTCTCTTGCCTCTTTGTGCACTTCTCTTGCCTGTTTCAGCACCTCTCTTGCCTCTTTTTGCACCTCTGTTGGCTCTTTCTGCACCTCAATTGCTCCTTCCTACACTTCTCTTGCCTCTTTCTGCACCCCTGTTGCTTCATTCTGCACTTTCCATGCTTCTGTCTGCACCTGTCTTGCTTCTTTCTGCACCCCTGTTGTCTCTTTATGTACCTCTTTTGCCTCTTTCTGTACTTTTCTTGCCTTTTTCTGCACCTCTCTTCCCTCTTTCTGCACATATGTTGCCTCTTTCTGCACCTCATTTGCTTCTTTCTGCACCCCTGTTGTCTCTTTCTCCACTTGTCTTCCCTCTTTCTATACCTTTCCTGCCTGATTTTGCATCTCACTTGCCTCTTTCTGCACTTCTCTTGCTTCTTTCTACACCTCTGTTGCTTCTTTCAGCAATTCTCTTGCCTCTTTGTGCACTTCTGTTGCCTGTTTCAGCACCCCTCTTGCCTCTTTTTGCACCTCTGTTGGCTCTTTCTGCACCTCACTTGCTCCTTTCTACACTTCTCTTGCTTTTTTCTGCACCACTGTTGCTTCATTTTGCACTGTCCATGCTTCTTTCTGCACCTGTCTTGCTTCTTTCTGCACCTATGTTGTCTCTTTATGTACCTCTTTTGCCTCTTTCTGCACTTTTCTTGCCTTTTTCTGCACCTCTCTTCCCTCTTTCTGCACATATGTTGCCTCTTTCTGCACCTCATTTGCTTCTTTCTGCACCCCTGTTGTCTCTTTCTGCACTCGTCTTCCCTCTTTCTGTACCTTTCCTGTCTGTTTTTGCATCTCACTTGCCTCTTTCTGCACTTCTCTTGCTTCTTTCTGCACCTCTGTTGCTTCTTTCAGCAATTCTCTTGCCTCTTTGTGCACTTCTCTTGCCTGTTTCAGCACCCCTCTTGCCTCTTTTTGCACTTCTGTTGGATCTTTCTGGACCTCACTTGCTCCTTTCTACGCATCTCTTGCCTCTTCCTGCACCCCTGTTGCTTCATTCTGCACTTTCCATGCTTCTTTCTGCACCTGTCTTGCTTCTTTCTGCACCCTTGTTGTCTCTTTATGTACCTCTTTTGCCTCTTTCTGCACTTTTCTTGCCTTTTTCTGCACCTCTCTTCCCTCTTTCTGCACGTATGTTGCCTCTTTCTGAACCTCATTTGCTTCTTTCTGCACCCCTGTTGTCTCTTTCTGCAATCGTCTTCCCTCTTTCTGTATCTTTCCTGCCTGTTTTTGCATCTCACTTGCCTCTTTCTGCACTTTTCTTGCTTCTTTCTGCACCTCTGTTGCTTCTTTCAGCAATTCCCTTGCCTCTTTGTGCACTTCTCTTGCCTGTTTCAGCACCTTTCTTGCCTCTTTTTGCACCTCTGTTGGCTCTTTCTGCACCTCACTTACTCCTTTCTACGCTTCTCTTGCCTCTTTCTGCACCCCTGTTGCTTCATTCTGCACTTTCCATGCTTCTTTCTGCACCTGTCTTGCTTCTTTCTGCACCCCTGTTGTCTCTTTATGTACCTCTTTTGCCTCTTTCTGCACTTTTCTTGCCTTTTTCTGCACCTCTCTTCCCTCTTTCTGCACCTCATTTGCTTCTTTCTGCCCTTCTGTTGTCTCTTTCTGCACTTGTCTTCCCTCTTTCTATACCTTTCCTGCCTGTTTTTGCATCTCACTTGCCTCTTTCTGTACTTTTCTTGCTTCTTTCTACACCTCTGTTGCTTCTTTCAGCAATTTTCTTGCCTCTTTGTGCACTTCTCTTGCCTGTTTCAGCACCTCTCTTGCCTCTTTTTGCACCTTTGTTGGCTCTTTCTGCACCTCACTTGCTCCTTTCTACGCTTCTCTTGCCTCTTTCTGCACCCCTGTTGCTTCATTCTGCAATTTCCATGCTTCTTTCTGCACCTGTCTTGCTTCTATCTGCACCCCTGTTTCTTTATGTGCCTCTCTTGCCTCTTTCTGCACTTTTTTTGCCTTTTTCTGCACTTCTCTTGCCTGTTTATACACTTCTCTTGCCTCTTTCTGCACCCCTGTTGCTTCATTCTGCACTTTCCATGCTTCTTTCTGCACCTGTCTTGCTTCGTTCTGCACCCCTCCTGCCTCCTATAGTACCTCTCTTGCCTCTTTGTGCACCAATCCTACCTTTTTCTGCATCCCTCTTGCCTCTCTCTCCACCCCTCTTCCCTCTTTCTGCACCTCTGTTGGTTCTTTCTGCACCGCTCTTGCTTCTATTTGCACCTTGCTTGCCTCTTTCTGCACTTCTCTTGCTTCTTTCTACACCTCTGTTGCTTCTTTCTGCAATTCTCCTGCCTCTTTCTGCACTTTTCTTCCTTCTTTGTGCACCTCTCCTACCCCTTTTGCCTCTTTTTACACCTCTGTTGGTTCTTTCTGCACTGCTCTTGCTTCTTTCTGCACCTCACTTGCCTTTTTCTGCACTTTGCTTGCTTTTTTCTGCACCTCTCTTGCCTCTTTCAGCACCTGTGTTGCTTCTTTCTGCACTTCTCTTGCCTCCTTCTGTACCTCTTAGTTAGAGGTAGTTTTAATCTCCCTGCCCTATTATGTACTAGGGCCATACAGGGGAGGTCATGCCAATCACAGGGGTACCCCAACCCATAGTGTACCCTAGTGTATGTAGGTGTTTTCACTGTATTCGAAGTGTCTTTCAGCATAGCACCTGCTCCAGGCCTGGTTAGTCGGAGTCAGTTACCACCAGTACCCGTCAGCAGGGCACAGGATGACTTTGCAACAAGGCCTCTTTCTGCTCCTCTGTTGGTTCTTTCTGCACATCTCTTGCTTCTTTCTGCACCTTTCTTCGTCTTGCTGGACTTCAGTTGCCTCTTTCTGCATTTCTCTTGCTTCTTTCTGCGCCTTTCTTCCTCTTTCTGCACATGTCCTACCTTTGTAGGCATAGGTAGAAATTAGCATTTAAAAACCTTTGAAATTCACTGAAAAAAACACAGGTTTCAGGGACGTTATAGTTAGAAATTAGCATTTAAAAAACCTTTGAAATTCACTGAAAAAACCATAGGTTTCAGGGACGTTATAGTTAGAAATTAGCATTTAAAAACCTTAGAAATTCACAAAAAAACACAGGTTTCAGGGACGTTATAGTTAGTTGGACATTTCACTCGTACAAAACCAGAGAAATTCGGCCGTTATAGTTAGTTCAGCTAACTATAACTCTCGCCCACAATGCACTGCTGATGACGTCACATATTACATCATTCATGACATGGTCAGTGACATCACTGATGACATCACTGATGACATCTCAAATTACATCACTGATGACATCACTGATGACATCATCCACGTGATAATCTGATGCACCTCCTCATACCCTAATATATCCTTTGATACACTCACTCTAAAATACAGACTACCATTTTCGAACCCATAGACACACCAATACCAGTTAGTACATACCCACTCAATAATTCCTAGGTTGACACACACATCCACTCATTTACCCATACAGTCACTCATACATACAGTCAACCATCAATACGGCACTATCATATGCACTCACATATCTATACTGACACTCACACACCGCCACTCATCCATAGAGTTACTCACACACCTAGTCAGTCATGCAAAGAATCAATCACAAACCCATTTACTCACCTATACAGTTATACACACACCACCTCACTTATTCGAACATATACTAACACATACTTACACTCTTATACAATAACTAATACAAGCACACACTCATCCATACAGCCACTCTCACTATCACTCACTCTCACATATAGTCATTTATATACTCCAACACTCACATATACTGCCGTTCACATATGCAGTTACTCACACATGTACCACTGAGGCATCCATTCACTTACCAACACACCCATACACACACTCACCCACCCATACAGCCCTTCACAGATGCACTCTTGAACCCATACACCCAGTGAATCACCCACTCACACATCTATGCACAGAGTCACACCCTCCACCCACCCACACAGACACTCAGGCACCCATACAGATACTCAGACAACCAATCAATAACCCATATAGACCCTCATTTAGCTACTCACCAACCCATGCAACCGCTTACACACCAACTGACAAACTAAACTGTGTGAATGTCTGTATCAGTCACTAACCCATGCATTCAGTAACACACATTTAATCACTCACGTATACAGTCAGTCACGCACCTACTAAATCATCCATTCAGACACTTATACACCCACTCATTCTTCAATACACCTTGGCCTATATATATATATATATATATATATTATCTACTGGCGGTCGCCAGTAGATAGTTATAGCTAGGACCTATTTTCCTTAGGAAATCCGCAACATTCTATTTGAATTAACGTTGGTGCCGGTTGATGAATCTTCGCGAAAGTTTCCAACTTGTTGGGGCGCTCCGGTCCACTCCTATCCTGAAAGTCTCGGGGTGATTCGTCAAGCGGGGGCCGAGAAAAAAGGGGGGTCCCAAAACGCGTTTTCCCCATGCAATTTTCCATAGGAACCTTTAGTCGCAGCTACAGCCCGAACTGCTGAATGGAATTACACCAAATTTGGCAATTAGGTAGCCATTGGTTCAGTGTCATGCCTTTTGCTTAAATGGTGTAAATCCGTTCAGTAGTTCCTGAGAAAATCAAAAGTAAAGTCACATATATATCTATGGCCGAGTAGGGTCCGCGTACCCTCCCGATCATGAGCTGCATGCTAATTGGCTGTCAACACTCCAAATCAGGAAGTGTTGGCAGCCATCTTGTTCCTCGGTAGAACCGAGGAACAAGAAAGCAGTAAAACAACTGCGCAAAACGCAAAAAGGGGGCAGGGTAGAAACACCCTGACCCCCTAGGCCTGCTCAGGGAGTCCTACAAGGACCCCCAGGGCCCAAAAAAATTGCTTTAAAAAAAAAAAAATCGGCAAAAAACGAGCTTGGTGCACGGATCCTGCCAATAAAAAAAAAAAACGAAGCGCGGTCTCACGCTTTGTTCTTAATTGGCCCCCGGGTGGGCCAAGTCCCGGGGGCATGCAGGGGTTAATAAAAATGATTGGGGGCCTCTAAGGCCCCCCCCAAGCCCCGGGGACTGCCACCCCCCGGGGTTTTTAATTTTAAATTGTGCGAGAGGGCACTGGGCCCTCCCGCAGCCCCGGGGACCGCCACCCCCCCGGGGCTTCTTTTTAAAATTAAATTACCTGTGTGGGGGGGCTCGAGCCCCCCCACACACCCCGGGGACCGCCACCTCCCCGGGGCACTAATTAAACAGATGTGGGGGTCCGTTTCGGACCCCGAAGCCCCGGGGACCACCACCTCCCGGGGCTGTGCAATTGAAGGGAGGGGGCCGCGCGGCCCCCTCCTGGAGCCTGTGGTGGCCCTGGGGACCGCCACCCCCCAGGGCCGGCTCCTGCAGTGTCCCTGGACACTGTAGTTTGCTATGACAGGACGGGAGCCTCGCGGCTCCCGTCCTGTCATAGCAAACTGCTTTGGAGTTTGGAAGAGAGAGCAGGAAACCTGCTCTCTCTTCCAAAATTCAAAGCAAATTGCTTTTCCACACGGGGAGCTGCATCTAAGCAGTTCCCCATGTGGAAAAGCAATGCCGGCTCCCGCAGGACGCGGGGAGCCGGCGGGACCGTGGGGGAGTTGGGGTCCCCCCACGGTCCCCAAAGGATAGGGCCAGCCCCGGGGGATGGGGTCCCCAGGGCAAGTAGTGGCCCGGGAGGGGGGCCACGCGGCCCCCCTCCCAAAAGTATGCAAGTTACCCAAAAAAAAAAGCCCGCCCCGGGGGATGGGGTCCCCGGGGCCTAAGGAGGCCTGAGGAGGGGGGCAACGCAGCCCCCCTCCATGAAAATTTAAAAAAAAAAAATGTGCCAATGACCCAGGGGATGGGGTCCCCGGGCCGAAATTGGCCACAGGAGGGGGGCCCACGCGGTCCCCTTCCCGTTCAATTTTTCACAAAAAAAAATAAAAGGGGGTCAGGCCCTGGGGGATGGGGTCCCCAGGGCCCAAAATAATTAAAAAGAAGGGGGGCCACACAGCCCCTTTTAAAAAAAAATAATAATAAATCCGGCATCACGCCGAGGCCACGCCCCCTCCTTGCAGCACTCTGCAAACGCGCCCCTGGCGCGTTTGCAGAGGGGGAACGAATTCCCCTTGAATACTGGGGGTCCCTGGGGGCCAACTAGCCCACCAGGAACCTCCAGTATGCGCCAGGGGGCTGCGTTGCAGAGAGGTGTACAGAGGCTACGCCCCTTTTTACACCTCTCTGCAACGCAGCTCTGTGGCGCTTTATGGAGGTACATGGTGGGCTAGTTGGACTCCAGGGACCCTCAGGATTCAAGGGGACTTAATCCCCCAACTTAAAACGCGCCACGGGGCGCGTTTGCACAGTGGTGAAGGGAGAGGGCGGGGCTTCAGGTGACATGTGTGCAAACAGGCCCCGTGGCGCATTTTAAGATGGGGAATTAAATCCTCTTCAATCATGAGGGTCCCTGGGGGCCAACTAGCCCACCAGGTACGTCCAGAAAGCGCCACAGAGCTGCGTTGCACAGAGGTGTAAAAAGGGGCGTGGCCTCTGAACACCTCTCTGCAACGCAGCTCCCTGGCGCATACTGGAGGTACAGGGTAGGCTAGTTGGCCCCCAGGGACCCTCGGGATTGAGGAGGAATTAATTCTCCAACTTAAAACGCGCCACAGGGCGTGTTTGCAGACATGTCACCTCAGGCCCCACCCCTTTCCTTCACCATTGTGCAAATATTCCTCTAAAATCAGCCGAACTACGAATTCCGATTTACTCACCTGTTATTAGGAGAGACCTCAGTGCTGCATCTTTGAGCCCAGTACTGATCCTGAAAAGTAATTTTACCCGTACTTACCAGTAACTTGAATTTCCTTCCATAGGCTAACATTGACTGGTTTCACTTGGAAATTCTTCGAAGTGTGGAGTTTTGGAACTTTATAATATTCCTCTAAAATCAGCCGAACTACGAATTCCGATTTACTCACCTGTTATCAAGAGAGACCTCAGTGCTGCATCTTTGAGCCCAGTACTGATCCTGAAAAGTAATTTTACCCGTACTTACCAGTAACTTGAATTTCCTTCCATAGGCTAACATTGACTGGTTTCACTTGGAAATTCTTCGAAGTGTGGAGTTTTGGAACTTTATAATATTCCTCTAAAATCAGCCGAACTACGAATTCCGATTTACTCACCTGTTATCAAGAGAGACCTCAGTGCTGCATCTTTGAGCCCAGTACTGATCCTGAAAAGTAATTTTACCCGTACTTACCAGTAACTTGAATTTCCTTCCATAGGCTAACATTGACTGGTTTCACTTGGAAATTCTTCGAAGTGTGGAGTTTTGGAACTTTATAATATTCCTCTAAAATCAGCCGAACTACGAATTCCGATTTACTCACCTGTTATCAAGAGAGACCTCAGTGCTGCATCTTTGAGCCCAGTACTGATCCTGAAAAGTAATTTTACCTGTACTTACCAGTAACTTGAATTTCCTTCCATAGGCTAACATTGACTGGTTTCACTTGGAAATTCTTCGAAGTGTGGAGTTTTGGAACTTTATAATATTCCTCTAAAATCAGCCGAACTACGAATTCCGATTTACTCACCTGTTATCAAGAGAGACCTCAGTGCTGCATCTTTGAGCCCAGTACTGATCCTGAAAAGTAATTTTACCCGTACTTACCAGTAACTTGAATTTCCTTCCATAGGCTAACATTGACTGGTTTCACTTGGAAATTCTTCGAAGTGTGGAGTTTTGGAACTTTATAATATTCCTCTAAAATCAGCCGAACTACGAATTCCGATTTACTCACCTATTATCAGGAGAGAACCCAGTGCTGCATCTTTTAGCCCAGCACTGACCCTGAAAAGTAATTCTAACTGTACTTACCAGTAACTTGTATTTCCTTCCATAGGAATCCATTGTCTGGTTTTCAGCAGAAAAGTTTCAAAGTGTCGATTTTCACAAACTACAAATATTCCTTAAAAATCGCCTGTATGACTTAAACGCATTCTTTCAACTGTTTACAGGAGATGCACCAGTGCTGGATCCAGGATCCACCACTGAGTAAGAAAAAGTAACGATAACACTACTTACCTGCTAAGTGAATTTCCTCCCATAGGATAACATTGGTGATTCTATGAGAAAAAGTTTCTAAGTGTCAACTTTTAAAATACAATAATATTCCTTAAAAATCACTAATGTAACCAAAACGCTTTTACTCAACTGTTTACAGGAGATGTCCCAGGACTGAATCTAGGATCCAGTCCTGTGGTTAGAAAAGTAATCCATAAAGTAACTAATTGCATTTAACTAGAAATTCACATTGAGCTCAATGTTGCATTATGTTTGAATTTGTGTTGCCCATTGCAACAACTGTAACTACTGTACTTAAAAGTCTATTGCCTATTTGCAAAGTATTTAAACTAAAGTAATTCATTCTGAGAAAGTATATTTTGTAATGTAATGTATAATGTAATTACAATGTAATTTAACAAATAAAATATCTAAAAATAAATAGTTTAAAAAAATGTAGTAAATCAGTATCAAAAAAATAAATATAACAATTAATACATATAAAAATTGTAATTTACAAAACCTTTGAAATTCACTGAAAAAACCATAGGTTTGAGACATGTTATAGTTAGGAATTAGCATTTAAAAAACCTTTGAAATTCACTGAAAAAACCATAGGTTTCAGGCACGTTATAGTTAGAAATTAGCATTTAAAAACCTTACAAATTCAATGAAAAAACCATAGGTTTTAGGGACAGTTATAGTTAGTTGGACATTGCACTCGTACAAAACCCGTGAAATTCCCCCGTTATAGTTAGTTCAGGTAACTATAACTCGCGCCCCCGCAATGCACTGCTGATGACTTCACATATTACATCACTCATACATGGTCAGTGACATCACTGATGACATCACTGATGACATCTCAAATGACATCACTGATGACATCACTGATGACATCATCCACGTGATAATTTCATGCACCTCCTCACACCCTAATATAACCTTTGATACACCCACTCTAAATTACAGACTGCCATTCGCAAAACCATAGACACTCCCAACACCAATAACTACATACCCACTCACTGATTCTTAGGTCTACACACACATCCACTCACTCACCCGTACAGTCACTCATACTTACGGTCACTCAGTACAGGACTATCATATGCACTCATACTCCTATATAGACACTCAAACACCGCCACTCATCCATAGAGGTACTCACACACCTAGTCAGTCATGCAAATAATTAAACAGACTGCCATTTACTCACCTATACAGTTATACACACACCAGCTCACTTACTCATACAAATACTAGCACATTCTTACGCTCTTATACAATCACTGATACAAGCACACACTCATCCATACAGTCATTCTCACAATCACACACTCTCGCTTATAGCTATTTATATACTCCGACACACATATATACTGCCTTTCACATATGTAGTTACTCGCACATGTACCCCTGAGATATACATTCACTCACTAACACACCCATACACACACTTACCCACCCATACAGTCTATCACAGATGCACTCTTGAAACCATCCACCCAGTGAATCACCCACTCACACATCTATGCACAGAGTCGCACACACCCCACCCACACAAACACTCAGGCACACATACAGATACTCAGACAACCAATCAATAACTCATATAGACACTCATGTAGCTATTCACAAACCCATGCAGCCACTTACACAGCAACAGACAGACGGATACATTCACCCAGTTTAGTCACTAACCCATGCATTCAGTAAGATACGTTTAATCACTCACTTATAGAGTTAGTCACGCACCTACTAAATCATCCATACAGACACTTATACACCCACTCATTCTTCAATACGCCTTTCCCTATATATATTAAACATATTTAAACTTTACAGAAACACACAGTCACTGGATGATGTCATCAGTAATGTCATTTGAGATGTCATCAGTGATGTCATCAGTGATGTCACTGACCATGACATGAGTGATGTAATATGTGACGTCATCAGCAGTGCATTGCGGGGGCGCGAGTTATAGTTCCTGAACTAACTATACCGGGGGAATTTCACGGGTTTTGTACGAGTGCAATGTCCAACTAACTATAACTGTCCCTAAAACCTATGGTTTTTTCAGTGAATATATATATATATATCATATTTAAACTTTACAGAAACATACAGTCACTGGATGATGTCATCAGTGATGTCATTTGAGATGTCATCAGTGATGTCACTGACCATGTCATGAATGATGTAATAAGTGACGTCATCAGCAGTGCATTGCGGGGCGAGAGTTATAGTTAGCTGAACTAACTATAACAGCCGAATTTCTCTGGTTTTGTGAATATATATATATATATATATATATATATTCACTGAAACCATAGGTTTCATGGGCGTTATAGTTAGTTGGACATTTCACTCGTACAAAACCATAGAAATTCCCCCGTTATAGTTAGTTAGTTCAGCTAACTATAACTCGCACGCCCGCAATGCACTGCTGATGACGTCACATATTACATCACTCATGACATGGTCAGTGACATCACTCATGACATCACTGATGACATCTCAAATGACATCACTGATGACATCATCCTTGTGATAGAGTGGCAGACCTCCTCTCACCCTAATATAACCTTTGATACACACACTCAAAAATACAAACTAACATTTTCAAAACAATGGACATACCAATACCAGTTACAACACACCTATTCAGTAATTCCAAGATCTACACACACACACATCCACTCATTCACCAACAGTCCCTATACAGTCACTCATACATGTACTCACTCATCATATGTACTCATACACCTATACATCATGTTACACACCGCCACTCATCCATAGAGTTACTCACACACATAGTCACACATGCAAACAAAGCATCAAAAATCCATTTACTTGCATATACAGTTATACACACACTACCACACTTACTTCTTCTGAAACTTACACATACTTACTCTCTTAAACAATCACTTATAGAAACACCTACTTATTTGTACAGGAACTCTTCCAATCTCTCACTCTCACATATACTTACTTATATACACCAATACTCACATATACTAGTTTAAAACATATGTAGTTACTCATAAAGACACTATTGAGACAGTCATTCACTCACTAACACACCCATACACATACTCATCCACCTATACAGTCCTGCACACATGCTGTCTTCAACACATACAAACAGTGAGTCACTCATTCATGCATTTATGCACTAAGTAATACCCCCACCGAACCATACAGACATGCAGACACTCATACTGATACTCAAAAAAACAACTAATAACCCATATAGACACTCATGTAGCTACTCACCAACCCATGCAGCCACTTATACACAAAGTGAGAGACTGATACAGATATTTTCATATTTAAACATTACTCACTAACCCATGTATTCACTAAGATACACTTAGTCAGTTATACAATCAATTTTACAAAAAAAATCATCCATTTAGACACTTATATACCCATTTATTCTTCCATCGACCTTGAGATATACATATATAAAACATATTTAATTTTCAGAAAAACACACATTCACTGGATGATGTCATCAGTGATGTCATTTGAGATGTCATCAGTGATGTCATGAGTGATGTCACTGACCATGTCATGAGTGATGTAATATGTGACGTCATCAGCAGTGCATTGCGGGCACGCGAGTTATAGTTAGCTGAACTAACTATAACGGGGGAATTTCTATGGTTTTGTACGAGTGAAATGTCCAACTAACTATAATGCCCCTGAAACCTATGGTTTTTTCAGTGAATTTCTAAGGTTTTTTAAATGCTAATTCCTAACTATAACGTGCCTGAAACCTATGTTTTTTTCAGTGAATTTCTAAGGTTTTTTAAATGCTAATTTCTAACTATAACGTGCCTGAAACCTATGGTTTTTTCAGTGAATATATATATATTTATTATACTATGTATACATGTGAAAATGTCTCGGTCCCCTGTTCGCCTCGGTGGCACGGAAAAAATGGGTGGAACTGACGTCAGTACGCCGACGAGGTCCTCTTATGGCTCCGATGACGTCATACGGTGTCGCGAGCGGAGCCGTGCTCGTTGACATGGGAGAGCTAGGAAAGAATTTCCGTGGAATGCTGGTGCAGGTGATATTCACCTAAGTGTTCAGGCTAGTCCTTTGGGAGCAACTGTTTATGTTGCCACTCCAGAAACCGAAACCAGTGATCCGAGGGCAGAGGCCCTGCAGATGGCACACGAGGTGGGGTGCCCAGTCGTGTGCACCGGCGGGGCAGCGAAGTGACAAGCACCACAACCCACAAAAAAGGTAACGAGGGCACTGAATAACACAGGATCTTCTCTTTGTATCTGGCAGGAACAACAAAGTTAAAATGCCCTAGTACCAAAATGTAGAATTAGTGCTACAACGGTCTTCAAGAGGACCTGCGATGCCGATTCTGCCTCCCGTACCCTGGAGGCGGCACATGGGTCACGCGGTACGGTCATACTGCGGTGGGACGCACACTCGTTGACCTCTCATGGCACTGCTCCACACTTCAGGGAGGACGATTTCCATTAGCTATGTTTTCTGATGACATGTCGCGCCGGCCCAGTCCAACAACAGAACTCCTTTAGATCCAAACAGACTCTTCCACTCTCTCACCGGAAGTGAAACCAGGCCACGCGGACACTTTCACAATACAACAGCCGGGAATGCACTTTTCGGTAAAAAAACACATTCCTTCCTCCTAATTAATCAAATAAACGTCTCACTGAAGAACAGGGGCCAGCTTCGATCGGTAAACAGCCTTTACAACGACTTTTTACTTTGCGATACCATTACAACGCATGCATTACCACGCATGCGTTGTACATCACGAAGTCATTACTACGCATTTTTTTAGAACGCAAGGTCATTTACCATGCATGCCTTTACAACAAATTTTGTTGTATAGGTATGTATGGTAAATGACCATGCGTTCTAAAAAACATGTAGACGATCCATGTCGTTGTAAGGAAACAGAGGCTGTTCCGTTTCCTCACAACGACGTGCACCGCCCCTCAGAGATGACGTGAAGCAGGAACCACAAGGAGAGAGGAGACATGAGGAGTGAGAGGTAAGGGGGATTGGGCATGGGGTGGGGGTTTCTTTTCTAGGGTTTAGGGTAGTGCAGTGGTGTTTGGGTGGTGTAGGGGGTCGTGCTGGGGGTAGTGTTTTAGGGTTTAGGGTAGTGCAGTAGTGTAGGGGGTCGTGCTGGGGGTAGTGTTTTAGGGTTTAGGGTAGTGCAGTGGTGTAGGGGGTCGTGCTGGGGGTAGTGTTTTAGGGTTTAGGGTAGTGCAGTGGTGTTTGGGTAGTGTAGGGGGTCGTGCTGGGGGTAGTGTTTTAGGGTTTAGGGTAGTGCAGTAGTGTAGGGGGTCATGCTGGTGGTAGTGTTTTAGGGTTTAGGGTAGTGCAGTGGTGTATGGGTAGTGTAGGGGGTCGTGCTGGGGTAGTGTTTTAGGGTTTAGGGTAGTGCAGTGGTGTTTGGGTAGTGTAGGGGGTCGTGCTGGGGGTAGATTTAGGGTTTAGGGTAGTGCAGTGGTGTTTGGGTAGTGTAGGGAGTCGTGCTGGGGGTAGTGTTTTAGGGTTTAGGGTAGTGCAGTGGTGTTTGTGTAGTGTAGGGGGTTGTGCTGGGGGTAGTGTTTTAGTGTTTAGGGCAGTGCAGTGGTGTTTGTGTAGTGAAGGGGGTCATGCTGTGGGTAGTGTTTTAGGGTTTAGGGTAGTGCAGTCATGTTTGTGTAGTGTAGGGGGTCGTGTTTTAGTGTATAGGGTAGTGCAGTGGTGTTTGGGTAGTGTAGGGGGTCATGCTGGGGTTAGTGTTTTAGGGTTTAGGGTAGTGCAGTGGTGTTTGTGTAGTGTGGGAGGTCATGCAGTGGGTATATTTAGGGTTTAGTGTAGTGCAGTGGTTTTTGGGTAGTGTAGGGAGTCGTGCTGGGGTAGTGTTTTAGGGTTTAGGGTAGTGCAGTGGTGTTTGGGTAGTGTAGGGAGTTGTGCTGGTGGTAGTGTTTTATGGTTTAGGGTAGTGCAGTTATGTTTGGGTAGTGTAGGGTGTCGTGCTGGGGGTAGTGTTTTAGGGTTTAGGGTAGTGCAGTGGTGTTTGGGTAGTGGAGGGGGTAGTGTTTTAGGGTTTAGGGTAGTGCGCCCAACCAGCCACAATATCCGTGGACAAAGGGGATCCTGACTCTTTGGAACACTCCGTCAATTGAATAATTTGGGTCAAGGGCCCTACCACGTCCAAACCTATCAATTCCTTTCTTGGGATCCCTCATATACTTGGAGAAAAAGGTACATAGTTTCTCATCAATTTCAGGCGTGTGTGCCACCTTCCCCTTCAGTGAGGGCCTGGGGCATTCTCCCCTCATCCTATTCCTGACCTCCCTTTCAAGGGGTTGATGGATTTTCCCCACCACATACTCTGCCACTTTGGCGTCAGGTGTCCACTCTGCTGACCTAGGATGGTAAATTTGGGTAGGCTCGAACATGTCCGAGTGGACCCCGTCCCCAACTGGGGACTGAGAGGAGTGGGACTCTGGACGCCAGGGACGCCCCGAGTCCTTATCCTCATCGGAGGAGAAATCGTCCTCCGATACACCCTCTCGCTCTAAGGGAAACCCGCCGTCGGGGTCTACAATAGTGGTGACAGTGTCGCAATTTTCTCCGGGCCCCTCCTCCTCCTGGCAGGGTGCATGTTTTAGCGTTCGCGCACTCTTGAGGAAGGTCTCTGTAAGTTTATCAAATCCTTCCAAGTGCCCCGCGTTATGCTTAACGGCCCTTTTATTCCCCATCTGGGAGCTACTTGGACCCGCCACCACCAGATCTGGGTCACTGAACACCCCAGGGATGCTTTTCGCCAGCTTATCAACCTGATCCCTAAGAGGAGCCAGCGCCCTAGAAATAGCCAGAGATAGGGCTTGGTCCACTGCTGGAGGGAGAAGTTGGGGGGCCATTCCTCCTCCACTTCCTGGTAGGAGGAGTAAAAATGGTCTTCTGGAGAAGACATGATAGCAGAGGGTGTGAGCACAGAACAAATACCCTTAAAATCCTTAAGACAGCCCCCTCGCCGGTGCTCCAACAGCTGGGCTTTCACCGAAGCTGTTATAAGAATAGACTGAGGCGCAATACCAATTACCACCACCAGGTAGCGCTGGTCACTAACGTGGCCGTGTGGGGAAATCACCGCGTAGCGGTGTCAAAATTAGGCGAGGGTTGGTCGGGAATCAAGCGGACACTAAAGGAGTGACCGGATTCCCAAACGCGCGTAAAGACCAGCGGGAGCGCTCGACGGAGCTGCCTCGCACGGACCAGACGCGCCTGACAGGATCTCACCGCGCGCAGAGCACACAGCGGGAGAAACTGCGAGGGGGAGAACGCGCTCGGGCAAGAGCCTGCTGCGCAGGGAATATGAAACAATACCAAGGCAATAATGCTAATAACGTGTACAAGAAACCGCTATACAAACAGCAACAACGTCAGATTAAGCCAAGAATGTAAGGAATGCACTTAACTGACGAGCAGTGAAGAAAGAGGAAGCGGAAGGGACGTCACGATATTATATACGATGGACTGTGATATGATTGTACTATAGTTGCCTTGGAGACTACCCCTCTAATGGTTCATGGGTTGTGTAGTCTTTTGTTTAATGATTGTTGTGTTACGTTTTCTTTGAACTTCTATGCAAATAAAGTGAGGAAAGATATGCATAATCCTCGCCTCCGTCCTGCCATAGAATTCATTAAACTTTATTTGATCTGATTTAGAAACATAGATCATAAAAGTGTACATAAAAACAGTAAATCCTCTTTCCTAATACAATACAGTGAGAATTAATTAAAACCAGTAGGTAAAAACGGGTGTTACAAAGCCCGGTTCAGAGCAACTTCAGGTTAACAGAATCGTAAAGTTCAATGTTTCGCAAGATCAATCTCATGTACTTCGTACAAAATACGCAATAAGGGGTCCAAGTAAGATGTAACGCTCCAATACCTGACCAGTTTGCACTATATAAAACTGCAGAAAAACTAAAAATAAAAAGTGTTTTGCACACTTCTGTCATTGGGCTATATGTGGGCTACATCTGGGTGATATTTGTGCTACATTTGGGCTCTTTTTTCTCTGGTGGCCATCTTGGGAGACTTATTTGTTATGAAGTTTCCTAATTTCGTCATTTACTGCAGTCTCCTCAGTAGGAAATGCTTTCAGTTTTTTACTTTGATTCCATCAAGAAGGCATTCAGATGTGTCACACATTTGCCATAAATTCAGAATGTTAGCACTCTAGTTGTTAATTAGATCACTGTAGTAAAGCTACTGCTCACCAGGGAGTTAACTGGAAGTCTACTGCTGGTATTGAAAGTGATTGTTTCAGTCTGCATGTCAGAATTTTCTAATGAAATAGAAGAGGATTTGAGATCTCACTTAAAACATGCCCTAAATTTTCTTTCTGCAGCACTAACCTTAATTTCTATGGCAAAATGCACCCCCTCATTTTGTTCCTTTTTAAATTAAATGTTTTAAGTGTTACCAGTTTATTTCAATCAAGATGGCTTCAGGTGTGCCATACTTTTGTCATAAGTAAGACTGTTAGCACTCTAGTTGTTCTTTAGAACACTCTGGGAAGCTGCAGTAGAACACAAAGGCATCAACTGACAGGCTGCTCCTGTTGAAATATAACAGGAAGATATTTGAGATCTCACTTAAAACATGTCCTAATTTTTCTTTCTACAGTACTAACCATAATTTCTATGACAAAATGAACCCCCTCATTTTGTTCCTTTTTAAATTAAATGTTTTAAGAGTTACCAGTTTATTCTAATCAAGATGGCTTCAGGTGTGCCATAATGTTGTCATAAGTAAGACTGTTAGCGCTCTAGTTGTTCTTTAGAACACTCTGGGAAGCTGCAGTAGAACACAAAGGCTTCAACTGACAGGCTGCTCCTGTTGAAATATAACAGGAAGAAATTTGAGATCACACTTGAAACATGTCCTAATTTTTCTTTCTACAGCACTAACCATAATTTCTATGACAAAATGAACCCCATCATTTTGTTCCTTTTTAAATTAAATGTTTTAAGTGTTACCAGTTTATTCCAATCAAGATGGCTTCAGGTGTGCCATACTTTTGTCATAAGTAAGGCTGTTAGCACTCTAGTTGTTCTTTAGAACACTCTGGGAAGCTGCAGTAGAACACAAAGGAATCAACTGACAGTCTCTGCCCTTGTTGGATGTACATGTTTTACTGAGAATGTCAGACTTCATTCTCACATGACTGAGAAAGATAATGTGAATTTACAGAAAATATGCTCTCATTTTAGCTTCTGGAGCACCTTCCAAAACTGTATGGGACAAGCATGTGAAAATAGTTTTCTCTCAAACATGATTCATGATATCCCAGCAGAAGGTTTTTCACAGGGTAAAATCACCTTAGAACACACCACAATTCCTGAAATTAGTATGGTACCATCAACAAATGAATTCTAATGTAACTAAAGTCTGTTATCACCCTTTAAAGTTCTCCTTTTGGTAACCATCAAAATCTTCGATTCACTACAATGCATTTCAATGGAGTACTATCATTTATATTGGTCCCAAGATGGCTGCCAGCAATTCCAGGATGAAGTGCTGACAGCCAATCAGATCTCACGATAACATGTGTGGTTAGGCTCCGCCCAGACATATATGTGTTTTCTTTTTCAAATTTCTCAGGAACTACGGAACGGATTTACACCATTTAACCAAAAGGCATGACTCTGAACCAAGGGCTACCTTTTTGCCAAATTTGGTGTAATTCCGTTCAGCAGTTCGGGCTGTAGCTGCGATGAAGGTTCCTATGGAAAATTGCATGGGGAAAACACGTTTTGGGACCCCCCTTTTTTCTCGGCCCCCACTTGACGAATCACCCCGAGACTTTCAGGATAGGAGCGGACCGGAGCGCCCCACGAGTTTTGAAAAGTTCGCGAAGATTCGTCAACCGGCGCCAAAGTTATTTCAAATAGAATGTTGCGGATTTCCTATGGAAAATAGGTCCTAACTATAACTATCTACTGGCGACCGCCAGTAGATAATATATTTATATATATATAGTACTGGCAGTCACCAGTAGGTAGTTATAATTAGGACTTCGTTTTCATAGAAAAAGCATTTTTTGACTTGACTATATCTTTGGCGCCATTTCCCAAATCTTCACAAACTCTTCCATAAAAAGTGCTTCCGTGATTCTTGTTGCACATGGAAAGTTTTGGGGAGATTCGTGAAGCAGGGGCTGAGAAAAATGGGGTTGAAAAAAGTGTGTGTTTGCAATCTTAATTCTCTTAGGAACCTGTAAACACGACTACAGCCCGAACCACTGAACAAAATTACACTAAATTTGGCAGAAAGGTGGGTGTTGTTATGCAGATTGTGCTTTTATTTGGTGCAAATCCGTTCAGTTGTTTTTGAAAATGTAAGAAAATACAGTTAGTGATATCTCTGGCCCCGATAACTTTGCAAAAAAAGACGAGCTTGTGAAGGAAAATGGAGAGCTCTGATTGGCTGCCAACACTTGAACCAGGAAGTTTTGGCAGCCTTCTTGGAACTGGCTTCAACCGAGTCCCAAAAAAAGTACAAAAAAAGAAAAGGGGGCAGGGTAGGAATACTGGGATCCCATACAGTTAGTCCCAACAGTCCAAAAAAGCAGTCCTTGTGGGCCAACTACTCCTCCTGTTACCTTTAGTAAGTCCCACACTGCAGGATTGCTGAGAGGTCTTTGTAGCCCTGCCCCTATTTCTCTACCACTCTGCAAACCCGCCTCCTGGCGCACTACTATTTGGGCAATGAAGTCCCCTTGGCTTCTGAGGGTCCTTGGGGGTGAACAAACCCTCCTCTTACCTCCAGTAAGTCCCACACAGCGGGATTACTAAGAGGTCTTCGGATGCCATGACCCCTTTCTTCACCACTCTGCAAACGCTGTTCCTGAAGCACTACTGGTTGGGGAATTAAGTCCTCTTGGATGCTGAGGGACTTTGGGGCCAAGATGCCCTCCTGGTACTTTCTGTAAGTCGTACACAGCTGTATGTCTGAGAGCCAGTCAGAGGCCTCGCCCCCTTTCTCCACCACTCTGCCACCATAACTACTTAAAAATCCCTAGCCATTCACTTAAAAAACGAAAGGTTACAGGGATGTTATCATTAGGAATTAGCATTAAAAAAACCTTAGAAGTTCACTGAAAAAACCAAAGGTTACAGGGACGTTATGGTAAGGAAATGGAACAGGGGCGGCTCCTCCGCTATGGCGCAGGAGCGTCGTCCCACTGCTTTCTCGCAGTGCGAGAAGCCAAAACATAAAATGGTAATAACTTTGAGTTATTACAATTTTATGTTTGCTTTGCGGGCAGGTGGGCTGGGCTGCTCTGCTCTCCAAGCAGGGCAGGGGAGGAGTGGTTTTCCCACTCTTGAGTGTGCATAGACTGTTTGGTTGGCCCTCTCTGGCGGCCCAAACCAGTCATGCACGCTTTGCCCTTCTCCATGCAGGCTGCATTGCAGCCTGCTTGGAGAACATGCACACCCCTCTAGCCCCTGGCGGAGCGCCGTGTCACGGCGCTCCAGACCAATCACAACGCTGCATGCATTGTTGTGATTGGCTTAGGGGAGGGAGCCTGGCTGCCTGCTTCCTGTTCCTGTCAGAGGCAGGAGAGCAGGAGAAGTGAAGATGCGGGACCCGGCGGAAAGGCAGGTTTTAATTTTTTTTTTTTTATTAATACCCCTCTCTCCCCCACGTGAACCCCCTCCCCGCATGATCCCCCTCCCCACGCATCCCGCCGCCCCACCCGCGAGCCATGCTGGCTGCTACTGAAATGGAATAAAAAACCTTACAAATTCACTGAAAAAAACAAAGGTTATAGGGACTTTATAGTTCGGCTCAGGTTTCACTCATACAAAACCAGTGAAATTCAGCAGTTATAGTTAGCTGAGCTGGGGTTTACGGAGGCCCTCACCTCAGACCAGGTCCTGCAACCAACCAAACGGGCACCCAGATCTCACATTGCACAGCTTTCGGTTCCATGCAGTTGGTGTTGGAAGAAGAGCTGGATTGAAAATGTGCCTGAGGTGAGCCCTGCATCTAACCAGCCTTGCATCCTACCAGTCCATGCACCCAGCCACACACCTGATGACTTAATTTCCCTCTTTTTAGTTGAAATTCACAAATTTACTACAACTCATGAACTCTTGAAAATTCTCAAATTCTAATAAGATGAGTTATGATTTTGATGGCAGGACACAAATTATGCTTTGTGTAGCAGACCATGACGGGTGATGTTTAAGGGTTTTATTACTTTGATGTGGAGCCATAACATCACCCAACCAGTTAAGGGTACATATATACAGCACCAAACTGCACCAGGGACCCCTTGCTGCCCTCTACTGGTCGAACCTTGTCTAGAGTCATGGACACATTGACCTTAATTATTACATGCTCCTGATTCCATAATGTTTGTAAAAATCTGAAATCGTGGTCTACGAAAATGATGTGCCTAAGTGTGACATCTATAATGTGAAGCAGAAATATAAAGGCATCTCTAGCATAAGAAATCAGGACCTATTTCTAACTTTTGGGGCATGCTCTTGTAAACAAATACGTGAACACTTCTGAACTTTGGGATTTAATTGCCAAGGAATCAGGGGCCTTATGTTCATAAAATGCATTTAGTAAAATTGGTTGCAATTTGTGCACCAACTTTTACTGAATGCACTGCTTTTTTGCGAGCTGACATGTTCAAACATGTTGGTTTGCAAAATTCAGAGTCCAAGGGGATCGCACTTTGACCAACCTCAATAATATGCATGAGGTATGGCGTAAATTGGGACCCACCATGAATCGCTACTGTCACAGGAATCGTGGCCTACTGGGTTCAGCAGACCACCATGCCTGTGGTTGCTTTTATGGCTTAAATCTCTTTATTGGTTTTATAAAACAAGAAAGAAAAGCAATACAATCTAATCAACCTATTAGCCAATAGCCATGTCATCATTAGAATTTTCCAACCAACCCTACAACTCCCCCCTGCCCCCAGGACCAATCAGCAATAGAAATCAAAGGAATGGCAACAAAAATAGACTAATGTGGGAAAATGACATGGACTCTCTTAGGTAGAGCAGTGTAGGGTCTCAGTTAATCGAAAAAGGCATAAATATTTGAGACAGGAGAGTTCGCGAAACTCTGATGTCAGTAATGTCAGGAATGGGTGCCATAACTCAGAGAAAGAGGTTCCTTGATTCAATTAGAAAAGGGACAGTCACTCCATCCCAAGTATGTGCCAAAAGTGGTGTAACCATCCTTGATCTGTCGGGATCTGCCTGCGCCCCAATGTGTCAAGATAATCTGCAGAGTTGCACCCAGTTCAAGTCCAATCTGTCTGCCCCTGCGAGGCTTGAGTGGGAAGGTGAGTGCATTGGTAGACCCAGAATAATATTAGGCAGGGAATCCAGGAAGTTGTGTGTTGAAATGGGTATCAATGTCATCAAGCAGTTGTGTCCAGTAGGATGTGTTGTGAGTGTTGGGCAATCCCATAGTTAATGCAGTAATGTGCCTAAAGAGCCACAATTGTGCCAACAATCTGTTTTTTTAAGCTGGATTTCCTTTATGCAACCTGGTAGGTCTGAGATACCAATATGTGGTAGCTGTTTCAATACTAGCCTCCGTATGAGCCAATTGATCTACAACCAATCTGGCTACAGTATTTGAAAGCCAGGGAGTCTAAACCTGGAGTGAAATCTGGGTTACCCACAACTGGCATCAGGGGAGAGGGGAACGAGGTAAGTCCACCCTCCTCAGCCACTTTGTAGCAGGCATCCAAGGAGGATCTAGTGATGGGGGAAAAATAAAGGATCCTGGGTTGGGGAGATTTGTGAAGGAAGGGAATTTTCTACTGAGGCTGTCCCTCCACCGCTCTGTCCATGAAAAGCAAATGCTTTTCAGATTCGTCGTGGGACCACTCCAGAAAAACCCTAAGCTGGGCTGCCTGATAATAACAATAGAGATTCTGAACTCCAAAGCCTCCATCCTTCGGGGATCTATAGCTTAAGCCTCTGCACATGCCTGGTCTCCTATCTGCCCATACAAAGTGATTAAGCCCCTGTTGAAGGATCTGTAATACTCGGGGGGGATCCACTGGGAGCATCTGGAAGAGAAATAATATCTTTGGTAGAATTGTCATCTTTAGGGCTGAATGCGACCAAGCGAAGAGAGACAGTAAGGTCCCAGCGATGTAATTTTGATTTAACTTGGTAAAGTAAGTTCTGATAATTGAGGGTCGCTGTTGTCTGCGTCTTAGCTGTGAGTTGAAGCCCTTGATATGGGACAGATGTTGTTGCCCATTGTATGAGATATTTGTGCTGTAGGCTTTCCTGTGTGGGGGACTGAAGTGATAGATTAAGAGTGTGAGATTTGTGCACATTTACTTTAAAGCCTGCAGTCTGGCTGAACATCTCCAGTTCATTAAGGAAGGTAGGTAATGAAATGGAAGGATCCTCTAATGTCGCTATAACATCATCTGCGTACAGACTGATAGCATGCTCCTCTGCCCCAAAGAGGATTCTCTTTATCATAGGATGAACCCGGATTCTCTGAGCCATTCGTTCCATATATAATGCAAACAATAGGGGTGAGAGCGAGCACCCTTGTCGCGTGCCCCTGCTGATTGGAAACAGAGCGGAGGAGTTCCTGTTCACCCAGACCACTGCAGTTGGCTGACTATAGCTGCTGAGGATCGATCTGCAAAAACAGTCCCCAAGGCCAAGATGTTTGAGAGTAACGGTCATGTATGGCCAATGATCTCTATCAAATGTTCATTCAGCATCTATTGCTAACATCCGTTCCTGATTCGAGCGCTCGGTTTTGTCAATGAGATGGAGTACTCGTTTTGTTATATCACTATGTTGGCTATGGGTACAAAACTGTCTTGGTCCAAATCTTTGAGGCCAGGCATCAAGGGGCTCAAACGGGCCACAAGGATGCTATTGAAGAGTTTAATATCTACATTTAAAAAGATATTGGTCTATATGATGCCTAATAATGTCTGTCCTTACCTGGCTTTGGAATAACAACAATGCATGCTGTCAACATTGAAGGGGGAATTAAGGAAAGATCCCCAATCGCATTAAATAATCTGGTGGGAAGAGGAGCTAAAAGCAAGCAAAATGTCTTGTAAAATAGAGCAGAGAAGCCATCTGGGCCTGGAGATTTACGTGGTTTTTGGCGGGCTATAATTGAGATGACCTCCTCGATTCAGATACAACGGTCAAGATCGGCTGCTTATTCCGCTTTTAATTTTGGAGTGTGGGCTTCTTGAAGGTATGTAGCTGGCACGTCTGTGGACAGGCTCCGATCTGTATCAAGGTCTTTATAGAAATCTCGGAAGGTCTTCACGATATGCAGGTCATCTTTCCATTCCTGAACACCAGAATCGAACACTGTCTGGACCCCCATCGTCTGGCATCCACATCTATCAACCCCAATGTAATACATGTTCCGGAGACTGAGCGCTGCATATTTCACTATATCCAGATCGATATCCACCAGTTGAGAACGAGCGGCTTCGAGTTGTAGTTATATCCAGGGAGCGTCCATCTATTTGTGAATGCATTATAGTTCTAAAACCTGGTGGAACAGGTGTTCCCATTTGTCCTTGCGTATCCTATTGTCTGCAGCAAAAAATTACAATAAGCTCCCCTCCAACAACAGCCTTTAGAGTTTCCCATAGTATAGTAGTAGTAATGTTGGGGTGCCATTAATAGCTAAGACTTCTTCTATCGCTTTAGTGATTTACTTTACAACTTCAGGGCATTGCGAAAGGGTTTCTCAAAGTCGCCATGTTTAGGGGGGTGGCCTTGTTGGGGGTATGGTCAGGGTAATAGTTACTGCGGCATGGTCCGATAAAGAACGGGGAACGGGGTTCTGTCTCAGAGGCTAAGCCTATGGAAGTGACCTCAGGTGAGCCTAAAAAATAGTCAATTCTAGCATATGTTTTGTGTACATGGGAATTAAATGTGTAGTCCTGATTCTTTGCGCGCATGGCCTGCCAAATGTCCGTTAAGCCTATGTCGCCTAACCATAGTGTCCCCTCAGGGGAAAGGACTCCCATTTGTCCATGACGTTGGACTGACCTGTCTAGCGCATTGTCAAAAACCAAATTCAGGTCCCCTCCCAGTAAAACCAGGTGATCTGGAGTATTCATCACCTCTGTCACTGTTCTTCAGAAAAAGGGTTCCTGCCCTTCGTTAGGGGAATAAATGGTGTCTGAGGTGAAAAAGATGAGAGCCCACATATGCAAGCAATCTACCCTTAATTTTGGCCTGTTTGGGATCTACCTTACCTTGAAAGGAGTTGGAGACTAGAATTGGCACTCCTGCAGTTTTACAGTGAAGGGATGAGAAATATTGTTAGGGAAAAGCTTTGGATCGGAGTCTGTGAATATCACTGGTAAGAAGGTGCGTTTCTTGAAGAAGAGAAATATGAGCCCCAGAGTGCTCCAAGTATGAGAGGATAGCATGCCTGTTAGTGGGATTATTTAGATCCTTAACATTGACGGTAAGAATCATCATCAGATCACCTGTCATCTGTATGAGGGGGGTGGTGAGCTACAGTGGTACCTCTGTGGTGTGCTTTAAGCCGCATGTCTGAAGCACAGAGAGCCCATATCCAAAGTAATGGTGTTTAAAAAGAGGATTGCTAGTCGCTGGGTCCCAAAATAACAAAGTTATAAACAACCCAATAGGTAAACAAACAAGCAGTTGTAGAAATATTGTGCACAGTGTCAATGTCCAGGGCACAGCACCCTATGGAAAGTAAAACAGGAAAAGGGGTGAACAGTGGCCAGTACTCCTTTTCCCCCACCCTCACCCGGGCCAGCTGCCAAGAGTGCAGAGAAAGGAAGAGGAAAAGAGGAGCAGAGAAGGAAGGAAAGGACGTGTTCTGCTTCATATTGCCACCAAATCGGCTGAATCTCCAGTGAGCGAAACCAGGAGTGCCTATCTCTCTTTAGTCATAGTCTCTGGGTCTGGGCGTAGTTCCACAGAGGATAGTCTTGTGGTTTTCCTTCTGCAGGTTCTCCGGGTTCCTTGATCATGTCGGTCATTGCGAGACTGCTCCGGGGAGGCCTCTTTAATGTCCAATAAGGGACATGCCTCTTCAAGTGAGCGAAGATGATGAAGTTTCCCATCGAGTCAGAAGACTAGTCTAAAGGGGTGTCTCCAGGCATATGTTACGCCGATTGATCAAAGGTGGGTAGTGACTTGGCCTGGGCAGTGAACCCCGCTCCATTCACGGAGTTTGCAGAGTTTTCTGCACTCCGCACTCCGCAGAGTTCGAAGAGTGCAGAAAACTCTGCTCCGTCTAGTGCAGCGGAGTTTTTTCTCCCGCTCGAGCTCGCGAACGGTAAGTTCGCGAGCGCGAGATGCCACTCGGGTAGAATTTCTACCCGAGTGGCAGGAAGACCAACGCGAACAGTAGTTTGCACTGCACTCCACCACTTGCGGAACTCGCCTGAGTTTTTTTTTCACTTCGCGGAGTTCCGCATAGCAAAACTCTGCGAACTGCGCCCAGACCTGGTAGTGACAGGAAGGACGGCCCTGCATTTTTGAAGGGTGGATGCTGCGAGGTCTTTATAAAGAAACGGATTGTGTCCATGGACTGTATCAGGTGTTTGTCTTGATCCATTTGGAGGATACGCTCTTTCAGCAGGAGCTCATGATCATATGTCAAAAAGTCGGCTGGAGGTGCCAGAGGTAACCTTTTAGGGCCTACTTGATGGATGCAATCCAAGTTGATTTCAGTGTCTGGAGGTGCTTCAAGAATCGAGCAAAAAAGTTCAATCACAAGGTGATGTCTGACTCCGCCATACCCGATGGGATGCCCCTAATATGGATGTTATTGCGACGCAACCTAGTTTCCAAATCTTCCATATGGACTTGCAGGTCTACGTGTTGGTCTCGAAGGTGAAGGACTTCTGGCTGGAGTTGCGCAATTTCTTTGTTTCAGCTCGATTCGTGATCTTTGAGCGTCGCGACTGTCTCCAAGGCAGGCTATGTCTCAACAAACCTCCTTGAGATAAACAGAGAGCTCTTTTTTATGGTTTGGAGATCATCTTGCAAGGAAGCAAACAGTGCTTCAATAAAGGAAATGGTGATTGGAGCAGCAGGTCTCCCAGAATTTAGCATCTCATCTGTGCACTAGGTGAAAATGAGGTAGGGGTCACTTATCTGAGGTTGAAGGATGTCGAAGGCTCCATATGGCACCAGAAGGTATGTAGCTTGTGTGGTTGCTGATCCCTAGGGTCCGTCAAGTGCAAAGCTGTTGTGAGAGGTGGAACTAATTCTAAGCTCAGGGACTCAGAGGGGGGCACCCTCTACCGCCAGCCAGAACCACCGGTTACCACAGCGCCTCCAGAGCAGGCCACACTCTCCCTCATGTCAGCCCGGTAGAGTGCCACAGAAGCAGAGTACACGAGACAACCAGCAGTCAAACACTCCAGGGCGCTCCACACTAAGGCCCTCTTGGGCCCTCGTTGTCATTCTCCTGGGAGGGGGGGTACCAGCACAGCCAAGGCTCAGCTCCAGAGCCTGCCCAATGCTCCCAGAGGCCGTGGCAGCGAGGAGCGGAAGTGTCTGTAAGGCATCTTCAGGTGTCTGGGATGGAGCATCTCCGTTTGGGCAATGGGAGCACTGCTAGCACTCAAGGTGATTGCATAGCAATGATCTGGTGCCCACCCTGGCTCCCTCAAGCAGGTGTTCAACAGGGGGCCGAGTGTCTTGAGCTTCGATGCACAGTGCCTCCGCTGCAGGACAGGTTGGGAAACTCGCTCTGCCAGTGCTATGGAAAGTGCCAAGTCCGCAGCTGTCAGAATCGGGCCCTCAGACCCTAGCTGTGAGACTCTAGGCAAGAAGGCCATGTGGTGGGGAACGGAGAGACTGGGAGACACATCTCAACTGCCTACCATCTTGGCCACACCCCTCTGTGATTGCTTTTAAATAAAGCAAAAACTTTTTTCAACGCATCCTGTTTTCCTTAAAAGAAAATGAGATGCATTTAAAAGAAGAAAAATAAACGTTTCTAAAGTCTTTTTTACGAGTAAGCAGTGGTCCCAGGAACCACTGCCTACTCATTTGAAGTGTCAGAAACCTATCAATGATTTGCGGGTGCAATCCACTGGTACATACAATAAGGAATCGCATATTGAAAGGGACACCCTAAACATGTCCCTTTCCTTTTGCAGTTCGCTATGTAGTCACAAACCTATTTTGCTATTCGGTAACGATTTATGAATTGCAATTTGGGTTTTGAACATACCCAAAAGCAATTTAGCAGTTGCAAAGGCTCCTATTTTGTGATTTAGAGCCTTCTCAACAACAAAATACCGTTGATCAAAAGGTCCCAGGAGATGTAATGTTGTTAGAGCACCTCATAATACCCCATGTCTATTGATGGATCGCTTGATGATGATCTATTAGGACGTCTTGAAATTACAGACCCAGTTGCGTTTCATCAACAATATTGATCTTTTAGGTTGCTGTTCTATTGTCAAAGGGGAGGTGCAGGAATTCACAGTCTCACATCTGACATTTTTGCTAAAAATCCTGAAGAGTGGGATGACCATTGCTTACTGTATTTACAGAAATTGAGCAAGTATAAATAGTACTCAACCTCCTAGTAACAAAAGTGGATTGTATCTTGTCACAAATGGGACCATTTAACAGCACCAATTAGGACCATCTCGTTGCTTGTTATAGGTGACAAAATGTACACCAAGTGGGTCACTGCAGGCAAGTAAACATTATGGAGGGACACATCACCATATATGTGGACCTCAGCAGAGTATTTGACTTGGTTGATAAGATACTGCTTTGGACTAAATATTCACTGATATGTTTATCTGTGGACCTTGAGAGTAATACAAAAGACTCATACCGGAACTACTGCCTTGGTTTGAAGGTATTGTAGTGACATGACACTTTAGAACTGTGAGAATTGTGGTGTATTATATGGTATGGTTATGCGACTTTACCATGCAGTACACTCATGAAACAATGTTGGGTCTGGTCAGGCTCATTTTTAAAACCTCTAGTGCATCCCTGGGTAGATGTCGCTTTGAACAGCAAGGCTTAAACAAAGGAACTAGTATAAAGCATTAGGAGTACCAAACAATAAAATAAGAAAGTCTTACAACACAAAAGAAATCGGAAACCAACTTACAAAGATGGATTATATTTTTATAAATGTTTAGACAGCAAGATGACCAAAATCCACTAGAGGGTTCCGGAGATATAGATTTTTTACGAAAACATACATCTCAGCTTTTCAGTAGGGGTGGGCAAAGAATTACGCTCCACCGGTGGAGTTGGCTGAGTTTTGGCAACTTGCATTACGCATGTAACACAGCATTCAGGCCAAATTCCACCAAGCATCTCGTGGCAGTGTTTTTTCTCACACACGGCTCACCAATGGTAAGTTGGCGAGCATGAGCGAGATTTGTTATTCCCAAGTGCAATTTCCGGTTGCTAGCAGGGTACCTGGTGCAATTTCCCCAATGTGGTCGAGACCATTCGCGGTCACATAGATGCCGCTCGAGCAGAAAATCTACTAGAGCGGAAGCAAAATGAACACGAAAAGCAGCACTCTCTGACACTCCACGTAGTGTCGTTCACAATGATTTTTCAGCCCAGAACGGGCTCCCAGCACTAAAAATTAGTGTGAGCAGTGCGACATGAATAATTCTGCCCATTAGCAGAACTCTTCAGAATCTTATGCAGTTTTCATGTAACTCTGCGGAATTCCACGAAACAAAACTCTGCGAGTTCCGCCCACCCCTACTTTTTAGTCCAAAGGTCAAACAAGTGGTGGTAACCGGAAAGTTTGTAAACCTTTGAAAATTTTCAGATGGTTGTGTTTCAGCTACTTCGGCCCAGACTGGACAACCAATTCCAACAGGGAGAAGGTCAGGGTGGCCAATAAGAAGTATTTGGACAAGTACCTGATCACCAAAGCAGTCCCTAGTCCAATTCCACGCTTTACATCAAGACCACCATAGACTTCAAAGAAGTGGTCCTGATGCTGGGGATGCAGGATGCTTAAGATGCTGAAAGATACCCTTGGTGCTGTGTGGTTGACAGGGGCCTTCCTGGTGTTATTCCTCAGTCCACAGGAAATGTGTAGTGACTTTGGCCACAGGGGTTGGAGTCCCTTGAAGTCCTCTTCAACCTAGTAGAAGCCCAGCATTGGCTGGGCTACCGATCTCTGATCACAGTGGGCCTGATTCACAGAACTAACTTACGTCAAAAACGTAAAGTTAGTACTTTTTGGTATTCACAGAATACACTTACTCATTTTGGTATTCACAGAATGAACTTACTCATTTCGGTATTCACAGAAGTTAGTAGTCCTAACTTTAGGACTCCTAAATGCCTTCTGTGAATACCGAAAGTCTTAAAGTTAGGATTTTTTAAGACTTTCGGTATTCACAGAAGGCATTTAGGAGTCCTAAAGTTAGGACTACTAACTTCTGTGAATACCGAAATGAGTAAGTTCATTCTGTGACTACCAAAATGAGTAAGTGTATTCTGTGAATACAAAAAGTACTAACTTTACGTTTTTGACGTGAGTTAGTTCTGTGAATCAGGCCCAGTGGGTCCAGCTGTATCCTGTGGTGAGGGCTAGTGTCTATCTTTGGCAACCAATTCATACTCTAATGCCTCTCCTAAGCCTGGTGAACAAGGGTGTAATGTTTGAGGTTGGAGTGGGGGTTTTCTTGGCTGCACGTTACTGATCTGCTGCAGTTCCTTGCAATTGACTACTGACTAGCCCGGAGGGGGGACTTCAGCTCTGCGGCCCTTGTGCTGGAACTGACTGACCCTTGGAGTCTCCACTTCAGTCTGGCGCTCAGGAGCAACTTTTCCTTGAGCCAGGCACCACAGGCACAGTCCTCTCTTCAGTAGCCCAAGGACCAGCAGGTTCACTGCAGTGGAAGTTCATCCTCTCTTACCAGGTACAGGGGTCAGCAGTCCAATCTCAAATCCAGATGTGGTCTGAGGTTCAGGGTGCCAGGGGTGCCATATTTATGCCTAGAAAGTGCTCTGGGGAGATGATGTGGTCACTAGACAATGGGCTACAAGGATCCCTCCCGCCCTATGATGACGTCCTGGTCTGTGTAGTGTTTAGCAATCCTAGAGTGCCCACTTTCAATATGTCTGATCCATTCCTTGAATGTTAGGAGCTTGATAGCCCACCCTAGAAGTGTGGCTACCTGTGGGCTACACTCCTACAGAAAAACTGGTTTGGCAACTGGTTTTCCTTCTATGTTCCTGCCACCAAACCATCTACCTGAACAAAGGGGCAGCCCTACACGAGTGTGCTCACCATTTGACCATCAAAGGCATCTTACCCCATTGAAGCTGGCCTTTTGGGACAAAATCTTGTTTGGCTTCCTGCAAGGGCAAGGTAACACCTCCCTCTGTGACAGGTCTTTATTTTTCCTGAGCCTGGGAGTCATTCACAAGACTCCCCAGGAGGACAGAACTGCAAAAGGCCACCGGATAAACTAGACAAAAGAGTAGCAACTTCTTAAAAGTTGCCTTTCCTTAAAGTGATATTAAATTCGACCTGGGCATCAAGTCGGATTTAATGCCATGATTAATTTGATACCTTGAAGTACCCATTTTAGTAAACTCAGTCAGAAGTTAACAGGACTGAGATGTCAGCCTGTAACTCTGTATTACCCAATGGAGCTACTAACCTTTCCACAGTCAAACTGACAATTTTGAAGATTTACTGTTAGGACATGTTAAAGTTTGTCCTACTTAAAACTTTACAGCTCCCTGCCTATGGGATCGATAGAACTTCCTTAAGGCAGACACATGTATTGTTAGGGGAAGTGGGGGCTTTGCCATTGGTTTATATTGCAGTCGAAATAGCATTAACACTGCTCTTTCAGGCTACAGAGGCAGGCTAGGAGCCATTTTCTACTTTGTCACACACAGAGTAGCACAACCAGTGCTGCAGCCCTGCATGGACACTCTAACTTTCATTTCCTGGGTCCTCTTGGATCCATATACTAGGAACCTATAAGTAAGTCTGCTTATGCCATTTCAGGGGGTCCCATTCAACATACATTTTGTAAGGGGCTAGGACACTGGCATAGAGGTCTGGTTAGCTGGCCTCAGTGCTCTCTCAGAGTTGAAAAACCAACAGCTAGTAGTCCAAATGGGGGCAAAAAATGGGGGCAGGTGGAAACCTGCAAAAAGCCTGGTTCCTCACAGGAGCAGACTCAAAACGCTTTGCTGACGCGCAGCTTTTCTCAGAGTTTCCCTCCATTCTTAAGCACATCACAATGCGTTCTCCTTCACCTTGATGCCCGAAGCATTCCATTTTTTAAAACAGGAAGAATAGAGAATGACGATTCTCCGATTAACATGACAAGAGAATCAGGATTTCATTAAAGACACAGACATTAACATTATGCATAATCTTTTATTTGCTACTCCTGCCAGCAGCACCTTCAAAGAACTTTCCAAACAAGAAAATCCGGAACTGGAATCTCAATAAACATTAAATGTCTCTAGTGAATAGCTCTTCTTAATTTTGTTTTTTTTTGTTTTTGGGGAGAGGTGGGAGGGATAATGTTAGCCTCTGCACCTTTAATGAAATCCTGATTCTCTTGTGATGTTAATCTGAGAATCGACATTTCATTACAAGACTGGACGCTACCATTATGCATGTTGAAAGCCCTTCAACACCACCTCCGACATGTGCTCAATTGGTCTAAAATAATGTTTTGCAAAAGTACCCACATTTGACTAATCAGCTGCTTTCAAGATGTTTTCTAAACTTCCACCAGACCAACAAGCCTTACTTGCCATTGCACCCCTTACAGAATGCGCTTTAAACTTCTCCACATTCACATCAGCTTGCTCCATTGCAAATTTCACCCATCTTGAAATCGTTGCAGTACATAACGCCTTGAATGGTTTTACAAAAGATATTAATAACTGATGCTCACTATCTCTTCTATTTTCCAAAACTCTACACTCAACTTTTTACATTCTTCATATTTTGGATAAAATATTGAACTTGAAATGGTCTTAGTCTTCTTACGTATTTCAAAAAATACACCATCTGGGCTAAAAATTCTATAACTCGCTTCTAGACATTTAACATCTGAAACTCTCCTACATTACACTAAACACAATAGTGTCGCTAACTTAACCATAAGATTCTTATTACTCAAACATCTGTTCATTGGCCATTCCAGAAACAATTTCAATACTAAATCTACATCCCACAAAACTCCATACTTTGCCTTTGGCAGTCTTTTTAGTCTCATGCTCTTTAATATTCTACAAACCAAAACATTACTTACTACTGACTTACCACAACCCAAAGCATGTCCAGCAGAAATAGCTGATCTATAACAATTTATCGTCCAATAGCTTAATCCCTTCTCAAATTGCTCTACCAAAAAATTTACAATCTCCTCAACAGACGCCTCCACGGGATCCAAACCCCTCTCCATGCACCAACCAACCCAAAGGTCAGATACTCCTTTGTATCATCTCCTAGTGCCTGGTGCCCAAGATTCCTCAAGCAACTCTGCGGCCCCCTGCAAAAGGCCCCCGAATGCTCCAGATCTCTTGACACCTTCCAGACAAGAAGGTTCAAGACTTTGCTTAGCACTAAAGGATGCTCCTCTCATTCTTCGTTTGACAACAGAACTTCCTCTGCCGATATCAACAATGGGACTTTGCATGCCAATTCCAATACTGCTAGAAACCATGCTTGAGACACCCAAAATGGAGTTACCAGAACCAACTGACATCTCTCCTTCCTCATCTTCAGAAGTAGTCTCTGGATCATTGCAAAAGCCAGGAAAGCATACCTCCTCATCTCTGTCCACTTTTGTTGAAAAGCATCTATTGCTGTCGCACGTGGATCTGGAAACCAACTGAAATACCTCTGAACCTGGCACGTTATTCTTGTTGCAAACAAATCTACCTCCAAGGGCCCAAAAATCCGATCTATCCTCGTAAAATACTCCCGCTTCAGCATCCAATCGCTGTAATCTCTCACATGTCTCGAATTCCAATCTGCCACCAAATTCATGTTTCCCGGGAGATACTCTGCTCTTAAAGATATCTTGGGCTCCAGACAGATCATCCACAAACCTTTCGCAATGTCAGAAAGACCCTTGGATCTGCAATCTCCTAACTTGTTTATGTAAGACACAGCAGATATATTGTCCATCTTTATCAATACCGTCTGACCCTGTAATTCCTTCCTGAAACTTCTCAAAGCATACATTTCTGCTGTCAATTCCAGACAGTTTATGTGTAGGCCCTTCTCAAGGTCTTACCATGCACCACCTGTCTCCTTTTCTCACAATCGAGCTCCCCAACCTAATCCACTGGCATCCATCTCCAAAAGAAAATCTTTCCATTGGAATGGAAGAAGCTCTTCCATTCTATGCCTCCAGATTGTGCATCCACCAACTTAACTTCTCCTTCTCTTCCAGATTCAAACTCACTTTGTCTCCATACCATAAACCTCCTCTCAAGGCACCTTCTTTCACTCTCTGTAGAGCCCGATAGTGTAACGGCCCTGGCAAAATTGCTTGAATCGATGATGAAAACAATCCTAAAATTCTTGCCAAATCTCTCAAGGTTAATGTTTTCCGTAACACTTGTACAACCTCCTTCTTTATCATACTTACTTTCTTCTCTGGCAACAACAAAACTTCCCCAATCATATCCATTTTAAAACCCAAAAATTCCATACTCTGCAATGAAGTCTATATTGATTTCTCCTTGTTTATCAAAAATCCCAGCTTCTCTAAAAGATGGATTGACTCTATTAATTGAGAAATCAAGTCCTTCATATCCTGAGACATTAACCAAATGTCATCTAAATAAACAATCAAACTGAAACCTCTCTCCCTCAAAAAAGCTACTACTACTCTCATCATCTCGTGAAGCACCACGGTGCCGAAGACAGACCAAATGGAAGACACAGAAATTGGTATAACTGGTTCTTCCATCTGAACTGAAGAAATCACTGACTTTCTTCCTTCATAGGTACAGTGAAATGAGCGTCTCTCAAATCCAACTTTACCATCCAGTCCCATGCCCGTAATATGTCCCTTAACAGACGGATTCCTTCCTTCTTGAAATGTCTGTAAAAAAAAGACTGATTCAAACTTCTCAAGTTTATTACTGGTCTCCAACCTTTGTCCTTTTTTCCACTAAAAGCAAAGTGCTTACATAGCCTTTCAAATGATCCTCTACCAGACGTATTGCACCTTTTTGTAACATTGCCTCTATTTCTACGTCCTTATTTGCACCTGAGTTAAACCTAACTCCTTTGGTTCTTGTGCCTGAACTGGTGTTTCTACAAACTTTAACTCAAACCCTTAGACCGTATCCAGAACCCACGGGCCCTTTGTCACTTTCCTCCATTTGTCCACAAACAAACGTAAATGTCCTACTCTTTCTAGGGAAGAACCAAAAGTAATCTCCATACTCACCTCGGGAGCTGGAAGCTGATTGGCCTTTACCCCAACTACTAGTTCTTGCTCTGCTGAAACGTCCTAGGTGTGAAAAGAATCCAGAGGAACGCTAGAAACCTTTTCCTGCTCCTCTATACATGTAGTTGTACTGGGACCTTTGAAACCCCTGGCCAGCATAAGGTCTCCGTCTGCTGGCCCTTCCAAAAACACCTCCAAAAACTTTCCTCATATTATTTTGAGCTTTATCGAGAGCTGTAAATGTAGCGACATATTTGCCCAAACTCTTCAGCCTCTCGTCACCAAAAAGCAAACCTTTTGCATCAGTACTCGGTTCCTTGTCTGTCATCTTACCCAACTTTAGGTTTATTTTTATCATGTGCTCTGCTAATTAACTGGAACTAGTATTCCACAGTAACACCATTGCTCTTTGGCTCCAACCATGTAAAAGCTCCACATCAGCCTGCTCCCCATTCAAATGGGCTTCCTCAGCCATATCCATTATTTTTGCAAGTGGACCCAAAATGTCCAAACGTCTATCTTGGCATTGCTTTAAAGAAAGTTCCAGACCCTTGAAAGGGTCCCTGCCCAACTTAAACAAATACGTTATCATTTCAGGGTCAATGTTAGGTGTATATCATGCCCTATTCTCTATTTGTGGCCTTCAACACTCCACCTTTAGAACATTTCTTACCTTCCTCTCAAGTGGCTTCCTAATCGATTTTTCAATAAACTTGCTGACATGATCCAAAGGCCACCAATCTGCACTTTGCTGACATGATCCAAAGGCCACCAATCTGCACTTTGCTGACATGATCCAAAGGCCACTAATCCGCACTTCTTGGGTGCCCGAATTCATATGGACTAAACATTTCCTCTCCTAAACGATCTTTAATTATTGTGTTAGATAATGATGCTGCATCAGCTCTTAAATCATCATTCAAATCATCTTCTTGGTCCACATCATAAATAAACTCATCGTAGACCTTTTCTGGCCCTTCTAAAACTGTGTCTTCAGTTTTCATCAAATAATCATCATCTGATAAATGTTGTGTGCCACCACGGACGCCTTTGCTCTGCATGCCGCCACAGGCGGCAACTCTTGTGATGGTGTTAAATCCATCCTTGCTGCTTTTATCCATATGTTTTGTTTTCCTAAGTTTATTTCCATGTCTGTTCCCTTTTCTGTTATCTTTCTCATCTAAACAAGACCAGAAATCATCTTCAGATCTACTCTCCTTTCTTTTCTTCTCCAAAACAATCTCTACTACCTCCCTAACAGAAGCTTTCACCTCGTTTTGAATAAATCTCCTTAAACTTTCCTCACTGAATCTACCTTCAAATACCTGCGCCTGAACACCACTCTCCTCAGTTGACATTTTTATTATTTTTCTTTTTTTTAAACTCTTACCAACCAAACAAATACTAACACTGATCTAATCCTGCACAAATATAGTCATAAGCTGTTATCCACCTTCCTAAAGCTTTTGTTTGTGCTATCGATGTTCCGCTCTCCTCAGTTGTATAAACAGTGCCTAGCAATGTCGCACCCTGCCCCCTTCACTGAATCGGCAGCGCGATTCCAATTGAAAAACATGCTACTCTGCCCAAACCAAGATGGCTGCCGTGATCTTACGAGATCACGGCTAACCAATCATTGGGCTTCTACACTCCGACTCCGATCACACGCATTTTTTTTCTCTCTAACTGCCACACTACCGGACTTCGAGCCCAGGCTGAATCGAGTCTCCTCTCCTTCTGGCTTGTGGCGATTCACGTGCTCACCCCGTGTGCGCAGACGTTCGTACGAAAAATGCTCTAATTAATAGTTTTTATAATTCCCGAATGCCGTGTATTTAAAGAAATAACCTGTGCAAATCAATTCCTTAGTTAAATAATTTCCTCACAAATATCCATAAATACGTTGTCATCCATCTTCTGAACTTCTAACAAATACTCCGTATACAAAATAACCACCATTTAAACAAAAATACACCGCTTCTGAAAATTAGAAGCCTTCAACCATTTCAAATACTCACACACTATCAAAGTACCAAAACATACATAACAAACGGTACTTATCTGAACAGGAGCAGCATTTAAAAGAGGAGGAGAGTTCTATACTAGAGACATTTAATGTTTATTGAGATTCCAGTACTGGATTTTCTTGTTTGGAAAGTTCTTTGAAGGTGCTGCTGGCAGCAGTAGCAAAAAAAAGATTATGCATAATTGTAGCCTCCGGTCTTGTAATGAAATTCCAGATTTTTCCCTGGTGTATTAACTAGAATTACAAGGTGGAGAATAGGGCCCTGCTTTGAATCTTGGTTCACTATTTGATAAAAGAGACAGTCATGGAATCTCTAAGCATACTGGATAATTTACTCCTTATGTTGGAGGAATGTTTTAGCTAAAAGGGAACGCAGACTTGAATATCTTTTCTAAGATACTCCTTAGACTTGATAATTCAATAAAACAACACATATTTTTTATATTCTGTACATATTTGGATGGATGAGTGCAGTATAAAAGGGGCTTTTTCTATTTGAGAGCGTATTGTTCTATTTTTGATATCAGTACAAGATAGATTATTTTATATATAGAAAGTCTCACAAAGAATGAATTGACTTTTTTGTAGTAAAGTGGTGTGGGTGGACAGCTTCATACGTTTTGTGGTAGCATGACAGCAAAGCCAATTATTTTAGCTAGGCTTGTTTTTTCATTATTTTTTTCCTAACTTTTTTTGCTCACCATTACTAAAACAATCGTAAATTTCCAAGAGGTACGATAGAGACACTAAACACCCCCTGATAATTATTGGAAATGTCTAAAGACCACTTTCTGTGCTGGAGGAGACATATTTTAATGATTTGTTGGAAACAATGTTCCCTATGCCTTCTAAATATGGTCCCTTTATTTTCTAGCAATAGCTGAAACAGCAGCCATTCAACTGTATTTTCCAGCCACTTCGTAACCCAAGCCAGCCTCTTACATTGCCAAGAAATGGGCTGAAAGCTTGAAATTTACAATAGTACAAGCCATATTGTATAATGTTTTGTAACATGCGAAATCAGGAACATAGATTCGGTTTACATTCATATGGCTAAACATAAGTTCACCAATTGCTTGTGTCACTGAGGAAAGGCAAATATGCACATACAGGGCGGGAATATTTGCATAGCTATCGTCTAGCATTTACAGTGCATTAGACTAAATGTTATGACAGTCACCCCGCACACCTTATTCAAGTGGTGTCTTTATCAAAGCCAAAAGAACAAGCAATGCATTAGGGAAAAGAAATACATTGAAATGACTAAAACTTACAAACCTGTTCCACTCCCTATACCTAATACATTGATTGAAGACTTCCCTTGTCCAGTCCTGAAAGTAAAATGGATACAACGTTTTATTGCTGTGAATCAATTAAACGATATACTTATGCATCATCGAAATTTGGTAGTAGTATAGAAGAAAACATATATCAAATGTTATCATCTGAGGACCATTGTTTCTCTAATCATACAAATCTGAATTATTACAGAAGTACACTTTAATGGAAGAACTATTTGAATTGCTGAGATCCATATAGGATGTATTTTTCGAATGAATGGCATTAAAAGACAATACATTTGAATTAAAACATCATGTTCAGTTTCAGTTTTGGTATTGTCTCATATATATTCTGTTAGACCTGTCAATGTTAGGGTAGTCTTCCCCAAACATTTTGCCTGCTTACCTTCTTGTTTTGCTGTATCATTTTGTTGGGCTTAAGTCTCTGAGCACTTTACCACTGATGACCAGTGCTAAAGTCCCTTGTAAAGTGGTACACCGTATACACAAGGCCTGTAATCTAAAGGCTACTAGTGGGCTTGCAGCACTGATTGTGCCACCTACACAAGTAGCATTTCAAACCTTTCTCAGGCCTGCCATTGCAGGGCTTGTGTGTGCAGTTTACTGCCACTTCGACTTGGGACTTAAAACAACTTTTCAAGCCTTAAACTCCCCTTTTATTACACATAAGTCACCCCTAAGGTAGGCCCTAAGTAGACGTAAGGGCAAGGTGCTGTGTTAGTAAAAGGTAGGATGTGTCCTTTTAAGTTTTGCATGTCCTGGTAGTGACAAACAGCTAAATTAGTTTTTCACTACTGAGAGGCCTACTCCTCTCATAGGCTAGCATTGGGAATGCCTCAATACACTTTTAAGCTGTAATTCTTGAGTAGAGAGGACTAGCTGCATTTTATATATTTTAGAATGACACTTTTAGAAAGTATATTTTCCCAGACTAGGGCAACCCAATATTCCCCCAGGAAACTGGGTAATTACGTCAAAAAACAAAATGTCCCTGGAGGGATTATTTCCAGTATACTATGTGTTTCGTTGGTCTTTAAATTCAACACTATAATTAATATGCAGAAGATAGCATTTACAGTATAACCAATATAATGAAATAAAACTTAGGAGTACTGGTCAAACAAATTTTTCTTATTTTGTTTTCACAATTCTTCTATTTATCGTACAAAGATTAATAATCACATAAACAATATATATTCAGGGTTAGGTTTACAATTGGCAATATTAATACAAAAACACTGTTGCACCCCACATGATCAAATCAACATATACAAATTAATTCTAAAAAAGATCGCTGAGTATAGATATATCCTCCTAACCACATGCAGGGGCCGATTCCGATTCGGGCCGGAAATCTCTCCGACCGAGCCGGACTCGGAGAGATTTCCGACCGAATCGGACTCTGGCAGCCCGACAGAACGAGTACGATGCGCACGTATGCCATCGGACTCGAGTCGGTCGGACTCCCATTGAAGTCAATGGGAGCCGGTCGTACAACGCGTACGCGGGCTCCCATTGACTCAATGGGTGCGAGGCGGACAAGGGCGCCCCTACAGCGTGTACGCGGCGAAGCGACTCGCACCGTACACGGCCAGGTAGGGGGGACCCATGGGTCCCCCCTGTGTGCGACTCGCATGGCTACGCGTACAGGGGGGTCCGACACGGACCCCCAAAGTACGGCTCCGACTGCTCTTTCGAGCCGGAGTGCGCGGCTCGGTCGGACTGCTCACGGCGCGCATCGTACTTACCCGGCCGGGGAACGTCTCCATTGCGCGGTGCGAGTCGAGTCCGAGCGAGTCGGTCGGTGCGGTTCGACCCGGGAACGAGTCGGTCGGAGCGGTCGGGACGCCCGGACGAGTCAGTCGGCGAATTCGCATCGTACTCGCTCGCCCGGACGCACGTACGAATCGGTCGGGAAATAGGGCTCCGAATCGGATCCGGTTAAGCCGAATCCGATTCGGAGCCCTACCGGCCGAGATCGGAATCGACCCCGTAGTCTCAGATACACAGTACAGACAGATTTGTTCTTCTTTGTACCAAATTAATATGGACATATATTAGTTCAATATCACTGTGACTGCTGTTAGAGAGGAGTAACCATCGACGTTTCGGTCTCTTAAAGCCAAATGGTCTACAAGACCATCATCAGGAAACAGTGTAGAAATGCCCAATAAGTGACAATCACCTCAATGGTCTAATAAAATAAAACAGAAATCTGTAAAAATGAACAGTACGCCAAAGAGCACCATGTGCACCGCTTGCCCACAATGTGATGCCTCAATTCCACCAAACATGACAGACACTCTATGAAAAGCCAGAAAGTGCCTCCAAAACCACACTAAAAATGCAAAGCTCGATGTGCCCATCTATCCTTACTTCCAAAAGTATTGGGCATTTCTACACTGTGTCCAGATGATGGTCTCATGGACAACTTGGCCTTAAGAGATCGAAACATCGACGGTTATTCCTCTCTAACAGCAGTCACAGTGATATTGTGGCTTGTGTATTTGAGACTTCATGTGGTTAGGAGGATATATCGTTCCCCTGTGATCTTTTTTGGAATTAATTTGTATTTGTTGATTTGATCATGAGAGGTGCAACAGTCTTGTTGTATGAATATCGCGAATTGTAAGTCAAATACTGAATATATATTGTTTATGTGAGTATTAATCTTTGTATGATAAATAGAATTATTGTGAAAACAAAAGAAGAAAAACTTTGTTTGACCAGTACGCCCAAATTGTATTTCATTATATGATTATATTGTAAATGGTTTGTTCTGCATATTAATTATACTGTTGGATTTAAAGACCAATGAAACACAAAGTATACTGGAAAAAGTGGGCATTTCTCTGCTCTTACTGCTCTGTGTGCCTGCAGCCTGTCTCCAATACATGTCTGGAGTGGGTGACAGCTACACTTGGTGCATTCCCTCTAGACAGCCACAAAAACAGGAAGGGTGTGTGTAACAGAGAACTCGTCTGCATTCACCTGCATTCTGATAGCTCTCCCTGGGCACAAAGAGAGAGGTGGAGCTGACACTTACACCCACCTGAATGTGCAGTGTCCTGTTTCCCATACAAAAGGCTGATTACCCCCTACTGATAGTCTGGAGCCAGGGCTGTGAAGAAATGGACATGTGCACTTCAAGGGACTGCTTTGAAGTCAACCCACTTCAGCTGGGTTTAAGTACTGGGGCTCTGACCCTACCAAGAGAATGCACATCTGGACCTGTGAGGAACTTTACCAGGAGTAAAGACTGCTGTGCTCCAAGGATTGCTACTCTGCTTGACTGTGGCTCTGGAAGAAATGCTTTTCTCCTTTGCTGTGCTGCCCTGCTGCTTGCTGATCTCTTCCCTGCTGAGCACAAGGACTGGATCCATCTCACTTGAACTCGGAGTGACCCCTAGGGCTTGCAGACTTGCCCTCTTTTCGGAAGTCTCAGGGACATCAAAGACTTCTTTCAACTGTACAACAGCACCTCGACTCTACGATCTGTAAGTCTGCATCTGCCAAGTGGTGCCAACCCAGCATGGGCCCTTGAAATGTAACTTCTGCTGTCCAGAACCAAAATTAACACAGTGATGACTTTGCGCCGATCGGAACCAACGCATTGCCCTTCAACACCGACGGAGGCACTGATCAACAAGATCATTTGGACGGACTGCGTTTCTTCACGATGATGGACAGCGCGGCTCAAGGACGACGCATCTCCTGCATCGTAAAGGCTTTCATCGAGGAAGCCATCATCGCCTGCTCAGATCAGAACATACGCATCGAGTCTTCGATGTTGATGCTTCCTCCATCCAAGGTTCTCTTTCAGCAGGAACTGTGTGAGTTCTGTAGCCTTCCTGCCCTCCATCGTGGCGGGTCTGAACTTTGGATCTACCCCGGTCCAGTGCAACCTCAAGTAAACCATAAGAACTACATTTGGATGTATTCCTTAAAAATTCATAACTCCGGTTCTACTTATTGGATTTTTATTGTTTTGGCATTGTTTTACTCATCAAAATCTAATCTACTTTTCTAACCCTGTGTGGAGAATTTTTGTGGTGTTTTCATTGTGTTAATTTGTGTTAGTGTGTGTATGTTGCACAAATACTTTACACATTGCCCCTTTAGATAAGCCTGACTGCTCTGTGCCAAGCTACAAGAGGGTGAGCACAGGTTATCTTTTTGTGTGTATCTAGCTTAACCTGAATAGAGTGGGTGTTACTGCTTATACAGAGTGCCTACTCTGACAGCCAGAAACCCCAGTTTTAACATTGGTGATCAGCAGTGAGGATAGGACTTGTGTTTGTGCAATACCATATAGTAACTCATTGTTCACAACAACTCTACACTAAGACCAATTCAAACCTTTTCCAATTCTCCCTAAATTGACATCTTTGATTTTTCCAAAAGTGTTTTTTCCCAATACTCAGTTTTTCCTGCAATGTCTGTGGTCTTATCTAGCAATATGGAATTTGAGCTGGCCAATCTGGAGACCTACACAGTGGCCCAGCTCAAGGGATTCTGCCAAGAAAGGAGGGTGTTCACTAAGGGAAGTGGCAAGAAGGCAGAGCTTCTAAAAGACTTAAGAGCTTGGGCAACAGTCCACCATATCAACACAGAGGATGAGGGATCAGAGTCTGAGAAGGAATTGGAATAGGACCTGTCTGGAGGTCTTGTCATGCAGTCTACCGATGTAGGGGTAACATTCTGGAAGTCTGCAGCACACCAGGCAGCAGGTTGTCTTCAATGTACCTGTCCCCAAAGGAGCTGAAGGACAGGAGGGAGGAGAGAAGGAGAGAAAGCTGAAGCTCGAGCTTGCAAAATTGAAATTGGAGAAGGAGTAGAACCTTGCCAAGCTACAGAAGGAGCAAGACCTTGTTAAAATGGAGAAAGGACAAGCTCTAGAGGAGAAGAGACTAACCATGTTGTAGAGGAAGATGTCCTATGAGCTGAGTCTCAGAGAGCTTGACATAAGAGCCCTACAAGTGTGTTCCAGCAACAGCAATGGTAGCAGCATACCTGCAGTGTCCACTTGTGAGTCTGGAGTCAGGATCCCCAAGGATTTCTTGCCCATAATGAGGGGGGGTGACATAGATAAGTGGCTTGCAGCCAATGAAGTGGCTGTGAAAGTGCACAAGGTCCCATAGGAGTTCTGGGGGCATAGTCTATGGAGGTATTCACCCACAGAGGAAAGGGACACACTCCTTACACTAGACATAGAGGACCAGACATGCTGCACTGCTATGAAAGCCATCTTAATCAGCAAGTTTGGGTTGACCCCTGAAAAGTATAGGCTATGAATCATGGCCAGCCACAAACTCTCCACACAAACATGGGTGGATTATTGGATTATGCTAGTAAGGCACTGGAGGACTGGGTGAGGGGCAGCACGGTTGATGACTAATCTGGGCTGTAAAACTTATTTTTAAAGGAGCACATGCTTGATACTTGTTTTCCAGAGCTGTGCCAACACCTGTTTGATAGCAAGCTTACTGACCCCAGGAAGCTTGCTGAGGAGGCGGGCATCTGAGTCAGCACCAGAATGTCCAAGAAGGCATCTGGGAGGGACTCCCAAAAGGTGGTCAGTGTTCCCACCAGAAGGAGAGAGGAAGATAAAAAGACAGAGTTCTCTAAAGGCCCCCAAAACAACTCATAGCGGAAAGGGTCTGGTTCACATTCCTAATCTGGCAACCAGAAGAAAATCTACCTTGACAAAAGACAGCAGACCAAGCCCATCAAGTGTTATGAGTACTATACGTATGGACACTACAAGGGGGATCCCAAGTGTCCAAAAAGAGTACCACCTCCCACTGGAGGAAAGATTCCAGGGGTGGCTAGTATAGTGCCGGGGGAGGAGTTTGTCCCAGTTAATGAGGGAGAGTTTATTGGGTTTACCCTAGTGTCCATGGGTGACAGTGAGATGGTTACTAAGATCCATGTGCCCTCAAATACTACAAAGTATAGGCAGTGGGTCACCTTCAAAAAGCATGGTGTTGAGGCTCTGAAGGATACAGGTGCCAGCATGACTATGGTAAGGGGTCAGCTGGTGTACCCAGAGCAGGTGTTTCCCAATGCATTCTACTAAGTTGTGCTGGCTGACAACAGAGAGGGTCACTACCCAGGGGCCCTTGTTCCATTTGAGTGGGAGGTTCAGGTCTTCAGAAGGTTGCTGTCAGCCCTGCCATTCCTGTGGACTGTTTGCTTGGTAATGACCTTGAGCACATTACCTGGAAGGAAGTGGAGCTCAAGGCTCATGTGGGGATGTTAGGGATACCTGATTGGATCTGTGCTACCACACGGTCCATGGCTGCCCAGGATGCAAGTCATAAAGGGCTGGAGTCTAGAATAATGGCCCAGCCAGCTGCTAAGAGGGGAAAAGGCAGAGGACACTGGAATTCAGCCCGTGAATGTACTCCCAGTGAGATAGATGGGGCACCTGTGGCGGCCGCCCCGGAGTCCACTGAGGAGGGCATTGCTTCCCTTGGTGACCTGTCTGCTACTGCTGGATGGCAGATACATTCTGTAGCACTTGTGTGACCAGCCAGGCCAGTGGGATGACAGGGCAGAGGCTAGGCTGAAGCCCCTGTCAACCCTTGCCTGTCATAGGCACACCCTTTGAATGTGTGGGCATCAACATTGTTGGGCCTATGGATCCCCAGACTGCATCACGTAACAGGTTTTTCCTGGTTCTGGTGGATCATGCCACTAGGTACCCAGAGGCAATCACTCTGAGGACCATGACTGCACCGTCATTGGCAACGGCTCTGATGGTGACTTTTACCGGAGTGCTTTTCCCCAAGGAAGCTGTGTCTGACAGGGGCACAAACTTCATGTCTGCATACAAGCAGTCACTGTGGAAGAAGTGTGTGGTAACCTACATGTTCTCCACTCCTTACCATCCACAAACAAATGGACTTGTTGAGAGACTCAACAAGACTCAGAAGGGCATGATTAGAGGCCTACCTGAGGCCCTAAGGAATAAGTGGGACATCCTCTTAACATGCCTGTTGTTGGCCAGAGTTTGCGGAAGTCGGACACTCAGCGCTCCGTGAAGGAATGCGGAATTCCTGAATTCCTCCATTCTGGAGCAAAGCGGATGTTTTTTTTTCCATTTGCGCGCTTCAGTTTTCTTTTGACGCTCAACCACTAGCACCAAGACTCTCGGGCCGCTTGCGAGCGCTCAAGAGACTTCTCACACTGCTAACGAGCTCCCGTGAGACTACGCGCTCATTCACACTGCTTCCGGCCGCGACGACACCAATCTAGCATTCTTAGAGCCGATCATAAATGCAGTGGTTGGGCAGCTTTTCTGCTTGAGAATGCAGCTGATAGGAATTTGCGGTGGATTTTCTTCTCGTTGGAGTTGTTTTTTTTTGTGTAAAAGCCATTTTTTTTAAACTTATTTTTTCAAACCAGAAGGAAGTGCCCCAAAGACTCCAACTTCCTGTTCCTGTCCAGCAGGCTCCTCCCAGTCCTTTGTCCCTCTCCTGGTCACTTTGATTGGGATTTGGAGCTGGAAGGACCACTCTCTTTGTCTGCTGCATATATACCATTGGTTTTGAGGACTTTATTTTTGAGATATCACAAGTAAATTGAAAAACTGGTGTATAAGGGTGTTGTTTGTTTGACTGGCGGCATGCACCTAGATTTATTTGTACTTTTATTTGATTTTTCAAATTTATTGTGATGACTGGCGTGCAGTTTTAGTAGGGGCCTAGTTCTTTTTTTTGCATGACATTTATGTATCTTGTTTTGTAAAGGTAAAATGTTGCACAGTTCAGTACATTTTCTTCTCCATGTTTTTTAATAGGTTCGCAATATTGATTGATTTATTTCAACATGTGGCCTAGTCTGCCAACCGGTCTTCCAGCCAGTAGGCCCTATACTATTCATGGGTGCATGAAACATACGTTTCTGTGGTGTCTGTAGAATTGAAACATCATTTAGGTCATGGATTACTTGGATTATTATACATAAAGTGTTTTTTGTGGTATTTCAACTATTTTTCCCCTGCAAACAGTGTTTAGGTGGGGTAATGCCTTTGGGGGATGTGTGTTGTTGTGAACATTTTTTGCCCTGTTAATTTTTGTTTTTGGCATTACTGAATTAATGCTGTGTTCTCTGTGTTACCATTACTCTTTTGTCTGGCCACTGTGTGTGTGTGTATGTGTGTTTGGCATTAGCTACTATTTGCCTTTGTTGTTCATTATGCCATGTGCCTAGGGACCATTTTGTACAGTCAGTGTCCATCCAAGGCCTGCATGTGTTCTTTGTTTTCCTGGCCTCCTGCTTGTTGTTGTTCTGACCATGTGGCTGGCAGGAATTTTGTGTAGCCAGCCAGTGTGCTTTCCCCATAGGCCTGCATTTCTTCTTTGTTTGCGGCAATGCCTCCTTGCTGGTTGTTGTTGTTGTGAACATGTGGCTGGTGGCCATTTTGTGTAGCCAGCCAGTGTGCTTTTGCCATAGACCTGCATGTCTTCACTGTTTGTGGCCATGCCTCCTTGCTGGTTGTTGTTGTTCTGACCATGTAGCTGGCAGCCATTTTGCGCAGCCCGCCAGTGTGCTTTTGCCGTAGACCTGCATATCTTCTCTTTGTTCCCCATGCCTCCTTGCTTGCTGTTTGACCATGTGGCTGGTGGCCATTTTACATAGGCATCCAGTGTGCTTTTGCCAAAGGTTTGCATGTGTTGTTCTTCTATAATTATGTTGCGGCCATGCCTCCTTGCTTGCTGGTTAACCATGTGGTCAGTCGATGGCCATTTTGTGTAGGTAGCCAGTGTGCTTTTGCCATAGGCCTGCAAGTCTTCTTCTCTTTGTTCCCAATGCCTTTTTGCTCTGTGTTGTTGTTGTTGATGACCATGTGGTAATGGCAGGCAGCCATTTTGTGTGTCCAGCCATTGTGGCCCTTTGCTATATGCTTATATGCTTGCATGGATGGTTGAGCAATGAGATAGCAGTTTAATAAATTAAAATGAATGATATGCATGAGGATAATGTCACTTATTTATTTCAAAAAAAATGTATTCAATTTTAGTTGTAATTTTTATTTTTTTAATTATTTTTAAACGTTTTAATTTGCAATATTTGTAATTTTAATTATTATTATTTATTTTTTTAACCATTTTTATAACATCTGGCATCAATGCATCAACCCCATGTCTGCTATAGGTGGACAACAGCAATCATTGTGTAAGGATTATTCTATTGTCATTTGTCAGCTGCACCTCCCGGAGTGCCACATCCCATGTGATGCATTGCACATAAAGCAAACAGTTACTGCTGTATTGTTTTGCTGTTGTTGTTGTTGCTCTTTCTAATCCTTCCTGAGTGTACACCATGAAAGTTCATGTTGATGTAGTTTTCCTTTTACGAATGAACACTGCATATCATTAATTATTTATAATAACATAAGTAACCACACTAAATGATATTGTTTGTTTGTATTACTACTTGAACTGCAACAATGCCACGTTTCACTGATGTTTTTCTTCCTTGTTTGCTTTTAGGGTCATAAGAGAAGAGACATCACCCACAGTACTGCCAGATAGAAGGCTTGTGCACAACATGGTCATCTCTTCAGCTTGTTGTGAAGCTAAGTGCCACTGCCAACTGACAGCTTCAAGATGGCCCCAAAGAAAGGTGCTGCCAAGAAAGTGGCTAGTGGGGAGCAGAAGAAGCAGATTTCCACCACTGGCATGCCAACCGCAACCTTTTTCAGGAAAGCTGTGCCTGCCCCACCAGCCTCCAGCGAGCAAGCTGAGAGCAGCACTCCTGCATCAACAGTACCACCCCCCAACTTAAGCCCAGGACCATGTCTGTCAGTGAGGCAGCCAGAGCAATCATGTTGACGCCGACGAGTAGTGATGTTGAATTGGATTTGTCTATTTCGCAATGTAGTACACAGTCATTTCAGGAAACACAGCAAAGTGGACAGCAGCCGCAGCCAGCATTGAATTTGTCTGATGTTGGAGCAGAACAGGAGGTTGAGCTTCCTTTAGAGCAAGAAGTTGAACCTCCTCTTTTAGAATCATTGGCTCCCACATCTCCAGCAAGGAAAAGGAAGGGTACTACAGCAACATCTTCTCCAAGCACCACTTCTGATGATGATGATAGGTACATGGAGTGGATCCCGACAGAGACCAGAAGACAACAGGAGAGGCAAGGGAAAAGAAAAATTCCAGAAAGACTTGGAATTATGGAAGGGGATGAAGAGGAGGATGACGATGACGAAATAGTCAAGGTGGAAGGTGACACAGAGGAATCTGAAATTGCTATTCAACCAAGGGATGTGGCACAGGTAGCACCACCACCAGCTCCCATATTTGCAAAGCCACAGCTGAGACCTGCACCAACCCCTGCCTCAGGAGAATCAGAGAGGCAATCAATGACATGCCCACCTACCTCCAGTTTGTCTTCAGGCATTGGCAGTGGCCTGGTAATAAAAATATTCCTCCCCAGTTTGGGACTTTTTTACAGTTAGCAAAGAGGGGGAACATATTGCAGTATGCACCATTTGCCACACAAACGTTTGTTGAGGTAAGCCTGGTACGACATTATGGTACTGGAGGCCAGATGACCCATATAAAAAAACACTACATAATCAAGTGGGAGGAGCACCTTAAAAAAAATCCTGAACATGGTGGTGGTGGTGGGGCGAGCCAGGGAACATTAGCTACAAGGACAATCTCAGGGGAAGGTGATGATGATGAGGAAGAAGAGGATGACACCTTCTTCACGCAAAGCAGCCCTGTCCCCAGCAGTGTGCCAGCAGATTCACCCACCTCAGTGACTTCACAATAGCACAAGAAGCCTCAGAGTGAGAGGATGGAGACACTGCAGCATGCAGTGGCTGTCCCACCACCACGATGCACATTGAGTCTACCACTAGCATCTACTTCTCAAAAGACGCCTGTGTTAGCGCCCCAAGAAAAGAAGAAAATTCAGCGAAACCACCCAACTGCACGTTTGCACAATGGGAAGCTGGCAAAAATGTTAGTGCTGGACCTCCTCCCTTTTTCTTTTGTAGAAGGAGTGGGATTCATAGAATTTGTGGCAGCCATCTGCCCAAATTAGAAAGTACCAAGTAGGACCTATTTTGCCAGAGTGGCTGTTCCAGCACTGCATCACGATGTGCTGCAGTTGATTAGACAAGCTTTGCAGCAAAGTGTTGTTCACACCATCCACCTGACGACAGACATGTGGACCAGTTGCCAGGTGACTGATTACATGTGCATCACTGCACATGGGATCTCTTTTTCAGGGTAAAGCAAAAGATATCTTCAGGTCTTGGCCCTGAAGTAAGTTTTAAGAGCATTCAGCGGCATGCAACCATGGCCATGTTCTCGATGGAGAAATCACATACAGCTGTAAACATCTTGGAGGAATTTAACAGAAGGTGTATGAATGGCTGCGACCCAGAAGTCTTAGAATTGGATTTGTTGCCACAGACAATGGCAGTAACATGGTCAAGGCCATGTCAGACGGAGGCTATTTCAGGGTCCTGTGTTTGGCCCATTGCATCAACCTGGTGGTACAAAACTTCCTCAAAAAGGAAGACATAGTCAGCAACATACTGACCACCTGCATAAGAATCTGCACCCATGTCAGCCATTCTTTCAAAGCCCGGTAGCAACTGTGGATTATTCAGCGTAATAATTGATCACCAGTTAAAGCCCTGACACAAGAGGTGCCAACACGTTGGTACTCTACCTTTTACATGCTACAATATCTGTTTGAGCAGTACAAACAGATCAATGACTATGTCTTTCAAAGAGGAGGGGATGCAGTTGGGAAAGTTATGACCATGGAGGTGAACAAATGGGGCCTAGTCAAATGCCTGACCAGATGCTACTCCCTTTTGAGGTTTTTACACGGGAAGTTAGCAAGGAGGACAGTAAAATAGGCCAAGCTATCCCGTTGTTGCATCTCCTAGAAGACCAGGTAAAGAAGGCGTCTGAAAGGTTCACCCCTGCAGGTGTGAATGAAAAGGCAGAAGCACATGCCTTGGTTGATAGCTCAGTCCTGCGCTTGGCTTCTAATATAAGGCTGCAACATGATATCCTCAAGTCCAAAGAGTACATATGTGCCACACTACTTGATCAACGGTACAAACAATTCTGCCCACTTTTATCCCTTTTTTTGAAGGGGAGGTTTTAACATACAAGAGGTGGATTATAGAGCAGGCTAGAGACGTGGAAGAAGAACGGCTGAAACTTTGAGTCCCACTCAGCAGTTCTGGGGTACTGCCTTCAACTTCCAGAGAGGGCAGTATTGTCTCACAGCAGAGAACAACACCATCAACCAGAACACCGGCAACAACAGCAAAAGAAGGACCGGACTCAACCTTTGCATTGTATTGGTTTCAATTGGCAGGGCTCAAGTCCAGTGCAGAGGCGATGGCAAAACAGGTAGAGCTGGTGGCAGCACCAATGACCATCCACAGGATATTCCAGGAGTACCTGGATGATCCAAAAGAGGTCTATGTGGATCAATATCCATTGATGTATTGGTATGGGAAGATGCGCCAATGGCCAGAGCTCAGCAGGCTGGCAATAAAGTATCTGGTTTGTCCTCTCGCTAGTGTGTCTGCTGAACGTGTGTTCAGAGCAGCTGGTGTGGTCGTCTCAGTGAGAAGGACCAGTCTCTCGCCTCAAAATGTGGAGAGATTGACTATGATCAAAATGAACAAACATTTTATACCACACAATTACACCATCCCTGAAACAGCAGCACAGGAGGAGGAAGAGGGTGATTGATCCAAAATTGAATCAAATGTGTTAGCTGACCAACTTCCGGGTGAACCACTTGAGTTTGAGGATGAACTCTACTTCCCGGACTAAGTATGTCAGTGCCCCCATAGAACTTTAAAATGTTCTCGTTGAACTTAGTTCCTTCTTTGAAAAAAAATAAAACAAAAAAATTAGCTCGAGGAACATTGTTATTTTTGTGTCAGATTTATGCTGCCCCACCTTTTTTATTAGTCACATATACATTGGCATATTGCAGTTGGACCAGTGTGCATTGAAGAAGCCTCCACTATTCCTTCATGACATTGGGGACAATGCCTACTCCCCTTGCATGCCAATTGCCTAATGCATATTCCTTTTTGCATCACTTAGCACTAGAAGGGCTGCACCATAAAAGTATGTATTATCTTACAAGACTACCTGCCAACACCAAATTCCAATATTTTGCCTGCATCAAAGATGATTGAATATCTATCTGAACTACCCATGCTTGGATTGGATGAGGTAACTTCAACTATTGCAACAGTGAGTGACTGATTGCGTGAGTGATGATTTAAGTTGATTGATGATTCATGTGGTGGCAGACACTTAGGGAGGGGTATTTTGAACTGTAATATGGGAAATCTCTTGAGATGATTATTAATTTGCATTATTTGGGTTCTTTAGACACTAGAACAGTCACTTTAGTTATCAAACAAAAACCTATGCAAAATACTGCAATTCTATTTCATTTAACAGCAGTGCACTGCACTCCACCTCTATCTTGCTTGGGTCATCGAGATTCATGATGATGATGACTGGTCTGGGATGGCATTACTTGGAGTCAAGACTGGAGGAGTATCATGGAAGAACTCAGGGTGGGACTGGGAGCTGGAGGACTACCTCTTCGGTAGCTAGAAGCAAGAAGTTATTGAGTATACTATTGACTTGAGTTCAAAGGAAAACCAAGAGTCTGAGGCCTAGTACTCAGCTGTGTGGAATAGAGAGAGGTGTGTTTGTGAAATGCTGCTCTGTGTGTGTGTGTGTGTTGAACTTGTTGCAAAAGTGATACTCTGAGACCAACTTTTGTTTTTTTGGCACTACCTCTATGTCTTCTTGATACACTCCTCATGAAGCTTACCTTCCTTCTATCCTTCTCCTTGACTCTAAATACAGTTTCTCTTTTACAATCCATAGGCCTTCTTCTAGTCTCCTTCACGAATGAATGGTGAAACCTAGCTGAGCAAAACAACACTCCTGCTTACCTACCGGACCAGTGCAGAGAGGCCCCAAAGAGTGGACATTTCCGAGGAGAATGAAGACGCACCACCATATTTTGCAATACAGTATCATTTTTCTTTTAACATATTAACTAAGAGAAGTGGGTGGGTGGGTTCACTTCCTAAGCTAGTAGACAGAACATTTAGGTATATGGTAAATTGGGTCTCGGGGGCAGAAGGACTGCGTGCAAAGCATGTATCTGTACTCTTTCATACTCATTCCTTTATTTCCGTCTAACAACAGTTGGATGGCAAATTTAGGTGCTGCTGTTATTTCCCAGATGAATGTTGGCCTTGTGTTGTAGTGTTTTTCTTTGTCAAACCTTTCCCCAAATCCAATTACCCATCCACTCATCAAACCCCAAACCCTCTTCCCCCGAGCTGTGTGATTTATTTAGGTGTGGCTTAAATTGCACCATCAATGGATCACAAACTTGGTGGGGCGGATGTGGTGAGAGCAACACCAACTTACTGTAGAATCTTCTAAGCAGTAGCCCACACCAGCCCATTACCAACCCATGAATTAAAAATGATCCAAATTGTTTTAGATATAGAATGAAGAACATCAGTGATCATCATCATCATCATTCAGGCCTTGTGTTGCCTAACCGTAAACACCTAACCTAAGCTTGTCGACTCCAGACTTTGAGTCCATTTTTGATAACTTGATGATTTCACAAATAATAGTGCTAGCTCCATATTAATCAAAACTTACTAATATTGCTATTTTTTCTATTTTAGCACAATCAGGCATTCTCATTGTGTCATCACGTAGTACTCAGGTGGTGTCAATTCTTTGTAAATCTTTGATAAATATAAACCCACTTACTCAGTCTTTCTACTTCCATTTAGATGTCTATGATGGATAATCAATCAATCTTTCAGATCAATCCTTCAGTTGGAGCTCACCTGGGTGGAACTGGAAGTGGGACCTCGCTTGTGAACTTGTGATGCCTCCCCTGTTATTGCTGCACGTATATTCAGGTAAGGCAACTAGTATGGATGTAACTTAAGTTAGTAAGAAATAAATTAACTGCTACAGTTTTTTATCTCGATAGTTCAGAACTTCGACACAATATAGGTCATCATGGCAGCATTCCCCATAATGGTCAAGATAGTTAGTGAAGTATATGCCCACACTGTTTAACTAAGTGCTATGCTATTTCTTAAGTTACAAGCACATAAACAAGCAATGTAAAACTACTTGAAGGCAGCAGTGCAAAGTAAAAGTAAAATAAACTACTTTAGGCATACATTTAGATTATAAAAAATAGTTTCCCCTTTATTTATTTACAAAGCAACCCACCTTCTCCACCTAAACAACATGCTTACCCCTCTCCCAAACAAAACTGACCCAAGCCCCAAAACTCAAAATGTTCAAGAAAGTCTCTCCAGTCCCACTCACAACTCCCTTCACACCCTCTCCACCCAGCCCCAACAAACAACAAATCCCCCCCACCAAAATGTTTTTTTTAAAAGGGCTAACAGAGGGCAATATGGACGTCTATCCAGAGCTGGTCCATGCACTGCTCCATCGAAGTAAGCCGGCCCTCGATAGTGTCCAGCCACTACAGGATGTGGCGCAGCAATGGCATGTTGCCATTCTGGTGGGTGGTAGCAGGAGTTGGCTAGCGGCGGCGCTGGCAATTGGATGGCCAGTAGGCTGGAGGCTGAGGGGGACCGGCTGCACTGGGGCCCGGCAGCTGTGAACTTATTTCCTCCTCTTCCAGGACCACCAGCCTGCTTGTATTCCTGCTGGATACGCTACAGCTTCTGCTGCTACAAGCGGGTCGCTCTCTCCTGCCTGTCGGGTGGTCCGGCTGGACCAGCAGGAGCAGCTATATTGAGAAAAACAAAAAAGACAAATTGTAAATAATGGTCTGTGCAAACAATTTAAATAACTGGGTGGCACACTAGCAGTACATTGATTGTTCCCTAGGGCCATTGGAATTTATTTGATGTGATTATGATTAGGAGAATCCCAAGGCCAATTTTATGTTTTCTTTTACCCACACATGTTGTCAAACATAAAAAAAACACTGACTGAGTGGCATAAAAGTAACAGACAGAGAATAACATCACAGGATTAAAAAAACTGTGATTGGATTATTTTTTTTCTAAAGGCTTTTCAAGTAACAACTATAAAGAGAGTCAGACACTTTTGGTTGAAAAATAAATGACTTCTCATTGATGAGTACGGCATCATGCGCTATATGGAGTACAAGTTGTGTGTGGTGCTAAAATAATGAAACCATTCTCAATGCTAGCCAGCGCCTCTGCTAGCTTGCTACTGTCTGCAACTGTAGTTGACAATTATCTATGTTTAATTCCAATGGCCCTGTTATTCGCCAAATGCATTTCTCTTTCTACCCTGTCTCCATAGAGCCTGATGAATAATAAGATACTACGTAAGTCACACACCTCATGTATGAAATGCGGATATTAATATATCATCCTGTCTGCCATAAGTAGACGTTGAGGAAAATGAATCTAATGGACTGCACTACAGGCAAAGGAACGGATTATATAGATTTTATTTGGCATATTCGTCACTGTATATCCCATATGCCAAACTTGATAACAAATCATGCACTTACTCCCACTTTACTCTGTGGCCTCGCCTGCCACCACGTATTTCCAACAAAATCATTTGCTGGGCAGTAACCAAGGAAAGGAACTTGATTTTCTCTACTGCAGGGAGTAGGGCAGAGGGATTAGACAGGTAGGGTAGAACTTTTTTTATATATAATAGAGGGGCTGCTACACACTGATCATCGATTCATCATCTTTGGCTTATTCAGTCACGGTTCAATTCAAAAGGGAAAACTCTGAACAAGTGTAAATTAATATGTTATGGTAAACCATGATATATGTTCTGGAATCAGTTCACATGGGTATCGCATGATTGAATGTGGCACATGCAAAGAATGGCCCACCCACCCTTTTACTCATATACGATTTCCTTTCTTTTAAGTTACCTTCCATTCTTTCATGTTTCCCTCAATCCATCAAAGCTCATTATGTGAGATTTTGCTGCATTGCAGATAGAAAAGGCCATAATAATAACTCAACCACCACTGTGGCTGGTAAAGCAGAGCGGGGGTTCACCTCAGTCATTTTTGATGACGATGAGCAATGCCATGGCAGTAGCTAGTGATCATAGCAATTGCAAGAAATATGTGACTTACCAGTGCCCATCCCTGCTGAAGCTTCTCCCCCTCCGACTGATCCGTCGCCGTCTCCTTCTGCAGCGGCACTGGAGCCGGCATCACTGATGTTCTGTGTGGCTAGAATAAAACATTACACATAATTTAGATCCCAGATACGCAACCACAAATACAACAACAATGCAGTACTACAGCTCAGTTAGCATGTTACTATCTTCCAAATATCACTCTGGGCATTTGATTGGTTGGTTCACAAAGTTAGACAAGCCAGGCGTGGAATAATGGTCAATGAAAAACATATGGTGTTGGGTGGCAAATGCAATGGGAGTGGGACCTCATACTTTTTTCCAGTCTTGCTGCACTGTCATTGGAAACTGCTGGTATACTGTAACTATAAATGAACAGGTCTGCAGCACACTACATTGGGAAGGTGGTCCATGATGACCATGGCCACTGTCTCATGAACTGAACTGTGTTAGAGCTAGGCATAAGTAGGAAAAGGAAAGCCTTCTGAACAAACATATATGGTAATTTTTATTTCAAATACTAGCTTACTTGGGCCTGCCAAATGAACGATCAAGAATCATGATAGATAGCACCAACATTCCAATAGACCAATAAATAACCCAAGATTCTATGGTTCTACCCTAAGAAGTTCACAACAACCATAAAAGGACATACTGGGATCAGCAGAGCCCTCGGCAGCTGCGCTGTTGGTCAGCGCTGGCTTACCAGCTTGCCCTGGACCGTCCGAATCGCCCCTCTTCTTCCCCTTGGGTGCTGATGAGGAAATTAAGAAGATAAATTAAAATAGATTAGTGATTCTGTTAATAATCTCCACTAAATGTTTAATGAAAAGCAAACACAGTCGCTAAAACAGATCGACTATACTACTACTATTTAAATGTATATTCCAAATCTCCTTAACAAAAAGTACATTTAGAACTAATGTATTTCAGTGAATGATCTTTGATTTTATTCTATTCCCATTTCTCAACACCCTTGATGAGCCAACTCAGTCTCCCTTTTTTGCAATGCATATGCGCATAATTCACATCATCACTGTGAATTCATTTAAATAGGCTGGAACTGTACGAGCTACATAAACAAAGTCACAGAGAGAACGCGCTACTCAGTGATTCACTATAGTGACAGAAGAAACAGTCTGCAATGGCTTTTTAATTAATCGGCCACAGCGAGTACCTGATGACTGCGATTAGGTAGCGGCACCTGCCTGGCAGAAACAAGAAACTGGATCACACAATAATATTCCAGCGTAAACTTTACTAAGCATAACTTACCTCTGAGGGTGAGCAGCAAGCTATTCTGATTGTTTTTTTTAGCATTGTAGAACACAAACACTACAAATAATTAATACTCACCAAGCCTAGCAGGTTGAGCAGGTCCTATTCCCAGTCCAGAATGTCAGCCAAGCAGCTCCTCAGCTGCTGGGCGGTACACTGAACCTGGCTGGTGGGCTGCATGCACCGGTGCACGGTCCCCCAGCACCGCTGACGGTCCTGCAGGGAGCAGCCGCTTCCGGGCCTGCCGCCTGCTGCCAGCATAGAGGGGAGGTGGTGCTGCAGAAGAAAAAATAGTGTTGTCACCTCCTTCTCTCCAAAAATTGCCCAGGGCTACACAAGTGGGCGGCGGCGCCACCTGCATGGAAGCTGCCCCTCTACCATGGTGCTGGGAGGGAAAATAATAAACTAAGAAGGGAAAGGAAGGGAAAGTAAAGAAGAAAGAAATAAGGAAAAAAGGAGAAATAAAAACTAAGTCAAAAAAAGTCACAGAAACACAAAATAATTTATACAAAAACACAAACATAAAGACACACACTATTGTAAAAAATAAAAATATGGGGTAGAAAAGTAATAGAGGAGGCGGATCACAAAGATTAAGAAAAGATTTAAATTTATGCCCAGCACCATAACAGACTGCAGAAAAACAAGATGGTCGTGCCCATACGGACTGTGTGGTGCTGTTCACGTGTGATTTAAAACGCGAGCACACTTCAAGGCAGCATAGTGGTGTTCCCTTTGCGTTATTGGAGTGCGCAGACGCAGTCAGCATTCCCAAAGCTATGCGAACTGGTGCGCCGGCAAACTCCAGTCGAAGGCGGAACTCCAGGTCTATTTCCCCTGACTTCAAGTGCCGGCTTTCATTCTCTTATCGGAGTTTGGAGTAATTTTGATACATTAGTGCTTCATTCTGCATCCCTTCTTCTGGAATACAAGGCAGGCATGCCCCCAAGCTTGGAGTGATACGATGGAGACAGGAGTTGGCCGAGGTGGAGAGGCAATGGTTCAGCACTGGGAGCAGAGACTCCCATGGCGGGGACATTAGATCTTCCACTATAAGCCGTGGCCTCACCCAAGCTTGGAGTTGGGCACCGTATTAAAGGCACTGACCGAGCGGTGGGGTCTGGGGACCTTAACACAGATTTGAGGATTGTATTAAACCGAATGTATGAACTGAAGTTTACTATGCGGCCACCTCAGTGAGTATTCCAGTCGGATATGAAACAGAGATTTTGAGAGCAATGCTCGTTATTAGAGACTATGAGGGGTATTTATTCCCTTGACGGTGTTATTAATAAATCATGAGTCTCTGGACATATGAAAGGGAGCATTGCGGGTATTAAAGAGTCCTTTTTGAACGCTCATTTTAAAGAAAGCAGCACAGGACTAGTGTTACATCCCAGTCCAGGTTTTGAGTATACTAATGCGATGCATTATGGAACACTGCAATAGAAATGGGTTTTCTTAATAACTGAAACAACACAAAGTGGTATTTACCGGATATTATTTAAAAAGACTAATTTAAGAGCTTTATGTCAACATTTGTTGAGTTCATGTAAGGTGTTGTATTCATATTTAAATGTTGCATGATGTCCCAAATGTCGTTTTTAACAAAAGTTGCTGTTACAAACTATAGTATATTATTTATGTTTATTGTAGTTTAAGTTTAAAAGGAGTTTCAATATGGTGAATTATAAATTGAAATGCATCTTTCCTGTGTTTCTGTGCCCGGGGCAACCTGATCGAATAAACAGGTTTATTTCCCCTGACTTCCAGTGCCGGCTTTAATTCTCTTATCAGAGTTTGGAGTAATTATCTACTGGCGGTCGCCAGTAGATAGTTATAGTTAGGACCTATTTTCCCTAGGAAATCCGCGACATTCTATTTGAAATAACTCTTGCGCCGGTTGACGAATCTTCGCGAAAGCTTCCAACTTGTTGGGGCGCTCCGGTCCGCTCCTACCCTGAAAGTCTCGGGGTGATTCGTCAAGCGAGGGCCGAGAAAAAAGGGGGGTCCCAAAACGCGTTTTCCCCATTCATTTTTCTGTAGGATCCTTTCATCGCAGCTACAGCCCGAACTGCTGAACGGAATTACACCAAATTTGGCAAAGAGGTAGCCCTTGGTTCAGTGTCATGCCTTTTGCTTAAATGGTGTAAATCCGTTCAGTAGTTCCTGAGAAAATCAAAAGTAAAGTCACATATATATCTATGGCCGAGTAGGGTCCGCGTACCCTCCCGATCACGAGCTGCATGCTAATTGGCTGTCAAGTGGCTGTCAACACTCCAAATCAGGAAGTGTTGGCAGCCATTTTGTCCTCGGTAGAACCGAGGGACAGAAACAAGTGCGCAAAGCGCAAAAGGGGGCAGGGTAGAAACACCCTGACCCCGTAGGGTCTGCTCAGGGGGTCCCACAAGGACCCCTGGACAAAAAAGCATTTTATTTAAAAAAAAAAAATCGGCGGGATGCGCTTAGGGTGCGCGGATCCCGCCGAAAAAAAAAAAAATCGAAGCGCGGTCTCCCGCGCTTTGATGCTATTTTGCCCCCAGGTGGCCCAAGTCCCGGGGGCATGCGGGGGGTGGGTTTATGTTTTATGTGGGGGGCCTCTAAGGCCCCCCAAGCCCCGGGGACCGCCACCCCCCGGGGCTTTAAATACAAAATGGTGCGGGAGGGCTCTTCGCCCTCCCACAGCCCCGGGGACCGCCACCCCCCGGGGCTTCTTTTTTTTTTAAATAATCACCTGTGTGGGGGGGCTCCAGCCCCCCCACATGCCCCGGGGACAGCCACCTCCCCGGGGCACTTAGAAAACAAATGTGGGGGTCCGTTTCGGACCCCCGAAGCCCCGGGGACCACCACCTCCCCGGGGCTGTGCAATTGAAGGGAGGGGGGCCGTGCGGCCCCCCTCCTGGAGCCTGTGGTGGCCCTGGGGACCGCCACTCCCCAGGGCCCACTCCTGCAGTGTCCCGGGGTGCCTACCCCCGGGACACTGCTGTTTGCAATGACAGTGCGGGAGCCTCGCGGCTCCCGCCCTGTCATTGCAAACTGCTTTGGATATTGGAAGCGAGAGCAGGGAAACCTGCTCTTGCTTCCAATATCCAAAGCACATTGCTTTTCCACATGGGGAGCTGCATCTTATCAGCTCCCCATGTGGAAAAGCAATGCCGGCTCCCGCAGGAGGCGGGGAGCCGGCATGGTCCGTGGGGGAGTTGGTGTCCCCCCACAGACCCCAAAGGATAGGGCCAGCCCCGGGGGATGGGGTCCCCGGGGCAAGTAGTGGCCCGGGAGGGGGGCCACGCGGCCCCCCTCCCCAAAAATAATACAAAAAAAATAAATAAAGGCCGGCCCGGGGGATGGGGTCCCCAGGGCCAATAGAGGCCTTAGGAGGGGGGCCACGCAGCCCCCCTCCTCCAAAATTTATTTTAAAAAAGTGGGCATGCCCTGGGGGATGGGGTCCCCGGGGCCAGAATAGGCCACGGGAGGGGGGCCACGCGGCCCCCTTCCCCTACAGTTTTTTTTTTAAAAAAAGGCATCAGGCCCTGGGGGATGGGGTCCCCAGGGCCCCAAAAAGTAAAAAAGAAGGGGGGCCACACAGCCCCCTTCAAAAATACAAAAAGAAAGAAAAAGACGCGATCACCCCCTCCCTTAACCACTCTGCAAACACGTGCTGTGGCGCATTTTAAAGTGGGGATATAATTCCCATTCAATACTGGGGGTCCCTGGGGGCCAACTAGCCCACCAGGTACCTCCAGTAAGCGCCACAGGGCTGTGTTGCAGAGAGGTGGTCCAGGCCACGCCCCTTTTTACACCTCTCTGCAACGCAGCTCTGGTACCTGATCATGCGCAATAGAATTAGCTATAGGCACATGCCCATTTGAGGGCTGAATAAGTATATAGATGTATCGACATTTGTATATAGTTTGTAAATAATTGCAGTTATGAACTGTTTTTTTTTACATTGCTGCCGTGGTGTTTAACAGGAAGAAATGTTATGAAATAATGCCCTGCATTGCACTTTTGCATGTCTTAAGATGGCGTTGAATGATTTGTGGACTTGAGTCCGTTTCGTTGTCAACCTATGTGTCAGAATACTAAGAAAAGCGACATAAATACAGGCCGTTTCCGGCGCGCCAAATCACCATCGAAAAGGCGTCTGCCGAAACGCGTCTGGTTGCGTTTGTGAGTCGGTAATAAACAAATCTGGACTCGCCCCCGTGAGTGCTTTTCCTTTTTGATTAAAAGAAAAAGGTTGGAAGCTGATGTTAAGCGGGTGCACCTCCCGCTGAAAAAGCACCCGCCCCTGAGTGCACGAAGCCGGTGCAAAAAACTTGGAGCAGATATATATATATATATATATATATATATATATAATCACTGAAAAAACCATAGGTTTCAGACACGTTATAGTTAGGAATTAGCATTTAAAAAACCTTTGAAATTCACTGAAAGTGATGTCATTTGAGATGTCATCAGTGATGTCATCAGTGATGTCACTGACCATGTCATGAGTGATGTAATATGTGACGTCATCAGCAGTGCATTGCGGGGCGCGAGTTATAGTTACCTGAACTAACTATAACGGGGGAATTTCACAGGTTTTGTACGAGTGCAATGTCCAACTAACTATAACTGTCCCTAAAACCTTATGGTTTTTTCAGTGAATTTCTAAGGTTTTTTAAATGCTAATTTCTAACTATAACGTGCCTGAAACCTATGGTTTTTTCAGTGAATTTCAAAGGTTTTTTAAATGCTAATTCCTAACTATAACGTGTCTGAAACCTATGGTTTTTTCAGTGAATTTCAAAGGTTTTTTAAATGCTAATTCCTAACTATAACGTGTCTGAAACCTATGGTTTTTTCAGTGAATTTCAAAGGTTTTGTAAATGACAATTTTTAAATGTATTAATTGTTATATTTATTTTTTTGATACTGATTTACAACATTTTTTAAACTATTTATTTTTAGATATTTTATTTTTTAAATTACATTGTAATTACATTATACCTTACATTACAAAATATACTTTCTCAGAATGAATTACTTTAGTTTAAATACTTTGCAAATAGGCAATAGACTTTTAAGTACAGTAGTTACAGTTGTTGCAATGGGCAACACAATTTAAAAAACAAAGCAACATTGAGCTCAATGTGAATTTCTAGTTAAATGCAATTAGTTAATTTATGGATTACTTTTCTAACCACAGGACTGGATCCTAGATTCAGTCCTGGGACATCTCCTGTAAACAGTTGAGTAAAAGCGTTTTGGTTACAGTAGTGATTTCTAAGGAATATTATTGTATTTTAAAAGTTGACACTTAGAAACCTTTTCATATAGAATCACCAATGTTATCCTATGGGAGGAAATTCACTTAGCAGGTAAGTAGTGTTATCGTTACTTTTTCTTACTCAGTGGTGGATCCTGGAACCAGCTCTGGTGCATCTCCTGTAAACAGTTGAAAGAATGCGTTTAAGTCACACATGCGATTTTTAAGGAATATTTGTAGTTTGTGAAAATCGACACTTTGAAACTTTTCTGCTGAAAACCAGACAATGGATTCCTATGGAAGGAAATTCAAGTTACTGGTAAGTACGGTTAGAATTACTTTTCAGGGTCAGTGCTGGGCTAAAAGATGCAGCACTGGGTTCTCTCCTGATAACAGGTGAGTAAATCGGAATTCGTATTTCGTCTGATTTTAGAGGAATATTTGTATGTTTCAAAAATCGACACTTAGAAACTTTTTCAGCAAAAAGCAGGCAATGATATCCTATGGAAGGAAATTCAAGTTACTGGTAAGTACGGTTAAAATTACTTTTCAGGATCAGTACTGGGCTGAAAGATGCAGCACTGAGGTCTCTCCTGATAACAGGTGAGTAAATCGGAATTCGTATTTCGTCTGATTTTAGAGGAATATTTGTATGTTTCAAAAATCGACACTTAGAAGAATTTCCAAGTGAAACCAGTCAATGTTAGCCTATGGAAGGAAATTCAAGTTACTGTTAAGTAGGTTAGAATTACTTTTCAGGGTCAGTGCTGGGCTAAAAGATGCAGCACTGGGTTCTCTCCTGATAACAGGTGAGTAAATCGGAATTCGTATTTCGTCTGATTTTAGAGGAATATTTGTATGTTTCAAAAATCGACACTTAGAAACTTTTTCAGCAAAAAGCAGGCAATGATATCCTATGGAAGGAAATTCAAGTTACTGGTAAGTACGGTTAAAATTACTTTTCAGGATCAGTACTGGGCTGAAAGATGCAGCACTGAGGTCTCTCCTGATAACAGGTGAGTAAATCGGAATTCGTAGTTCGGCTGATTTTAGAGGAATATTTGCACAATGATGAAGGAAGGGGGTGGGGCCTAAGGTGACATGTCTGCAAACACGCCCTGTGGCGCGTTTTAAGTTGGACAATTAATTCCTCCTCAATCCCGAGGGTCCCTAGGGGCCAACTAGCCCACCAGGTACCTCCAGTATGCGCCAGGGGCTGCGTTGCAGAGAGGTGTTCAGAGGCCACGCCCCTTTTACAACACTCTGCAACGCAGCTCCGTGGCGCTTACTGGAGGTACCTGGTGGGCTAGTTGGCCCCTAGGGACCCTCAGGATTGAAAAGGAATTTATTCCCCATCTTAAAACGCGCCACGGGGCCTGTTTGCACACATGTCACCTGAAGCCCCGCCCCTCCCTTCACCACTTTGCAAACGCGCCCCGTGGCGCGTTTTAAGTTGGGGGATTAAGTCCCCTTGAATCCTGAGGTTCCCTGAGTCCAACTAGCCCACCATATACCTCCAAAGCGCCACAGAGCTGCGTTGCAGAGAGGTGTAAAAGGGGCGTGGCCTCTGTACACGTCTCTGCAACGCAGCCCCTGGTGCATACTGGAGGTTCCTGGTGGGCTAGTTGGCCCCAGGGACCCCCAGTATTCAAGGGGAATTCGTTCCCCTCTGCAAACGCGCCAGGGGGCGCGTTTGCAGAGTACTGCAGGGAGGGGGCGGGGCCTCCGGCACGATGCCGGTCGTTTTTTTTTTTCTAGTTTTTTTTTTAATGGGAGGGGGGCTGCGTGGCCCCCCTTCCCTTGTCCACTTTTGGCCCCGGGGACCCCATCCCCCGGGGCCTGAGCATTTTATTTTTTATTTTAAATTAAAAAAGAAAAAAACGGGAAGGGGGCCGCGTGGCCCCCCTTCCCTGAGCCTGTATTGGCCCCGGGGACCCCATCCCCCGGGGCATGGCCTCGATTTTTTTATTTTTTTATTTGGAGGGGGGCTGCGTGGCCCCCCTCCTCAGGCCATTTAAGGCCCCGGGGACCCCATTCCCCGGGGCCGGCCTTGCACTTTTTTTTCTTTTTTTCTTTTTTTTAAATTTGGGGAGGGGGGCTGCGTGGCCCCCCTCCCTGGCCACTTATGGCCCCAGGGGACCCAATCCCCGGGGCCTGGCCTCTGGTTGGGGACCTCCTGTGCGAGCCGGCATTGCTTTTCCACATGGGGAGCAGCTAACATGCTGCTCCCCATGTGGAAAGCAATCAGCTTTGGATATTGGAAGCGAGAGCAGGTTTCCTGCTCTCTCTTCCAATATCCAAAGCAAGTTTGCAATGACAGGACGGGAGCCGCGAGGCTCCCGTCCTGTCATTGAAAACAGCAGTGTCCCGGGGTAGGCACCCCGGGACACTGCAGGAGCCTGCCCTGGGGGTGGCGGTCCCCAGGGCCATCACTGGCTCCAGGAGGGGCCGCGCGGCCCCCTCCCCACATTTTCAAAGCCCCGGGAGGTGGTGGTCCCCGGGGCTTCGGAGGTCCAAAACGGACCCCCATTTTTTATTTTTAGTGCCCCGGGAGGTGGCGGTCCCGGGCGTGTGGGGGCTGGAGCCCCCACACAGGTAAAAAAAAAAACAGAAGCCCCGGGGAGGTGGCGGTCCCCGGGGCAGCGGGAGGGCAAAGAGCCCTCCTGCACCATTTTTGTTTAAGCCCCGGGGGTGGTGGTCCCGGGGCTTGGGGGCTCTAGAGGCCCCATACATAAATTTAACCCCTCCCACCATGCCCCGGGACTTGGCCCACCCGGGGCAAATTAACTATCGAAGCGCGGGAGACCGCGCTTCAATTTTTTTTCGGCAGGATCTGCGCACCCTGAGCGCATCCTGCCGATTTTAAAAAAATGCTTTTTGCCCAGGGGTCCTTGTGGGATCCCTGAGCAGGCCTAGGGGTCAGGGTGTTTCTACCCTGCCCCTTTTTGCGCTTTGCGCACTTGTTTCTGTCCTCGGTTCTACCGAGGATAAAATGGCTGCCAACACTTCTGAATCGGAATGTTGACAGCCAGCTGACAGCCAATTAGCATGCAGCTCGTGGTCGGGAGGGTACGCGGACCCTACTCGGCCATAGATATATATGTGACTTTACTTGTAAATTTCTCAGGAACTACTGAACGGATTTACACCATTTAAGCAAAGGCACCAGTCTGAACCAAGGGCTACCTCTTTGCCAAATTTGGTGTAATTCCGTTCAGCAGTTCGGGCTGTAGCTGCGACTAAAGGTTCCTATGGAAAAATGAATGGGGAAAACGCGTTTTGGGACCCCTTTTCTCGGCCCCGCTGACGAATCAACCCGAGACTTTCAGGGTAGGAGCGGAGCGGAGCGCCCCAACAAGTTGGAAACTTTCGCGAAGATTCGTCAACCGGCGCCAACGTTATTTCAAATAGAATGTCGCGGATTTCCTATGGATAATAGGTCCTAACTATAACTATCTACTGGCTACCGCCAGTAGATAATATATATATATATATATATATATATACATACATATACATATATATTATCTACTGGCGGTCGCCAGTAGATAGTTATAGTTACAACCTATTATCCATAGGAAATCCGCGACATTCTATTTGAAATAACTCTCTTGCCGGTTGACGTATCTTCGCAAAATTTTCAAACTTTGTGGGGCGCTCCGGTCCGCTCCTACCCTGAAAGTCTCGGGGGATTCGTCAAGCGGGGGCCGAGAAAAAGGGGGTCCCAAAACGCGTTTTCCCCATGCAATTTTCCATAGGAAACTTTAGACACGGCTACAGCCCGAACTGCTGAACGGAATTACACCAAATTTGGCAAAGAGGTAGTTCTTGGTTCAGAAAGAACCCTTTTTGTTAAATGGTGTAAATCCGTTCAGTAGTTGCTGAGAAAATCAAAAAGTAAAAGTACATATATATCTATGGGCACGGAGGATTCGCGCACCCTGAGCGCACCCTGCGCGCACTGTCCCGATCACGAGCTGCATGTTAATTGGCTGTCAGCTGGCTGTCAACATTCCGATTCAGGAAATGCTGACAGCCATTTTGTCTCTCGGTAGAACCGAGGGACAGAAACAAGTGCGCAAAGCGCACAAAGGGGCAGGGTAGAAACACCCTGACTCCTAGGTCTGCTCAGGGGTCCCATAAGGACCCCTGGGCAGAAAAAGCATTTTTTTAAATCGGCAGGATGCGCTCAGGGTGCGCGGATCCTGCCGATAAAAATAAAAAAATCGAAGCGCGGTCTCCCGTGCTTCTATTGTATTTTGCCCCCGGGTGGCCCAAGTCCCGGGGGCATGGTGGGGGGGTTAAATTTATGTATGGGGGGCCTCAAAGGGCCCCCCAAGCCCCGGGGACCGCCACCCCCCGGGGCTTTCATTTTAAAATGGTGCGGGAGGGCACTTGGCCCCCCCACACGCCCCGGGGACCGCCACCTCCCCGGGGCACTAAAAAATTTAAAATGGGGGTCCGTTTTGGAGCCCTGAAGCCCCGGGGACCACCACCTCCCCGGGGCTGTGCAAATTAAGGGAGGTTGGCCGCGCGGCCCCCCTCCTGGAGCCCTTGATGGCCCTGGGGACCGCCACCCCCCAGGGCCGGCTCCTGCAGTGTCCCGGGGTGCCTACCCCCGGGACACTGTAGTTTGCAATGACAGGACCGGAGCCTCGCGGATCCCGTCCTGTCATTGCAAACTGCTTTGGATTTTGGAAGAGAGAGCAGGAAACCTGCTCTCCCTTCCAATATCTAAAGCAAATTGCTTTTCCACACGGGGAGCTGCATGTCAGCAGCTCCCCATGTGGAAAAGCACTGCCGGCTCTCGAAGGACGCGGGGAGCCGGCGGGACCGTGGGGGCATTGGGGCTCCCCTCACGGTCTCCATTATTATGTATAGGCCCCGGGGGATGGGGTCCCCGGGGAGAATATAAATTAGTGGTAGGAGCTATCAAAAATTTTACGGAGAAATAAGGAGTCGCGCACCCAGCGCGCCGCTTAGCGCGGCCCCTAGTGTGAACGCGTTGGGTGCGCGACTCCCAGCGCGGCCCCCTGGTGTAAACGCGTTGGGTGCGCGACTCCAAGGTAAACGCGTTGGGTGCGCGAATCCCTCAAATATTTTAAAAAATAAAGTAAATATACATAAAGTATATATATTTATATCTTGGGTGGCTCTAAAAAGAGCCCTTGTGTTTATTGATAGATTATGGTACCTACAAGTAAGTACCGATGCAGAGTCTAAAGTTGATGAGAAAGACTCTGTTACCCTCATCTGTAAAATGTACACCGTCTCTCCTATAGATGCCATCCATATTAAAACGCAGATTGTTGTTGAAAATGGACCCCATCCTATAGTCTCTGAGATAAGCAGAAACAGCTTTATTGACATGTTTCCTAGCTTTCTCAAACTGTGGACAAAAATGATTGGACCACTGCCATTTCTGTCTTTGGCATATGTTTGAATAGACAAAGGCAGTTTGAGGGAAAAGTGACATGAATTCTGCAAAGGTGTCCTTCATAAGCATTTCCAGACCTACCCCAGTCAAAGTGCCTAGGTCATTGCCACCACAGTGCACAATTATGAGGTCAGGGTGTTGGAGATGCAAAAGGATTTAACCAATGGCATCAATTGGTGCCACTTTAATCCTCTCTGACCAATCCATTTAATGTCTACATTTGGCAAAGCTAAATCTTTGTCAATACCTCTGCTTTCAGCATACCTTTTGCACCAGAAAACATAGCTGTGTCCCACAATCCACACTGAAAGCATCTTGAAGGGATGAATGTAGGTAATAAAAAGATGTCTGTAGTTGAGGTAGGTAGGAGGGAAAATGAAATCTATCTAAAATGGTGGACAACATGCTGTTTTTAAGAAAGTAGAGATTTGATTGGCTGTTTAAGAACACTCTGCATTCTAATATAGGGTGCATTTTTCATGGTTTAGAAAGCATGTTTTTTATTGGTTATAATGAAAAGTTTGCAAGGTACAGCAGAAAGGATTAGTGAATGCTTTGCAAAGCCAACCACACCTGCTGTTGTCATTTGCAACATTGTGTGGTGAACTTGTGACCTGGCAGCTAAGTTGACTGTTGCATGAGCTGTTGCTATGGAAACTGATATTCAGAACAAGGGGGAAAGATGTCAGTTGGAAAGTATTATTCTCTATGACCAATGGAAATTCATTTTACAATTTGAAAAACACTGGAAAGTCATGTGTATATGTATGAAAAATTAGAGGGAAAGTTTGCCATTACTCATTTTATATTGGAGAGTGTGCTTATCTACATTCTCTGTGTGAAAAAGAAAATCCTGACTGAGTGTGTGAGATTTTTAATTCAACAGATTTATTTAATAGGTGAGTTATATATTTTGGACGTTTATTTAAAAAGATTTGATAGTTTAATGAAACTGTGTTTTTTAAATATATTATTAAATGTACTAATGTATACTTTAATTATTTTTTATTGTATTTGATGTTTGTTTTAAAAATAGTATGGGGCAGTTTTAGAAGCCTCTTGCGCCACTTTTGCGTCACTTTTAACATGGGAAAAGTAACGCAAATGTGGCGCAAGGAGCTTGTAAATCTGCCCCTTTGTTTAGTAATATATATTTTTTAAACTGTGTTGAAAGGTATAGTTGAATAATTATTTATTCTACTATCCTGTTGTCAAGTTTTGTAGTATTAGAACTCAGTCACTGCTTATGGATTTGCAGAATTATTCAGGCATTCACACTACCAATGCTGTAGTGAAATGTGTAGAATGTATGCAGTCACATAACCTTTTCCAGACTAGTGCGTCTCTTTTGCTAAAGCACAGGGAATAGTTTTGGTTCTCTAGAATCACACTGTGAGTATGTGTGCACTTCTGCAACCATTGTGACAGAAGCTTGTGATTACTTTATGTCTTTGCTGACACATAACTGCTTAAAAGTCTAACCTGTTGTCAAGTTTCAGTAGTAGTGTAACTTAGTTAGTGCTTATGGATTTGCACAATGAGTCAGGCATTCACATTAGCAGTGCTGTAGTGAAATGTGTAGAATGTATGTAGTCACCTAACTGCTTCCAGGCTAGTGAGTCTCTTCTGATAAATTTCAGAGAATAGTTTGGCTTGTGTAGAATCACACTGTGAGTATGTGTGCACTTGTGTAACAATTGTGACAGAAGCATGTGGTTACTTTATGTCTCTGCTAACACATAACTGTTTAAAAACCTATCCTATTGTCAAGTTGCACTAGTATTAGAACTCAGTCAGTGCTTATGGATCCGCAGAATTATTCAGGCATTCACACTAGCAATGCTGTAGTGAAATGTGTAGAATGTATGCAGTCTCCTAACCTCTTCCAGACTAGTGCGTCTCTTTTGCTAAAGCCCAGGGAATAGTTTTGGTTCTCTAGAATCACACTGTGAGTATGTGTGCACCTGTGAAACCATTGTGACAGAAGCATGTGGTTACTTTATGTCTTTGCTGACACATAACTGCTTAAAAACCTAAGCTGCTGTCAAGTTTTAGTAGTAGTAGAACTTAGTTACTGCTTATGGATTCGCACAATTAGTCAGGCAATCACACTAGCAGTGTTGTAGTGAAATGTGTAGAATGTATGTAGTCACCTAACTGCTTCCAGACTAGTGAGTCTTTGTAATTGCAATTCTCTAATCAGCCATCCAGCACCATGTAGTAATCCTTTCGCTGCGCCAAAACCTAACCACTTATACATTCACCCAGGCACTCTCCTTGTAGTACTCTAATCATTCATTATGTACCCAAGTACTCATTCAGTGAACCAGGCCTTAGCACATAGACTGCTTCAAACCGTAAATCACTATGCATGCGGTTCTCTAACCACCTACACACTTGTCTTTCACACCTTCAAATCCCCAGTCAGTATCCATACACTCCAGCAAACATCCTGTCACTCCCCTTGCAGTCCTCTGTTGACTTATTCAGCAACACCTACAAATCCATTTGCTGCGCCAAAACCCAACCACTTATACACTCACCCAGGCACTCTCCTTGTACTACTCTGATCGTTCATTCAGTACCCAAGTACTCATTCAGTGACCCAGGCCTTAGCACATAGACTGCTTCAAACCCTTAACCACTATGCATGCGGATCTCTAACTACCTACACACTTGTCTTTCACACCTTCAAATCCCCAGTCAGTATCCATACACTCCAGCAAACATCCTGTCACTCCCCTTGCAGTCCTCTGTTGACTCATTCAGCAACACCTACAAATCCATTCGCTGCGCCAAAACCCAACCACTTATACACTCACCCAGGCACTCTCCTTGTACTACTCTGATCGTTCAGTCTGTACCCAAGTACTCATTCAGTGACCCAGGCCTTAGCACATAGACTGCTTCAAACCCTATCCACTATGCATGTGGTTCTCTATCCACCTACACACTTGTCTTTCACACCTTCAATTCCCCAGTCATTATCCATACACTCCAGCAAACATCCTGTCACTACCCTTGCACTCCTCTGTTGACTCAATCGTTCATTCAGTACCCAAGTACTCATTCAGTGACTTAGGCCTTAGCACATAGACTGCTTCAAACCCTTAATCACTATGCATGCGGTTCTCTAACCACCTACACACTTGTCTTTCACACCTTCAATTCCCCACTAACTAACCATACACTACAGCAAACATCCTGTCACTACCCTTGCAGTCCTATGTTGACTCATTCAGCAACACCTAAAAATCCATTCGCTGCGCCAAAACCAAAACACTTATACATTGACCCAGGCACTCTCCTTGTACTACTCTAATCGTTCAGTCTATACCCAAGTACTTATTCAGTGACCCAGGCCTTAGCACATACACTGTTTCAAACCCCTATACACTATGCATGCAGTTCTCTAACCACCTACACTCTTGTCTTTCACACCTTCAATTCCCCAGTCAGTATCCATACACTCCAGCAAACATCCTGTCACTCCCCTTGCAGTCCTCTGTTTATTCATTCAGCAACACCTACAAATCCATTCGCTGCACCAAAACCCAACCACTTATACATTCACCCAGGCACTCTCCTTGTAGTACTCTAATCATTCATTCTGTACCCAAGTACTCATTCAGTGAACCAGGCCTTAGCACATACACTGCTTCAAACCGTAAATCACTATGCATACGGTTCTCTAACCACCTACACACTTGTCTTTCACACCTTCAAGTCCCCACTCACTAACCATACACTCCAGCAAACATCCTGTCACTACCCTTGCACTCCTCTGTTCACTCATTCAGCAACACGTAAAAATCCATTCGTTGTGCCAAAACCAAACCACTTATACATTCACCCAGGCACTCTCCTTGTAGTACTCTAATCGTTCATTCAGTACCCAAGTACTCATTCAGTGACTTAGGCCTTAGCACATAGACTGCTTCAAACCCTTAATCACTATGCATGCGGTTCTCTAACCACCTACACACTTGTCTTTCACACCTTCAATTCCCCACTAACTAACCATACACTACAGCAAACATCCTGTCACTACCCTTGCAGTCCTATGTTGACTCATTCAGCAACACCTAAAAATCCATTCGCTGCGCAAAAACCCAACCACTTATACATTCACCCAGGCACTCTCCTTGTAGTACTCTAATTGTTCATTCAGTACCGAAGTACTCATTCAGTGACCCAGGCCTTAGCACATAGACTGCTTCAAACCCTTAACCACTATGCATGCGGTTCTCTAACCACCTACACACTTGTCTTTCACACGTTCAAATCCCCAGTCAGTATCCATACACTCCAGCAAACATCCTGTCACTACACTTGCAGTCCTCTGTTGCCTCATTCAGCAACACCTAAAAATCCATTCGCTGCGCCAAAACCCAACCACTTAGACATTCACCCAGGCACTCTCCTTGTAGTACTCTAATCGTTCATTCTGTACCCAAGTACTCATTCAGTGACTTAGGCCTTAGCACATAGACTGCTTCAAACCCTTAATCACTATGCATGCTGTTCTCTAACCACCTACACACTTGTCTTTCACACCTTCAAATCCCCAAACAGTATCCATACACTCCAGCAAACATCCTGTCACTACCCTTGCAGTCCTCTGTTGACTCATTCAGCAACACGTAAAAATCCATTCGCTGTGCCAAAACCCAACCACTTATACATTCACCCAGGCACTCTCCTTGTACTACTCTAATCGTTCAGTCTGTACCCAAGTACTCATTCAGTGACCCAGGCCTTAGCACATAGACTGCTTCAAACCCTTAACCACTATGCATGCGGTTCTCTAACCACCTACACACTTGTCTTTCACACGTTCAAATCCCCAGTCAGTATCCATACACTCCAGCAAACATCCTGTCACTCCCCTTGCAGTCCTCTGTTGACTCATTCAGCAACACCTACAAATCCATTCGCTGCGCCAAAACCCAACCACTTATACACTCACCCAGGCACTCTCCTTGTACTACTCTGATCGTTCAGTCTGTACCCAAGTACTCATTCAGTGACTTAGGCCTTAGCACATAGACTGCTTCAAACCCTTAATTACTATGCATGCGGTTCTCTAACCACCTACACACTTGTCTTTCACACCTTCAAATCCCCAAACAGTATCCATACACTACAGCAAACATCCTGTCACTACCCTTGCAGTCCTCTGTTGACTCATTCAGCAACACGTAAAAATCCATTCGCTGCGCCAAAACCCAACTACTTATACATTCACCCAGGCACTCTCCTTGTACTACTCTAATCGTTCAGTCTGTACCAAAGTACTCATTCAGTGACCCAGGCCTTAGCACATAGACTGTTTCAAACCCCTATCCACTATGCATGCAGTTCTCTAACCACCTACACACTTGTCTTTCACACCTTCAATTCCCCAGTCAGTATCCATACACTGCAGCAAACATCCTGTCACTCCCCTTGCAGTCTTCTGTTGGCTCATTCAGCAACACCTAAAAATCCATTCGCTGCGCCAAAACCAAACCACTTATACATTCACCCAGGCACTCTCCTTGTACTACTCTAATCGTTCAGTCTATACCCAAGTACTCATTCAGTGACCCAGGCCTTAGCACATAGACTGTTTCAAACCCCTATCCACTATGCATGCAGTTCTCTAACCACCTACACACTTGTCTTTCACACCTTCAATTCGCCAGTCACTATCCATACACTCCAGCAAACATCCTGTCACTACACTTGCAGTCCTCCGTTGACTCATTCAGCAACACCTACAAATCCATTCGCTGCGCCAAAACTCAACCACTTATACATTCACCCAGGCACTCTCCTTGTAGTACTCTAATCGTTCATTCTGTACCCAAGTACTCATTCAGTGACTTAGGCCTTAGCACATAGACTGCTTCAAACCCTTAATCACTATGCATGCGGTTCTCTAACCACCTACACACTTGTCTTTCACACCTTCAAATCCCCAGTCAGTATCCATACACTCCAGAAAACATCCTGTCACTACCCTTGCAGTCCTCTGTTGACTCATTCAGTAACACCTAAAAATCCATTCGCTGCGCCAAAACCAAACCACTTATACACTCACCCAGGCACTCTCCTTGTACTACTCTAATCGTTCAGTCTGTACCCAAGTACTCATTCGGTGACCCAGGCCTTAGCACATAGACTGCTTCAAACCCTATCCACTATGCATGTGGTTCTCTATCCACCTACACACTTGTCTTTCACACCTTCAATTCCCCAGTCATTATCCATACACTCCAGCAAACATCCTGTCACTACCCTTGCAGTCCTCTGTTGACTCATTCAGCAACACGTAAAAATCCATTCGTTGCGCCAAAAACCAACCACTTATACACTCACCCAGGCACTCTCCTTGTAGTACTCTAATCGTTTAGTCTGTACCCAAGTACTCATTCAGTGACCCAGGCCTTAGCACATAGACTTCTTCAAACCCATAATCACTATGCATGCAGTTCTCTAACCACCTACTCACTTGTCTTTCACACCTTCAATTCCCCACTCACTAACCATACACTGCAGCAAACATCCTGTCACTACCCTTGCAGTCCTCTGTTAATTCATTTAGCAACACCTACAAATCCATTTGCTGCACAAAAACTCAACAAGTTATACATTCACCCAGACACTCTCCTTGCAGTACTGTAATCGTTCACTCAGTATCCAAGTACTCATGCACTGTCTCAGGTCTTAACACATGCACTATTACAAACTCCTCTCCAATACGCATGCACTCCTCTAAACATCTACACACTTCTGTTTTACACCTTTAATTATTCATTAGAAAAGAAAGTGCTTAAATGTTTTTTATATACAATGTGTTTGTTTAGTAATAGAAAAGTATAATTTATATATTTATTTCAATAAATGTATTTAAAATTATTTTTTACAGATATTGATTAGGATCATTAAAATAAACTTATCATGCCTAAAAAAACAGAAAAGAGAAAAGGAAACAAAAAGGGCTATTATTTGAAGAAAAATCAACAAACAATATTGGATGAGCAACAACATGTGGGGAAAAACAATAAGTCTTCTGGTAAGAGAACAAAACAATTTATTGCAAAACTTTCAAAGCCAAGAAACAGTGTGCAAAATGTGGAAAATATGGAAAATGGTTCTACCAGAAAAAAAATATGAATAAAAACAATACAAAAAATGGGAATTTACATTCAAAAAACACAATGTATGGTAAAAGAAGGCAGAGTCAGTATAAAGAAATCAGAAAAAGATTTTTTATAATAGAGTTGTTCTTAATTTGTTGAAAGATGTGAGGAAATAAAAAAAAGAGCAGTATTTTATCGAAAGAAGAAGCATATTGAAATTCTAGTTGAAAAGACTTTTGAATTAAAAGGAAATTATTCATTTTAGTTTTAAACAGAATTCGATCTCTAGATAAACCAATCCATTTATTAAAGGATAAAAGTAAGAAGAAAAGAGTAATTAACAGAACTAATTTTTGTGAATTTTTTTGGGTGAATGGAAACACACTTCAAGTTCAGAGCCTTTCTTTAATGAAGAGAGTTATTTTCAGACCAATAATTTATTGCATACAGTTGATACCAGTGGTCGAGCTTATGAGGTTAGAAATGGTTGTCCAATTGAGAAAGAGAAGATGGTTTCCAGAAATGTAGAAGAAGTGTTAGCTGATGAAGTTGTAGGGAGACGACCGAAAGCCCCAGTGTATACTTGGGATTGCAGTAGTATTTGTAGTATACGACAAGAATCTATTGATATTTTACGCAATTTCTTACGAGAGTATACTAAAAAAAGTGTTAAGCAAAAGATTAAGATGTTGCAAGGACTAGACCCTTGCAGAGTGAGAAAAAATACTGGTTTGCAAGGACATTCTCTCGCTTGTCTTTCTAGAAAAGTATGTCAAAGTGTTTTTCATCATTTTAGGATGTTAGCAGTACATCATTCTGAAATGCGAAAGTTAGTCAGAAGATTGTATTATGCAAAAAGTCCAGCACTAATGTTAAATGAGTTGAACAGTGCTCTTTTGCGTGGGTCAGTATCAGATGTGAAAAATGTTTGTGATAAAATTGAGTTTTGTTACTTTGGTCCTGGAGAAGAGAGTGCAGAAACTGACACATTAATACAGGAAAATGTTCAGGAGAATGTGCAACATACCACTACAAAAAAATTTGAAGAACAAATTACAAAGTTTGAGGTGATTTCATGTGAAAGACCAAATTATACTTGTATTTGTTGCTCGACGAACTCACTATAAAATTCAGACTAGGACTGTTGATCTGTATTTACAAAGTGAAAGAGAAAATAATGATAAGTGGAAGGAATTTGCAACTTATTTGTTCGTAGAGGATTGTTTTGATTTGGGTTCTGATCAGCGTATTTGTAAATATTGTTATAACAAATTAAACGAGAATAAAATGCCTGCTAGAGCTGTCCATAATAATCTAGAGTTGGTAACTATTCCTCCAGAACTGATAGATTTAAATACATATGAATCTATTCTGATTCAATGTGTGCACCCATTTCAAGCTATTGTTCGTATGGAGCCTAAGACAGGTAAATTGCCTCCTACAGATTTACAGAGAGGATTAAAAGGAAGAGTTGTATATTTACCTCTAGATTTAAAGAAAAATATTGAAACTATTGGTGGAGAGAATGTAGAAAGTGAGCCACTACTTATTCTAGTTAATGGTGTTCCTACTAAGGGGTCGATTCCGATTCAGACCGGAAATTTCTCCGACCGAGCCGGACCCGGAGAGATTTCCGACCGAATCGGACCCGTGCAGTCCGACCGAACGAGTACGATGCGTCCGTATGTTATCGGACTCGAGTCGGTCGGACTCCCATTGAAGTCAATGGGAGCCGGTCGTACAACGCGTACGCGGGCTCCCATTGACTCAATGGGTGCGAGTCGGACAAGTGCGCCCCCTACAGCGGGTACGCGGCGAAGCGATTCGCGCCGTACACGCACAGGTAGGGGGACCCATGGGTCCCCCTGTGTGCGACTCGCGCGGCTGCGCGTACAGGGGTCCGACACGGACCCCCAAAGTACGGCTCCGACAGCTCTTTCGAGCCGGAGTGCGCGGCTCGGTCGGACTGCTCGCGGCGCGCATCGTACTTACCCGGCCGGGGAACGTCTCCATTGCGCGGTGCGAGTCGAGTCCGAGCGAGTCGGTCGGAGCGGTTCGAGTCCGAGCGAGTCGGTCGGAGCGGTCGGGACGCCCAAACGAGTCGGTCGGCGAATTCGCATCGTACTCGCTCGGCCGGACCCGCGTACGGTTCGGTCGGGAAACAGGGCTCCGAATCGGATCCGGTAAAGCCGAATCCGATTCGGAGCCCTACCGGCCGAGATCGGAATCGGCCCCTAAGAGTAAGATAATCTGGCAAGAATTAGTGGATGTTAGGAAAACGCAAAAGGCAACATTATATCTGATTCAAAACAATGATTACTACAAAAATGTATATGTGGAAGAAGAAGAAATTCTTTTAGGAGATGATACTGAAACGTCAAATGGACAAATTGAAAAAGTGGACATGACCAAAAGTGAAGAAATCTATGAACATTATAGTGTACATCCACTTCATTCGAAAGAAGTGATGGGGAATACAATTGAATTATTCCAAATGAAAAAAGCAAAGGGTACTCCCATGAGTGTATGGGAGAAAAGTTTGGAAGCTCGTTGTTTTCCGCAGCTGTTTCCAACTGGAAAAGGTGGACGATATGATGAACGACCAGTGCAGATTCCTGCATCTGAATATCGGACAACAAGATTGTATGCAGAAGATCCAAGGTTTCGACAATGTATCCCATATATATTTCATCTTTTGTTTGAGAGTGACTTATCTGGACTTTCATATGCAGTCAACCACATTTTGAAAACAGGAGTACATTTTCAAAATGTTTCTGCAAAGCAATTTATGGATAAAGTACATCAGAGAGACGATCATCTAGAATCTCAGTTGATTAATTTGATGGCATGTCAGCGTGGTACTAATGAGTATTGGTACCGTCGTCATGGAGAACTTAAATGCATGCTAAGGAACTTAGGAACTCCTACATGGTTTCTTACCCTAAGCTGTGCTGAATACGCTTGGGATGATTTACTTGAATTTCTTCGTGAGGCAAATTCAAATGTAAAAAATATTGAATACAAGACACCTGGAGAATTGTGCTCTTTGGATCCTGTTAATGTATGCAGGTATTTCAATCATAGGTTTGAAGCTATGATGTGTTTTATCTGCAATAAAAAGAATCCTCCTCTTGGAGAAGTTTTAGATTTTTTTGGAGAAAGGAGTATCAAGCGAGAGGTGCTCCTCATATACATATGCTGTTATGGATTAAGGATGCACCTAAATTCGGAACTGATTCGGATGACACCGTTTTGTCTTTTATTGAGGAATATGCGACATGTGCTATACCAAAAAGAACAGATGAGAACAGCTTAAGACAACAAGTGTTACGATTCCAAAATCATCGATGTGGAAAATACTGCCGACGGAAGTACAAGTCTAAGGAAAAGTTTTACACCAAATGTCGTTTTGGATTTCCACGTCCTGTAATATCCAAAGGAAGAGTAAACAGTTTTATGTCAGCTATGAGACATACCATCACTAGGAAATCACCCAAAAATACATATAATTTGAGAAGAAGTGAAGAATCAAAATATATTAATGATTATAATCCAGTTATTCTCTCAATGTGGAATGCTAATATGGATATTCAGTATGTTGCGGATAATTCGATTGCAGTTGCCCGGTATGTCACGTCTTATATAACAAAATCTGAAAAGACAGAGTTAAAAGAAATGTGGGAAGAAATTGCTCATGAGAAGAGTCTTAGTAAGAAGTTATACAGTTTCAGTTTGAAGATGTTATCCCATCGAGAAATTGGAGCATATGAATGCTCAGATCGGTTATCATCTGCAAGTTTATACTCAAAATCTAGATCAATTATTTGGGTGAGTCTAGGTCTTGCTGCAACACGAAATCGAGTACTTAAATCTGTACAAGAAATTGAATATTTAGCAGAAAAAAATCCAGAAAGTACAGATATTGTCAAAACAAACATGTTGGATACATATTATCCAAATAGAAGTCATAATCTTGAGAACATATGTCTATATGAAGTGCTGCAATACTACAGTTTTAAACGGAATACTACAGAAAACATAAACGATGGAAAATATGCAGTTATTGGTTCAGAAGGATGTTTGGTGAAACAAAGGAAAGGAAATTTGATTAATCACAGAAAACTGAGTTGTGACACTGAACAGAAAAGGGAATTTTACTATTTAGCACTTTTGCAACTCTTCAAACCGTGGCGTACAGAATTGGAATTACTTGGGGATTTTCAGAGCTATGAAGATTCCTTCAATGCTTGTAAAGATACCATAGAATGTCCAGTTTTTGCTAACTATCTGAAAATGTTGAACGATGAAATGGATCAAGAAGCTACTATTGCAGCTGAGATTGCTAGAGACAGTTCTCAAGACAGTCAAAGTTCTGCTCCACTGAGTGAAGATCCACTAGGACAACCAATTGTTCAAAATGAAGCAGCAATCGCAATGAATGAGGTGGAAACAGCAATGCATCAAGCTCAAGAAGATATTATGGACTTAGGAAACTTGGAAGAACAACTAAATATTGAACAGAAAGAAATATATCAGCAAGTGAGACAACAGATTGACCATGGATTTCTTCATGAAAAGAAAGAATGCACATGCACATCATTTCAACCTATCCGAATGTATGTCAGTGGTCAAGCTGGAACAGGAAAAAGTTTCTTAATTAAAGTATTGACCAGTTATCTGCAGAAAACAACTAACTCACATTTGTCTTGTGTTGTAACTGCTCCAACTGGGTTGGCAGCACACAATATTAAAGGAATTACATTGCATCGTTTACTTATGCTACCTGTAGAGCATGAAAACAAATTGGAATATCATAAGCTATCTGGAGAAGCTTGTTATGAAGTTTCAAGAGTGCTAAAGAAAATGAAACTTCTAATTATTGATGAAGTAAGCATGGTCTCAAACGTAATGCTTGCTTTTGTGCATTTAAGAATGCAGCAAATTCTTAAAACAGAATATGATGTCTTATTTGGAGGAAAACATGTCATAGTTTTTGGAGATCTTCTGCAACTTACTCCTGTAAAAGGACAACCAGTATTTAAAACACTTGTGCATGAAGACACCAGAAAGTCTTTGGGAAGTGTTGGCAACGTTAATATTTGGTCATATTTTGAATACAAAGAACTCATTACAAATATGCGACAGGCAAATGATGTTAATTATGGATCTATACTTCAAGATATAAGAATTGGAGTTCTCAGAGAAGAAGGCAAACAAGCTTTGCAAAGTCGACTATTTAAGAATTTGTTTCCAAATGAAAATATAGTTCCAGAAAAAATGTATATGAAAATTGCTGAAAGTAAATCTATAATTTGTTTAATGCCAACACTCCGTGAGTGTTCTATTTTCAATGAACAACTTTTGAAGCTAGAAAATCAAGAAATCAAAAAAATGGAAGCCATTGATAAAATAGAGCATGAAGGAATTACTATTATTTTGACGGACAAATTGAAAAAAAAATTGGATTCTTTAGAAAAATCCATATCTAAAACTGCTGGTTTAGAAAAGAATTTATATCTATGTGTCAACTGTCGAGTAATTTTACGGCGTAATTTGGATGTGGAAAAAGGTTTAGTTAATGGAGCAATGGGGAAAGTTGTGAATTTTGTTAATTATCAAAAAACAGATGGAATTGAATTTTTAAAAATTAAATTTGATCAAATTGAAGAAGTAAAACAAATTGGTCGTTGTTCTGTTCGTTTTTTGCTTGTTAAAGATTTGTATGTCCGTAGGAAACAATTTCCACTTTCTTTGGCATATGCAGTCACTATTCATAAATCTCAAGGATTGAGTGTAGACAGTGCTTTGGTGAACATTGGAAGTAGCGTGTTTAAAGAGGGTATGGCATATGTTGCTTTGTCCCGAGTCAGAACTTTATCTGGATTGTTTTTGATTGATTTTGATGAGTCAAAGATTACTGCAGATGCAAACTGTGTAAAAGAGTATAATAGGTTAAGAAGAGCGTATACTCCAAATTTAGGTGAATATCCTGTATTTGAAAAGTGTGTAGTACATCAAAAAAGAAGATATGAGAATATCTGTAGTGAAGTTATACAGAAGGAAAAAAATGAAGATAATGTTCATATTGCAAGCAAAAAGAAAAAGGATAGTATTGAAGAGATTGTTGGGTATCAGTTAGAAAACAGTTCAGGTATCAACTGCTATGCTAATGTAGTGGTCAATGTAGTTTTTTTCTAGAAAGTTTGCAACAGCAAATCATGGAAAATCGTGAAAAAAGATTTTGTTCCATATTGCATTGTTTTTATGAAAAATTGAACACTAAGAAAAGGAAATTACAAAGTGTTTCTCATATTCGTAATCTTTTGGATCTATGTTCTGGTTGTACACAATTTACGCAGGATATTCAACAAGACGCTCAGGAATTTCTAATGTATATGCTTACAGTATTAGAAAATGAGGGAATACAAATTGAAAATCTTTTTGGCCTTCGTTATAAATGGGAACATGAATGTGAAAATTGTATGTTTACATGTACAACTAACATAGATACTGAAAGATTTATATATTTGACATTACCAGACTGTAAAACAGTGTCTTTCAATAAACTAGTTAAAGCAGCAAATCAAAACATGGAGTGTAGCCAATGCAAATCACAAATGTTATCAACATTATTTATACAAAGATTTGGACAATACATAATTTTAATGATACAACGTTGTAGAGCTGATGGAAGAAAATTGGAAACTTTAATTAAACATTTTGTAGCAAGTCAACTATCTATATCCGGAAGGACTTTTGTAGCAGTATCAATTATTTTCCATCATGGTCCTTCTACAACATCTGGACATTACACTGTGTATTTAAAATGCAATAAAGGATGGACATATTGTAATGATGCTCAATTGTATTTTAAACAACGTTTGCCTAGTGAATTACCAAATTCATACTTAATATTTTTAAAACCAAAGTTTTAGGAACATAATTCAACCTCTGAAGAATTTATTGATATTTCTTAATATGATTACTATTGGACAATTTTAATTTAAAGGATTTCAAAAAAACTATTTGGCCTAGAGGAAAAGTATATATTTTAATTATGGACTTTTTCTTGCACATCCTCTCAGCATATAATTTGAAAGAAAAACATTTACTGTGTATAGAATTTCAAGTTACAACATTTTCTTAGGAGAGAACATTTCATATACCTGTAATTTGTATTATATGGTATGTTATTGAGCAGGAAGTTTTTATGTAATGTTCATAAATAGTTAAGTATATTTAAAATATTTTACAAGTAGTTTTGGGTTTTTTAAAACAATCTTATTGATTGTTTTGTTTTTTTGCCCGCTGTTATGTGATGAGTAACATTGAAATCACTATTTGTAGTGAAATTCAATGTATTCTGAGAACAGCAAAAAAGACAAAGAAAATAATTTATAAAATGTGAAAATTATGTTGTGTTATAAAAAATATAATATTATATATTATAACGATTTTTTCTTCTCTTTTACAGATCCTAATTCTACAATTTTTAATTTTTCAGAAATTTTAGTTAACAAAACAAGTGGGAAATATGATTAGTGTTTTTTATAACTATTACTGTGAAGGTAAAATTAACTAAGTATTAAAATGAAAAATGGTCTGTGAGAGGACACTGGTGAAGAAAGGGGGATGGACGGTGTAGATATATCTGGAAAGATGCTCTGTGGGTGTTTTAATTTATATGATTAAGTTACCTTGTAGTACAACTAAATTACTGCTTATGGATTTGCAGAATGAGTCAGGCATTCACACTAGCAGTGTTGTACTGAAATTTGTAAAATGTATGTAGTCACCTAACTGCTTTCAGGCTAGTGAGTCTTTGTAATTGTACTTTTCCAATCAGCCATCCAGCACCATGTAGTAATTCATTCACTGTGTCAAAACCCAACCACTTATACATTCACCCAGGCACTCTCCTTCCAGTATTCTAATCGTTCAGTCTGTACCCAAGTACTCATTCAGTGACCCAGGCCTTACTATATAGACTGCTTCAAACCCCTATCCACTATGCATGCGGTTCTCTAACCACCTACACACATGTCTTTCACACCTTCAATTCCCCAGTCACTATATATACACTCCAGGACACAGCCTGTCACTCCCCTTGCAGTCCTCTGTTGACTCATTCAGCAACACCTACAAAGCCATTCGCTGCACCAAAACCCAAACACTTATACATTCACCTAGGCACTCTTCTTGTACTACTCTAATCATTCAGTCTGTACCCAACTACTCATTCAGTGACCCAGGCCTTAGCACATAGACTGCTTCAAACCCCTATCCACTATGCATGCAGTTCTCTAACCACCTACACACATGTCTTTCACACCTTCAATTCCCCAGTCACTATCCATACACTCCAGCAAACATCCTGTCACTCCCCTTGCAGTCCTCTGTTGACTCATTCAGCAACACCTACAAATCCATTCGCTGCGCCAAAACCCAAACACTTATACATTCAGCCAGGCACTCTCCTTGCAGTACTCTCATCGTTCAGTCAGTACCCAAGTACTCATTCAGTGACCTAGGCCTTAGCACATACAATGCTTCAAACCCATATCCACTATGCATGCGGTTCTATAACCACCTACACACATGTCTTTCACACCTTCAATTCCCCAGTCACTATCCATACACTCCAGCAAACATCCTGTCACTCCCCTTGCAGTCCTCTGTTGACTCATTCAGCAACACCTAGAAATCCATTCGCTGCGCCAAAAGCCAACAACTTATACATTGACCCAGGCACTCTCCTTGTACTACTCTAATCGTTCAGTCTATACCCAAGTACTCATTCAGTGACCCAGGCCTTAGCACATACACTGTTTCAAACCCCTATACACTATGCATGCAGTTCTCTAACCACCTACACTCTTGTCTTTCACACCTTCAATTCCCCAGTCAGTATCCATACACTCCAGCAAACATCCTGTCACTCCCCTTGCAGTCCTCTGTTTATTCATTCAGCAACACCTACAAATCCATTCGCTGCACCAAAACCCAACCACTTATACATTCACCCAGGCACTCTCCTTGTAGTACTCTAATCATTCATTCTGTACCCAAGTACTCATTCAGTGAACCAGGCCTTAGCACATACACTGCTTCAAACCGTAAATCACTATGCATACGGTTCTCTAACCACCTACACACTTGTCTTTCACACCTTCAATTCCCCACTCACTAACCATACACTCCAGCAAACATCCTGTCACTACCCTTGCACTCCTCTGTTGACTCATTCAGCAACACGTAAAAATCCATTCGTTGTGCCAAAACCAAACCACTTATACATTCACCCAGGCACTCTCCTTGTAGTACTCTAATCGTTCATTCAGTACCCAAGTACTCATTCAGTGACTTAGGCCTTAGCACATAGACTGCTTCAAACCCTTAATCACTATGCATGCGGTTCTCTAACCACCTACACACTTGTCTTTCACACCTTCAATTCCCCACTAACTAACCATACACTACAGCAAACATCCTGTCACTACCCTTGCAGTCCTATGTTGACTCATTCAGCAACACCTAAAAATCCATTCGCTGTGCCAAAACCCAACCACTTATACATTCACCCAGGCACTCTCCTTGTAGTACTCTAATCGTTCATTCAGTACCGAAGTACTCATTCAGTGACCCAGGCCTTAGCACATAGACTGCTTCAAACCCTTAACCACTATGCATGCAGTTCTCTAACCACCTACACACTTGTCTTTCACACGTTCAAATCCCCAGTCAGTATCCATACACTCCAGCAAACATCCTGTCACTCCCCTTGCAGTCCTCTGTTGCCTCATTCAGCAACACCTAAAAATCCATTCGCTGCGCCAAAACCCAACCACTTAGACATTCACCCAGGCACTCTCCTTGTAGTACTCTAATCGTTCATTCTGTACCCAAGTACTCATTCAGTGACTTAGGCCTTATCACATAGACTGCTTCAAACCCTTAATCACTATGCATGCTGTTCTCTAACCACCTACACACTTGTCTTTCACACCTTCAAATCCCCAAACAGTATCCATACACTCCAGCAAACATCCTGTCACTACCCTTGCAGTCCTCTGTTGACTCATTCAGCAACACGTAAAAATCCATTCGCTGCGCCAAAACCCAACCACTTATACATTCACCCAGGCACTCTCCTTGTACTACTCTAATCGTTCAGTCTGTACCCAAGTACTCATTCAGTGACCCAGGCCTTAGCACATAGACTGCTTCAAACCCTTAACCACTATGCATGCGGTTCTCTAACCACCTACACACTTGTCTTTCACACGTTCAAATCCCCAGTCAGTATCCATACACTCCAGCAAACATCCTGTCACTCCCCTTGCAGTCCTCTGTTGACTCATTCAGCAACACCTACAAATCCATTCGCTGCGCCAAAACCCAACCACTTATACACTCACCCAGGCACTCTCCTTGTACTACTCTGATCGTTCAGTGTGTACCCAAGTACTCATTCAGTGACCCAGGCCTTAGCACATAGACTGCTTCAAACCCTTAACCACTATGCATGCGGTTCTATAACCACCTACACACTTGTCTTTCACACGTTCAAATCCCCAGTCAGTATCCATACACTCCAGCAAACATCCTGTCACTACCCTTGCAGTCTTCTGTTGGCTCATTCAGCAACACCTAAAAATCCATTCGCTGCGCAAAAACCAAACCACTTATACATTCACCCAGGCACTCTCCTTGTACTACTCTAATCGTTCAGTCTGTACCCAAGTACTCATTCAGTGACCCAGGCCTTAGCACATAGACTGCTTCAAACCCTTAACCACTATGCATGCGGTTCTCTAACCACCTACACACTTGTCTTTCACACCTTCAAATCCCCAGTCAGTATCCATACACTCCAGCAAACATCCTGTCACTACCCTTGCAGTCCTCTGTTGACTCATTCAGTAACACCTAAAAATCCATTCGCTGCGCCAAAACCCAAGCACTTATACATTCACCCAGGCACTCTCCTTGTACTACTCTAATCGTTCAGTCTATACCCAAGTACTCATTCAGTGACCCAGGCCTTAGCACATAGACTGTTTCAAACCCCTATCCACTATGCATGCAGTTCTCTAACCACCTACACACTTGTCTTTCACACCTTCAATTCCCCAGTCACTATCCATACACTCCAGCAAACATCCTGTCACTACACTTGCAGTCCTCCGTTGACTCATTCAGCAACACCTACAAATCCATTCGCTGCGCCAAAAACTAAACACTTATACATTCACCCAGGCACTCTCCTTGCAGTACTCTAATCGTTCAGTCAGTACCCAAGTACACATTCAGTGACATAGGCCTTAGCACATAGAGTGCTTCAAACCCCTATCCACTATGCATGCGGTTCTTTAACCACCTACACACTTGTCTTTCACACCTTCAATTCCCCAGTCAGTATCCATACACTCCAGCAAACATCCTGTCACTCCCCTTGCAATCCTCTGTTGACTCATTTAGCAACACCTAAAAATCCATTCGCTGCGCCAAAACTCAACCACTTATACATTCACCCAGGCACTCTCCTTGTAGTACTCTAATCGTTCATTCTGTACCCAAGTACTCATTCAGTGACCCAGGCCTTAGCACATAGACTGCTTCAAACCCTTAACCACTATGCATGCGGTTCTCTAACCACCTACACACTTGTCTTTCACACGTTCAAATCCCCAGTCAGTATCCATACACTCCAGCAAACATCCTGTCACTCCCCTTGCAGTCCTCTGTTGACTCATTCAGCAACACCTAAAAATCCATTCGCTGCGCTAAAACCCAACCACTTATACATTCACCCAGGCACTCTCCTTGTAGTACTCTAATCGTTCATTCTGTACCCAAGTACTCATTCAGTGACTTAGGCCTTAGCACATAGACTGCTTCAAACCCTTAATCACTATGCATGTGGTTCTCTAACCACCTACACACTTGTCTTTCACACCTTCAAATCCCCACTAACTAACCATACACTACAGCAAACATCCTGTCACTCCCCTTGCAGTCCTCTGTTGACTCATTCAGCAACACGTACAAATCCATTCGCTGCGCCAAAACCCAACCACTTATACATTCACCTAGGCACTCTCCTTGCAGTACTCTAATCGTTCAGTCAGTACCCAAGTATTCATTCAGTGAACCAGGTCTTAGCACATAGACTGTTTCAAACCCCTATCCACTATGCATGCGGTTCTCTAACCACCTACACACTTGTCTTTCACACCTTCAAATCCCCAGTCAGTATCCATACACTGCAGCAAACATCCTGTCAGTCCCCTTGCAGTCTTCTGTTGACTTATTCAGCAACACCCACAAAGCCATTCGTTGCGCCAAAACCAAAACACTTATACATTCACCCAGGCACTCTCTAAGTTATAAATATACATTAACCAACCTTTCACACATTAACAAACAAATATAGTTCTTTCTTTAACCAGAGAAGTTAGTTCTGAAAAGAACATTTTTTTTATTTTATTTTTTTATTTTTTGGGGGATTTTTTGAACTATTATTTTTTTTTGGGTGTTTTTTAGGAAATAATAAACAAAAAAAAGGAAAAAAACAGGAAACCTCAGGAATTACATTTCATTCCTGGAAAACACAAAAAAAAAAAAAGTCTAACAGTGGTGATTGCGCTGTGCAGCACAAACAGCTTCCACGGATTGTTCGCCATAGGAAATGAGTTTGTTGCACTTCACACAGTGCTGTTTTAAGAAGGCAAATTCAGGACGTATGTCCAAAGATGTTGAAGGTGTAGCAGTACCAGATGTAGAAGGAACTGGTTGTTGTTTCAATGCAGCTCTACGAGACTCCTCCCGAGCCAGGTTCAGTGGATGGATTGTTTTCAAATGCTTGTACATAGAGGCAGTACCACAAGAATATTTCTTGTCAGCACTACCTCTAGACAGCACCCTCTCACAGATCCGGCAGCTGACTTTCGTTGCATTAACCTTCTTTTGGCCCTCTGGAAAAGTGAAAAACTTCCACACCACCGATACATGCCTTTGTGGACGTGGGTCCTCTTGCACAAATTCTTCTTCTGAAGAATGTTGTGACTCCTCTTCTTGCTGTTGTGAAGAAGCCATCTTCTTATTTCAGATATAGCAGTTCTTCTTCAATGCAGAGATGTGTCTCCAAAGAAGCTCAAAGAAGAATGATGGAAATGGGTGGGGTCCTTCAATAGTTACAATGGGAAATGTTATCAACCAATCAAAAGCTTTTTTTTAAGTCACATGGGATCCGCGTACCGTGCGCACACGCAGCACGCACCCAACGCGAAGTAGCGAAATTGCATTTAAAAGTAAAATAACTTTATTACATGTAAAAATAAATTATTTTTATGCATAAGTAAGATAATGTCTGGCCCTAATATGTGTATTAAAGACATATATATGTCATTTTAGAACATATAAAAATTCGCGGGAGTCGCGTACACAGCGCGTACAGCACGCATATGACGTCACGCTGGGCGCGTGTCCGCGCAAGAGCCGCGTAGTATAATGCGCATGTGTCACGAATGTGTAAACGTAGGAAGCGCGAACCGGTCGCATACTAATCGCGCACAACACGTAACATACGCATATCACGTAACTATAATACACGCATCCATCGCACACCCTACGCGGATCCTTCACGACTTTAAGAAAATGGCGGGTACAATTCGCGCACTGATCTTGTAAGGTACGCTGCCGGTGCGCGACTCCCAAAAAAACATTTTTTTTACATTTATTAACAAATTATAAAACAAAACAAAAAATATTTATGTTACAATATTTTCGAAAACATTTTTTGCGATTTATATTACAAATATATAAATATTTTTTGAAAAACAAAATATGTAAATTAAACAGATAAACATCTGTAGAAAATTAGTATCAAAACAATACATGTAAAAAATCTTACAACTAAATATTATCATTTAAAAAACCGTTGAAATTCACTGAAAAAACCATAGGTTTCAGACACGTTATAGTTACAAATTAGCATTTAAAAAACCTTTGAAATTCACTGAAAAAACCATAGGTTTTAGGGACAGTTATAGTTACAAATTAGCATTAAAAACCTTTGAAATTCACTGAAAAAACCATAGGTTTCAGACACGTTATAGTTACAAATTAGCATTTAAAAAACCTTTGAAATTCACTGAAAAAACCATAGGTTTTAGGGACAGTTATAGTTACTTGGACATTGCACTCGTACAAAACCCGTGAAATTCCCCGTTATAGTTAGTCCAGGTAACTATAACTCGCGCCCCCGCAATGCACTGCTGATGACGTCACTTATTACATCACTCATGACATGGTCAGTGACATCACTGATGACATCACTGATGACATCTCAAATGACATCACTGATGACATCATCCTTGTGATAATCTGATGCAGCTCCTCACACCCTAATATAACTTTTGATACACCCACTCTAAATTACAGACTGCCATTCGCAAAACCATAGACACTCCAACACCAATAACTACATACCCACTCACTGATTCTTAGGTCTACACACACACATCCACTCACTCACCCGTACAGTCACTCATACTTATGGTCACTCAGTACAGGACTATCATATGCACTCTTACTCCTATATAAACACTCAAACACCGCCACTCATCCATAGAGGTACTCACACACCTAGTCAGTCATGCAAATAATTAAACACACTGCCATTTACTCACCTATACAGTTATACACACACTAGCTCACTTAATCATACAAATACTAGCACATTCTTACGCTCTTATACAATAACTGATACAAGCACACACGCATCCATACAGCCACTCTCACTATCACACACTCTCACTTATAGCCATTTAAATACTATAACACACATATATTCTGCCTTTCACATATGTAGTTACTCACACATGTACCACTGGCACATACATTCACTCACTACCACACTCTTACACACACATATCCACTCATACAGTCTATCATAGATGCACTCTTGAAACTATCCACCCAGTGAATCGCCCACTCACACATCTATGCACAGAGTCGCACACACCCCTCCCACACAAACACTCAGGCACCCATACAGATACTCACACAAGCATTCAATAACTCAAATAGACACTCATGTAGCTATTCACAAACATATGCAGCCACTTACACAGCAACAGACAGACGGATACAGACATTCACCCAGTTTAGTCACTAACCCATGCATTCAGTAAGATACATTAAATCACTCACTTATACAGTCAGTCACACACCTACTAAATCATCCATACAGACACTTACACACCCACTCATTCTTCAATACGTCTTTTCCTATATATATTAAAAATATTTAAACTTTACAGAAACACACAGTCACTGGATGATGTCATCAGTGATGTCATTTGAGATGTCATCAGTGATGTCATCAGTGATGTCACTGACCATGTCATGAGTGATGTAATAAGTGACGTCATCAGCAGTGCATTGAGGGGCGCGAGTTATAGTTACCTGGACTAACTATAACGGGGGAATTTCACGGGTTTTGTACGAGTGCAATGTCCAAGTAACTATAACTGTCCCTAAAACCTATGGTTTTTTCAGTGAATTTCAAAGGTTTTTTAAATGCTAATTTGTAACTATAACGTGTCTGAAACCTATGGTTTTTTCAGTGAATTTCAAAGGTTTTTTTAATGCTAATTTGTAACTATAACTGTCCCTAAAACCTATGGTTTTTTCAGTGAATATATATATATATACATATATATATATATATATATATATATATATATATATATATAGACAGGATTCGCCGCAAGCAGCTCCTATATATATATATATATAGCCTACTGGCGGTAGCCAGTAGGTAGTTATAGTTAGGACCTCGTTCCTATTCAAAAAGCTTTTTTTCTTTTGCCAATATCTTTGGCACCGTTTGACGAATCTTCGCGAAATTGTCCAAACTAATGGGGCGCTCCAGTCAGCTCCTGTCTTATATGTTTTGGGGTGATTCGTCAAGCGGGGGCCGAGAAAAAAGGGGGTCCCAAAATGCGTTTTCCCCATGTTAATTTCCATAGGAACTTTAGACAAAGCTACAGCCCGAACTTTTGAACAGAATTACACCAAATTTGGCAAAAGAGTAGGTCTTGGTCCAGAAAGCGTGATTTTTTAAAATGGTGTAACTCTGTTCAGTAGTTGCTGAAAAATTCAAAAAATAAAAATATTGATATCTGAGCACCGAGGAGGATTCGCAAACCCTCCCGAGCACGAGCTTGATTCTGATTGGTTGCCAACACTCCAAACCAGGAAGTGATGGCAGCCAGTTGTAAAAAGATAGAAAACAAGAAAAGGGGGCAGGGTAGAAACACCCTGACCCACTAGGCATGCTCAGGGGGTCCCACAAGGACCCCCAGGGCCAAGAAAGGCATTTGTTAAAAAAAATCGGCCGAATTTGCACTGGGTGCGCAAATTTGGCCGAAGAAATTTAAAAAAAATTAAGCGCAGGCTCCAGTGCTTCGTTTTCTATAAGGCCAGGGTGGGCCAGGTCCCGGGGGCAATGCCCAATTAATTAGCGGAGGCTGTGGGGCCCCCGCAGCCCTGGGGACTTCCACCTCCCTGGGGCTTCTTCCATAATGTGCGGGGGGCATGCAGCCCCCCTGCAGCCCCGGGGACCGTCACCTCCCCGGGGCTTTAATTTAATAGGGGTGGGGGGCCTCGTGGGCCCCCCAAGCCCCAGGGACCGTCCCCTCCCCGGGGCTCCAAATAAATTATAGACATGTGGGGGGGCTACTGCCCCTCCCCACACTGCCCCGTGGACCACCACCTCCACGGGGCACACTGAATTTCAGGGTGGGGAGGCCTCACGGGACCCCCAAGCCCCGGGACCGCCACATCCCTAGGGCTTCAATCATTTAAATTAGGGTGGGGGGCTCCTGCCCCTCCCCACACTGCCCCGGGGACCACCACCTCCCCAGGGCACACTTTATTTAAATATGGGGTCTTTTGCGGAACCCTGGCCCCAGGGACCACCACCTCCCCGGGGCTTTAAACACTAAGGGAGGGGGTCGTGCGGCCCCCCTCCTGGAGCCCTCCATGGCCCTGGGTACCCCCACCCCCCAGGGCCGACTCCGGCAATGTCCCGTGGTGCCCAACCCCGGGATATTGGCATTTGCTATGGCAGGGCGGATGAAGTCCGCTTTACTCCTGAGGGACTTTGGGGACCGAGAAGCCCTCCTGGTTCCTCCTGTAACTCCTACGCAGCGGAATTCCTGAGCACTGGTGGAAGGCCCAGCCCCCTTTCTCGACCACTCTGCAAATGCAACTACCAGTTAAAGAAGCATTTGTAATGTAATAGGTCTCACATTTGCAAGAGTTAGAGCTATTGGCGTTGTAAATGTAAAAGTTTTTTACTAATGTTTTTTGGAGTGGAGTGGATGTACATTGTGTGTAGTGGAATTATGTGGTATGTTGTGCAGTGAAATTATGTGGATAGGAAGTATGTGGTATTTAGTGTATAGGAATTATGTAGAGTGGGGTTATGTGTTATGGAGAGTAATTATGTGGTATGGTAGTCTGTGTTGTGAAGTGGTAACCTCAGGCTTACTCTTCCTCATTTCCATAGAAGCTAAACTATGAACTCAATGGGACAAAAAAAGAAGGAATCACTGAGTACCACTTCTGGACCTAGTCAGAGGTATGAGCAGGGCCACTGGAATTATGCGACTGTTTGGCTGCACTGACTTTCGCACAATTATACATTTTCCGCTTTAGCCACATAATGCATCATCTGCTGCCTAATCTGCAGATTTGAACAAAAAAGCCTTGTTTCTAGCTCAAACAGCTCAAACATTACCAAAAATGCAGCGGCAAGTGTTACAGCGTGGTGTAAGGTCTTTTGCAAACCTAGAATGGTCACCTGTCACTTATTGCTAAATGTGGGTGATAAATTGGTACTAATGGTGTGCAAGCCACTCTGGCTTCTTTCTGCACCTCTCTTGCCTCTTTCTGCATTTCTGTTGCTTCTTTCTGCACCTTTGTTTCGTTTTCTGAACTTCTCTTGCCTCTTTCTGCAAATCTCTTCTACTTTTGGCACCTCTTTTGCCTCTTTCTGCACCTCACTTGCTTCTTTCTGCACCCCTTTGTGCCTCTTTCTGCACCTCTCTTGCCTCTTTCTGCACCCCTCTTTCTGGACCCCTCCTGCTTCTTTCTGCACCTCTGTTCCTTGTTCCTGCACTTCTTCTGTTTCTTTTTGCACCTCTCTTGCTTCTTTCTGCACCTCTCTTGCCTCTTTCTCCACCCCTGTTCCCCCTTTCTGCATCTCTGTTGCTTCTTTCTGCACTTCTCTTGTCGCTTTCTCTACCCCTCTTCCCTCTTTCTGTACCTCTGTTGCTTCTGGCTGCACCTCTCTTGCTTCTTTCTGCACCCCTCGTGCCTATTTCACACCCCTCTTCCAGCACCCCTCTTGCTTCTTTCTGCACCTCTGTTCCTTCTTTCTGCACTTCTTTTGTTTCTTTCTGCACCACTCACTTCTTTCTGCACCCCTTTTGCCTCGTTCTGCACCCCTCTTCCCTCTTTCTGCACCCCTCTTGCCTCTTTCTGCACCTCTGTTCCTTCTTTCTGAACTTCTTCTGTTTCTTTCTGCTGCTCTCTTGCTTCTTTCTGCACCCCTTGCCTCTTTCTGCACCCGTGCCTCTTTCTCCACCCATCCACCCTCTTTCTGCACCCTTTTTGCCTCTTTCTGCACCTCTGTTCTTTTTTTCTGCACTTCTTTTGTTTCTTTCTGCAAATCTCTTGCTTCTTTCTGTACCCCACATGCCTCTTTCTGCAACCCTCTTCCCTCTTTTTGCACCTCTCTTGCCTCTTTCTGTACCTTTGTTGCTTCTTTCTGCACTCCTCTTGCTCCTTTCTGCACTCCTCTTGCCTCTTTCATACCCCTCTTCCCTCTTTGTGCACCCTACTTGCCTCTTTCTGCACCTCTGTTCTTTCTGCACTTCTTTTGTTTCTTTCTGCACCTCTAGCTTCTTTCTGCACCCCTTTTGCCTCTTTCTGCACCCCTCTTGCCTCTTTCTGCACCTCTGTTCCTTCTTTCTGCACTTCTTTTGTTTCCTTATGCACGTCTCTTGCTTCTTTCTGCACCCCTCGTGCCTCTTTCTGCACCCCTCTTCCCTCTTTTTGCACCCCTTTTGCCTCTTTCTGCACCTCTGTTGCTTCTTTCTGCACTCCTCTTGCTTCTTTCTACACCTCTCTTGCTTCTTTCTGCACCACTTGTGCTTCTTTCTGCACCCCTCATCCCTCTTTCTGCTCCCCTCTTGCCTCTTTCTACACCTCTGTTCCTTCTTTCTGCTCTTCTTTTGTTTCTTTCTGCACCTCTCTTGCTTCTTTCTGTACCCCTCTTGCCACTTTCTCCACCCCTGTTCCCCCTTTTTGCATCTCTGTTGCTTCTTTATGCACTTCTCTTGCCTCTTTCTCCATCCCTCATCCCTCTTTCTGCACCTCTGTTGCTTCTTTCTGCACTTCTCTTGCTTCTTTCTGCACCTCTGTCCCATCTTTCTGCAACACTTGTGCTTCTTTCTGCACCCCTCTTCCCTCTTTCTGCACCCCTCTTGCCTCTTTCTGCACCTCTGTTCCTTCTTTCTGCACGCCTCTTGTTTCTTTCTGCACCCCTCATGCCTCTTTCACACCCCTCTTCCCTCTTTCTGCACCCTTCTTGACTCTTTCTACACCTTTGTTCCTTATTTCTGCACTTCTTTTGTTTCTTTCTGCACATCTTGTTTCTTTCTCTATCCCGCTTACTCTTTCTCCACCCCACTTCTTCTTTCTGCATCTTTGCTGCTTTTTTATGCATTTCTCTTGCGTTTTTCTGCATCTCTCTTGCTTCTTTCTGCACCCCTCGCGCCTCTTTCTGCACCCCTCATCCCTCTTTCTGCACTCCTCTTGCCTCTTTCTGCACCTTTGTTGCTTCTTTCTGCACTTCATTTGTTTCTGTCTGCACCCCTCTTGCATCTTTCTGCACCTCTGTTCCTTCTTTCTGCACTTCTTATGTTTCTTTCTGCACCTCTTTCTTCTTTCTGCACCCCTTTTGCCTCTTTCTGAAACTCTCTTGCCTCTTTCTGCACCTCTGTTCCTTCTTTCTGCACTTTTTTGTTTCTTTCTGTACATCTCTTGCTTCTTTCTGCACCCCTTGTGCCTCTTTCTGCACCCCTCTTCCCTCTTTTTGCACCCCTCTTGCCTCTTTCTGCACCTCTGTTGCTTCTTTCTGCACTACTCTTGCTTCTTTCTGCACCTCTTTGCTTCTTTCTGCACCACTTGTGCTTCTTTCTGTACCCTTCGTCCCTCTTTCTGCACCACTGTTGCTTCTTTCTGCGGTTCTCTTGCTTATTTCTGCACCTCTGTCCCTTCTTTCTGCAACCCTTGTGCCTCTTTCTCCACCCCTCTTCCCTCTTTCTGCATCTCTGTTACTTCTTTCTGCACTTCTCTTACTCCTTTCTGCACCCCTCTTCCCTCTATCTGCACCTCTGTTGCTTCTTCCTGCACTTCTCTTGCTTCTTTCTGTACCCCTCGTGCCTCTTTCTGCACCCCTTTTCCCTCTTTCTGCACCTTTCTTGCCTCTCTCTGCACCTTTGTTCCTTCTTTCTTCACTTCTTTTGTTTCTTTCTACAGCCCCCTTGCTTCTTTCTACACCCCTATGCCTCTTTCTCCACCCCTCTTCCCTCTTTCTGCACCCATGTTGCCTCTTTCTGCACCCCTCTTGTCTCTTTCTGCACCTCTGTTCCTTCTTTCTGCACTTCTTTTGTTTCTTTCTGCACATCTCTTGCTTCTTTCTGTACCCCTCGTGCCTCTTTCTGTACCCCTCTTCCCTCTTTCTGCACCCCTCTTGCCTCTTTCTGCACCTCTGTTCCTTCTTTCTGCACGCCTCTTGCTTCTTTCTGCAATCCTCATGCCTCTTTCACCTCCCTCTTCCCTTTCTGCACCCTTCTTGCCTCTTTCTGCACCTTTGTTCCTTCTTTCTGCACTTCTTTTGTTTCTTTCTGCACCTCTCTTGTTTCTTTCTGTATCCCTCTTACTCTTTCTCCACCCCACTTCTTCTTTCTGCACCCCTCGTGCCTCTTTCTGCACCCCTCATCCCTCTTTCTGCACTCCTCTTGCTTCTTTCTGCACCTCTGTTGCTTCTATCTGCACTTCATTTGTTTCTGTCTGCACCCCTCTTGCATCTTTCTGCACCTCTGTTCCTTCTTTCTGCACTTCTTTTGTTTCTTTCTGCACCTCTTGGTTCTTTCTGCACCCCTTTTGCCTCTTTCTGCACCTCTGTTCCTTCTTTCTTCACTTCTTTTGTTTCTTTCTGCACCTCTCGCTTCTTTTTGCACCCCCTTGCCTCTTTCTTCACCCCTCTTCCCTCTTTCTTCACCCCTGTTTCCTCTTTCAAACCTCTGTTCCTTCTTTCTGCACTTCTTTTGTTTCTTTCTGTACATCTCTTGCTTCTTTCTGCACCCCTCGTGCCTCTTTATGCACCCCTCTTCCCTCTTTTTGCACCCCTCTTGCCTCTTTCTGCACCTCTGTTGCTTCTTTCTGCACTAATCTTGCTTCTTTCTGTACCTTTTTGCTTCTTTCCTCACCACTCGTGCTTCTTTCTCCACCCCTCTTCCATCTTTCTGCATCTCTGTTACTTCTTTCTGCACTTCTCTTGCCCCTTTCTGCACCCCTCTACCCTCTTTCTGCACCTCTGTTGCTTCATCCTGCACTTCTCTTGCTTCTTTCTGTACCCCTTGCGTCTCTTTCTGCACCCCTTTTCCCCTCTTTCTGTACTTTTCTTGCCTCTCTCTGCACCTCTCTTCCTTCTTTCTGCACTTCTTTTGTTTTTCTACAGCTCTCTTTCTTCTTTTTCTACACCCCATGCCTCTTTCTCCACCCCTCTTCCCTCTTTCTGCACCCCTGTTGCCTCTTTCTGCACCCCTGTTGCCTCTATCTGCACCTCTGTTCCTTCTTTCTGCACTTCTTTTGTTTCTTTCTGCACATCTCTTGGTTCTTTCTGCACCCCTCGTACCTCTTTCTGCACCTCTCTTCCCTCTTTTTGCACCTCTGTTCCTTCTTTCTGCACTTGTTTTGTTTCTTTCTGCACCCTTCTTTGCTTTTTTGCATCCCTCTTGCCTCTTTCTCAGGTACTCTTGTCATTTTCTCCACCTCTCTTGCCTCTCTCCTTTCTGCTCCTCTCTTGCCTCTTTCTGCACTTCTCTTGCTCATTTATGCTCCTCTTTTGTGTCTTTCTGCACATCTGTTGCCTCTTTCTGCACCTCACTTGCTTCTTTCTGTACCCCTCTTGCCTCTTTCTGTACCCCTCTTTCCTCTTTCTGCACCTCTCTTGCTTGTTTCTGCACCCTTCTTTCCTTTTTTGCATCCCTCTTGCCTCTTTCTGCAGTTCTCTTGTCATTTTCTGCACCTCTCTTGCCTCTTTCTGCACCTCACTTGCCTCTTTCTACACCCCTCTTGCCTCTTTCTGTACCCCTCTTGCCTCTTTCTGCACCCCTCTTTCCTCTTTCTGCACCTCTCTTGCCTTCTTCGCCACCTCTGTTCCCTCTTTCTGCACCTTTCCTGCCTGTTTCTGAACCTCTCTTGACTCTTTCTGTACCTCTGTTGCTTCTTTCTGCACTTCTCTTGCCTCTTTCTGCACCCTTCCTGCCTCTTTTTGTACAGCTCTTGCCTCTTTGTGCACCTCTCCTACCGCTTTCTGCACCCCTCTTGCCTCTTTCTGCACCCCTCTTCCCTCTTTCTGTACCTCTCTTGCCTCTTTCTGCACCTCTTTTGCTTCTTTCTGCACCTTTCTTGCCTCTTTCTGTTGCCCTCTTGCCTCTTTCTGCACCTCTGTTAGTTCTTTCTGCACTGCTCTTTCTTCTTTTTGCACCTCTGTTGTACATTTTCTGCATCCCTCTTGCCTCTTTCTGTACCCCTCTTCCCTCTTTCTGCACACCTGCTCCCTCTTTCTACACCCCTTTGCCTGTTTCTGCAACTCTCTTTCCTCTTTCTGCAGTTCTCTTGCCTCCTTCTGCACATCACTTGCCTCTTTCTGCACTTCTCTTGCTTCTTTCTGCACCCTTCTTCCCTTTTTCTGCACATCTCTTGCCTCTTTCTGCACCTCTCTTGCCTCTTTCTGCACATCTCTTGGTTCTTTCTGCACTTTTCTCTCCTCTTTCTGCACCCCTCTTGCCTCTTTCAGCACCTCTGTTGCTTCTTTCTGCACTTCTCTTCCTTCTTTCTGCACCCCACGTGCCTCTTTCTGCACCCTTCTTCCTATTTCCTGCACTTCTCTTGGTTCTTTCTGCACTGCTCTTGCCTCTTTTTGCACCCCTCTTGCCTCCTTCTGTACCTCTGTTGTTTCTTACTGCACTGCTCTTGCTTCTTTCTGCACTTCTCTTGCAAATTTCTTCACCCCTCTTGCCTCTTTCTGCACCCCTCTTGCCTCCTTCTGTACCTATTTTGGTTATTTCTGCACTGCTCTTGCTTCTTCCTGCACCTCTTTTGCCTGTGTCTGCAACTCTCTTGCCTCTTTCTGTACTTCTCTTGCCTCTTTCTGCACCTCTGTTGCTTCTTTCTGCACTTCTCATGCTTCTTTCTGCACTTATGTTGCTTCTGTCTGCACCTCTCTTGCCTCTTTCGGTACCCTTCTTCCCTCTTTCTACACCTCTCTTCCCTCTTTCTGCACCTCTCTTGCCTCTTTCTGCACCCCTGTACCCTCTTTTTGCACATCTCTTGCCTGTTTCTGCAACTCTCTTGCCTCTTTCTACAGTTCTCTTGTCTCTTTCCGTACCTCTGTTGCTTCTTTCTGCACTTCTCTTGCCTCTTTCTGCACCCCTCTTGCCTCTTTCTGCACCTCTCTTGGTTGTTTATGTACTGCTCTTGTTTCTTTCTGCACCTGTCTTGCAAATTTCTGCACCCCTCTTGCCTCTTTCTTCACCTCTCTTGCCTCTGTCTGCACCCTTCTTTTACCTCTTTCTGCACCGCTCTTCCTTCTTTCTGCACTTCTCTTGCTTCTTTCTGCACCCCTCTTGCCTCTTTCTGTACCTCTGTTGCTTCTTTCTGCACTCCTCTTGCTTCTTTCTGCACCTCTCTTGTAAATTTCTGTACCCCTCGTGCCTCTGAGTGCACCTCTCTTGCCTCTTTCTGCAGGAGGTGCCAGCAGGAGAGGAAGACCCTGATGATGAAGAGCCACCACCCAAGAAGCAGAGTGTGGCTCGGGATTTTTTTGCATTCCCGTTGGGTGAGAGCAAGACTACTGCAAAAAAAAAAAAATCTTTGTGCATGAAAACACTTTTATGTGGTATTGTCAAGAAGTACTCTTGTGGTACTACCTCAATGCTATACCACTTAAAAAACATACCACAAAAGGCAATTGAAACTGGCACAAAGGGAAAGAGAGAAAGACCAGCCAAGCACATCTGCAGCAGCACCACCTACAACAGTAACTACAGTGCCATTTGAAGTGCAGAGACGCCAGCCTGATATCTCTCCTCAGTTACGCCATGTGGCTAAATTCTCTTTGGATTGCAATGCCACCCTAAATGCGGGAGAACAGTCTGTTGACATTTTTTTGGACATTGCTGACAAGCACAAATGTTCATTTTTTGTTAATATTTTGTCCAGTTTTTGAACTGCTCTTCTCTTTTGAACTTACCATTCTTTTGCCACTCTTGCTATTTTATTTTTCAAAGAAAATACAAAAAAAGTAGAAATTATGAAAAAATATGAAACAAATAGAAATAGAGTTGCCAAAAAAATAAGGTTCTTTACAGATATGGCTTTCATGGTTAAAGAAAGAATAATTGTATGTGTGCACTAAGTGCATGACTGGTGCATGCATGATACAATGACTGTTTCAGTGCTGCAAGTATGACTGAGTGAGTGTTTGAGTTTTGGAAGGATAATTGAATGAGTGGGGGATAAATGATTCAATAAATGTATTAAGCAGTGTCTGTGATTGGATGGATGCATCAATAGTGCCTGGGTGATTGGATGAGTAGTGTCTGGGTGATTGGGTGAGTGGATGAGTAGTGCCAGGGTGACTGAATGAGTGCATGAGAAGTGCCTGAGTGATTGGATGAGTGCATGAGCAGTGTCTGGGTGACTGGATGAGTTCATGAGAAGTGCCTGGATGACTGCATAAGTAGTGCCTGGGTGATTGGACGAGAGCATGAGTAGTTCCTGGGTGACTAGATGAGTACATAATTAGTGCCTGGGTGATTATATGAGTGCATGAGCAGTGCTGGGGGATTGTATGAGTGCAAGAGTAGTGCCTGGGTGATTGCATGAGTGGATGAATAGTACGTGGGTGATTGCATAAGTGGATGAGTAGTGCCTGGGTGACTGTATGAGTGCATGAGTAGTGCCTGGGTGATTGGATGAGTGCATAAGTAGCGCCTGGGTGATTGTATGAGAGCATGCATAGTGTGTGGGTGATTGTATGAGTGCATGAGTAGTGCCTGGGTGATTGGATGAGTGCATGAGTAGTGCCTGGGTGATTGGGTGAGTGGATGAGTAGTGCCAGGGTGACTGAATGAGTGCATGAGCAGTGCCTGAGTGATTGGATGAGTGCATGAGCAGTGTCTGAGTGACTGGATGTGTTCATGAGAAGTGCCTGGATGATTGGATGAGTGCATAAGTAGTGCCTGGGTGATTGGATGAGAGCATGAGTAGTGCCTGGGTGACTGGATAAGTACATAATTAGTGCCTGGGTGATTGTATGAGAGCATGAGTAGTACCTGGGTGAATGTATGAGTGCAAGAGTAGTGCCTGGGTGATTGGATGAGTTTATGAGTAGTGCCTGGGTGAATGGATGAGTGCATAAGTAGTGCCTGAGTGATTGGATGAGAGCATGCATATTGCCTGGGTGATTGTATGAGTGCATGAATAGTGCTCAGTGACTGGATGAGTGTAGGGGTAGTGCCAGGGTGATGCATTAGTGCATGAGTAATGCCTTGGTGATTGGATGAGTGCATGAGCAGTGCCTGGGTGATTGAATGAGTGCATCAGTAGTGTCTGGGTGGCTGGATGAGTCTAGGAGTAGTGCCTGGGTGATTGGATGAGTGCATGAGTAGTGGCTGGGTGACAGTTTCTAAGTGGGTCTGTCAGTAGACATGCAAATCTCTGAGTGAATCAGTACATGCCTGTGTGAGTCTCTACGTGGGTCTGTACATAAGTGTATGAGTGTCTGAGTGGGTCTCCAAATAGCTGCATGAGTTTCTGACTGGTTCTGCGAATAGGTGCACAAGTCTGTGAGTGGGTTTGTAACTTGGTGTCTAAGTCATTCAGTGAGTAAGTAAATGAATGCATCAGTATCTGTGTGGGTCTGTGTGTTTATCAGTATGTAAGTAAAACTAAGGGTGTGTGTATGAATTTATATATTTTTTTAATTTTCTCCATATTCGCGACGACGACGCGGTAGTAGCGATGTGGCTGCGACGTTAAGTGGTCTCAGCGTCATCGCGACTACCGCGCATGCTCAATAAAATCCATTTTGGACACTTAACTTGCCTCATTAACACATCCATTTCTTAAACATGGGGTCAGAGTACCTCCACCCTGACCCCTTACACCACTTTTCACACAGATTTTCAGCCCCGAAAACCATTCCTGAGTGATAAAATGGCAGCAGCAACTTTCTAATCACCTTACAGCTGTCCAATCGCCGCATTCCTTTTTGCGTATGTTGTCACGATTAATCAAAACACCTCCGCCAAATATCTGCGGCCACAGATATATAAAAATTTTCAACTTAAATTTCTAAAAATCTCCTGAAAGGATTTGCAC